>CM055122.1:841106225-841706225 GCA_029206835.1 Rana muscosa
CAGAGAGCCTGGAGTCACATGATCACTGGGAGATGCTCTAAAAACAGGTAGAAAACTGTTTTTTTTTATAAAGCACAGGCACTAGGATACAGCTTTATATCTGACAGAGGGGATGATATAAAGACTAAATAGTGGCTTAACAACCACTTTAACTGTGTGCCTAATAAGTGTACAAGTGTATATGTGCTGCTTTTACCAACTGATCATCTAGCTGGAGTCTCTCCTTGCTTTCAGTTCTGAACGATAACTGAAAGCAGGGAGAAATCCAGCCAGATTTGTGTGCTGTGTTTACCAACACACAGATCTCTGTGCTGTGATTGGCCACAGCTGATCAGCAGGTATACAGCCAAAATGATTGGCTGTAACTTGTTGACAAACCGTGATGTGTCCAATCACAGCACAGGTCAGCTGGGTAAGCGTGCATGCGCGCCTCAAAACCAGGAAGTACACTGCGATATACAGGTACGCGCCGTAGTGCCTGGGCATGCTACCCGCCAGCAGTAAAGGTACTGCTGGCGGTTGGCAAAAGGTTAATACTTTACAAGAAAAACACACATTATGACCAATAACCCTCACGGTGGATGACACATCCAGGAGTCAAGGCCAGTGATCTAATCTGGACCTACCACTCTTTCCCACATCATCACACCGTGGTCTTCCTGAAAAGACCCTGCCAATATGAAGTGATGTCCCCAAGGCACTGGAGGTGAACAGTCAAGAAGGACCCTCTCACTCTACAGTCCAGAAGATAGATTTAATGTGTCGCATGACAAATGTAGGCAAGCAAAAGGGACTTTTTATTTTATTTTTAAAGACAACTGTTCCTTTGGTACAAGTCCTTTAGGCCATGGTCCCACCCCCCCTCAGTGCTTAGAAAAATACCTTTACCATTATCCAACAATCTTTACTGTAAAGACCCACCAAAAACTGCCTTCTAGAGAAGGAACCTTATTTTAGTTTTTTTAGCTTATTTACAATATAAAATTTACTGTATTTGTAAAAATTAAAAAGCTTTAGCAGAAACAAAAGGGTACTTCCATGCGTTTACCCGAATACGTGTGGTACAAGACACTTCGTCAGGTTTCGTGTCCCTTCAATTTATAAATGTGCCATGAACAAGAGCTGCATTTCCACATTTTGCATACACCATCTAAAAGGTAAAATACTCAGAGATGAGGATGTCTGAAAGCAAACCTATCATAACTCTAAGCAATTTAAATCGCGTCTACAATGCAAAGTTCAATGAAAAACAAGTTAAAATAATCAGTAGATCCAAAAAAAATAGGATTTTTTTTGTACTCACCTCAAAATCCTTTTCTCTGACGTCCATGGACAATCCTTTTCTCCGACGTCCATGGACTGACACAGCATCTTCAATCTTGACAAAGA
This sequence comes from Rana muscosa, assembly GCA_029206835.1. Lineage (NCBI taxonomy): Eukaryota > Metazoa > Chordata > Amphibia > Anura > Ranidae > Rana > Rana muscosa. The sequence goes on from CM055122.1 coordinate 841,107,615, forward strand.
GGGTTATGTTCCTGCTCATAGGGGAAGACTAGGCAGAATGTTAGATGTTTTAACATACATCCCCTTACCAGAGCTGAACAGCCCCGCCCAGGGGACAGTCCCTCCGGACATAACCCTCCTACCTGCAGCCAGCAGCCTCAGTTCATATTAAAGCAGTACAGACTCTAAAAAAAGGAGAGGTGGGTGCTGTGTCAGTCCATGGACGTCAGAGAAAAGGATTTTACGGTGAGTACAAAAATTAAAATCCTATTTTCTCTTACCGTCCATGGACTGACACAGCATCTTCAATCTTGACAAAGTGGGACGTCCCAAAGCAGTGTCAAAGAACGAGGGGTGGGAACAGTATCAAGAAAAAAAAAAGAAAAAAAACTTCACCCCAAACAAGCAGAGCTCCTCAAGGGAGGAGGTGCAACTTTTAACAGTCGCCTGCAAAACTTTGAGGCCAAAGAAAGAATCAGAAGATGCAGCCACATCAACCTTATAAAACTTTGACCAGGTCGCCGCTTTGCACGCTTGTGCAACAGACGCTTGATGTCAGAAAGCACAGGAAGCACCAATTGCCCTGGTAGAATGCGCCGTAACCGGAAAAGGAGGCGCCCGCCCCTTAAGGGCATAGGCCTGTATGACGGTCTGCCTGATCCACCAAGAAATGGTGGCAGACAAAACCAATTGGCCCTGTTTTGGACCAGACACAGACACAAACAGCGAGTCAGACTTCTGAAACGAAGCCGTAGCAGACAGGTACACCCGTTAAGCACGTACCACGTCTAACGTGTGAAGCACAACCTCTCTGGGATGCGATGGACGAGGACATAAAGACGGAAGAACCATGTCCTCATTAAGGTGAAAGGCCGAGACCACCTTCGGGAGAAAAGAAGGCTGTGGGCGTAGCACCGCCTTATCTTTATATGGAGGACAAAGTATGGCGGCTTGCAAGACAAGGCCGCCAATTCAGAAACCCTTCAGACATGTGTAATGGCTACTAGAAAGGCCACCTTCTGAGATAAAGTCAAGAGAGGAATCTCTGATGTTCTCAAAAGGAGGTTCCTGAAGAACCGAGAGTACCAAATTCAAATCCCAAGGAGGAAGAGGTGGTTTAATAGGGGGGAGCACATGTCGAACCCCCTGTACAAAAGAACCAATTAAAGAATGGCCCGCTAGCGGCCGCTGAAAGAAATAGCCAAAGCCGAAATCTGACCCTTAAATGGTGCTTAAGGCAAGCTTTTGGGTCACAGCACGCTGTAAAAACAGCAAGATCCTGGGAACGGAATACGTCCGTGGACACCAATCCAGCTCCTCGCACATAGCGATGTAGGCCCTCCAGGTACGGTGGTATATCTTCCTGGAAGAAGATTTCCATGCCCTCAGCATGGTCAAGATGACCGAATCCGAGAGACCCCGGTCTCTCAGCACCTGGCTTTCAATAGCCATGCCGTTAAAGCCAGCGACTGTAAAGCAGGATGAAGTATGAGACCTTGAGACAGAAGGTCCTCCCGCACAGGCAGCCGCCATGGAACGTCCGCCACTAGGCTTACAAGATCGAGAGCGCCGAGGCCAATCTGGAGCGATGAGGATTACCGGAATCCCCTCGGCCTCCACCCTGCGAAATAGTCGAGGAAGCCACTTCAATGGAGGATAGGCATAAAACAGCCAACACCGACCCCACGGGGCCACCAACGAGTCTGACGCGTCCGCCCACGAGGATAGCAACTACCCAACCTGTTGCCCAGCCGACAGTTGATAGAAGAATCACAAAAATAAAATAATGAAAGTAAAAAAAAAAAAAGAATAAAATATTTCTTCAAGAGACTGGCTCCAAAGAGAGCCACGTCCTCTCCTCTGCTAGGCAGAAAAAAACTGAGGCTGCTGGCAGGATGGTTATGTCAGGAGGGACCGCCCCCTGGGCGGGGCTGTTCAGCTCTGGTAATGGAATGCATGTTAAAACATCTAACATTCTGCCTAGTCTTCTATGAGCAGGAACATAACCCACTTTGTCATTGAAGATGCTGTGTCAGTCCATGGACGGTAAGAGAAAAATAATTTAAATTTACAGGTCAATGAGCTTTTTGTGTAAAAAGCAAGTTAAGCACCTCAGAACATTCTCCATTGGTCGGCAATGCTGCCCATCATGTTAAAGGACCGAGAGGGGCTCAGCTCAACATTACAACAATGTCAAGATTTCCATTTATCTTCAAAACTTTCTAGATCTCTGAAACCATTTCAAAATGCAGGTTCCACTCAAAGAAACCTCTGCGTGCACATTTTTATACCACATGATTTGTTTGAGTAGCCCAGATTTGACAGAGAAAAAAAAAAAAAAACACACGCACACGTTGGCATTTCAAGAGAGAAAACATATCGAGAGCGACTACAGGAATTTAATATGTAAAGCCTGGAGGAAAGAAGGGAAAGAATAAAGAGACATGATTGAAACCTTTAAATTTATCAAGGGGGTGAATAAGGTTCAGGAAGGCAGGTATTTCAATATGAAACCAAAATCAAGAACACAGGGACATGACCTCAAACCAACTGGAGGAAAGTTCAAAAATAATCTTAGAAAGTATTATTTTACCGAAAGGATGGTTGATGATTGGAATAAACTACCAACAGAGGTAGTGAGACAGTCAACAGTAAACAGCTTCAAACATGCTTGGGATAAACATAAATCTATAGTCGGACAGTGAGGTTACCGTATATACTCGAGTATAAGCCGACCCGAATATAAGCCGAGGCACCTAATTTTACCACAAAAAACTGGGGGAACTTCTTGACTCGAGTATAAGCCTAGGGTGTCCATCTGCATGCCTCACTGTGCCTCACTGTGTCCATGTGCATGCCTCAGTGTGCCCATGCCTCACTGTGCCCATGACTAGACTGACGTTTAACATAGGAGTCTATGGAAAGGGTGCCCAGTTTGAAAAATCGGTGCTCCCCGGCCGTAGGTCCCCCAGACAACAAACTTTGCTCACTTGTAGAGGAGAAATGGGGCTACATGTGTGCCAAGTTTCGGGACCAGGGGACCTACGAACGGCCCGTACGGGGTCCCCAACATCACCGGAGAAATTATCGTTTAACATGGGAGTCTATGGAAGGGGTACCCGGCTTTGAAAAATCGGTGCTCTCCGGCCGTAGGTCTCCCAGACAACAAACTTTGCACACTTGTAGAGGAAGAGTGGGGCTACATGTGTGCCAGGGGACCTACAGCCGGCCGGAACTGGGTCCCTCAAAGTCCGGGAGATGAGTCACCTTTTTGCGCCTCGAGTATAAGCCAAGGGGGGCATTTTCAGCACAAAAAATTGTGCTGAGAAACACGGCTTATACTCTAGTATATACGGTAATTTAAAAAAAAGTAAATAAAATGGGCAGACTCGATGGACTACTCCAGTCTATTTCTGCAGTCACTTTTCTGTTTCTATGTAAAAAAAATAAACACAAATAAAATAAAAATGATTTTGGACTTGCCTGTAAAATCAGTTTGGTGTACAGTACAAGCAAGACACAGGCTTGGTGGCAGATGACTGGGTTATTTGCTACTACCTTCTGGTAATTGGACACCAGTAAACCAAACAGTTAGAACCCCCATATTACCCCCTCCAACTGACAGATAGTCTGTTTGTTTGCTTTTATGCTTAGTCATAAAGTACACTGGAACCTTGGATTACGAGCATAATCTGTTCCAGGAGAATGCTCGTAATCCAAAGTACTGACATATCAAAGCGATTTTCCCCATTGAAGTCAATAGAAACGAAAATAATTAGTTCCGCATTGACTTCAATGGCATGCAATATCATATGCGGCCAGAGGCGGGGGCGCTGGTGTGCAGTACCGCGTTTGGCCTGAGGTGGGCAGGGGGTGCCGGAGCGAGCCGAACATCGCAGTTCGGAAACGGGCGAAAAGGCCCGAGGACACCTCGGCAAACCTCGGAAAGACTTTGTTCCCGAGATTTGCCGACGTCAGCAGAGCTGTCCTTGGGCCTTTCCGTGCATTTTTGAACGGCGATGTTCAGCTCGGCTCCGGCACCCCCCACCTCAGGCCAAACGCGGTACTGCACACCGCTTTGGCCTGAATCGTGCTCAAGACAAACACTCGCAAACCGAGTTACGATTTAAAAAAATACAGTGCTCGTATTGCGAAGCGCGTGTTAACCGCGTTACTCGCAATCCAAGGTTCCACTGTACAGGCGTAGGCATATGTGACTGGGACGTCCGAAAACAATACATGCTACTAAAAACTGACCACACTAAACAGGAGAACACAGCGTGGTTGACACTCACCAGCTCTCTGCTCAGGAAGAACCGAGAACCGAGCGATCAGCGGTGTTTGATCACTGGGTTCTCAGTCCAAGAGCCGGTGGGGGACAGATGCAGAATCAAACTGATGCTCATTCCACCTAGTATAGTTAGAAAAAGAAATCCCATACTTCCCTTTTAAAGGTTTTGTTTATCTTCACACCCTGTTTGTCCCCTATAATATTTCCAGCATCGGACGTTTCAGTCCAGGTAGATAATGGAAAAAATAGGCTTTTTTACTCACCGTAAAATCATTTTCTCTGAGTCCATGGACCGACACAGCCTCTCTATTGACAAAGTGGGTATTATCCGTTAATTAGGAGTGACTAGGCAGAAAAACTTGTAAAAAGTGTTGCATCACACCTTCTACAGTACCGCCCAGGGGGCGGACCCTCTGGGTATACCCTCTCAGTCTGCACATCGCAGATCAGTTCGTCAAAAAGCAGTACAAACTTAAAAGGAGGGGTGGGTGCTGTGTCGGTCCATGGACTCAGAGAAAAGGATTTTACGGTGAGTAAAAAATCCTATTTACTCGTTCGTCCATGGACCGACACAGCTTCTCTATTGACAAAGGGGGACGTCCCAAAGCAGTGTCAGAGAAAAAACGAGGGGTGGTAACAGCATATAAACTTCATCCCAAACACAAAACAGCACTCCTCCAACGGAGGAGTTGCAACTCTAAACAGCCGCTTGCAAAACCTTGCGGCCGAAAGAGGCATCCGAAGATGCACCTACATCAACTTTGTAGAATTTTGTGAAAGTGTGAGTGGACGACCAAGTCGCCGCTTTACATAATTGGGAAACAGACGCTTGATGTCGGAAAGCCCAAGAGGCACCTATTGCCCTGGTCGAATGCGCCGTGACCGGGAAGGGGGGCGCTTGACCCTTTAAGGCGTAAGCCTGGATTACTATCTGTCGGATCCACCTAGAGATGGTGGCCGTCGAGACTGCTTGGCCCTTGTTGGGACCAGCCACCGAAACAAACAGTGAGTCTGACTTCCGGAACAGGGAAGTAGCAGATAGGTATACTCCCAAAGCTCGGACAACGTCCAAGGAATGCAACGCCGACTCCTTAGGATTCGACAGGTGAGGACACAAGGATGTACAATGTCTTCGTTGAGATGAAAAGCCGAAACGACTTTCGAAAGGAAGGCTGCAGCCGCAGCACCACCTTATCCTTGTGGAAAATCAAATAGGGAGCCTTGCAGGACAAGGCTGCCAGCTCAGAGACTCGTCTAACTAACTTAACAGCCACCAGAAAGACCACTTTCTGAGAAAGTGTCAACAGGGGAATATCTCTAATATTCTCAAACGGTGCCTTCTGAAGCCCTCAGAGGACCAGGTTCAAGTCCCACGGAGGTAGTGGGGGACGGACCGGAGGGGCCACATGTCGAACCCCCTGCACAGATGTACTAACGAGAGAGTGAGTCGCCAGGGGTCCCTGAAAAAAGACAGCCAGGGCAGAGATCTGTCCCTTAATCGTACTTAAGGCAAGCCTTTGGTCCACCCCATGCTGTAAAAACAGCAGGATTCTGGAAACCAAATAAGTACGCGGATGCCATTTCATTTCCTCACACATGGAGATGTAGGCCTTCCAAGTGCGGTGATAAACCTTCCTAGAGGACGGTTTCCGAGCACTTCTCATAGTAGAGATTACTGAATCTGATAAGCCCTGGTCTCTCAGTACCTGGTTCTCAACAGCCATGCCGTTAAAGCCAGTGACCGTAAAGCAGGATGGAGTATGGGACCTTGCGATAGCAGGTCCTTCCGTAGTGGTAGGCGCCAGGGGACGTCTGCTACCAGACGTACTAGATCGGCGTACCAAGGACGCTGAGGCCAATCTGGAGCGATCAGGATCATTGGAATTCCCTCTGCCTCCACTCTGCGGAGCAGAAGAGGAAGAAGCCTTAAGGGAGGGAAGGCATAGATTAGCCGATACTGACCCCACGATTCCGCCAACGCGTCCGTTGCGTCTGCCCATGGGTCTCTTGACCGGGCCACAAACCTCAATACCTTCCGATTGAGTCGGGAAGCCAGAAGATCTACGTCTGGTGTGCCCCATCTTTGGCAGAGGAGTTGGAACACCTCCGGGTGCAAGGGCCATTCTCCCTGGTCCAGCATCTGGCGGCTCAGGTAGTCCACCTGCCAGTTTTCCACACCCGGAATGTACACGGCCGACAGTGCCGGTACGCTCCTCTCTGCCCACCTCAGGATGCGAGCGACCTCCGATGCTGCAGCAGAGCTTCTTGTTCCTCCTTGATGATTGACATATGCCACTGCTGTGGCGTTGTCTGACTGGATCCTGACTGGACGCCCTTGCAGCCTCTGAGACCATTTGAAGAGGCACATCCTGATCGCCCGGATTTCCAGGACCTTGATCGGCAGGAGGGCTTCCTATGTGGTCCAGCGACCTTGCGCCGACTGAACACCCCAGACTCCCCCCCAACCTGTAAGGCTGGCGTCCATCGTGATCACTATCCAGTAAACCAGGAAGAAATGACTTCCCGGCCATTAGAGCCGGTGCTGTCAGCCACCATACCAGGGATCTCCTGACTAGGTGGCTCACTCGGATTTGATAATCCAGAGATGAAGGGCATCTGTTCCATCTGGACAGAACTTCCTTCTGTAACACTCGAGTGTGGTATTGAGCATATGGGACCGCCTCGAAGGAGGCTACCATGAGGCCCAACACTCGCATGCAAAAACGGAGTGAAGACCAATTCCTGGAAGTCAGCTGCCGTACTGCAGCCCGGAGGGTCTGCAACTTCTCCACAGGGAGGAATACCTTTGCCTCTGAGGAATCCAGAATCAACCCCAGGTACACTAGGCACCAATACTGACTTTTGCGTGTTTAGTATCCAACCACAGTCTCGAAGAGTCTGACAGGTAATAGACACGCTTACCTCTAATTCTGAGCTTGAAGGGGCCTTCAGTATAAGGTCGTCCAAGTAGCCCATGATAGCGATACCCCGCTGTCGTAGAAGTGCCAGAATCGGAGCGAGCACCTTGGTAAACGTCCTGGGTGCTGAGGCAAGGCCGAACGGGAGGGCCACAAACTGGTAGTGGTTCTTCCCGATAGCAAATCGCAGAAACCTCTGATGTCTGGAGTATATGGGGACATGCAGGTATGCGTCCTTGATGTCCAAGGAGGCCAGAAAGTCCCCCGGATGGAGAGCTGTGACTACAGATCGAACCGACTCCATCCGAAATCTTTGTACTTTCACAAAGCATTTGAGGGCTCTGAGATCCAAGATTGGACGAACCCCCTCCTTCGGCACAATGAACAGATTTGAGTAAAAACCCTGACCCCGTTCCTGTTCTGCAACTGGAATAACTACCCCGCGTTCCAGTAGACCCTGGACCGCCCCCATACAGGGCCTCCCGACGGGTCGGTAGTAGCTGGAGATTGGAGGTGATAAATCTGTCCGGTGGACAAGAGAGAAATTCTATCTTGTAGCCTGAGGAGATTACTTCGCAAACCCACCTGTCGGAGACCAGAGCTGTCCACTGAGTCGCGAATTTGCGAAGACATCCCCCCACCCGAGAGCTGGGTGGAGGCGGACCTTCATGCGGACGCAGATTTGTCCGCAGGCTTGTTGGGTCTGCGGGACCAAGGACGCTTTTGTCCTTGGGCAGGCGCCTTGTCTGCCTGGGGTCTTTTCCCTGTCGCCCTAGGGGGGACGAAAAAACACTTGCCTGCAGTAAAGGAGGGCCCTTGCCCTTGGCGTGGCCCCCTACCCTTGCTAGTTTGGGGAAGCAAAGTGCTTTTACCTCCTGTGGCATCCTTGATGAGGTCATCCAGAGAAGCCCCAAAAAGTCTGTCGCCCTTAAAAGGCAGATCCAACAGGGCTTTCTTGGAAGTCTGGTCCGCAGACCAGCCTTTAGCCAGATCAGGCGGCGTATTGCTACTGCATAAACCGAAGCTTTTGACAGCAGGGGAATAGTATCCATGTCTGACTCGCAGACAAACTTAAGGCCCTGGACCAACTGGTCGGCCAAAGTTCTCATTAGGAGGAGCATCTCGCTCTTTTAACCCCTGGAGTAGCAATTTTGCCCATTCAGTAAGTGTCTGAGACACTAGGGCCCCCGCCAATGCCGGGCGTACTGCCGAGCCTACCACTGAGTATAGGTAGCGAGCGAGTGCTTCAGCCTTCTTATCCACAGGGTCCTTGAAAACAGGAGCCCCTTCTACTGGAATAGTGGTGGCTCTATTAAGTCTGAACACCGGAGGGTCCACTATAGGGGGAGAGGTCCATTTCTTCAGAAAAAACTCTCCTCAAAGGGGTACCGTACCGCAAACCTCTTTGGGTCTGTAAAGGCCCTCAGTGGGTTCTCCCATTCCTTGTATAAGAGTTTGTCAAAATAAGACACACAAGGGAACAGTGCGGGCAGGTTTACGAAACCCAAAGGGGCCTAGAGTTTCTGCTGCTTCTGCAGTAGTTTCCAACTTCAGCGTATCCCGCACTGCAGTAATAAGGTCAGATACCAAAGCAGTCTCGCGTACTGACCTGGAGTCATCCTCACTGTCCGAACGGTCACGGTCTGCAGTCTCTGATGCGTCCGAATCTGGGACCTGAGCCGTAGCTGGACCTGGTTCTGCATCAGACTTATCCCCAGAAGCTTGCAGGGGACGGGGGCATTTACTACCCCCTGTATTCCCGTGTGCTGCTTCCACCCTGGCAGCAAACGCCTCTAGGATTGCCGACAAAGCGTTCATAGACACCTCAGGGGCACCAGCTGCTAAATCTGGTGTTTCAGAGGAGAAGACATCTGGCTCAGATACTATGCTGACCACACGCTGAAACCCACAGGGCTCCAGGCAAGATATTAATAGGCCACCCTCCTGCGCTGCAGAGATGCTGGGTTACCCAGAGGACTCACCACCCTGGACCGGTACTGCTATGCTGCCGTGTGTTGCGCCTGTGATGCTGTCCCACTGCTGCTGTGTCAGTCTGCTTCTTTTATCAGCGCTTCCTGTGTGAATTTTCGCGCCAGTTTAATGCTCCCTAGAGGCCGGAGACTCTCGCAAAATGGCCGCCAAAAACGTCTGTATGGAAGATAATGTGGGCTCTAAGAAAAATGGCCGCCGAGCCGAAGATAGAGGCCAAGCAGCCGTAGCCCACAAAAAGATGGCCGCCGAGCGGCAATATATACCTACAGGGTGGACAAACATGGCCGCCGATCAGTTGATAGAGGCCAGTGGGTGTGGACTACAAGAAAATGGCGCCGAAACCACAGGAAGATGGCCGCCGGGCAGTCACTAGAGGCCGAACCCGGCATGGACCACCACAAAATGGCCGCCAACAGCATGGAGGAGGAAGCACACACAGGTAAGCAGAAATGACATTTCTTTTAAATGTTAGTTACAGCCAGCCCCGCTCCAGTGGAACCCCTTTAGGTGACCCCCAGCACCCAGCAACCTTTAGCTAGAAGTCCAGGGAGGAGGGAAAAGGCAGGGAGAGAGGGAAGAAAGGGGCCACAACTACTTACTTGGTCTCTCCAGGAATGTCCAGCCAAATCACCCAGCCGAGGCAGGGGAGTTTACTTACCTATCTCCTGCATGTATTATGCTGGAAGACATTCCAAACAGATCATCGTCTGCGCACGGAAGGTGACTGTTGGCCAGGCATGCTGTGATTTGACCCAAAAGGGACGATCATATGTATGCCCTGGAGCGTGACGCTCACCGGCCAGGCTGCTGCGACTCGGCCGTAAGGTCAGCCGAAGCTGAGCGGTTCGATGCAGGCCCTGGAGCGTAGGCTCACCGGCCACCCGTGGAGCAACGGGCATGTCGTGGAAAACCCAGTGCGTAGCTAGGGTCGGCACACGCTCGATGGCCGAACTGGGGAGACTACAAGGATCGAGGATCCAGCCTGTCACCTAGTCGGCAGTTGATCGAAGATCGCAGGAAACAAAAAATGTAGCAAAAGAAATATATATCTTTTTCCCCCGGACCAATGGGCCCGAAGGGAGCCATGTCTTACTCCTTGCTAGACAGAAAAAAAATGATCTGCGAGATGCAGACTTAGGTGATATACCCAGAGGGTCCGCCCCCTGGGCGGTACTGTAGAAGGTGTGATGCAACACTTTTTACAAGTTTTCTGCCTAGTCACTCCTAATTAACGGATAATACCCACTTTGTCATTAGAGAGGCTGTGTCTGTCCATGGGCGAAAGAGTAATCACTATTATTATACAGAGAGAAGCAGGGGTTTAAGAAATCTTGGAAATTTTTAAAATTCTCAGTCAAAGCAACTCAAACCTCCACATTCTAGAGAATTAACTGTTAACAGCTTCTTTACTGCCGAGTTTCCAAATTGCCTAACCTTTATAATTCAGACAATAGCTCAGGGATTGGGTATTTTAAAGAATGTTGAAACAACATTTCATAAGACGCAAACCACGTTAGGCAATGCACAGCAGAGAAGAGTAACAAAGTCAAACTATCGGGCAATGACCTCTTTGCCACATTTGCCTAAGTCTCTTTAAAACCTGGCAGACAAGCCATTGGTCATTGCATTACAGCACATATTTTTATCTTGGCGATTTAGCAGTAGACCTTTGCCAGAAAGATGCAAAACAGCTCAGGGAACCCTTTTTAAAATACAAAAACCTCAATAGCTAAATATCTAAGTTAATGGACAGATTATATATAAATAACATGATCATCAAATTTAAAATCAACCTGCAAATATACAATTCTGATGAACAAATCTCAACTTTTTTTGGCAAAAGTCTACACCTGACCCACCCTCTCCCAAAGTGCTGTATTGGACACAGAGGATGCCCATCAAATCTAAAGAACCAATAGGCGGTTGTGCTGAGAATTGCATAAGAAAATTCTATGAAATTCCTCATGGTGCTTGCACTTCATTCAAACTAACATTTAGCAGTCTTTTACACCCAATCTTTTTCAATTTTAAGGGTTGCTTTGCCTACAGCCTCTAACAAACAAGTGTGGTGTGGGCAGGAACATTCCTATAGAGAAAGGGAAGTGTGAGATCCAACCACTTCAATACCATGCACTTATACAGCTTCCTGCCCAAGCCAATTTTGAGCTTTCAGCACTGTCGCAAATTTGAATGACAATTGCGCGGTCATGCTACACTGTACCCAAACAAATTTTTTATCATTTTGTTCCCACAAATAGAGCTTTCTTTCGGTGGTATTTGATCGCCTCTGCGATTTTTATTTTTTGCACAACAAATAAAAAAAAAAGCGAAATTTTTTAAAAAAACTATGTTTTTCTTTGTTTCTGTTATTTTTTTTGTAAATAAGTACCTTTTCTACTTCAATGACGGGCACTGATAAGGCGGCACTGAAGGGCACTGATAAGGCGACACTGATAAGGCGACACTGATGGGCACCGATGAGGCGGCACAGATGAGGTGGCACCGATGAGGCGGCACCGATGAGGCGGCACCGATGATGGGCACTGATAGGCGGCACTGGTATGCGGCACTCATAGGCGGCACTGGTATGCGGCACTCATAGGCGGCACTGATGGGCACTCATAGGCGGCACTGATGGGCACTCATAGGCGGCACTGATGGGCACTCATAGGCGGCACTGATCGGTGGCACGGACAGGCACTGATGGACACTAGTAGGTGGCACTGGTGGCCAGCAATGCCAGCCACCACACATTGTGAAAGTGCCAGTCAGTGCCTATGATTGGCATATTTTTTTTATGTTTTTATTTTATTTTGCTTACTACATGTGGATGGCCATGGGGGCCATCCCCATGATTGGGGCTTCCCTGGTGGTCCTGGGGGGCTTCCCTGGTGGTCTAGTGTGGGTATCCGAGGGGGGGCTGCGCTGATAAACAATCAGCGCGAACCCCCCTGTCAGGAAAGCCGCCGATCGGCTCTCCTCTACTCGCGTCTGTCAGACGCGAGTGAGGAAGAGCCGATCAACGGCTCTTCCTGTTTACATTGTGATCAGCCGTGATTGGACACGGCTGATCACGTGGTAAAAAGCCTCCGACGGAGGCTTTTTACCGAGATCAGTGTAGCGTGGGTCAGACTGACCCACCGCTCCACCGATCGCCGCGATGCGCGTCCCCCCGGGCGCGCAGCGGCTGTTATCCCGCAGGACGTCATATGACGTCCAGTGTGGATAACTGAACCACTTCCCGGACGTCAATCTGCTATTGACGGGGCGGGAAGTGGTTAAAGTGGAGGTCCACTCTAAAAAAAATCGTTGCGCTAAAAATCCTAAAAAAAGAAAATAGAAAAAAAATAATAATTTTATACTCACCCTAAATGCCTGTTGCTGCCTAGCAACAGGCATTTAGGGGGAGTATAAAATTATTATTTTTTTCTATTTTTTTTTTTAGGATTTTTAGCGCAACGATTTTTTTTAGAGTGGACCTCCACTTTAAGGATCTCACACTTCCCTTTCTCTATAGGAATGTTCCTGCCCACACCGCACTTGTTTGTTAGAGGCTGTTAGAATGGCGCATGCGCAGTAGGAAACGGGCAGTGAAGCCTTACGGCTTCACTGCCTGTTTCCCCTACTCAGGATGGAGGAGCCAGGAGCCCGCCAGCAGCGATCGATCGCCGTGGCAGGACCCACATCGGGGGCGAGTAGGACAGGTAAGTGTCCTTATTCAAAGTCAGCAGCTACACTGTTAGTAGCTGCTGACCTTTTTTTTTTCCCTGCACCTCCGCTTTAAGGCCTCATGCCCACGGGCGTTTTTTCAGCCGCGTTTTTGAGCGTTTTTTACAGCTTAAAAACGCCTGTCCATGTTAGTCTATAGCTTCATGCCCACCTAGGCGTTTTTGAGCTGTAAAGAGCATAGGCGTTTGTAAGCTGTAAAAAAAACCCAGGGCCAGTGCGTTCCTCAGCGTCAGAATTAGGCAGAAAAAAACGCGAGCGTCAAAAAACGCGCAAAAACGCGCACTAACGCGCGGTCGCGTTTTTAGCTCCGACGTTTTTTTTTTTTTTTTTTTTTTTTTCAAAAAAAATAAAATAAATAAAAATAAAAATATTTACAATAACATGGACAGGCATTTTTAAGCTGCAAAAAACACAGCTGTAAAAACGCCAGTGGGCATGAGGCCTAAAAGAGGAGGTTCGCCCACCGCTACAAAAATAAAAAGCCAGCAGCTACACATACTGCAGCTGCTGGGTTTTAATAATTGGACACTCGCCTGTCCTGGAGTCCAGCAATGTCGGCACCGCAGCTCATGTTTCCATCAGCTGTCGGGTGCTGCTGCCGCCATTGCGGGTAAGGGAACCCAGCAGTGTAGCCTTTCGGCTTCACGCTGGGAACCTTTCTGCACATGCATGAGGCTCTGCTCCTCTCCTCTCTTCTACTGGCCCGGTGGCCGGGAAAGGAGGAGGAAGCCGAGCGGTGACGTCAATGGCCGCGGCTTTCAGAAGTGGGAACAGGATACCTGTCAAAAGGCATCCCCCCCATAAGGGTGTCAAATGTGGCACCGAAGGGGGGGGGGAGGACACAAACGAGCGGAAGTTCCACTTTTGGGTGGAACTCTTCTTTAACACCAACTTAACAGGGGACTATAATTAGCTGCCAAAGAAAAATCTATCTTTCTAAACAATTCCTCCATAAAGAAACCTCAGACAGGGAGAAGTCAGCCATGCTAAAAGGTGGCCTACACATTCAATCCTACCATTAACAGCCTGAAGGGGGAAGAGTTTGCTGATGCCTGTAGGGCCTGCAGACAAATACAGATGAGATACCTATAAGGAAGCAATTTTATTTGCCAAATAATTTGTATTTTATTTGCATGCAGCAATTGTGATTGGCTCCCAAGCCTGCCCTTCCCTCTAATAGTTACATTGCCCTGCATGGTTTTTCCTGCAATGCACATGTACTATGTAAATCAGGTCTAACACACAGTCTGTTATGTACACTACTGAAATCAATGGGAATCTGACCTGCTTTGACATGCCAAACGCACCTCAAAAGCAGTGTACACAAGCCCTAATATTAGTGAAAAGTTCCTAGGGAGAAAAAGTAGAAAAGCACAGAGAGATGCAAAGACTAAAACCCTGGGCCAAAGGCAAAATATTACTGAAATAATGAGTTTATTAACCGGTTGAGTGCATGACGGGTGAAATATAGGGGTTCATTTACTAAAACTGGAGAGTGCAAAATCTGGTGCAGCTCTGCATGGTAGCCAATCAGCTTCTAACTTGATCTTGTTCTATTAATCTTTGACAAAAAAAAAGGAAGCCGATTGGTTTCTAGGCAGAGCTGCACCAGATTTTTCACCCTCCAGCTTAGCAAATCAACCCCATAAACTCCACTCCAGAGAGTAATACATTTCTCAATTTTTAATAGTACAATTAAAATTCATTCACATAGCAGATAAATGTCATAAAATAAAGATCCAGTAAGTTAACACTCTCCCACAAAATCCCTGGCATCTGCTGATCAACTCCGCCCAGCGTGGTGACGTCACAGCCCCACCTACGTGACGCATTGTGTCCAGTAGGACTTTAAATAATGTATTACACCATCAGCGCTCTTTTTCTGCAAATATTTACCGTATATACTTGAGTATAAGCCAAGTTTTTCAGCACATGTTTTTGTGCTGAAAATGCCCCCCTCGGCTTATACTCAAGTCTGTGTCCATCTTCAACTTTGTGCGCCTGATCCCGGCCAGCCGTAGGTCCCCTGGACCCCAAACTTAGCACACATGAAAATAAAACATAAAAATACATAGTGCAGCGCTTTAAATGTCCATATGTCAAAGATGGAAAAACAGCACAGTGAATCAATGAATAATCCCCGTGATCTTCATAGGTGACACATGAACTCTTCATTGCATGCAGGTGGTAACAAACACACACAGTGAGAGACCTCCACCGACAGATAAATTGGCTGCTCACCTCCAAACATGGACCCTTTGATTATAGAGGGTCACTGAAAACCTTCCCTTGCGGGTGGAATCCAAGACAGATATATACCATATGTAAAATTCCCCAGATGAGTGAGGATCATCAATCACGTATGAGATCAGAATCATTCAAGGACTTCAAGGTATCCGGTTCATAAGACAGTTTTACATGTAGAAGATAGAAAGGCAGACCATAGTGTTTCTCCGTAGTAAAAACAATTTAATGAGAAAACAAAAAGTAGTACACTTACATTTAAAAGGCACTATACCACTGCCGAGGTACAACAGCGCGTCTGGTGAGACTGTGAATGAACTGCGGGTGACGTCACGAACTTCCCATCCGTACGTACGTTACGTCCCAGTAGGCGGGACTTCATCAGCGGATGAGGGAAGGACGCCAGACACCCGCTCTTATACTAACTAAATGCCTGTAACTATGGAGACCCGAATGCCGCGTCACATGACGCCGCTAGGGACGTCCGAATCACGTGACACCAACCAGGAAGTGTCCCCGTGAGCCGGACGCCCAAAGAAGGACTCCAAAGGCAGCCAAAACAAACTAATGAGACTCTTAAAACTATATAAAAGATCTAAATAAATATATCTAAAAAATCAACTAGAGACCAGCCCTGTTGTTTAGTAAAAAATTTGCATGTATATCAATGCAGCGATCAACTCCTGCATATACTGCATAAATGGAGAAAAAAATAGGATTTTTATAACAGCTTACCTGTAAAATCCTTTTCTTGGAGTACATCACGGGACACAGAGCGACATAGTCATTACTAATGGGTTATATAGTTACCGTCAGGTGCTGGCACTGGCAACTTCCAAAACCGGAAGTACCCTCCCCTATATAAGCCCCTCCCATCCGGGAGCACCTCAGTTTTGTAGCAAAGCAATAAGTGTCCCCAAAGAGGGGCGGGAGCTCTGTGTCCCGTGATGTACTCCAAGAAAAGGATTTTACAGGTAAGCTGTTATAAAAATCCTATTTTCTTTCTCGTACATCACGGGACACAGAGCGACATAGTCATTACTAATGGGATGTCCTAAAGCAATGCCAAATGAGGGGGGGGGGATACACCATATATAAGCTGAGCGCTATCAGACATGAGGATCTTTTGCGGCCTGCAACACACTGCGCCCAAAGGCGACATCCTCCTGACTTCTAACGTCCACCTGGTAGAACCTAGTAAACGTGTGTACTGAAGACCATGTTGCGGCCTTACAGATTTGAGCCAGGGAGGCCTGGTGATGCACTGCCCATGAAGTTCCAACTGCTCTCGTGGAGTGCGCCCTAACTTTGAACGGAGGCGGTCTACTTCTCAAGCTATAGGCTTGTATTATGACCTGTCGAATCCACTTGGCTAAAGTAGATTTTGACGCTGCCTGACCCTTTCTGGGGCCTTCCGGCAGAATAAACAAAGTATCCGTTCTGCGAATCTGAGCAGTGGCTTTTAGATAAGCTTTAACTGCTCTTACTACATCCAAAGAATGCAATAACTTTTCCTCTACCGAAGTAGGCTTGGGGAAAAAAGAAGGAAGAACCACATCTTGGTTCAAATGAAAACTCGATACCACCTTAGGAAGAAAGGCTGGATGAGGACGTAACACTACTCTGTCCTTATGGATAACCAGATATGGCTCCTTACAGGACATAGCTGCTAATTCCGATACTCTTTTAGCCGAACAAATGGCTACTAGAAAAATAAATTTCCTGGTGAGAAGCACCAAGGAAATATGCTGTAATGATTCAAATGGTTGTTTCTGTAGAACCGACAGAACCAAGTTTAGATCCCATGGACATATGGGAATATTAACCGGAGGACTAATACGCATCACTCCTTGTATAAAGGCTTTGACTAGTGAATGCGAAGCCAAGGGCCTTTGAAAAAATATTGACAAGGCCGAAATCTGACCTTTGATAGTACTCAAGGCAAGCTTCCTATCTACAGCCCATTGTAGGAAGTCCAGAATCCTACCTATTACGTATTTACGTGGATGCCATTTCTTGGCCTCACCCCAGGCGATGTACGCCTTCCAGATTCTATAGTAGATCTGCCTGGATACCGGCTTCCTGGCATTGATCATGGTAGATACCACAGCATTAGAGAGCCCTCTCTTTTTTAGAATGTGGGCTTCAATAGCCAGGCCGTCAAACCTAGGGCTGGTAAGGAAGGGTGGTATATCGGTCCCTGCGAAAGCAGGTCCGGACGATGTGGGAGGGTCCAAGGACTCCCCACAGACATTTTTACAATCTCCGCGTACCATGCTCTTCGGGGCCACGCTGGAGCCACCAGAATCACTGGTTTCTTTTCTACCCTGATTCTGCGGAGTAATCGAGGTAACAATTGTGGCGGTGGGAATGCATATATCAGCTTGAACTGATCCCAAGGGAACACTAGGGCATCCGAGCCGCACGCTAGGGGATCCCTTGCCCAAGAGACAAACCTGTCCACTTTTGTGTTGAATCTGGATGCTAGCAGATCTACATCCGGTGTTCCCCAACGCTGACATATTGTCCGGAAAACCTCGGGATGAAGGGACCATTCCCCTGGGCATAATTGTTGGCGACTTAGAAAGTCCGCCTTCCAATTCTCCACCCCTGGAATGAATACCGCAGATATGGCTGGGACATATCTTTCTGCCCATCTCAGGATGTAATTTACTTCCCTTTGGGCTGCACGACTCCTGGTGCCCCCCTGACGATTGATATATGCCACTGCTGTGGCATTGTCTGACTGAACTCTGACAGGGGACCCTTGGAGTTTGGATGTCCATGCTACTAGGGCATACCGGGCTGCTCGTATCTCTAAGAGATTGATGGGCAGGGCCTTTTCCGCATCCGACCATCTGCCCTGGAGAGACCATTGCTCCAGTACTGCTCCCCAGCCTATAAGGCTGGCATCTGTAGTGACCACCTTCCAGGAAATCGGACTGAAGGATTTCCCTCTTTCCAGATTCTGGGGAACCAACCACCAGCGGAGGCTCCTGCGAACGGAAGGGGACAAGGACATTGGTAAGTCCAGAGCCTGAACTTTTTTGTTCCAGGCTGACAGTATGGCCCTTTGCAACTTCCTTGAATGGAATTGACCGTAGGGTACTGCTTCGAATGATGACACCATTTTTCCCAGCAGCCTCATGCACAGGCGTATGGATGGCTGTCTTTTTGAACCCACTAAGTGGATCAAATCTCTCAAAGACGACCCCTTTTCTTGAGGCAAGAAAATCTTTTTCTGGTCTGAATCCAGCCTTAGCCCCAAGTATTCCAGACTTTTGACTGGTTTTAGGGCTGACTTGTCTCGGTTGATAATCCAACCGTGATATTCCAGATACTTGATTGTCTCGTGAACAACCACTTCTAGTTTTTCCACTGAGTGGTCTATCAGCAACAAGTCGTCTAGATATGCCATTATCGTTACACCTCGTGTTCTTAGATTGGCCAATAATGGGGCCAGAATTTTTGTGAACACTCTTGGTGCTGTGGCCAGACCGAAGGGTAAGGCTCTGAACTGAAAATGGCGCCCTTCTACCGCAAAGCGTAGAAATTTTTGGTGGGCTGGAAAGATGGGGATGTGCAAATAAGCATCTTTGATGTCGATCGAGGCTAACCATTCCTCCCCTTGTAGGGCAGTGGCTACCGATCGGATCGACTCCATCCGGAAAGTCCTGATATGTAGGAATTTGT
The DNA here is from genome assembly GCA_029206835.1 of Rana muscosa. Taxonomy (NCBI): domain Eukaryota; kingdom Metazoa; phylum Chordata; class Amphibia; order Anura; family Ranidae; genus Rana; species Rana muscosa. The sequence continues at coordinate 841,126,461 of CM055122.1, forward strand.
TTAGCCCTTTTAGATTTAATATGGGCCTCACGTCCCCGTTTGGCTTCGGAACTGTAAAGAGGTTTGAGTAAAACCCGAACCCCCATTCTTCCAGGGGAACCTCTATAATTACTGCTTGAAGCAATAATTGTTCCAGTGCCAACAGGAGGGATCCTCTCTTCTGGGGATCCCTTGGCACGTTTGACCTTATAAAGCGGGAAGGAGGGGAGTTTTTTAACTCCAATTTGTATCCCAGATTTACTGCGGAGAGCACCCATCTGTCTCGGATCGTGTCCCGCCAGGTTTCTGTGAACAACTGAAGTCTTCCCCCCACCCGATTGGGTGGGGGCAACCCTTCATGCATTTGACTTTGGGGGAGGTTTTGTACCTCTCCTGCTCCAGGGCTTCTTGTTACCCTGTAACTGTCCCTGATTTTTACCTCCGGGATTTGACCGGGGAGGCCGTCGGAACTGTTTCACAGCCGATGTCCTAGGGACTGGAGAAGCCGGCCTCTTAAAGGAGGGACCTCTAACTCTATTTTTAACCGGCAAAAGTGTACTTTTACCGCTGGAAATTCTCTGGATATACTTGTCCAGGTCTTCCCTGAATAAGCGCTCCCCATGAAATGGGAAGCTGACCAGCAATTTTTTACAGGGAGCTTCAGCAGACCAGTTTTTGAGCCATAGAAGCCTGCGCATATGTACTACAGACAGCGTAAGGCGGGAGGCCTGATGGATTGAATCCTTTATAGCGTCCACCGCAAAGCATAAGGCTCTAGGTAGATCAGCTAGGGCAAGAGCCTGCTGATCCGGCAAGTCTCTTAAGACCTGTTTCAACTGATCCTTCACTGCTTGGCATACCCCGATAGCTGCCACTGCTGGTTGTGTCACCAATCCTGCTGTAGAAAATGCAGATTTCAATAATGACTCCAATTTTTTATCTATTGGGTCCTTGAACATTTGGACATTTTCCACCGGACATGTCAGTGATTTATTCACACAAGAGATGGCTGCGTCCACTGTAGGGACCTTCCATTTTCTGATGAACTTATCCTCCATGGGATAGACCACCGGAAATCTCTTGGGGGGAGTAAATATTTTGTCAGGATGCTCCCAATCCTGGTAAATGAGCCCCTCCAGTAAAGGATGGATCGGAAAGGAACAAACAGTCTGGGGAGCTTTTAGCGACCCCAATGAGGAGACAGAAGTGGAGGATGGCTCCGCAAGTGGCATTTTAAATGCTGATCGGACCATATTAGTCAGGGACTGAACCCATAACCTCTCAGCATGTGATGCTGAGAACGGCTCTTCCACTGTTGATTCCTCTACAACCGAATCAACCTCATCCTGATCCCCCTCAGGTAGGTCGACCTCTGTATGGGACTGTTGCTCTGTTAACAGGCACTCTGAGGGAGGAGACGGAGATCGAGCGCTTTTCTCCTGTGACAGGGAAGCAGCGATTAATGCTGACAATCTCTCTTCCAGTCCTCCCAGAGCTGAGGAAAAAACCTCCTCTGTTACATACACAGGAGCAGGTGAACTGAGGACAGCCACAGTACCAGGTACTCCTGAGGGTGCTCTACGGTCACTAACCTCTGATTCTTCAGGGGAGACTGGTGCAGCCAAAGCATGCCCAAGATCCTCAGAGCCCGATGGAGACCCCCTATTCCTCCTGGAATTTCTAGTCCCGGAGTTTTTAGACGGCATATTCCTAAGCCACAAAGCTGAGGTATTCCAGCCGAAATACACCAGTTACTGATAATAGTCTAGCATAAATGCTGCTATAATAAACAGTTGGTGTCTACTAATGTGCCTTTCTAGGGGATGCCTGTATCAACCGCTTGCTGTATGCCTTTAAATGTTGCCAGCTCTGTCTCTGTACTTCATAGCCAGCTTACTACAATATTGTGGTTTTTTTAAACTGCTGGGACGCCCGCACATGCGCAGAAGCGCTGCGGCGCGCACAGAGCGTCATCCCCCAGGCTCCGCCCCCTTTTCCGGCTCACCTCTATATATAGAGGCGCGTGCACGCGCGCGGCCACGTGCGCCCTCGGCGCTAATTTCAAACATGGAAACCAGGGACAGGAGCCAGGGCCCCTCTTTGCCGCAGGCCGGGGGATGGACGAGCACTGCAACATGGCAGAGGAAGCAGTTTCCTATAGGAGAACTCACCAACTGCCTGGACTTTGCTCTCTGAGAAGAAACTAGTCCACATGACAAGAAAACATTCCACAGCGGCCTCTAGTGGACAAACACAGGTACCGCGGTCTAATATACTAAATATATATAAAAAAACTTTTTTTTTTTTTTTTTTTCTTGACCACCATTAAAAATTATTACATTTTTTTAGTAGTTACAGGCATGCACAGAATCTTGCGGGAATACCATTAGGTAACAGACAGAAAGACAAATTAGGCTTGGGGGTCCCCCAATAGAACCAAGTTCCTGGGGGCCCCCACTTACCTGTTCCTCGCCGCAGGACTTTGTTTGGTCCACAAAAGCCCAAACTTCACCTATCACGGCAGGCATTGTAATCAAACCTTCAGGGACCGGGTTCCCAAGGATTCCACTCCCCTGGACCTGTATAGCACCCTGCACAGAAAACATCTTGGTCGTGGGTATGACCAGAGCTCTGGATCCCAGGGTCCAGCTCTCCTAAGAGAAGCATTACAGGCAAAACCTTGCTCTTCTCTTTGCAAGGCCCGGGTACCGACCGTTTAGCTATGAAGCTTTTTTGGTCGGATCCGGAATAGCTTACTGAGGCCCAAAAGAACCTGTACGCAAGCTCAGTGAAAAACACATGTTTCTTCTTGGCCAACACCTTAGACACTGGCAAAAAACTGAGGTGCTCCCGGATGGGAGGGGCTTATATAGGGGAGGGTACTTCCGGTTTTGGAAGTTGCCAGTGCCAGCACCTGACGGTAACTATATAACCCATTAGTAATGACTATGTCGCTCTGTGTCCCGTGATGTACGAGAAAGAAAGCTGCATACACACTGAATAAGAATAGACAAATCTGGACTGCAGATTTGAATATGAACATGACATCAACCACAGCCCTCAACAGTCTTCACCAAACAAAATAATAAAACCATAATAATAACATGACAATAATGCATTAATAAATCACATATATATAATGAAAAAAATGTTTTTATAATGAAAATTTTTTTTTTTTAATGAAAAAAAATTCTATGGTCTAGTTAGCGGTCAGTTATAAACTAATTGATGTCGAAATCAACATTTAACCCGTCAGGGCAAAGAACGCGTGTTTCATGAATCCAATAGGATTCTCTTTTGCTCAGCTGACGGATAAAGTTGCCACCCCGTCAAAATGATTGATAGACAGATACTATTGACTGATCGAATTAAAACTTCTGATGGCGATTCTCATAACTTTCGAATGATATTGGACTATAATGTCCAGCATAAAAAGTTTGAAAAAATATTGCAAAAAATTGGTCCATCTTAAAACAGGACAAGGTTCTTGGCCCTGTGTTACCGGAGAAACCTCAGTTTGTCTATAAGAAAGCCCCGTACTTGCGAGATCGTTTGGCACCTAGTGTTTTAAACCCCCCCGTACCGTCAGATAACAGTATGTTCAAATTCCTTGGAGGATTTTACGCATGTGGCCGTTGTGTCCCGTGCAGGACTTCTAAAGTCAATCTTAAGAAAAAGGAAGTCATTTTTGGCATCTGCCATAAGAATATAATATTAAACAATTCATTACGTGCACTACGGTGGGGGTCGTCTATATGCTGGAGTGTGATTGCGGACTCCAGTATATAGGCCGAACCTCGAGACCTCTACATGTTCGTGTGGCAGAGCATGTTAATATAAAAAAGGGGGTCAAAACTCATAATGTCTCCAGGCATTTTAAACAGTTCCACCAACAAAATCCTAAGGGTCCGAGATTCTGGGGCATCGAGAGAGTTACGAGACATTGGCGGGGTGGCAACTTTATCCATCAGCTGAGCAAAAGAGAATCCTATTGGATTCATGAAACACGCGTTCTTTGCCCTGATGGGTTAAATGTTGATTTCGACATCAATTGTTTTATAACTGACCGCTAACTAGACCATAGAATTTTTTTTCATTAAAAAAAAAAAATTTTTCATTATAAAAACATTTTTTTCATTATATATATGTGATTTATTAATGCATTATTGTCATGTTATTATTATGGTTTTATTATTTTGTTTGGTGAAGACTGTTGAGGGCTGTGGTTGATGTCATGTTCATATTCAAATCTGCAGTCCAGATTTGTCTATTCTTATTCAGTGTGTATGCAGCTTTTTTCTCCATTTATGCAGTATATGCAGGAGTTGATCGCTGCATTGATATACATGCAAATTTTTTACTAAACAACAGGGCTGGTCTCTAGTTGAATTTTTAGATATATTTATTTAGATCTTTTATATAGTTTTAAGAGTCTCATTAGTTTGTTTTGGCTGCCTTTGGAGTCCTTCTTTGGGCGTCCGGCTCACGGGGACACTTCCTGGTTGGTGTCACGTGATTCGGGACGTCCCTAGCGGCGTCATGTGACGCGGCATTCGGGTCTCCATAGTTAGGCATTTAGTTAGTATAAGAGCGGGTGTCTGGCGTCCTTCCCTCATCCGCTGATGAAGTCCCGCCTACTGGGACGTAACGTACGTACGGATGGGAAGTTCGTGACGTCACCCGCAGTTCATTCACAGTCTCACCAGACGCGCTGTTGTACCTCGGCAGTGGTATAGTGCCTTTTAAATGTAAGTGCACTACTTTTGTTTTCTCATTAAATTGTTTTTACTACGGAGAAACACTATGGTCTGCCTTTCTATCTTCTACATGTAAAACTGTCTTATGAACCGGATACCTTGAAGTCCTTGAATGATTCTGATCTCATACGGGATTGATGATCCTCACTCATCTGGGGAATTTTACATATATATCTGTCTTGGATTCACCCGCAAGGGAAGGTTTTCAGTGACCCTCTATATTCAAAGGGTCCATGTTTGGAGGTGAGCAGCCAATTTATCTGTCGGTGGAGGTCTCTCACTGTGTGTGTTTGTTACCGCCTGCATGCAATCAAGAGTTCATGTGTCATCTATGAAGATCACAGGGATTATTCATTGATTCACTGTGCTGTTTTTCCATCTTTGACATATGGACATTTAAAGCGGTGCACTATCTATTTTTATGTTTATTTCAGGGATTTTGACTATTTGACCCTTAGTGTTCAGCTGCTCAGTATCATATTGTATCACAGTTTATTGCGCGGATTTGTTTCTTTTTATATATTTAGCACACATGAAGCTCCACTCTTCATCTACAAGTGTACAAAATTTGTTGTCCAGAGGACCTACGGCCGGTGAGCACCGATTTTTCCAAGCCGGGCACTCCTTCCATAGACTCCCATGTTAAACGTCAGTCTAGTCACACAGCGCCGGAGATCAGGTAGGGAGATTGGGCACAGTGAGGTATGGACACAGTAAGGCAAAGTGAGGCACAGTGAGGCATGCAGATGGGCACACTAGGCTTATACGCGAGTCAATACGTTTTCCCATTTTTTTGTGGTAAAATTAGGTGCCTCGGCTTATACTCAAGTATATACGGTAAGTGGAAGTAAATATTTAATATTCATGTTTATTTAAAAAAAAAAAAAGTTAAATCTCCTAAACCTGCACCGTTTAAGAGATATTCTAGTGAGCAGCAGCCAGTGACGTCACCAACGCATGTGCTCTGAAGGAACGGTATATGCCCATGCCTATGCCCATGCCATTCCGTTTGAGCTGTGAGCTGCAGCATCATTGCGGCTTGGCCATTCAAGTGGTCACAAACCCAGAAGGAAGACGGGGTGAAGATGGAAACCTCTGCAGCAGTGACAGTGCACCGCTGCAGGGCTTCGTTTCAAGTTAAGTCTTTCATAATGTGCCAGTATGCAATGCATACTAGCACATTATACAGTGCTCAGCTTAAATGAGTACACCCCGACAGATTTGTCAGAAAACCTTTACTTTCCTTTCAGAATCAACATTTTCTATGGGACACTATACTAGAAAAAATTCTCCCACAAATGGCCCATACACATGATCTGAAAATCATACAAAAAACACCGCTTTCGACGCGATCATACGATAATCGTAACGTTAGTACATAGCTTTCGAGAGTCGATCATGACAATTCATCCGATATTATGCGATCGGACAAGCACAAAAATTTTCCTTGTGCGATACCAGATTCTAAGTTTTTCCTTTAGTCAGTATAGTTGCTGTCCGAAAATACAATACAAATACATTACAACACATGACATCACTTCTGATTTTTTTTTCTGTTGCACGAGAATTTGTGACTTTAGTAACCTATTCAATTTCTACTTGCGACTATTAAGCGAAAAAAGTCTGACGATCTGTCCTCCGATTTTCAGATCGTGTGTATGGGCCATTAGGAGAAAAGCTACATTTTAGATAACAAAATCATAAATCAACAAGAATTCAACTACAGTTGAGTCTAACAATTCATTAAACAGGTGTCCAGTAGACACTTTCTAATAAAAGGGTGTTACTTAACCACTTCAGCCCCGGACCATTTGGCTGGCCAAAGACCAAAGCACTTTTTGCGATTCGGCACTGTCGCTTTAACTGAAAATTGTGCGGTCGTGTGACGTGGCTCCCAAACAAAATTGACGTCCTTTTTTCCCCACAAATAGAGCTTTCTTTTGGTGGTATTTGATCACCTCTGCGGCTTTTATTGTTTGCGCTATAAAAAACAATAGAGCGACAATTTTGAAAAAAAACTAAAAAAAGCAATATTTTTTAATTTTTGCTATAATAAATATCCCCAAAAAAATATAGAAAAAAAAAACAATTTTTCTCCTCAGTTTAGGCCGATACGTATTCTTCTACATATTTTTGGTAGAAAAAAAAAAAAAAAAAAAAAAACCAATAAGCGTATATTGATTGTTTTGTGCAAAAGTTATAGCGTCTACAAAATAGGGGATAGTTTTATGGCATTTTTATTATTATTTTTTTACCAGTAATGGCGGCGATCTGCAATTTTTAGGGTGACACATCAGACACTTTTGACACATTTTTGGGACCATTGACATTTTTACAGAGATCAATGCTATAAAAATGCACCGATTACTGTAAAAATGACACTAGCAGTGAAGGGGTTAACCACAAGGGGGCGCTGAAGGGGTTAAGTGTGTCCTAGGGAGTGATTCTGTTAGGGGGAGGAGCTACCAGTGACATATCAGCGATCACTGTTCCCGATCACAGGGAACAGTAGATCCCCGACGTGTCACTAGGCAGAACAGGGGAATGCCTTGTTTACAAAGGCATCCCCGTTCTGCCTTTGCCGACCACAATCGTGGGCCGCTCGGGAACATAGAGATTACGGGACCCGCGAGCGCACACACGAGGCATGCGGCGCGCGCCTATGGCGGCAAATTTAAAGGGACGTACAGGTACGCCCATTTGCCTGCCCGTGCCATTGTGTCGACATATATTGTCGTTCTGCGGTCGGCAAGAGGTTAAAGAAAACCCCTTCCCATTTCATGCTGTCAGCATTGGCACCATATGAAAAAGGTAAATGTCACAAGGCCTGACAATAAAAATAAAAAAATATCTTTACACAAGAAAGGTGAAGGATACAAGATCAGCAAAGCTTTACTCATCAGTCAGAATACTGTAGCAAAAGTGATACAAAAATTTAACAAGGATGGTACTGCAACAATCGCACAGAGACGTCCAGGCCGTCCACGGAAGTGAACACATGGACAGGAGTGTCTTCTGATGAGAAGGGTTGAAGAAAAATCACCCTGCAAGTTCACTGCAGTTATCGAAAGTAGTAAAAAGCCAAACTGTTGTGATTGTTTCCCTGCGATGTAATACGGCATACACTGCAGAGGAATGGCATGCATGGGTGTCGTCCACAAAGGAAGTCTCTCCTAAAGCCCATGCACAAAAAAGCTCACAAGAATTTTGCAGAGCCCATGCTGAAAAGAAGACAACTACTGGGATACCAAGACAAATGTTTTTGGAACTGATGGCTTCAAAACGGTGTCACAAAAGGTGAGGAGTACAAAGAAAAATACATGGTGCCTACAGTAGAACATGGTGGTAACAGTGTCCTTCTGTGGGGCTGCAGGAGTGCTGCTGGTGTCGGGGAGCTGCATTTCATTGATGGGATTATGAATTCATAGATGTACTGGCTCTATATTGAAAGATCAGATGCTACCGCCACTCTGTGCCCTTGGTCGTCGTGCACTTTTACAACATGACAATGATCAAAAATACACATTGAAGGCCACTGAAGAACAGGGTGAAAGTGATTCAGTGGCCAAGTATGTCTCCTGATCTGAACCCAATGGAACACCTATGGGGGATTCTGAAGAGACAAGTTGAGCATCACTCTCCATCCAGCATCCAGGCTCCAAAAGGTCGTTCTTAAAGAAAGGAAAAAAATAGATGTTGCCAACTTGTTAATTCCATGCCTAGAAGACTTGGTGCTGTCCTTACAAACCGGGGCGTATACCTAGAGCATTTGGCACAATGCACCTCTGGACCCCTTTACATTACACAGCCCCCCACAGCTCTGGACACCTCTATGTTACACAGACACCCTTCCTAACAGTTCTGGACCCCCTGCATGTTACACAGACCCCCTACAGTGCACATACCCCTCCCTAACAATACACCCCCCCCCTTCAGACCTATAATGTACCTCAGAACACACACGGAGAGCCAGAGGTTGTGGCTTTGCAGGGGGGAGGGGGTGCGAGCCGCACCCAGTGACACCCGTCGGCACACCGATCCCCTTCTCTCCATGGTCGCAGCTCTGATCAGTCTCGGCAGCGGCTGTCACAGCCGAGCAGAGTGAAACCGCCTCCCCCTCCGAGTCAGATGATCAGGACATGCACAGCACTGTGTAGACATAAGGGAGAAGGGGGAGGCGGCTTCTCTGCTCGGCTGTGACAGCCGCTGCCGAGACTAATCAGAGCCTCAGCCGCGACCACGGAGAGAAGGGGGACTGTTGCACCGAGTCCTAGGTGTGCGTCTCGCACCCTCTCCCCCCGCAAAGCCACTACCTCTGGCTCTCCGCGTGTGCGTTTTGTGATCACGCAGTGCCGCTGCCTAAACCCGCTGCGCCGTCTCCACTTCAGTCGCAGAGGGGGGGGGGCGCCAGCCTGACACCCCCTTCCCCCCCCCCCCAGTGTGTGGCACCCGGGGCGGCCCGCGCCCCCCACTTAGTACGCCACTGCTTACAAATCACGGAGGTCATACAAAATACTAGATGTAGTCGTTTTTGTTGTGGGGTGTATTCATTTTTGCATCAATTTGAGTAAAATTTAATATTATATATATACACATACATATACACACACACACACACACACATTTGTAATCCAAGTTATATTAATTAACCTTACTTTCATGTAATGAGCTAAACAAATGTGCTCTAAAACTCAGTTTTGTCAAAATCTTGGAAATTGTTCTGGTGCTGAGATATTGATTAAAATCTTACTTTTCAAAAGGGGTGTACTTATTTTTGCTAAGCACTGTACCTTTATCTTGTAGGACAGTTTTTTTTCCACCTTTACTACCGTTTTAACCCCTTTACTAGTGGAGTAGAGGCTATATTTCAGCAATGTGAGTTTGGAGAAAAAATTGCCATCCTGCCTTAAAGCCAAGGGGGAAAAACAGACACCCAGTTTTAAATTCATACTAGACCTCTTTATGTATGGGGTCCACCTATTAAGGTGAGGGCACACCTACGGAGCACGTGGTGGATCTTAGTGGTGGTGTGGACACTTAAGAAAGCTTTGACTGTTTTCACTAAAGTTTTCTGAGAAGATCCACATTGGTGGATGGACTTGGGCAAAACTAATGTTTACACTGAACATTATTTCACTTTTGTTTAGTTGATGCAACAGCGTAATGTTTTTTTTTTTCATCAATATGCACACTTATTTTCTTGAATAGGTCACTTTGTATTACCGGTAAGTATATTTCATGGTGGATTTTTTATTTTTTTTGCACTACATATATGGATAAGATATGATTATTATTTTTGATATATATTGATGTATAATTTGTTGGGTCTGGGAAAAACTCTACACTATTTATCTTTTATATTTTAATTTTGTGTTGGCGATATAACAGGTGGGAGCCAATTGAAAAAGGGAGCAGCACGGGGATTTATTTACATTCATATTTTTTATTTACGTTTTCCAAACCCTGCCAGTGTCCTTTAAAATGGCCATTCCGCCACCTTACCCCTTGCATTGATGGTCAGTGGCATCCCAACATCCTGTAGCTGCTCTAAATAGTAGGCCATGTGTTGGGCACCAGGGCATTAAAGACATGCATGGGTCTGCCTCTACAAATCTAAGTGAGCCCAGATGTCTGAGAGTTATCTTAATTACCACCTGCCTGCCGTATAGTAAAATGATGGTGGGGGGGGCATCCCCTCTCGTTCTTGCCCAGTGTCACCGCTCTGGTTAAAGAGCCGCATTACTGCACGCCCCCATAGGTGTGCGGCGATCACGGTTACGGGGCTCTTTAACCATGTGATCAACTGTGTCCAATCACAGACGATCAGATGTAAACACAGAAGTGCAGTTTTTTGACTTTCCTCAGAGTGCCGAACAGCAGCATATCCTCGCAGCAGAGAGTATACTGGTAATCAGGGCACTGCTCATTAGTGCCCTGATTATCAATGTAGCCCCAGCAGAGCCACCAATTAGTGCCCATCAGCGACCCCCATCAGTGCAGCATATTAGTTCCTACTCATCAGTGCAGCCCATCAGTGCCCATAATTGCGAACTCATCAGCGCACATCAGTGAAGGAGAAAAGTTACATATTTACAAAAATTACTGACAGAAACTAACAAAAATTTCTTTTAAAATATTTTTGGTCTTTTTTCTGTTTTTTTTTTTAGCAAAAAATAAAAAACCTAGCGGTGAATAAATACCACCCCCCCAAAAAAAAAAAAAGCTCTATTTGTGGGAAGGAAATGAGAAAAAAATTATTTGGGTACAGTGTTGCATGACCGCGCAATTGGCCTAGGCAGGAAGGGGGTGAAAGTGCTCAGTATTGAAGTGGTTAAATTTTTATATATATATATATATATATATATATATATATATATATATATATATATAATGTAAACCTAGCCTACCTTAAAAGTGGACAGTGTCAGTCAGTAGAGCAGTGAATGGTGTGTGGACAGCATCAGTAGGGCGATGGACAGTGTCCGTTTATTTTTTAATTACATGTTTTCCAATTTTTTTTTTTCTTTTAACATAAATATATTTTTTTTAAAAAGCCCTGTTGGGGGGCTTTGGTGAAATATCAGGGGTATAAAACAGTGCTGTAGCTTTGCACTGTTCACTTTTTTTTAACCACTTCAATACAGGGCTTTTTGTACCTATTCAATACCGGCCCTATTTTGGCACTTCTCTCCTACATGTACAAATCATCATTCTTTTGCTAGAAAATTACTCAGAACCCCCAAACATTATACATGTTTTTTTAGCAGACACCCTAGGGAATAAAATGACGGTCATTGCAACATTTTTTCTTGCACAATATTTGCGCAATAATTTTTCAAACGCCTTTTTTAAAAAAAAAAATGGTTTCATGAATTAAAAAATAACAAAACAGTAAAGTTAGCCCAATTTTTTGGGAAAATATGAAAGATAATGTTACGCCGAGTAAATAGATACCTAACATGTCACGCTTTAAAATTGCGCACACTCATGGAATGGCGCCAAACTTCGGTACTTAAAAATCTCCATAGGCGACGCTTTAATTTTTTTACAGGTTACCAGGTTAGAATTACAGAGGAGGTCTAGTTCTAGAATTGTTGCACGCGCTCTAACGCGATACCTCACATGCGTGGTTTGAACGGCGTTTACATATGTGGGCGACTTACGTGTGTATTCGCTTCTGATCGCGAGCTACCGGGGACAGGGGCGTTTTATTTTATTATTATTTATTTATTTTACTTATTTGTTTATTTTTTTACAATGATTTTACTTTTTTTTTTTTTTTTGATCACTTTTATTCCTATTACAAGGAATGTAAACATCCCTTGGAATAGGAATGTGTGTGACAGGTTCTCTTTATGGAGAGATGCGGGGTCAATAAGACCCCACATCTCTCCTCCAGGCTGGAAAGCATGAGATCAGTGAAAAAAATGTCACTGATTTCATACTTACAGCCGCAATGGCGGCTTTGTTTACATTTGAGACCCGGGCGTGACGTCATCACATCGCGCCCGGGCCTCCGACAATCATAGAGATGACTGGTGACCATCTGGTCACCAGTCATCTCTATGCTCATCACGTGACTCCACCAACGATGCCGGAAGATTCGCTCCGGGTCCCCGATCGCACGGGGGAGCCCGGAGAAGCACCGGATGGCGGCGGGAGGGGGGGGGGTGTCCCCTCCCGCCGCTATGATCGTTCTTATGGTGCACAGAATCACCGGCACTTCAAAAGGATATCTGAATGATGCCTCTAGCTGCAGGCATCATTCAGATATCCCCCTACAAAGCCGAGGACGTCATATGACGTCCACCCAGGATGGGAGATCCCATCTGTGGACGTCATTTGTCTATGGCTGGGTAGGGAAGTGGTTAAACAAACTTTATTGAAATGTCACACAGTGACATCTCAAAGTTCTATCAGCTGAAACAACGGTGACTGCGCTGCTCTAAGGCCCCTTTCACACTGGGGCAGGAAGGTGTGCTGTGGGTATAGCGGCGCTATTTTTAGCGCCGCTATACCTTTGTTTTTACCGCGGTATTCGGCCGCTAGCGGGGTGAATTTAACCCCCGCTAGCGGCCGAAAAAGGGTTAATACCGCCCGCAATGCGCCTCTGCAGAGGGGCATTGCGGGCGGTATTACCGTGGTTTCCCATTGCTTTCCGCACACCACCACAACACAGTAGCGTGAACCGGCCAAACTGGAGTTGCGGTGGGACTGCCATGAAATAGCCACCCAACGCAGTCCCACCGCAACTGGTGTGAATGTACCCCGAACAACATTTCAGGAGTTGCAAGGGATGCACAAGACATAACTGCATACACATTACTAGCCTCCAGCACACAATCTTACATGTGCTGTATGTCAAGTCTAATCATGAACTAGCTGCAGTGGTTATTATAGCACTGTCCAAACCAAGGCCTGAGTTGCCATCTAAACTCCACTCTGCATTGGTTAACCCAAGTGTACCTATCCTGGTGCTGGACGCTACTTTGTGTTGAATCAACCCTGTGGAACATACAGGTCGTGGACCTTTTAGTAACATTTGTGTGGCAACACTAGCAATTCTGCATTGCAAATAGTTACATCTGAAGCAAGAACTAAAATAATGTTATAAAAAACGCCAGTAGCTTTGCAGGGAGTCTTTCAACGGTTTTTAACGTTTTTTCAATAGCGTTTTTTTTTTCCCAATGGATCAAAAAACGCTAAAAACAGCTGGTGAGCCACGTTTGAGCGTTTATCTGCGTTTTTTTTTTTTTTTTTAAGTAAAACGGCAAAACGTAAAAACGGCACTTTAAATTGCAAATTTCTGGCGTTCAGAAAAAAGCCCATAAACTTCACTACTCATTAAAGCTAAAAAACGTCCATGTGTGCATGGACACATAGGCTAACAGAGTGCAGTTTATGGGCTTTTAAAAAAAAAAAAAAAAAAATGCCCAAACTCCAATAAACTGCAGCTTATGAGCTTCAGTGTGCATGGAGCCTACTTTCATTCACAAATTAGAAGATCTCTCTAACAATTAGGCCCCTTTCACACTGAGGCGTTTTTCAGGCGTTTTAGCGCTAAAATTAGCGCTGTAAAAACGCCTGAAATAATCCTCCCCCAGCATTCTCAATGTGAAAGCCCTGAGGTCTTTCACACTGAGGCATTGTGCTGGCTGTGCGTTGGAAAAAATCCTTCCAACAGCTTTTTAGGAGCATCTTTGGGGCGCATAAAATAGCGCTGTAAAAACACCTATCCCCATTGAAATGAATGAGTACCGCGGTAAAAACGTATAGGCATTAGTGCTATTTTCAAAAATAGCGCAAACGCCTATGCGTTTTTACCACGTTAGTGCTAAAAATAATCGCCAACGTGGTAAAAGCGCAGTAAAACCACATAGGCGTTAGCGCTATTTTTAACGCTATCGCGGTAAAGACATGGTAAAATCGCAACGCCTCAGTGTGAAAGGGGCCTTACAGTGGTTGAAATGTAAAAATAAAAATAAACAAACAAGGAAAACCACAGGTAAATACCTTCGCCACATCAAATCTCCTCTTCAGAAATCAAAGACCCACTGTAAAAAAACAAAACAAAAAAAACAATCACAAATCAACATTTGAAAATTACTGCAATAGCTGCAGAACCTACCTATCCCACAATCCTGAGAAATCTACAACTCTGAAATTCTAGAAGACTGTTAAATCAGTTATGGCAGATACCTGGGAAGGTAGGCATGACTACGGATTCTTCGAGACTTATGGCCCGTACACACGATCCGAAAATCGTATGAAAAATGCCGCTTTCGAAACGATCGTACCATAAATCGGATCGTTGGTACAGAGCTTTCGAGAGCCGATCATGACAGTTCATCAGATATTAGTCTATCGGACATGCACAGAATTTTTTTTCGTACGATGCCAGATCGTAAGATTTTCGTTTAATCGGTACAGCTGTCGTTCGAAAATGCAATACAAATGCATTACAACACATGCCCTCTCTTCTGAATTCTTATTCTGTCGTACGAGAATTTTCGGGACTTTAGTAAACTCATCAGATTCGACCTGAGATTAGCATGCAAAAAAACAAACAAAAAAAAAAACGGACGATCATTGGTCCAATAATCTCATTGTGTGCAAAGCCAGTGTCATACCCAACCTGAATTAAATGTATACAAATGAGGCTGTGTCGCCTGTTCATTTTTCCACATGTAGAGGACAGCTGTGGAGATGCAGGTCGAGTATACCTTGTGGCCTGGTTCACACTGGTGCGTTTTGACATGTGATTTGGCATGTCAGATCGCATGCCAAAACAGCGGTGTTTGCCGCAAATTGCCGGCAATGGCACTGTCCTAATCGGTGCAACGCCGCATCTGCGGCGCTGCACCGATTTCAAAAAGTAGTTTCTGTACTACCTTTTGCGATTTTGGCCCACGATTTACATTGACATCTGTGCAGAAACCTGCAGAGATGTCTCTGTAATCGCGGCCGAAATCGAGACTGACCAGCGGGAGTGAAATCGTGCGAGTTCAGCTGAACTCGCGCGGCTTCACTCTCGCAGCCAAGTGTGAACCTGGGCTTAGGGTCCCAGGTACAAGTCCATTGGTCTGCAGTAATAAAGATAAAATGTTTTGTAGACATTTAAATCACACTATACATTGGACTGTCAGAAAAGAAAAATGACTTCTATTCAATACAGAATGTGTGGCGTTAGACACCCCTCCTTACTGACCACTCAATGTAAAAAGGTCACCCGCACAGGCCAACAGGGATCACTGTAGATCTAAAGGGGACATGCAAGGAAAATAAAAAACAGCATTTTTGCTTGTACACGATTAGATTATATAAATCAGCAGAGCTTCCCCTCAGATCTACAGCGACTGCCTTTCCAAGTGTGCTTGCAGTGCACAGTGGATTTGCCTTTATTAAATCAGCCCCTAAGTGTGTTATATGCAATAATGGCACATTTGCACTTTGGAGCCCAATGTATTGAAGAATATTAAAACATTTAATTTATGTTTGCTTTTACAGGGAACTCCTATGGACCTGGGCTTCATGCTAGAACACGTCTTAAAGCTGATGTCTAGGTTTACTTTTACTTTAAATACTTTGTTTGGGTCAAGCAGGTGGCCCAAACAAGCTATTTCCTTCATTAAAGTGTGCCCACTGGGCATGCTGTATAACCTATATGTAGTCTCATAAATAAGGTACACATAAAGTATACAACACTGGACTGGGTGCGAGACAAAATCTTCTCATTTCACACCCGGAACAAAATAGCATTCGTCTGAGCAGTGCTCAGCCATTCATAGGCAGCTTGGTATTCAATCAATCAATGTTGATACAAAACGTCCTCTAATTGGCTGAGTTAGAGATCGTGATGTCATCAGTCAGCCCTCTGACTCAGCCAATCAAAGGAAGCTTTGTATTAACAGAATACAAAGCTGCCTAGGAATGGCTGAGCGCCGCTCAGACCAATGCTATTTTGTTTTGGCTGTGAGACAGCAAGGTCTCGTCTCACACCCAGAACAGCACTGTATAAACTGTATGTAGCTGAGGCTACATACAGTTTATACAGCATGCCTAGGAGGGCGCACGTTAGTGAAGGAAAGAGTTAGTTTGGGCCAGCTTGGCACAAGTGAACTATTTAAAAAGTGAAAGTAAACCTGGACATCAGCTTTAAAGCCTATATTTAATAAAAATATTTCGGAAATGCCAGTACACTACAGCTGCCTTGGGGTTAATGGGTGGACATAGTCGGGCACTCTAGATGACTGCCTGTGATTACAAGTAACCGCCCCCCCCCCCCCCCCCCCCCCCGCTGCACCAGCAGATTACGGGTGTCAGGGGTTGGAATGCATCAGAGGAGAAAGGTAAGCAATATTCCTTGTATGTTTTTTAAAGAAAACCTAGGCAATGAGACCTGCAGCAGCAGCTCAGAACAGGTGCCGTGAAAACAGCACTGGGACAAATAACTGCTATCCCAACATGGTTTTAGGAAGTGAATGTAAAAGTCGCTCTGGTCCATAAGAAGATAGACCAGTGTGAGAGGAAAAAGTGGTTCATTTCTAAAATGTACAAGCAAAAGTAAAAAGAAAACATTTGGACACATTTGAGGTGACCCGTCTTCAGCATGAAATAGCTGAGTTAGTCGGAAGCAGGAAAAGTTCTCTAACCATGATTCAACAAGACGGTTTGTCATTTATCCCAGACTAGTGCAAAGGTGGGAACAGAAAACTTTGCAAGGTGTCAAGTAACTCCAAATAGAATCGCTTTTCTGCCAATGCAAGGAAAGTTAGCAAAATCTATTTTTAAACTTCAGTATCCTGTTTTTTAGTTTCCCAGGAGTACTCTTCAAATCTTCTATTACCTTAATGTGTTAATACGACAAGCATTTTACAAAAACTTAGAAATTATTTTCACACTTGTACATGATTTGAGTTGTATTAGCTATTTATTGAAAAGTATTACTAAGGGCCGGTTCATACCATATGTTGCACAGGAACGTACTGTGTGTTCCTGTGCGATTTACATACAACCCAGGTGCAGTGTGATTTTAGCACCAAAAAGGAGTGCATGCAGTGCTTTAAAAAAAGCACAGCAAAAGCATAGAATGGTACTACTGTATCATGCAATCCTTTGCAGGCAAACGCACTATGCTTGCGACCTGCTTTTGGGGAGTCATGACACCTTCTGCAGATCTCAAGTGCAGTAAAAGCGGCCGGGAAAACGTGCACAGAACGCATACCAGCGCGTTATGTTGTGGTTTACTACCGCTTTAGGCTACTTTCACACTGAGGCGCTGGATGCACTGGCGGAATAGCGGCGCTATTTTTAGCGCCACTATACAGTCTTTTTTGCCGCGATTTGCGGGCGGGGGGGATTTTAACCCCCGCTAGCAGCCAAAAATGGGTTAAAAACGCACGCAATAACGCCTCGCTGCGGCGTTTTACGATCGCTTTGGAGGCGCTACCCCATTGATTTCATGGGCCAGGGGCGCTAATTTTACCAATCCTATTGCGCCTCAAAGATGTGGCTAGCAGGAGTTTTTTGACCCTCCTGCAAGCGCAACGCTCCAGTGTGAAAGCCCTTGGGCTTTCACATTGGATACAATGGAGCAGCCTTTTTGGGGCGCATTGCAGGCGCTATTTTTAGCGCAATAGCACCTGCAAAGCGCCTCAGTGTGAAAGGGGCCTTAACCATCACTAAAAGTGAAAGAATGAAAGTCCCAAATCTGGAGTTGCCATCTGTACAGGGGAAATCTTCTGATAGGGACAGCAGTTTTGGTGACCCGAGTGACAACCATGTTTTCCGAGTGACAAATTAAGCAGAAGGCCTAGCTTACAGCTGTGGTTAAGGGCAGTAATAACAGATGGTTGAGCTTCACTTTTACAACCCCCCAAGCCACAAAGACCATAAGGGGTATACACATGCCCTGGCCACAACACTGTATTGCGGTGTGGCAAAACACTACCCCCCCCCCGGTATCAGCTGCCAGGCACAACGTATTCAAGTGAATGTGGCCATGCCAGGTCCGCACGTGGTTGCCGTGCAGTGGTTGGGACTTTTACGGGTAAAACATGCGATGAAGAGGCGACATAATGCTTCCTCATTACCTGTCAAATACCTTCTGAAAAGCAAGATCGCTCTTTAAAGATCTATTTTTTAGAGATCTTACGCTAGTGTAAATGAGTTGTAACTCTATAATTTATTTTGGCCGTTACATTCGTCCTCTTGCTTCAGTACTTTCCACAAGTATGCATATAGGAGATGTCACATATGCAGCTTACTACAAGCTCTTTGTAGCTCGTAGCTGCTGGCAATAGTCACATGAAAAATCCAGCATGCTGGTTGTACCCAAGTCAATCGATGCATCGACTTGGATACAATAAGCCTGCCCATACACGGTTCGAATCTTGGCTGGTCCCTGCAGTGTAGCAGCACAAGCTGGAAACCTCCCTTACCCCTCCACATACCAGACCTTCTAAGTGAACAAACAAAAAGAGCACCACTTTAAAAAAAAAAAAGTTCTTTTTTTTATACCCCCTTCCACCACCCTTTTTTTTCAATTATTCTTCATGGCAGGCCCATCTATCTTGGCCTTATGAAGCCTCCTCCTGAAGAAAGCTTCCCCACGAAACAGATGAATCATCATTCGTCTATTGCAGTGTCATCAGGGGGGCGGCTGAAAAAACCGGAAGGGACAGCTGGCAAAATACACAAATTATGTGGTGCTGGACAATGCAGAATTCATAGGGTTTGCCAGTATGTTTTTCCTGGATATAAGATAGTGGCATATTTTGGGTTCATTTAATGGAAATGGGTGAAGCTCCTCTTTAACAGAGGCCAAAAGTTACAAAAGTGAGCAGTACTGCCCAAATAGTCCTGAATAAAAAATTGTAGCAACCATATTAGAGGCTTATGAGCTCTGACTTTTTGCTAAGGGCTGGTAATGTTGCGTTTTACCATGAAGTGCTGGTTCTGGCAGTGCCTTGCATTTTTTCTTTTTTTACTTTATTGAAATGCCATAGTGTGACATTGCATTCTTTCCTACTCACCGCAGCTACACTGAAGCACAGACAGAATAGGACCGCTGATGTGCGAGACAGAAAAATGCAGATGTTTCAGGTTTCCCTATCGCAGCTTATCCAGAAGCTTCATTTAAGTGTTCCCATGTGGAGATCAGCATTTTTATAGTAAAGAAAGCCGCCAATCCCTGCACAAGTCTGAATGAGCCCTAAAATATAAATCTGACCAAGCATAATGCAATTTGATACAACACCTTTATCGCCTAGATCAGTGGTCTCCAAACTGCGGCCCACAGGCCAGATGTGGCCCTTTGCTTGCCTTTATCTGGCCCTTGGGGCACAATTCCTACCACTATTCTTCCCACCGACACCAGAGACAGGGAACTAGTTCACCCACTGACACCTATTAAGGTGTACTATTCCTCCCACTGACACCAATGAGGTCATTTTTTTACTTGCACTTGACTACCATTGTTTACTCCCAAAGCCAGGGCAATTTCTACTCCTACTGGTTACTGTCCGGCCCCCCCTAATATTTAAAGGGCAGTAATCGGCCCTTTGTTTCGAACGTTTAGAGACCCCTGCTCTAGATGTACCACATTAAAGACTTTTTAGAACAGAAGGTATTCACCCGTCTCATCTCATCACATATACTAGCACATTATGGCCAATCATTCTTATTATTATTATTATTATTATTGGGAAAAAAAAAATTGGGAGTTTAATTCCATAACTCCACTCTTTCTAAAAAAAAAAAAAAAAAACAAATCCCTCTGGGTGATGAATGTACATTGCAGGATTTTAGCAAACAATGTTGCAGAGTCCTACGGTTTCTACTCTGAACAAAAAAATGTTTGTCTACAGAGTGAATCTGAATGGTAGAGCTGCACAATTTTGGCTAAAATGAGAATCATGTTTTTTTTGCTTAGAATAAAGATCAAGATTCTCGCGGCACAACATCATCTTTCACATTATTAAAAAAAATTGGGCTAACTTTACTGTTTAGTATTTTTTTTTTTTAAATCATTGAAGTGTATTTTCCCCCCAAACATTGCGTTTCAAAGACCGCTGCGCAAATACAGTGTGACATAAAAGATTACAACAATCACCATTTTATTCCCTGGGGTCTCTGCTAAAATTATATTATATATATATATATATATATATATATATATATATATATATATATATATATATATATATATATATATATATATATATATATATATATATATATAAATAAATAAATGTTACAACGTTTATAGTTTGCTACCAGCTCAGAGACAATGTTTTGCCCTTTTTTTTTTTTTGACAGCTGAGTGAGCAAAGAACTCTCTACACTTGTTACGTGAATGAATCGGGAAATTCTGCATAGAGATCGTGAGGGGGGGGGTTGAATTGAGAGCACAATTTTTTAACGATTAATCGTGCGGCTCTACTGAATGGGAGTGACTTTTTCATGATCAATCAACGGATGCACTTGCAGTGTTCCAACGAGGAAAATTGCAGGGTCTGCATCCCTTTAGAAATCATTAACCATTTGGGAGTACCTCAGCAAAAAATGACATTTTTGTTGCAGAGGATGCCTTAAACCAAATTAGTGCAGACTTCTGGGAAAATCAGTAAGCCAATCACACAAGGAGGAAATTACATTTCTGGGGGTGTTCAGTACATTCCTCTAGGTTGCCATATTGCATTGAATTTTAGAGAAAATGATAGCACTACACATTGAAAGAGAAAATAGGATTTTTATAACAGCTTACCTGTAAAATCCTTTTCTTGGAGTACATCACGGGACACAGAGCGACATAGTCATTACTAATGGGTTATATAGATACCGTCAGGTGCTGGCACTGGCAACTTCCAAAACCGGAAGTACCCTCCCCTATATAAGCCCCTCCCATCCGGGAGCACCTCAGTTTTGTAGCAAAGCAATAAGTGTCCCCAAAGAGGGGCGGGAGCTCTGTGTCCCGTGATGTACTCCAAGAAAAGGATTTTACAGGTAAGCTGTTATAAAAATCCTATTTTCTTTCTCGTACATCACGGGACACAGAGCGACATAGTCATTACTAATGGGATGTCCTAAAGCAATGCCAAATGAGGGGGGGGGGGATACACCATATATAAGCTGAGCGCTATCAGACATGAGGATCTTTTGCGGCCTGCAACACACTGCGCCCAAAGGCGACATCCTCCTGACTTCTAACGTCCACCTGGTAGAACCTAGTAAACGTGTGTACTGAAGACCATGTTGCGGCCTTACAGACTTGAGCCAGGGAGGCCTGGTGATGCACTGCCCATGAAGTTCCAACTGCTCTCGTGGAGTGCGCTCTAACTTTGAACGGAGGCGGTCTCCTTCTCAAGCCATAGGCTTGCATTATGATCTGTCGAATCCACTTGGCTAAAGTAGATTTTGACGCTGCCTGACCCCTTCTGGGGCCTTCCGGCAGAATAAACAAAGTATCCGTTCTGCGAATCTGAGCAGTGGCTTTTAGATAAGCTTTAACTGCTCTTACTACATCCAAAGAATGCAATAACTTTTCCTCTATTGAAGTAGGTTTGGGGAAAAAAGAAGGAAGAACCACATCTTGGTTCAAATGAAACCTCGATACCACCTTAGGAAGAAAGGCTGGATGAGGGCGTAACACTACTCTATCCTTATGGATAACCAGATATGGCTCCTTACAGGACATAGCTGCTAATTCCGACACTCTTTTAGCCGAACAAATGGCTACTAGAAAAATCAATTTCCTGGTGAGAAGAACCAAAGAAATATGCTGTAATGGTTCAAATGGTTGTTTCTGTAGAACCGACAGAACCAAGTTTAGATCCCATGGACATATGGGAATATTAACCGGAGGACTAATACGCATCACTCCTTGTATAAAGGCTTTGACTAGTGAATGCGAAGCCAAGGGCCTTTGAAAAAATATTGACAAGGCCGAAAACTGACCTTTGATAGTACTCAAGGCAAGCTTCCTATCTACAGCCCACTGTAGGAAGTCCAGACTCCTACCTATTACGTACTTATGTGGATGCCATTTCTTGGCCTCACACCACGCGATGTACGCCTTCCAGATTCTATATTAGATCTGCCTGGATACCGGCTTCCTGGCATTGATCATGGTAGATACCACAGGATTAGAGAGCCCTCTCTTTTTTTAGAATGTGGGCTTCAATAGCCAGGCCGTCAAACCTAGGGCTGGTAAGGAAGGATGGTATATCGGTCCTTGCGAAAGCAGGTCCGGACGACGTGGGAGAGTCCAAGGACTCCCCACTGACATTTTACAATCTCCGCGTACCACGCTCTTCGGGCCACGCTGGAGCCACCAGAATCACTGGTTTCTTTTCTACCCTGATTCTGCGGAGTAATCGAGGTAACCATTGTGGCGGTGTGAATGCATATATCAGCTTGAACTGATCCCAAGGGAACACTAGGGCATCCGAGCCGCAAGCTAGGGGATCCCTTGTCCGAGAGACAAACCTGTCCACCTTTGCGTTGAATCTGGATGCTAGAAGATCTACATCCGATGTTCCCCACCGCTGACATATTGTCCAGAAAACCTCGGGGTGAAGGGACCTTTCCTCTGGGCATAATTGCTGGCGACTTAGAAAGTCCGCCTTCCAATTCTCCACTCCTGGAATGAATACCGCAGATATGGCTGGGACATATCTTTCTGCCCATTTCAGGATGTAATTTACTTGCCTCTGGCTGCACGACTCCTGGTGCCCCCCTGATGATTGATATATGCCACTGCTGTGGCATTGTCTGATTGAATTCTGACAGGGGACCCTTGGAGTTTGGATGTCCATGCTACTAGGGCATACCGGGCTGCTTGTATCTCTAAGAGATTGATGGGCAGGGCCTTTTCTGCATCCGACCATCTGCCCTGGAGAGACCATTGCTCCAGTACTGCTCCCCAGCCTATAAGGCTGGCATCTGTAGTGACCACCTTCCAAGAAATCGGACTGAAGGATTTCCCTTTTTCCAGATTCTGGGGAACCAACCACCAACGGAGGCTCTTGCGAACGGAAGGGGACAAGGACATGGTAAGTCTAGGGCCTGAACTTTTTTGTTCCAGGCTGACAGTATGGCCCCTTGCAAATTCCTTGAATGGAATTGACCGTAGGGTACTGCTTCGAATGATGCCACCATTTTTCCCAGCAGCCTCATGCACAGGCGTATGGACGGCTGTCTTTTTTGTACCCACTAAGTGGATCAAATCTTTCAAAGACAACACCTTTCCTCGAGGCAAGAATATTTTTCTCTGGCCTGAATCCAACCTTAGCCCCAAGTATTCCAGACTTTTGACTGGTTTTAGGGCCGACTTGTCTCGGTTGATAATCCAACCGTGAGATTCCAGATACTTGATTGTCTTGTGAACGACCACGTCTAGTTTTTTCACTGAGTGGTCTATCAGCAACAAGTCATCTAGATATGCCATTATCATTACACCTTGTGTTCTTAGATTGGCCAATAAAGGGCCAGAATTTGTAAACACTCGTGGTGCTGTGGCCAAACCGAAGGGTAAGGCTCTGAACTGAAAATGGCGCCCTTCTACTGCAAAGCGTAGAAATTTTTGGTGGACTGGAAAGATGGGAATGTGCAAATAAGCATCTTTGATGTCGATCGCGGCTAACCAATCCTCCCTTGTAGGACAGTGGCCACCGATCGGATCGACTTCATCGGAAAGTCCTGATATACAGGAATTTGTATAGCCCTTTTAGAATTAATATGGGCCTCCCGTCCGCGTTTGCTTCGGGACTGTAGAGAGGTTTGAGTAAAACCCGAACCCTCATTCTTCCAGGGGAACCTCCATAATTACTCCTTGGAGCAATAGTTGTTCTAGTGCCAACAGGAGGGACTCTCTCTTCCGGGGATCCCTTGGCACGTTTGACCTCAAAAATGGGAAGGAGGAGAGTCTCTTAACTCCAATCTGTATCCCAAACATACTGCGGAGAGCACCTATCTGTCTTGATCGCGTCCCGCCAGGTCTCTTGTGAACAACTGGAGTCCTCCCCCCACCCGACTGAGTGGGGGCAACCCTTCAATGAATTTAACTTTGGGGGAGGTTTTTGTACCTCCCCTGACCCAGGGTTTCTCATTACCCTGCTATTGTCCCTGTTTTTTACCCCCGGGAATTGACCGAGGAGGCCGTCGGAACTGTTACACAGCCGATGCCCCAGGGACTGGAGAAGCAGGCCTCTTAAAGAGGGACCTCTAACTCTGTTTTTAACCGGCAAGAGCGTATTTTTACCGCTGGAAATTTTCTGGATATATTTGTCCAGGTTTTTCCTGAATAAGCGTTCACCATGAAATGGGACGCTAACCAGCCATTCCTTACAGGGAGCTTCAGCAGACCAGTTTTTGAGCCATAGAAGCCTACGCATATGTACTATAGACAGCGTAAGGCGGGAGGCCTGATGGACTGAATCCTTTATGGCGTCAACCGCAAAGCCTAAGGCTCTAGGTAGATCAGCTAGGGCAAGGCCTGCTGATCTGTCAAGTCCCTCAAGACCTGTTTTAACTGATCCTTCACTGCTTAGCAGACCCCAATAGCTGCTACTGCTGGTTGTGTCACCAAGCTTGCTGTAGAAAGAAGCAGATTTTCATAAGGACTCCAATCTTTTATCTATTGGGTTCTTGAACATTTGGACATTATCCACTGGACATGTCAGTGATTTATACATACAAGAGATGGCTGCGTCCACTGTAGGGACCTTCCATTTTTATTTTTTATTTTTTTTGATGAACTTATCCTCCATGGGATAGACCACCGGAAATCTCTTGGGGGAATAAATATTTTCTCAGGACGTTCCCAATCCTGGTAAATAAGCCCTTTCAGTAAAGGGTGAAGTGGAAAAGAACAGACAGTCTGGGGGCTTCTAGCGACCCCAACGAGGATACAGTAGTGGTTGATGGTTCCGCAAGGTGCATTTTTAAATGCCGATCGGACCATGTTAGTCAGAGACTGAACCCATAATCTTTCAGCTTGAGCTGCTGAGAAAGGTTCCTCCACTGTTGATTCCTCTATAACAGAATCAACCTCGTCCTGATCCCCTTCAGGCAGGTCGATCCCTGTATCGGACTGTTGCTCTGCTAACAGGCACTCTGAAGGAGGAGACGGAGATCGGCGTGCTTTCCCTAACAGGGAGGCAGCGATCAATGTTGACAATCTCTCTCTAATCCTCCCAGAGCTGAGGAAAAAACCTCCTCTGTTACATACACAGGAGCAGGTGACTGAGGACAGCCACAGTACCAAGT
This sequence comes from Rana muscosa, assembly GCA_029206835.1. Taxonomy (NCBI): domain Eukaryota; kingdom Metazoa; phylum Chordata; class Amphibia; order Anura; family Ranidae; genus Rana; species Rana muscosa. Next base: position 841,151,966 of record CM055122.1, read on the forward strand.
ACCCCTGCGGGGTCTCTATGGTCACTTACCTCTGAACTTCAGGAGAGACTGGTGCAGCAGAAGCATGCCCAAGATCCTCAGAGCCCGATGAGACCCCCTTCGCTTCCTGGAAGATTCAGTTCCGGAGCTTCTGGACGGCATATTCCTAAGCCTAAAGCTGAGGTATTCCAGCCGTAATACACCACTTTTACTGAGAATAGTCTAGCACAATTGCTGCTATATCACAGTTGGTGTCTACTAAAGTGCCTTTCTAGGGGATGCCTGCATCAACCGCCTCTGTGTGCCTTTATCTGTTGCTAGCTCTGTCTGTCTGTGCATTCAATAGCCAGCTATAATGTGCTTTAAAACACGCTGGACGCCCGCACATGCGCAGTAGCGCCGCGGCGCACACCTGAGCGTCATCCACCCGCTCCGCCCCTTTTTTCAGATTGCCTCTATGAATAGAGGCGCGTGCACGCGCACGCGCGCGGGCACGTGCGCCTTCGGCGCCCTTTTTTAAAAACAATAAGGAGCTAGATGGGAGCCAGGGCCCCCTTTGCCGCAGGGCCCGGGGATGGATGAGCGCAGCAACAGGGCAGAGGAGACAGCTTCCCAGCAGAGAACATACCAACTGCCTGGATTTGATTCTGGAAGAAAAAAATCCACATTACAAGAAAAAGAACCACAGCGGCCTCTAGTGTCTAACACAGGTACCGCGGTCTTACATTTTTTTTTTTTTTTTCTTGCCTACTATTACAATTTTTACATTTTCTCAGTAGTAACAGGCATACACAGAATATTAGCGGGAATACCTTAGGTAACAGGCAGAAAGACAAAATAGGCTTGGGGGTCCCTCAATAGAACCAAGTTCCTGAGGGCCCCCACTTACCTTTTCCTCGCCGCAGGACTTTGTTTGGTCCACAGAAGCCCAAACTTCACCTATCACGGCAGGCATTGTAATCAAACCTTCAGGGACCGGGTTCCCAAGGATTCCACTCCCCTGGACCTGTATAGCACCCTGCACAGAAAACATCTTGGTCGTGGGTATGACCAGAGCTCTGGATCCCAGGGTCCAGCTCTCCTAAGAGAAGCATTACAGGCAAAACCTTGCTCTTCTCTGCAAGGCCCGGGTACCGACCGTTTAGCTATGAAGCTTTTTTGGTCGGATCCGGAATAGCTTACTGAGGCCCAAAAGAACCTGTACGCAAGTTCAGTGAAAACACATGTTTCTTCTTGGCCAACACCTTAGACACTGGCAAAAAACTGAGGTGCTCCCGGATGGGAGGGGCTTATATAGGGGAGGGTACTTCCGGTTTTGGAAGTTGCCAGTGCCAGCACCTGACGGTATCTATATAACCCATTAGTAATGACTATGTCGCTCTGTGTCCCGTGATGTACGAGAAAGAAAAGGGTATTTTGTAATAACATTCAATAACAAAAGGGTTTTTGGAGCAATTGCATATGCTATATTATTTTCGATTTGCCATTTCTCCCCTCTAGTGGGATTACCCTTTAAATCATGTTTTCATAGGTCTGCACTTAAATTACAGTTTGAACTTCACAGTTGTTATATCATAACAGTGTAAAATATGTTTAAACCACAGGAACTCCCACTCTGCACCCGCAAGCAGTGTCTATGATACAGGTGCAAAATTATTCAGACTGGTTTCACAAATGCCTTATCATGCACCTGCATTTCACAGCTAGAATGGCTCATATAAAAACAGAAAAAGGAGAAATTTGGACAGACACAATAGTGACACTTCCTTTATAATTTTATCTCAGTGCTCCAAGCCAGCAGAGAGAGCACCAGGGATTACATAAAAACTGAAGTCCTGGTTAGGAGAACAGGAAATACCTGGTGTTACTACTAAATAACTGTACAGTCACTGTTCCAGAAGTAATTACATCATCATTAGTGGCTGTAAAGGAAGTGGTTTAAATGGCACAAATATCATTTAGAATGTATTTGGATCTAATTTCAAGAAACAATTGTTTGCATCTAAAGAAGTTACTTAAAGCGGAAATTCACCTTAAAAGGGAAAGTTCCACTTGCGGTTTTTTTTTTTTGGTAGGTACCCGCTCCCGCTTTCAGTCAGCTCGCCTAGGCAATTCCACCTAAAGTTCAATACCCCCTTCCTGCCCACAGCCTTCTGGGGCACATCACAGGTCCCAGAAGGCTGCAGACCAATTACACAGCTCAGCTCACATATGCGCAGTGGGAAGCCACAAGTCGTCATAGCTGGGTTCCTACACTAAACATGCCGGGGAACCAAGGTCTGGGGAAGAAGCAGGGGGTGGTGCAGGATCCTCAGACAGGTAAGTGTCCTTTGTTTAAAAGTCAGCAGCCACAGTATTTAAGCAGGAAAATAAGACGTTCTCACACCTTCCTAAAAAAGGTAGGGATGCACCAATATATCCGCCACCGAAAAAATAGAATTTTTGTACTCACCGTAAAATCCATTTCTCTGACGTCCATGGACTGACACAGCTGGATACTGTAAATGTGTGGGTATATGTCCCTGCTCGCAGGAGAAGATCTAGGCAGAACGTTAGAAACATTCTAGACCAAACCAGAGCTGAACAGCCCCGCCCAGGGGGGCGGTCCCTCCGGACATTACCCTCCCACCTGCAGTCAGCAGACCTCAGTTCGTAAAAAAGCAGTACAAACCTTAAAAAGGAAGGGTGGGTGCTGTGTCAGTCCATGGACGTCAGAGAAATGGATTTTACGGTGAGTACAAAAATCCTATTTTCTCTTATCGTCCATGGACTGACACAGCTGGATACTGTAAACGTGTGGGACGTCCCAAAGCAGTATCAGAAGGGTGGGAGCAGTAGTAAAGGAACAACCAAAACTTCACTCCAAACAAGCAGAGCTCCTCAACGGAGGAGTTGCAACATTAAACAGCGGCCTGCAATGTTTTGCGGCCGAAGGGAGCATCCGAAGAAGCAGCCACATCAACCTTATAAAATCTTGAAAAGGTATGAACGGATGACCAGGTCGTCGCCTTGCACACTTGTGCAACCGACACTTGATGTAGGAAGGCCCAGGAAGCACCAATTGCCCTGGTGGAATGCGCCGCAACCGGAAAGGGAGGCGCCCGCCCCTTAACCACTTAAGCCCCGGACCATTTCGGGCCATTAGGACCAAGCCTGTTTTTGGGATTCGGCACTGCGCTGCTTTAACTGTAAATTGTGCGGACATGCAATGTTGTACCCAAATGAAATTTGCGTCCTTTTCTTCCCACAAATAGAGCTTTCTTTTAATGGTATTTGATTGCCTCTGCGATTTTTATTTTTTGCGATATAAACAGAAAAAGACCGAAAATTTTGAAAAAAAATGATATTTTCTACTTTTTGTTATAAGAAAAATCGAATAAACTCAATTTTAGTCATACATTTAGGCCAAAATGTATTCAGCCACATGTCTTTAGTAAAAAAAATGTCAATAAGCGTATATTTATTGGTTTTCGCAAAAGTTATAGCGTTTACAAACTAGGGTACATTTTCTGAAATTTACACAGCTTTAAATTTATGACTGCCTATCTCATTTCTTGAGGTGCTAAAATGGCAGGGCAGTACAAAACCCCCCCAAATGACCCCATTTTGGAAAGTAGACACCCCAAGGAAATTGCTGAGAGGCATGTTGAGCCCATTGAATATTTATTTTTTTCATCCCAAGTGATTGAATAATGACAAAAAAAAAAATAAAAAAAAAAAATTACAAAAAGTTGTCACTAAATGATATATTGCTCACACATGCCATGGGCATATGTGAAATTACACCCCAAAATACATTCTGCTGCTTCTCCTGAGTACGGGGATACCACATGTGTGGGACTTTTTGGGAGCCTAGCCGCGTACGGGACCCCAAAAACCAAGCACCGCCTTCAAGGTTTCTAAGGGCATAAATTTTTGATTTCACTCCTCACTACCTATCACAGTTTTGAAGGCCATAAAATGCCAAGATGGCACAAAACCCCCTCAAATGACCCCATTTTGGAAAGTAGACACCCCAAGCTATTTGCTGAGAGGCATGTTGACCCCATTGAATATTTTTTTTTTTTGTCCCAAATGATTGAATAATGACAAAAAGAAAAAAAAAAAAAATGTACAAAAAGTTGTCACTAAATGATATATTGCTCACACATGCCATGGTTATATGTGGAATTGCACCCCAAAATACATTCTGCTGCTTTTCCTGAGTACGGGGATACCACATGTGTGGGACTTTTTGGGAGCCTAGCCGCGTACAGGGCCCCAAAAACCAAGCACCGCCTTCAGGATTTCTAAGGGCGTAAATTTTTGATTTCACTCCTCACTATCTATCACAGTTTTGAAGGCCATAAAATGCCAAAATAGCACAAAACCCCCCCAAATTACCCCATTTTGGAAAGTAGACACCCCAAGCTATTTGCTGAGAGGCATGTTGAGTCCATGGAATATTTTATATTTTGCCACAGGTTGCGGGAATATGACAAACTGTTTTTTTTTTGCACAAAGTTGTCACTAAATGATATATTGCTCACACATGCCATGGGCATATGTGAAATTACACCCCAAAATACATTCTGCTGCTTCTCCTGAGTACGGGGATACCACATGTGTGGGACTTTTTGGGAGCCTAGCCGCGTACGGGACCCCAAAAACCAAGCACCGCCTTCAAGGTTTCTAAGGGCATAAATTTTTGATTTCGCTCCTCACTACCTATCACAGTTTTGAAGGCCATAAAATGCCAAGATGACACAAAACCCCCCCAAATGACCCCATTTTGGAAAGTAGACACCCCAAGCTATTTGCTGAGAGGAATGTTGAGCCCATTGAATATTTTTTTTTTTTGTCCCAAATGATTGAATAATGACAAAAAGAAAAAAAAAAAAAAATGTACAAAAAGTTGTCACTAAATGATATATTGCTCACACATGCCATGGTTATATGTGAAATTACACCCCAAAATACATTCTGCTGCTTCTCCTGAGTACGGGGATACCACATGTGTGGGACTTTTTGGGAGCCTAGCCGCGTACGGGACCCCAAAAACCAAGCACCGCCTTCAAGGTTTCTAAGGGCATAAATTTTTGATTTCACTCCTCACTACCTATCACAGTTTTGAAGGCCATAAAATGTCAAAATAGCCCAAAACCCCCACAAATGACCCCATTTTGGAAAGTAGACACCCCAAGCTATTTGCTGAGAGGCATGGTGAGTATTTTACAGCTCATTTGTTTTTGAAAATTAAGAAAGACATTTTTTTTTCTTTTTTTTTTTCTTTTTTTACATTTTCAAAACTTTGTGACAAAAAGCGAGATCTGCAAAATACTCAACATACCTCTCAGCAAATAGCTTGGGGTGTCTACTTTCCAAAATGGGGTCATTTGGGGGGGTTTTGTGCCATCTGGGCATTCCATGGCCTCCGAAACTGTGATAGGCAGTGAGGAGTGAAATCAAAAATTTATACCCTTAGAAAGCCTGAAGGCGGTGCTTGGTTTTTGGGGTCCCGTACGCGACTAGGCTCCCAAAAAGTCCCACACATGTGGTATCCCCGTACTCAGGAGAAGCAACAGAATGTATTTTGGGGTGTAATTCCACATATGCCCATGGCATGTTTGAGCAATATATAATTTAGTGACAACTTTTTGTACATTTTTTTTTTTTTTGGTCATTATTCAATCACTTGGGACAAAAAAAAAAAATATTCAATGGGCTCAACATGCCTCTCAGCAAATAGCTTGAGGTGTCTACTTTACAAAATGGGGTCATTTGGGGGGGTTTTGAACTGTCCTGGCATTTTATGCACAACATTAGGAAGCTTATGTCACACATCATCCACTCTTCTAACCACTTGAAGACAAAGCCCTTTCTGACACTTTGTTTACATGAAAGAAAATTTTTTTTTGCAAGAAAATTATGTTGAACCCCCAAACATTATATATTTTTTTAAAGCAAAGGCCCTACAGATTAAAATAGTGGGTGTTGCATTTTTTTTTTCCACACAGTATTTGCGCAGCGATTTTTCAAACGCATTTTTTGGGGGAAAAACACACTTTTTTTATTTTTAATGCACTAAAAAACACTATATTGCCCAAATGTTTGATGAAATAAAGATGATCATAGGCCGAGTACATGGATACCAAACACGACATGCTTTAAAATTGCGCACAAACGCGCAGCGGCGACAAAACTACATTCATTTTTAAAAGCATTTAAAAGCCTTTACAGGTTACCACGTTAGATTTACAGAGGAGGTCTACTGCTAAAATGACTGCCCTCGATCTGACCTTCGCGGTGATACCTCACATGCATGATGCAATTGCTGTTTACATATGACGCTAGACCGACGCTTGCGTTCGCCTTTGCGCAATAGCAGGGGGGGACAGCGGTGCTTTTTTTTTTTTTTTTTTTTTTTTTTTTTTTTTTTATTATTTATTTGGCTTTTTTTTTTATTTTTAAACTGTGCCTTCCATATTTTATTTTTTTACCATTTTTATCGTTATCTCAGGGAATGTAAATATCCCCTATGATAGCAATAGGTAGTGACAGGTACTCTTTTTTTGAAAAAAATTGGGGGGTTAGACCCTAGATCTTTCCTCTGCCCTCAAAGCATCTGACCACACCAAGATCGGTGTGATAAAATGCTTTCCCAATTTCCCAATGGCGCTTTTTATATCCGGGGGGGGGGGGGACATTCCCTCCCACTGCTTGTAAAAGCAGTCTAGAGGCTAATTATCTGCTAGAATTGCTTTTACATGAAAGCCGGCTGCTGGCTGAAAAGAATGATACCAAGATGATACCTAAACCCGCAGGCATCATTCTGGTATAAACATTCAAAGTCCAGCAACATACCAGTACGTTGCTGGTCCTTGTTGGACATGTATTGTAATCTTTTTTTTCATACAGCCTATTGGCTGAACGAAAAAAAGAGATTGATTGGTGGGTATGCCCACCATTAGAATACCTCCCTTCATCCACCCACTTCTAATGATGGGCATATATGCCGAAGCATGGGGGCATCCTCCCGCAAAAAAGTTATGCCGCGTACACACGGTCAAGCCTTCGTCGGAATTTCGACCGTATGTACGCGGCATAAAAGGTTATGCCGCGTACACACGGTCGGACTTTTCCACGGATAAGCCTCCGTTGGAATTTCGACCGTATATACGCGGCATTAGGAGCAAAATCGCTCCTCCGCCCCTGCTGCCCCCATGCTTCGGCATATATGCTCTTTTTTTTAACTGTGGTGGTGAAATCACCTCCTACAGCGTTGGAGTCACGGCTTTATGTATCGTGGGAGCAAACGCTGTTGCTGTCAAGATAAATAATTCCGCGCTGCAGTTGAATGGCGCACCTGAAAACAAAAAATTACATACCTGAAAAGCAAGCATGATAAAACATTGCAGAATAGAATACAGTAAAAAAGAGCAGAACAATAGAGAGAAAATAGAGAGAGAGAGAACAATAAAACGACAACTATTTTTGGTTTTTTTATTTTATATTTTTTTTGTGTTTTGTTTTTTACGTTTTTTTTTTCTTTTTTACACTTTTTTTTGTAACTTTACAACTGTAATGGTTCGGGTCTCTCAAAATGTAATGGCATCTTGGGAGACCCTGTGTAAGTGTGTCCTAGTCTGTGAAATGCTGTACCCTACGCTAAAACTTCACTTTTGAGTGGTAGCGTTCAAAACATTCACCTTGGCAAAGACCAGGCTTGTCAGGACAGAGTGGACAAAAACTACGGGTGTCACGCCTAAATCCGCGCTTGCTACAGACACGACATCTTTTTTGGGGGTGGCTTTGGGTAGGGGTACTCGGGAGGACATACGAATAATGCCTCTCATGCAGCCGGCTTACTGCATTTGGTTGGGGATGGTGAGGTGCAGAACCGCCTGGATACAGGAGTTCTGTGACTATCTCATTCTGGAATTTTAGAAGAGATAACGTCCCGCCTGAAGCTCTGTATAGCACATGAGCGTTCAGCAAAGCCAATTGGAATAATGATAGAGACACTTTTTTGTACCAGCGTCTCGCCTTACGGTCAATTAGATACGGCGCCATCAACTGGTCGTTGAGGTCCACCCCTCCCATATTTTGGTTATATTCGTGGACACAGAGGGGTTTCTCCACAACACCAGTCGCCGTACGAATTTGGACTGTCGTGTCTGCATGAAGGGAGGTAAGAAGGAAAACATTCTTATTGTCCCTCCACTTCATAGCGAGCAAGTTATTACACTTCAAGCAGGCTCTCTCCCCCAGCCTAAGACGGGCATCTACAAGCCGCTGGGGAAAGCCCCGGCGATTAGGTCGCACGGTGCCACATGCTCCAATCTTATGATCAAACAAGTGACTAAACAGTGGCACGCTCGTGTAATAATTGTCCACATACAAGTGGTACCCCTTTCCGAATAAGGGTGACACCAAGTTCCACACTATCTTGCCAGCGCTCCCTATGTAATCCGGGCAGTTGACCGACTCAATCTGACTGTCTTTTCCCTCATAAACCGTAAAGTTCACTACATAGCCTGTTGCCCTGTCACAGAACTTGTAGAGCTTGACCCCGTATCTGGCACGCTTGCTGGGAAGGTACTGCTTGAAAGACAAGCGGCCAGAAAATTTAATCAGGGACTCATCAACGCAGACAACTTGATCGGGAGTAAACAAGGCTGCAAAACGTTCGTTGAAGTGGTTTATGAGGGGCCGAATTTTATAGAGCCGGTCGTATTCAGGGTCCCCACGTGGACGACAAAGTTCATTGTCGTTGAAGTGCATGAACCGCAAAATCTGCTCGTATCGTGCCCTGGACATGGAGGCAGAGAACACGGGCATGTGGTCAATTGGGTGCGTGGACCAATAAGCACGCAATGACGGAAATTTATGTGTGCCCATGTTGAGGGAAAGGCCCAGAAAGGTCTTAAATTCGGAAACCGTAATTGGTTTCCAATTTCTGGCAATTTTAGGCAACTGGGGGTTAGCGGCGATAAATTGACCAGCATATAAATTACTCTGGTCCACAATAGATCTATAGAGATCTTCCGTGAAAAACAGCGAATAAAAATCGATTGGCGTAAAATCAGCTGTTTCCACCTGAATACCGGGTTGGGCAGTGAATGGGGGAAGTACGGGTTCTGCAGAAGTGGTGGGGACCCAATCAGGATAGGCGAATTCTGCAGGAAGGGCAGTATGGGCACGACGGGCCTGCCTTTGTCTTCTTGGTGGCAGCGGGACACTACTTGTGCTTGCCACCTCGCCAGCTTGAACTGCACTTATGGGACTCGCCACGTCACCAAGTGTTACTGCAGTGCTGGATGTACGTCCAGGCTGTACTAGGCCGCTGGTGCTTGCCAGTTCACCAGAAGGAATAGCGGCGCTAGTACTACTCTGCTCCATGATACGAGAGACCTGCGGTTCTTGCTCCTCAACAACCTCAGAAGATCGGGATCGGGTACGCCTGACCTTAGCAGGGACCTCAACTTCGTCGTCAGAGCTATCTGACGTGGGGCCGCTGACGTCACTGTCTTCTACGGGAAGATATTCTGAGCCTGAATCTGACAGATACGTGACCTCCTCTTCACTATCTGTCATGCTCAGAATCTCGTAGGCCTCTTTACTAGTGTACCTTCGACTTGCCATTTTGGGCTCTAAATTTAGGGGTACACTAGTAAGATTCACAGGAAAAAAAGCACCTGACTGTCGTCAGCAAATATATCAAACGCTACAAAAAAACTGTTAGCGATCGCAGGGATCAGGCCTGTCTCTGCGAACGTTGCAGTTATGTGTGTTGTGTTTGGTAAGTGACAGTGATCGATCGATACTGCACTTGGGTGGGCTGGGCGGAGGGGCTAAACGCAGGTACTAGCAGGTATCTGGGCTGATCCCGCTAACACTGCGTTTTTGGGAACCCTAAACCGCTGGGGATGCTAGTATAGATCTGATCAGATACTATACCACTAAGGGGGGTGTATGCTTTGCGCGTGGGTGTTAGCGTTACTGGCACTAACCTAACACTGCCTGGGGCGACGCAGACCCTCTCTGGCGCTAAAACCTAATTGATCTCACCCGCCGGGCGATCAGGGGGGTTAAACCTTTATTGGGTTATATACGGCGGGTGCCCTGATGCTATAAAAAGCAAACTAATCAACCAGCGTCACCCGTAACCTTTATATGGTGATCACTGGTGAAAGGGTTAACTAGGGGCAATCAGGGGGTTAAAACCTTTATTAGGTTAAATATGGGGGTACCTGACACCAATAAAAACCTGCGGCGAACCTAAAAAAAAAATAACTGCCTATCTAAAACACCAGCGACACGAATACAGCGATCGGAAAAACAATCGCTTAGTGACGCTGAAGTTAGGGGGTGAAAGGGTTACCTGGGGGGTGATCAAGGGGTTAAACCTTTATTAGGGGGGGTTAGGGGGCTACCCTGGACCTAAAGGGGCCTAATCCTAACTGCCTTGCAACTTTTTACAATCACAGATGACACTAAATGCAGTGATCAGTAAAATAAATGATCACTGCAATCAGTGACACTGTGATTGGGGGCTTTGGGGTGACCTGGGGGGTGATCTGGGGGTGACTGGGGGGTGATTTGTGTGCCTATGTGTACCTACGTGTCAGTGGACTGTTGGAGCACTAACCTCTGTCTTCACTCCTCGGCGCCGGGAACGAAAAGACCGCGGCGAGGGAGATGACATCACTTCCTCCAGCCTGTGTTTACATCACATGGCGGAGGAAGCAATTTCATTGGCCGAGAGCGATCGCGAGGGGGGGGGGCGGAATCGAGCGGCCGCCCCCTCATGCCTGATCGCTCCCGAACGCTTAACGGCCGCTAACTGCAGTGAAGGGGGGTCCGGATGGACCCCCCAACTGCACAAAGGCGATCACGTAGATCTACGTGATTCTGCCTGTCCGTGCCATTCTGCCGACGTAAATCGGCGGTGGGCGGTCGTTAAGTGGTTAAGGGCATAGGCCTGTATGACGGTCTGCCTGATCCGCCTAGAGACGGTGGCAGACGACACCGCTCGGACCTGTTTTGGACAAGACCCAGGACTTTCGAATGGAAACAGTAGCAGACAGGTACACTCGTAAGGCTTATACCCATCTTAATGTATGAAGCGCAAACTCTCAGGGATGCGATGGGTGAGGACACAAAGGACGGAAGAACAATGTCCTTCTTAGGGTGAAAGGCTGAGACCATCCTTAGAAAAGAAGGACGGTCGTGGGTGCAACACCGCCATATCCTTATGGAGGAGCAAGTAAGGCGACTTGCAGGACAAGGCCGCCAACTCAGACACCCGTCTAACCGAAGCAATGGCCACTAAGAAGGCCAACTTCCGGGACAAGGTCAAGAGAGGAATCTCTCTGATATTCTCAAAGGCAGGGCTCGACAATCCCCGGGCGCCAGGTCGCAAATGCGACTAGAATTAGCGACCTGGCGCCTGGGGCAGCACAGCTGAGGTTACCTGTATCTCCGTGTGCCCCCCTCCGCGATCGCGTGATCTCGTCGGGCCGCGCCGGCCGTTAATTTAGGCCGCGGCTTTGCGGCCTTCTGCAGGCCTGGGCTTCATTCTGTAATATGGCGCCATCTTGTGGTGGCCGTTGGTATGACAAGTCAACCAGCAATGCTTGCCTGTTTCACTGCCCGCCCATCTCCTTCCCTTTACTTAGAAGTTAACCCCCAAACATTATATATATTTTTTATTCTAACACCCTAGAGAATAAAATGGCGGCCGTTGCAATACTTTCTGTCACACCGTATTTGCGCAGCGGTCTTACAAGCACACTTTTTTGGAGGAAAAAATAAGACAACAGTAAAGTTAGTCAAATTTTTTTTTATATTGTGAAAGATAATGTTACGCCGAGTAAATTGATACCCAACATGTCACGCTTCAAAATTGCGTCCGCTTGTGGAATGGCGACAAACTTTTACCCTTTAAAATCTCCATAGACGACATTTAAAAAATTCTACAGGTTGCATGTTTTGAGTTACAGAGGATGTCTAGGGCTAGAATTATTGCTCTCGCTCTACCAATCACGGCGATACCTCACGTGTGGTTTAAACACTGCTTTCATATGCGGGTGCTACTCACGTATGCGTTCGCTTCTGCATGCATTGGTCGTTAAAAAAAAAAACCTGGCTCCTAACTTTTTTAGCTGGCTCCTAGTTTCCAAGCAAATTTGTCAAGCCCTGCTCAAAGGGATGTTCTTGGAGAACCGAGATGCATCAAATTCAGATCCCAAGTAGGGAGAGGAGGCTTGACAGGGGGGATCACATGGCGAACCCCCTGCACAAAAGGTGCTAATCAAGGAATGGCCTGGTAGCGGTTGTTGAAAAAGACAGCCCAGGCCGAAATCTGACCCTCAAAAAAGGTATGCAAGGCCAGCTTTTGGGTCACACCACGCTGTAAGAACAGCAAAATCCTGGGAACGGAATACATCCGAGGACGCCACTCAAGTTCCTCGCACATAGCAATGTAAGCCTTCCAGGTACGGTGAGATATCTTTCTGGAAGAAGATTCCCGTGTCAACAACATAGAAGAGATGACCGAATACGAGAGAACTCGGTCCTTCAGCACCTGGCTTTAAACAGCCATGCCATTAAAGCCAAGGACTGTAAAGCAGGATGAAGTATGGGATCATGAGACAGAAGGTCCACCCCAAAAGGGAGTCGCCAGGAACGTCTGTGACTAGCCGAAGTAAATCGGCGTACCAATGTCGCCGTTCCGGAGCAATGAGGATCACTGGAATGGCCTCAGCCCCTACTCTGCGAAGCCAGCGAGGCAACAACAGTAGCGGAGGGTAAGCATAGATCAGGCGATACTGCCCCCACGGGCTTCCAACGCGTCCGCCCAGGGGTCCCTGGACCTGACCACGATCTTGCCACCTTGCGAGTGAGTCGATAGGCCATAAAGGTCCACTTCCGGTGCCCCACCTCCGGTAAAGGAGGAGGAAACACCTCCGGATGCAAGGACCCTTCCCCTGCAATGCACACGGCCGACAGGACCGTCTTGCAGCGAGATGTATGAAAATCCCAAAGAGACTCCGCAATGTATCGAAGAAGGGAGGCCCCGTGTACAGGGTGCCTGAACTGTTGGCCAATAAAGGCAACTTGACGGAACATCCCTAGAAACTCTGTCAGAGGTCTAGTACCTCAGCCTCCACAGGTGGCGCAAACCCACCCCGGGCACAGAGACCCTAAAGGCTAAAGCAGTTGCAGTGCACCTGCTGGACGACTGATGGATGAAGCAGAGGCTTTTGCCCTAGTCATTGAGCTACAAAAAATGCCAGAGACGCAGCCACTAACGGGCGTAACGCTAACCTCAGCCTGGCGAACACAGTCCAAGCCAGCGCTTCTGATCACCACTGAAAGCAGGTGGAAAGTGATACCCCTGAAACCAGGGATCCTTGTGACAATGCTCCATCCAGCAGCTACCCATGGATAAGTGCTGATTGTACAAACACATAGTTTATACTATGTATTGCGTCAAACGCACAAATGGAGAGTGTGGGAGGAAACCCACCCAGCCACAAAGAGCATAATACCACCAAATACGGCGTATGTAGTTTAGTATGTGTGGATAAACCTATTAAAACACGTATATACTGTGCCAGCGACGAAGGCGCGCACATCATCGGGGCTTGGACGTAAACCAGCCACGCAGATTGCGTACACAACCGTGTAGGTATGTTAGCCTGCGAATAAACAAATTGCACATGTTTATACTGTGCATAGCGCTGAGAATGCGCACACCATTGGAACGCAGGCGAGAAACCTGAGCACCCGGATGAAACCCATGCAGACTGCATACGCATACCGTGTAGGTATTATAGTATGTGTGCTAAACATTTTGCACAAGCCCTTGTGTGCATAGCACCGAAGGCGCGCACACTGTTGGCGTGTGGGAGGAACCAAAGTACCCCACGCATACTCAGAGAATGCAATACCTACAACTACTGTAAATGTATTTAGTGTATAGACATAATGTGTATGTTTACACCGTGTATTGCACCAAAGGCATGCATGTCATGTAGCGTGGGCGGAAACCCGGAGGAAACCCACGCAGATTGCACAGACATACCAGGTAGGTATGTTAGTATGTGGATATCCAATCGCACAAATTCAGAAAAAAACTGAGGTCTGCTGACTGCAGGAGGGAGGGTAATGTCCGGAGGGACCGCCCCCCTGGGCGGGGCTGTTCAGCTCTGGTTTGTTCTAGAATGTATGTTTCTAACATTCTGCCTAGATCTTCTCCTGCGAGCAGGGACATATACCCACACGTTTACAGTATCCAGCTGTGTGAGTCCATGGACGGTAAGAGAAATATTGGTTGAAAATAGGGTTATCAGTGTTTTGCCGATATTAAAAAAAAAAAAAAAAAAAAAAAGTGTCGATAATGGCCGCCGAAAAACGTGTGTCATTTTGCCTTGATTTCACTGCGTTCAGTGTGTTTTTCATTGATCATGCGATTCAAGACTGCATCAAAAACGCAACACGGGTGTGTTTTTGACGAGTTTTCAATGCATTTCAATGCAGAGGTGCGTTTTTGGTGCATTTTTTTATTTTATTTTTAACTGGCCAAATATGCACTAAAAATGCAGCAAGCAGGAATTTAACACTGCAACGTTAGTGCAACAGACCAGTGTGAAGACATGCATAGAATCTGAAAGGATGCATTTTTCGTGAGATTTTCTTGTTTGTTTTTTTTTTAACTAAAAAAACATTTCAAAAACTGCTCAGTGTGAAAGCAGCCTATCAGCTGAAAAGGTGCCGATAATGGACAAAAATAAATTAATATTCATTTAAATTCATTGATATTAAATTTACAAAAATGAAAAATCAAATACAATTATATATAAATAATAAATATTTTTTTTAAAACTGTCCATTACAATTTCGGTTTTCGGCCAAGTACATCCTGAATTTTTAGTTTCGGTCCATAATTTTCATTTCGGTGCACCACTAAGGGATTTGAATTTCTATTTGTGTGCCATCCCTTTCCCAAGCATGCCATAGCTGATCAGGTTGGAACAGAGAACAAGAAGTCCCAAGAAGCAACCATTTTCCTGTTGTGCGCCGTGCTGTTAAAATCGATAGGATAAAACCGGGGACGGACACACAACCTCTGGGTAATGCTGGGAAATGACATTAAAGCGATAACTGAATCTATTTCCCGATTTCAAGGTTCATTTTTTCCAGTTTGGATTAGGAAAAGATTTTCAAGAACACAGATGATCTGTCCAATACTCCTAATGAAGAACATCTGTAAGAATAATTTCAACCTCAAAATTAGGCTTGAAATGGATGACAGTAAACATCTGCAACATGGCAAGTTACCCTAAATTATGACAAAGCATATAAAATATGTACATACTGTAGATGTTTATATCACAATCTGCACAGCAACACCCTTTTTTGCCTGAGTAGGTCAAAAAATATTGTTTTAAAGACATTTTGGGTTACTTTTTTGGGTGCGACTAAAGCCCCATACACACTGTTGGACTTCCATCTGACTTTTCCTGGATTTTTGTCTGAACGGAGTTGGCCCATAGCATACACACCACAGGACTTTTCTGCAAACTTTCCCAAAAATTTTTGCAACGTCACATGTTTTTTTTTGCTCTTTACCGCCACCCTTTGGTCAACTTCTGCTATTGTTGATTGATTTTACCATTAGTTGTTTTGTCCATCGGACAAAAGTCCGATGGTTTTCTGTACACACGGTAGGACTTTGCTCCATCTGACTTTTGTTGGGCAAAAGTTTGTCCGTTTGCAGACCTAACTTTTGTCCGATGAAAACACACAAAAAAAAAAAACGTTTGTCCGATGGAGCGTACACACGGTCGGATTGTTGGTCCAACTTGCTCAAAATGAAGTTTGTTGGCCAAAAGTCCAACCGTGTGTATGGGGCTTTAGGCTCACTGTAAGCAAGCCAATTTCATGCTCTAACAAATTGGACCAATGGGGGAAACACTTGGAAGTCAACAAGCAGTGCTTCCACCCCTAGTTACCTCAGGATTGATCGATGTGGGTCCTGGCACTTATTGGAGTCATACAACAGGCAGATATCTCACCTCCTATTAGAGGCCCATGGGCTGAACCACCACCAACAATGCTGTTCCCTGGCCTCTGCATGAATACACACTTCCAGGTGTTTGGAATACTTTCTCCTCTTCCACAGACAATGCTCCCCCCTGCAGGCTCACAATTCACTACAAGTTGAAAAAAAGATACCACAGGGTGCACTGGGGGTGCGCTTATTGGACCCAACTTTAAAGTTGAATACTTGCAGAGGCAGGGGAGCAGACAACACACAAGCTGCCAAAAAGGCAAATCTAGAGTTAAAACAGGTATATAGGTCTTTCTGGTTTGACCATGTGCCATCTGGCAATGGATGTACAAATGGTCAGTGGCCATAAAGCAATGATTTGCATTGATTCATCCACTTTCCTTAAAAGAGAAGTCGGGAATGAAAAAAGAAAAATACAAAACCATTCATACCACCCTATGTAGATGGTGCTGCTGGACTGATCTGAGCACAAAGCAGTGACCATCGGTCTCCACTCTCTGCCCTGTCCCTTCAGTGCTGCTCACTGGAGGCCGGGCTGTTGAGGGGGCGGGAGTGGCTGGCTCAGGCACTCAGTGGTGCGCTGAGAGGCCGAGCCAGCTGCCGGTCAGGCATCTAAATGAATACAGACATTGTCAGGATCTCTGCAGAGCCTGGACCGGCTCGGTGACATCAGCCATCAGTTGACTTTAGGCCGCTGTTGGCTCAATCTGGGTCACAGGAGTGCAGAACCAAGTGCACTCCTGTGACCCACAGGAAAAGTAGAGCCAAATAAGAGCTTTGGCCAGAATTCTTTAATAGGAGGAAAAAATCCTTGTTTTGGGATTTTTTCATGAAGCAAGACATTTATAAAAACTATTGCAGATTTTTCTCTGGAAATCTACACTAACTTACACATGAAAGCAGAAATCTCCTTTTTGATATGCACAAAAAGAAAATTGGGAAGTGAGAAGTTTCTTAATGGACACGTGGATATTTATCACAGCAAACTGTCACCTCACTAGGTCTGGAGTTGATTAGTGACTAAAAAACAGACAGTCACAGAGAGACACAGACACCTCGATATAAACATAAAATATTTTTTTTCTATCACAGCTTTGTATAAATCAAAATTTATGGAATATCCAATTTTACTTAGTGACAATTATATCAAAGGGAATCTATGTCCACAGCATACACATACACTTTAATTTTATAACATTATAATACAAATAGTTGATTTTGACAAGCCCAATATAAGCTTACTTGAAAAATTTTCCTTTCACGTTGTGAGTTGTGTCTGTCTGTTGGCCATCTCTTTTCAGAACTTCTTGGATTCCCTGCATGTTTTAAAGCTTTGCCTCTGCTGTTTACTTTCATTTTCCAAGGACTACATATCCCATAGTACCTTGCTGCCTGCAAGCTTTGATTCCTGTACTGACTCCTCCTCCTCCTAAAACTACTCCTCTCAGCATTTTTTTAATGCAAAGAGCACAGCAGTGCCTACCCACAGGGCAAACAAATCAAAGAATTAATGGAATTAAATGTGGGGGTATCGTCACAAAGTTTATAAACTTCAAAATCCATCAGTTTAAAAAGGAGAAGTCCAGGCTGCACTCGTTTGGCTGGGCTTTTCCTATGGGTCACAGGAGTGCAATTAGTTTGTACTCCTGTGACCCATTTTCAGCAGAGAGCGGGCTAAAGTCTGCTCTCTGCTGATGTCACTAGAATCAGTCCAGGCACCGTGTCATTGTGACAATAAAGTTTGGATCTGCCAGGTGCCTGGACTGACACCCAGCTCAGGCTCTCAGCTCCCCGCCCCTCCACAGCTCAGCGATCCAGTGAGCATGGGGGGGGGGGGGGCAGAGTGGAGAGCTGCGAGTTGTTCAATCGCTTGGTTCTCAGTGCAGAGGCGCAGGGGGACAGGTGCAGCATCGGACCGAAGCTGCATCCACCTAGGTAAGTATGATGGAGGAAAAAATAAAAATACCTCTTTTAAGGCCTCATTCACACTTGCAAATGGAGCCATTTGTGTCCAGGGCCCATAATCAACAAGCAATCACTGCATGAGTGATTACATGTGAAGCTTGTAAATAGATGCAGACACTGTCAGGCTCCTTTCACTTTGAACGGGGTTTCCCATCTGCACCTAATTACAATCCCACATAATCACAATTGAGGTATCACCTCTATAGTTCAGAAGGCAGGCTCTAAAATGAGTAACACAGCAGTGCCTACTCACAGGGTATAGTAAATATGTGTCACAGAATTCTGTTTTTTGCATGGTAAGTGCAAGATCAATCTTTATCACATGACAGATTATTCTGTAAATGTCCATTTACACCATTGGCAATGCACAAGCTACTCTGCCATTCCTTTTGAACGTTACCCCAACACACCTCCACAATATACATGTCTGGATTTCACTTAGCACAATGCACAGGAGGGGTTATACTGTGCTGAAGGACATTGCAGCCCATTTGCATTTTGAAGGTGCTTGTATTCAACCCACCCTGAACACATACCCCAGCCTGATCTCGATCCAGCAATGAGTATGATGGTCTAGGCTCTCTCACTTCTCATTGGCTCAGAAACCGTTGGCTCCCGATGCTGTCAATCAGAGCCGGTGACAAGGGAGCTTAGGGCAGGGCTGAGCCCACTTTGTGTGTCTTGTGGACACAGTGAGCAGGGCTCGGAACCGAGCAAGTACAGGCACCCCCCCCCCATAGCAAGGGAGTTACTGTGGCAGAATTCAGCGGGGGGGAGGGTAGGTGGAGTAGCCAGGCGCACCTATGGGGGACCCAAGAAGAGTAGAAAAGGGGCTGCTCTGTGCAAACTTTTGCACAGAGCAGCCAAGTATAAACCTGTTCTTTTAATTTGCATGGATTTGACTTCTTTTGTTAATCAGCTCCTCTGTCTTCATTAAGTGCTGGTTTACTCGTGCTGTAAATGGAGAATGACAGCTGTTTTTGTTTGGGTATGATAATACACTGGTGAAGTGTGTGTTACGTGGCATCTGCAGAGTAAGCATTCTGAAAGTGATAAAACAAACAACGTTTTCTCATGAAATTACAGGGAGTAAGCTCATTACAGACACAGCTACTAAAAAAAATACCCATTCAGCATTGCCGACTATGGCCAACTCATCTAGGACACAAATGGAGAATAAATCAAAAGGTTCTGCTTAGTGGTTTATTGGAGGAAATGATCAAAAAATAAAGTTTACAAGCCTTATCCTGTGTCAACGAAGTGATAAATGTAGCTCTGTTAACACTACAAAAACGCACAGAACACAAGTGTGCATAATGTAAGGAATCGTCTATCAAATTAGGTCAATATCAACACAATTTTTAAAGGGGATTTCAAGTGGTTGTAAAGGTTCAAGGTGTTTTACCTTCATGCATTCTACGCATGAAGGTAAATAAAACACAGCCCCCCCCCAATACTTACCAGAGTCCAATCTTCCTCCAGGGATGTACACGAAAGCCTCGACTCTCCAGAGACTCTCCCTCACCGGCTGAGAACAGGGGGAGCCATTGCCTCCCGCTGCCATCAATCACAGCCGGTGAGCCAATGAGAAGTGGTGTGGGAAAGAGCTGCAGCTCTGTGTGTGAACGGACATGCAGAGCCATGGCTCGCGAATGAGCCTGCTTGGGTGCACCTATTGTACGCCGCTTGCTCTGGGGGTACTCGGCAGTGGGAAGGGCCAGGAGCGCTGGCAAGGAACCCGAGAGGAAGAAGATTGGGGCTGCTCCATTCATAATGCATTCACGGTTTACGACTATTTAAAAAGATTTCTAGTGTAAAGTCCTGTTGAAATATGGCATCGCAAGGCAGCCATAAATTCCTTTCATTCACTATGAAAATGACTACCTTAATTGGTTCACGCAGATGAACTGCGGCAGAATGGCTCTCCTAGGCGAAATCCCATATATATACGGCTTCGCCCAGGAGAGCCACCAGAGGGCGCATGCCCGCGGCACAGTGGGGGATCTGATGCGCGTGGCCAGCGAGCGCGATCGTGTGCACGAGAGTCAGCATGGAAATTTGTGTGTGTAAACACACAAATCCCTGTCCTGTCAGAGAAGAGGAGACAGATCGCTGTTCCTACTTTTTAGGAACACACAATGTCATCTCTTTAGTTAGTCCCATCCCTACACAGTTAGAACAGTGAGGAAACACACAGTTAACCTCTCGATCACCCCCTTCCCTGCCAGTGACATTTATACAGTAATAAGTGCATATTTATAGCACTGATCGCACTATTAATGTCAATGGTCCCAAAATAGTGTCAAAAGTGTCTGATCTGCCTGCTGCAATACCGCTAAAAATCACAGATCACCGTCATTACTAGTAAAAAAAAATGCCATAAATCTTTCCCATAGTTGGTAGATGCTATAACTTTTGCGCAAACCAATCATTATTTGTTTATTGTGATTTTTTTTTTACCAAAAATATGTATAAGAAAGAATACATATTGGCCTAAACTGATGAAGAAATTCCTGTTTTTTGGGGGGGATATTTATTATAGTAAAAAGTTAAAAATATATTATTTTTTTTTCAAAATTGTCGCCATTTGTTTATAGCGCCAAAAAAAAAATACCACCAAAAAAAAGCTAGATTTGTGAGAAAAAAAAGGATGCAAATTTTGTTTGGGTACAGCATTGCATGACCGCGCAATTGTCAGTTAAAGTGACGCAGTGCCAAAAATTGTAAAAAGTGCTCTGGTCAGGAAGGGGGTAAAATCTTCCGGGGCTAAAGTGGTTAATCATCATACTTTAGTCTACCAAGTATTGTGAATAGGGAGAGGTTCTTACAAGGGATTCTTGCTAATAGCAATGTAAATGGAGGACTGTCTTGGAAACCCCTTGAACTACTTGCAATACATGTGGTCATGTTATGGAAATTTGGGGAGCTTTCCTTTGAGGGAGCAATCACAAGGGAAGTGGAGGAAAAACTGTAATGGTTTTGGAATAGGAATATTCTTAAAGTGTTTGTTACCCCAAACTTCATATTCCTGATATGTGCTGTACCATGTACTTGTATGAGGAATTATCCTGTTCTCTTTGTATTGCTTCCTGTGTGTGAAATCCACACCAAGCACAACACATCGTGGTCAGTTCTCTAGCTATGCTGGGAACTCAATGAGCTCTCCTCCAATTATCAGACTTGTCCTGACATACCCCCACTGCACAGCCAATCACTGGGAAGCTCAGCGTACTGCTGCTTCTCCTCCCCTCAGCCCTTTTGCAGCAGAGAACAGCAGAGAAAGCGTTTACATATAAAAAAGGTGGGGAGGTATTTAGAATGTATTTTTATATCTATATAAAAACGTTTAGCCTTTCATTTCTATTTTAATATGAATGGTTGTAAAGGTTTGATTTTTTTAAACATCTCATACTTACCTCCACTGTGCAGTTCGTTTTGCACAGAGTGGCCCTGATCCTCCTCTTCTGGGGTCCCCCCCGCGGCTCTTGCGGCTCCTCCCCGCATCAGATAACCCCCTAGGTGAAGCGCTCTCCCGGGGGGTTACCTTGCAGGCGCGCTCTAGAGTCCAGCATTTGGTGTCCATAGCTGCCAAATGCAGGCCTCTGCCCCGCCCCCGCGTCATTGGATTTTATTGACAGCAGCGGGAGCCAATGGCTGCGCTGCTATCAATCTATTCAACGAAGAGCCGAGAACCACGGGTAGAGAGACAGTGCATAATCGGCGTGGGACATTCCAGGACTCAGGTAAGTAAAACGGGGGGCTTGTAACTGCCATACGTTTTTCACCTTAATGCATAGGATGCATTAACCGGTTAGCGACCGGCTCCTGTAAATTTACACCACTTTGAAATTATCGCCGGGCGCGCGCGCCCCTGCTGCGAGCTCCGTGACCGTGCCCGCGGGGACCCGCGGACTCGATGTCCCGCAATGGGGTCACAGAGCTGCAGAACGGGGAGAGGCAAGTGTAAACATGCATTTCCCTGTTCTGCCTAGTGACACTGATCGTCTGCTCGTTCGTGCCTACGAGCAGACGATCAGTGACTCGTCACTCGTAGGCACGCCCCCTAACAGTTAGAATTACTCCCTAGGACACACTTAACCCTTTCAGTGCCACCTAGTGGTTAACCCCTTCACTACCAATGTAATGTTCACAGTAATCAGTGCATTTTTATAGCACTGATCGCTGTAAAAATGACAATGGTCCCAAAAATGTGTCAAAAGTGTCCACCATAAAGTCGCAGTCACGATATAAAAAAAAAAATGTATGTATGTATGTATGTATGTATGTATGTATGTATGTATGTATGTATGTATGTATGTGTATATATATATATATATATATATATATATATATATATATATATATATATATATATATATATATATATATATCTGATCGCCGCCATTACTGGTAAAAAACATGCCATAAAAACAAGCCCTATTTTGTAGATGCTATAACTTTTGCGCAAACCAATATATGCTTATTGCGATTTTTTTTTACCAAAAATATGTAGAAGAATACGTAATCGGCCTAAACTCTGGAAAAATGTTTTTTTTATAGTTTTTTTGGGGATATTACAGCAAAAAGTAAAAAATATAGCATCTTTTTCAAAATTGACGCTCTATTTTTGTTTATAGCGCGAAAAATAAAAACCCGCAGAGGTGATCAAATACCACCAAAACAAAGCTCTATTTGTGGGGGGAAAAAAAGGACGTCAATTTTGTTTGGGAGCCACGTCGCACGACCGCGCAATTGTCAGTTAAACTGACGCAGTGCCGAAATCGCAAAAAGTGCTCTGGTCTTTGGCCAGCGAAATGGTCTGGGGCTTAAGTGGTTAAGGTGAAAAAACAGGAGGGTTTACAACCCCTTTAGGCTCCGAAACTGCTTTAGACTTGTTTTCTTTACATAAACACACACAAGAACATATCCAAACAGAGAAAAAAAAAAAAAAGAGAGATAGCGACACACTATATTTTACTTAAAGTATTAGGGAGGGTGCATGTGATCATCCCTTGGCCAATCCAGGGGTCCTGCAGCCTCACAGTAATGTCAGAGCAGAATGAAAAAACTCCTCATACAAGCTTTAACCAGACACCGATAGAAGTCACAAGACTGCAATATACTGCCGATGAGAAAAGGTATTTAGCAGTTTATATTTACTAAAATAATTGCCTTTCCATCTTCTGTGTACTGTGGGAGACCAGATATAGTGAATGAAGGCTTCGGTGTTCCGTAACACTTTAAAATGTTTAGAGAAAGGGCTTATTCACACGGAGGTCCGTTCAGGTCCGCCTGTCAGTTTTTTAGGCGGACCTGAAACGGATCCTCCATGCACCCCTATGGAAGCACGGATGTCAGCGGAGACATGTCCGCTGACATCCGCTCCGCCAAAGTGTGACGGAGGAAAACCCTATTTTTCCTTCCGTCGGCGGAGCGGATGACAACGGACTCTACGGTCCGTCATCATCCGATTCCCCATAGGGGAGAGCGGCGCTCTGACAGGGCGGTCCCTGCACAGTGTGCGGGGACCGCCCAGTCATCCGTCGGCTCAGTGGGGATCAACGGAGCGATCCCCGCTGAGCAAGCGGAGCTTCACGGATTCGCCCCGTGTGAAAGGGGCCAAAAAGTGTTTCCCAGAGCAATTTGATTTATCTAAAAAGCCAGCTTTGCAGGGAATGTCTTAACCACTTCAGCCCCCAAAGGATTTACCCCCTTCCTGACCAGAGCACTTTTTCTGATACGGCACTGCGTCGCTTTAACCGAAAAGTGCGCAGTCGTGCGACATTGCACCCAAAACAAAACTGATGCCCTTTTTTTCCCCATAAATAGGGCTTTCTTTTGGGAAAAAGAAGAAGAAAAGAAAGAAAGAAAGAAAGAAAGAAAGAAAGAAAGAAAGAAAGAAAGAAAGAAAGAAAGAAAGAAAGAAAGAAAGAAAGAAAGAAAGAAAGAAAGAAAGAAAGAAAGAAAGAAAGAAAGAAAGAAAGAAAGAAAGAAAGAAAGAAAGAAGAAGAAAAGAAAGAAAGAAAGAAAGAAAGAAAAGAAAGAAAGAAAGAAAGAAAAAGAAGAAGAGCGACAATTTAAAAAAATATAAATAAATAAAAAAAAAAAAAAAAGCAAAATTTTTTACTTTTTGCTATAATAAATATCCCCCCCCCCCAAAAAAAAATATAAAAACCACATTTTTTCCTCAGTTTAGGCCAATAAACTACATATTTCTGGTAAAAAAAAAATGCAATGAGCGTATATTGATTGGTTTGCGCAATACGAAGTAGGGGGATAGATTTATGGCATTTTCATTACTACATTTTTTTACTAGTAATGGCGGCGATCTGCGATTTTTATCGTGACTGACATTGCGGCGGACACATCGGACACCTTTGACACTATTTTGCGACCATTGTCTTTTATACAGCGATCAGTGCTATAAAAATGCACTGATTACTGTGTAAAGGACACTGGCAGGGAAGGGATTAAACACTAGGGGGCAATCAAGGGGTTAAGTGTGTCCTAGGGAGTGATTCTAACTGTGGTGGGGGGATGGGCTACCACTGACATGAGCGATCACTGCTTCCGATGACAGTGACCAGTAGATCCCTGTCATGTCACTAGGCAGAACAGGGAAATGCCTTGTTTACATAGGCATCTCCCCGTTCTGCCTCTCCGTGTCACGACCGCGGGCAATCAGCGAACATCGAGTTTGTGGGGCACGCTCACGGAGTATGCGGCGGGCGTGTGCCCGCTAGAACGGCAGATTAAAGGGAACATACAGGTACACCTGTTTGCCCTCTGCTGCCATTGTATATCGGCGTGCAGCGATCGGAAAAGTGGTTTAAGTGTTTGTAACCCAAAAAAATAATAAAAAATCCTGTTCCTTATAGCAGATTAAACAGCTGATTACGATAATCATGGCTGATGAGCCCTGACTACCGCGGTGAGCTGGCGTGCCTCTGTCAACCGCAGCCCTGCTTTGGCCCCCTCAACCCCTCCCTCCCTGTCTGCTCCCGTGTCTGTCTCTGCCCTGCATTCCTGTCGCTATTCTTAAAAAAAAAAAAAAAAAGAAGAAAAAAAAAAAGGATTACCAAATTGTTACTGGCAGCGCCTCTATTATAATGAGGCATAACACACAGGGTAAATATTTTTCTAAAATTAAGCCAATACCATTTTACAGTCATCTTCAGGCTGGTCACGTGACTCCCGGCCGTTCTACTCTGATCCAGGGCTACAGCGGGAGGGGCTGAGCGGCTACGTGACCTCCCCGGCTGACGTCAGAGGGAGATCTCGGCCCCTCCCGCAGTAGCCCTGGATCAGAGTAGGAGACCGGCCAGGAGTCACGTGACCGGCCTGAAGATAGCTGTAAAACAGTATTTACAAGCTTAGTTTTAGAAAACCATTTACCCTGTATGTTATGCCTCGTTATAATAGAGGGGCTGCCAGTGAATAACATTTTTGTGTTAACCACTTAAATGCTCCCTTTGAAATGCTAGACCTAGTCGTCCACTTTTCTGAGTACATATTTCAACTTAAGGTCTGTAAACCTAAAGCTTTTGACGTTGAGACAGAGATTGTAAAATAACTACTTGCACAAAAAAAAAAAAGATAGAATAGTATAAATCAAAAATATTAACCTCTTGGCGCTGGTCGTACACATATGCGGCCACTTGGCGGGTGGGCCTTAACCTCAAGTTAAAACAACTTGCCAAGCTGAGAGTGTCAGATTGTCTGTCGCACTATAAGTCGCTGATCACTGCCATTACTAGTATAAAAATAAATAAAAATTCCAGTATATTTACACCACAGTTTGTAGATGCTATAACTTTCAATCAAACCAATACACACTTTTCTTTAGTAATTGTATTTTTATTAAAGTTACCGAAAATACAAGTAATGCATCGTAAAGACAGAAAGAAAAAACAATAGGATCTGAAAAAAAAAAAAAAAAAAAAAAAAATGCAAATCCTGAGACACTCAATTGTAATCCTCATACTCAACAAATTAGCATAACCACAAGAACAGGTATCAAACCACAAAAAGGAGAGCAGTAATGAAAGAAAAAAATAAATACAAATATATACCGTATATACTCGAGTATAAGCCGACCCGAATATAAGCCGAGGCACCTAATTTTACCACAAAAAAACTGGGAAAACATATTGACTCGAGTATAAGCCTAGGGTGTCCATCTGCATGCCTCACTGTGTCCATGCCTCACTCTGCCCATGCCTCACTGTGCCCATGCCTCACGTTTAACATTGGAGTCTATGGAAGGGGTGCCCGGCTCTGAAAAATAGGTGCTCCCCGGCTGTAGGTCCTCCAGTCAAAAAACTTTGCACACTTATAGAGGAGAAATGGGGCTACATGTGTGCCAAGTTTCGGGTCCAGGAGACGTACGACCGGCCGGTACCGGGTCCGCAAAATCACCAGAGAAATTACCGTTTAACATGGGAGTCTATGGAAGGGGTGCCCGGCTTCGAAAAATCGGTGCTCCTCGGCCGTAGGTACCCCAGACAACAAACTTTGCACACTTGTAAAGGAAGAGTGGGGCTACATGTGTGCCAAGTTTGGGGTCCAGAGGACCTACGGCCGGGTGGTACCGGGTCCCCAAAGTCCGGGAGATAAGGCGCAAAAAACGTGACTCGAGTATAAGCCGAGGGGCACATTTTTCAGCACAAAAAAATGTGCTGAAAAACTCGGCTTATACTCGAGTATATACGGTACATACACCAGGGGTCAAGATATAGGAAGCCAATAAATCAAAAAGGGGGAGATGGGCCGGTGTGGTGCAAAATACCCAAGCTTAATCTCAACAAGATGTGGGGGATCCATATCCAGATCTATCCCAAGCATCCCATATCTTATCGAACTGGGTCACGGCATCATTAACCAAAGCTGTCATATGCTCCATTCTGAAAATTTCTGAGATCACATTCAAAAGCTGAACCCGGGAGGGAGGATTAGGAGATACAAAAATGCAGTGGAATAACGTTCTTGGCTGCCCAAAAAAAAAAAAAATGTATGAGGCTAGTTTATTCAGAGATTTCCCAATCCCAGGAAAAGGGATTGATAAAAATGATAAAATTAGATAATGTAGCGGATCCAACGGATGGGTTAACTCGAGTAATTGTTGGAGTAGAGACATTAACATAGATAGACCAAAAGGGCACAATAAGCTCACAATGCCTAAAGATACGATAAAGAGTACCATTTGTTTTACCACAACGCCAGCATAGAGGGGAGAGTGAAGGATCCTGACGAACACTTCCGGTGTTCTTTAAAAAAAAAACAATAAAATGTTAAAGGCCATCTCCATCATGCGCCACGCATCTGGATATTTTAGACGATGAGGACCATATCTTGTCCCAGCAGGGGTGAATGATGGGCCGCTGAATAGGTGACCATTTTTGCATATAGGTATGGAGGTCCTCAGTAAGTGAAGAGGCCTTGTGGAGTAAATGAAGGATAGAGGAAATGAAATGTAATTGATGTGGTCCTTGGGAGCAGATATACTCAAAGGCAGTTGGTTTGGGCAATGTAAGGTATGGGGAGAGTAAAGCATATTTTTAGGCAAGTGATACTTGGTCTGAAGGTCACCAAAGGTATGAAACCTGCAGGTGACCGGGAGAATGAATTGGAGTAACTGAAACAGACCAGCCTGGACGCAGGGGTGACATACGAGCAAAAAGATAAGCTATCAGGTATTAAAGGGGTTAAAAAGCACAATGGATAGGGGGGCATGGGAGAGAGGGCGAGGGAGAACTTGGAATCACATGCATGCCATATCTTCAGCGTAAACATCGGGGCTAAACATAATCCCTGTAGTCTAGGATCCTAATATAAAAGGAAGGAGACCGAATCAGAGAACAGGGAAGAGCAGGGAAGAGCAGGGAAGCCATTTCAATCTCTGCCATAACCAATATACAGTTACTGGGATTTTTTTTACCAAAGGCATGTATTCGAATACATTTTAGCCTAAATATATGAAGAAGTTTGATTTTTTTTTTTTTATTGGATAAGTTTTATAACAGAAAGGTTAAAAATACATATTTTTTTCCTTTCTTCTTCTTCAAAAAAAAATATATGTTTTTTTTTATTTATAGAACAAAAAATAAAAACAAAGCGATGATCAAATAACCCAAAAAATTAATAAATCTATTTGTGTGAAAAAAATGATATCAATGTTGTTTGGTTACAGCGTTACACGTCCGCACAATAACCAGTTAAAGTAGAGCCGTATCAAACAGCAAAAAATGGCCTGATCATGAAAGGGGTAAAAAATCTTCTGGAGGGCAAGTGGTTAACATTTGTATTTTTTCATTCAAGAGGTTAAGGGAAACTTCCAAAACAGTCAGCATAAGGCTTGACAGCAAACACAATATGCATTTGGAAGTCGATTTCTGTTAGGCATGCCAAACTGCAGTTGTGATGGGTGTGATCTCTACATTAGCCGTTTTGAATTGGGAAATCATTTTAAAAATGTAGGATGCCTATAATGCTTCTTTAGGAAAGCAGA
Organism: Rana muscosa; assembly: GCA_029206835.1. Classification (NCBI taxonomy): domain Eukaryota; kingdom Metazoa; phylum Chordata; class Amphibia; order Anura; family Ranidae; genus Rana; species Rana muscosa. Next base: position 841,180,477 of record CM055122.1, read on the forward strand.
AGAAGAAAATTACCAACTTCCTTTATATATAAAAGGTTTACTAAAAATTAAGGTTCCTCTTTATTATTTTATTTTCTCCGAAACATCCATACGTGACTGGAATATACATACACAGAACTTACTAACCACAGCCCGACAAGACTATAAGGTCATAGATGTAGGCACAAAAAAATAAAATAAAAATAATCATGAGATGTTTTTAATCCCATCTTGGATATTTTTGATCATTTAAAAAAAATAATAATAATCTCAAACCGCAAAAAATGCTACTGGCAACCTGAGGACTAAAAGAAGTAGGCATTAAAAATGCAGTACCACTGATGGAAAAATAACTGATAGACACGCTCAGACCATCATCTTGGGCTACATGCACACAGATATATTTAGGCATTAAAATATATCCAGTGTAAAAACCCGGAGTTTTTTTCACTACAAGGAAGCTGCAGGTGGTACATTCAAGCAGCCATTAAGGTGTATGGCTGTACATGTTTGTACTAGGATATACCCTGAGGCCGGGTTCACACTGGTACGACACAACAGTCGTACTACTTTGGATCCGACTTTTTCCTGTGACTTGACGTCCGACTTCAATGAACAGGGAATCTGAATTCGATCCCTGACAATACCAGGCATGGTGTCTGATGAATCTTTAGGGGAAACGCCACGCAAAATGTTAAAAAAAAAAAAAAAAAGGCATGGGTTCCCCCTCCAAGAGAATACCAGGTCCTTCGGTCTGGTATAGATTTTAAGGGGAACCCCTATGCTGAAAAAACGGCATGGTGGTCCCTCCAAAATTCATACCAAACTCTTATCGAATAACGCAGCCTGGCAGGTCAGGAAAGGGGGTGGGGATGAGCGAGCGCGCCCCCCCATCCCCCCTGAACTGTACATGGCCGCATTCCCTTAACATGGGGGGGGGGGTCCTTACTAGAGCGTTTTCTGAACACCTTGCTGAGAATGGTACAAAATGGTACAGCCAAAACAGTACTGAACTTCCACAGTGCATATGAATCAAAGACACTAGAACCAGCCATATCCCCGACAGCTGCAGGCTCAACTATGTTTCCAATCACAAACTTCTGGATAGCTTTGTCCTTTGGGAGAGTTAGTGCACCAGATAGGCTGGACATGGCCACATACCTTGTCCCTTCTTTTCTTTGTCATCTAGGACTTTAGGACTGCAAAGAGAGTCTTAAGGCCCGTACACACGATCGGATATTCCGACAATTGTCCGATGGACGTGTTTTTTCGGATAATCCGACCGTCTGTACACTCCATCGGACAATTGTTGTCGGAATTTCCGACAACAAACGTTGGCTGTGCATGCTGAGAGCCATTGGACAATTGTCCAACAACAAATGTGTACCTTCAGATTATCCGATCGTGTGTACACAAATCCGTCGGACTAAAATCCAAAGTACAAACATGCATGCTCCGAACCAATGCTAAACATCAGACAACGATAGCAGAAGTTGCTCAAAGAGTGGCAAAGAGTAAAGAGCTGAAAAAACATGTAGTTTGGTGTATGTTGGCTGAAAATGTTCTGCCATCTGTATGCAGAACAAGTTCACGGACAACGCCCTTCGGACAAATATCCACGGATTTGTCCGATCGTGTGTATGAGGCTTAAAGGGGTTGTAAAGGTTTGTTTTTTATTTTCTAAATAGGTTCCTTTAAGCTAGTGCATTGTTGGTTCACTTACCTTTTCCTTAGATTTCCCTTCTAAAAAAAGGTTTTCTTTGTCTGGATTTCTCACTTCCTGTTCCTCCTCAGTAAGCTGTTCTGGCTGACTCCACACCACTCGGATGATGGTGTGAAGTTTACTGAGGAGAAACAGGAAGTGAGAAATTCAGACAAAGAAAAAAAAACATTTAGAAGGGAAATGGAAGGAAAAAGGTAAGTGAACCAACAATGCACTAGCTTAAAGCAAAGCTCCACCCTAAAGTGGAACTTCCGCTGATCATAACCCTCCCCCCTCCGGTGTCACAATTGACACCTTCTGGGGGGGAGGGGGGTGCAGATACCTGTCGAAGACAGGTATTTGCACCCACTTCCGGGAGTCCTCTCTACGGGTAGTACGTCACTTCCCGCAGATTCCCCATTGTGTTCTGGGAGACATTCGGCTCCCAGAACACAGGGGGACCATTCAGAACGGTGCATCGCGACTGTCGCATGCGCCGTAGGGAACCGGGCATGAAGCCGCAAGGCTTCATTTCCTGGTTCCCTCACCGAGGATGGCGGTGGGGGCAGCAAAGTGACGAGCGCTTGCTCGTCCTCTGCTGCGGACGTCGCTGGACTCCAGGACAGGCAAGTGTCCTAATATTAAAAGTCAGCAGCTGCTGTATTTGCAGCTGCTGGCTTTTAATATTTTTTTTTTCGCGGCACCTCCGCTTTAAATTAACCTATTTAGAAAATAAAAAACGAACCTTTACAACCCATTTAAGCTTATGTTTATGCCTTAATACAGCAGTGTGTATTTAGCCTTAAAGCTCAATTCACACCTGAGCATATCGATTTACTGGCGGTTTTCCGACTCTTTTTACGCTTTTTTAAAGCGTTTTAGAAGTGTATTACAAGGGTTGTACAGCTTCAGGCATTTTTGTTCAGCCAATAGAAAAAACTAGGGAGAAGAGAGGGAGAGGAAATTAGGAGTGAAGAGTTGCTATTTGAGCATTTTATGAGCGTTTTTCTGCTCAAGTCAGGTGTTTCTATTGAAGAATATGGGGCCAAAAACGCTTATAATCTGCCAAAAAACAGTTCATGTACTATTTTGACTTTCAGACATTTTGCTTCAGGGGAAAGAATGCTCAGATGTGAACAGGGGCCATTGAAATTAATGGGATTTTGCTTGTTTGGTGCTTTGGAGCTGAGTGTTTTACAGGCTGAAAATCGTTCAAGTGTGAATGGGGCCTAAAACAGACGAAGTTCAGGTGGGGGAATTTTTTTTTATTTTAGCATGCCATATCTCAGAGCCGATTGGAAGGAAGGGACACACCCCCCTCCACACAGGTACAGAGCTGAGGCTGTCAAACAGCTGGAGATCCCTCCTCTGTCACCATTTTTCTCTTGGTGTCAGAAGTGACTCATGTTGATAGCAGAGGAACAAAGCACAGAACAAATGACACTTCGTGCTCTACATTGAGACAAGTACACACTATAGAGAGGGATATGCTTTGTTCATTTTTCCTGTCCGAAGTTTACAGCCACTTTAAAGCTGTACTCTGGACAAAGCCAAAATTGTCAAAATACAAGTCATTTATTGTTACTGGAATCTTAGTGTATTTCTTCCAGATCTGCGCAGTAATTCAGTTTGAAAGATTCCTGTGATAAGAGAACAGTCACTGCTGCTCTCTCCCCTTATGCAGGGTGATCAGTCTGGTCTCTGCCCCTCCTATACTTTTCTCCAGGCAGCCTGTAGTAGGTGGACCTGCTGGGCCCTTCATACAGCTCTGTACAGTACAAGGATGTCGTCACGGCTACTTTTTTTGGGGCTGAGAGTTCAGCTTAAAGTGTTCGGAAACTCAGTTTTCAGCTTGTACCTACAGGTAATCCTATAATAAAGGCTTTCCTGTAGGTACAGTGACTATCTCATAAACCATCATAACATGCACTCTGAGCCTAGGTTCACAATGACTGCAGGAATGAAATCATGCGAGTTCAGCTAAACTCACACAATTTCATCCCTGCATGTCAGTCCCAACTTCGGGGGTGATTTCAGAGAAATCTGTGCGGGTTCCTACACAGATGTCTATGGAAATCGCACCCTGAAGTCGCCAAAAGGACGGTGCCATTACTGGCAATTGCCGCAGATTTGGCATACAACTTGACATGTCAAACCGCATGCCAAATTGCTCCAACTTGAACCAAATCCAGCATACCGTGCCAGATCTTCAGAGCCCATCCCGTAGCCAAGGGCTCCCATGAGCAGGCACGGGAGTAACGTCATCGTGACCCTGGTCATTCATGTAGCTGGAGGCGGCAAACCTGGAAGGATACCGTATATACTCGAGTATAAGCCGACCCGAATATAAGCCGAGGCACCTAATTTTACCACAAAAAACTGGGAAAACTTATTGACTCGAGTATAAGCCTAGGGTGTCCATCTGCATGCCTCACTGTGTCCATGGCTCACCGTGCCCATGACTAGATTGACATTTAACATGGGAGTCTATGGAAGGGGTTCCCGGCTTTGAAAAATCTGTCCCCCAGACAACAAACTTTGCACACTTGTAGAGGAGAAATAGGGCTACATGTGTGCCAAGTTTGGGATCCAGGGGACCTACAACCGGCCAGGACCGGGTCCCCAAAATCACCAGAGAAATTACCGTTTAACATAGGAGTCTATGGAAGGGGTGGCCGGCTTTAAAAAAAAAAAAAAAATCGGCGCTCCCTGGCCGTAGCTTCCCCAGACAACAACCTTTGCACACTTGTAGAGGAAGAGTGGGGCTACATCTGTGCCAAGCTTGGGGTCCAGGGGACCTACGGCCAGCCAGTACCGGGTCCCCAAACTTACCAGAGAAATTACTGTTTAACATGGGAGTCTATGGAAGGGGTGCCCAGCTTTGAAAAATCGGTGCTCCGCGGCCGTAGGTTGCCCGGACAACAAACTTTGCACACTTGTAGAGGAAGAGTGGGGCTACATCTGTGCCAAGTTTGGGGTCCAAGGGACCTATGGCCGGCCAGTACTGGGTCCCCAAAGTCCGGGAGATCAGGCACAAAAAGGTGACTCGCATTTTCAGCACAAAAAAATGTGCTGAAAAACTCGGCTTATACTCGAGTATATACGGTAATCGGGGGGAAAATGGAAGCCCTGTTAGCGGCGACAGTGCACTGCTGAGGGGGTTCGTTTTAAGGCAAGCCTCTCATAATGTGCTAGTATGCAAAGCATACATTATGACATTGCCTTGCGGAGTATTTTTTTTTTTAAAGCTGCATTTTACTACCTCTTTAAAGCAACTGAATGGATATTGAATCAATTGATAATTTAGCGGATAAGGCAGCTGTTCAGCTGACAACTTTCCATCTGGCTCCTTTGATTTTTCAATTGTATAATCAGACAGGAGGGAGGTTGACAGCTACCCACTCAGCAAGTATGTATAGTGTGTGAAGTATGTATAGTGTGTGCACAGCTTAAGTCAATTTAAAACTTTGGACTGAGCTGTGTGAATGAGACATTCAAATCTGTCTGTAAATTGTAGCTTGAGCTAATGATCCCTGTAAACAGACACATTCAAGGCATGGTATGATTTTACATGGGTACATTGGTCCAGCTTGTATATACACTATACCTGACACCTATGAAAACAGGAAATCACTGAAGTAGACACCACAGCTTCAGTCATCTCCATTTTCTTTCATGTCCTGTGCTGAGCAGCTGGCCTGCTGCTTGGCTTGGGCACCATTCAGAGAATACTTTGCATTTTCTGAATGAGAGCAAAACATTCTCTGGTTAGACAAGGTGAAGGCGAGGTCACTGCCCCACCTCTTTACCTCGTCCTACCAGAGGACACTTTGCATTCATGCATTGCATTCCCTGAATGATGCCCATACTAAGCAGCCAACCTCCTATATTCACAAGGCATTAGGCCAGCTGCTCGGCACGGGACTGGGAAGCAAGTGGAGATCAATAGAGTGATGATCCACTTTTTTTTTTCCCCATTTTGAATCAAGTAGTTTTTATTAGAGCTGCAAGATTCTGGCTAAAATGAAAATCACGTTTTTTATGCTTAGAAGATAGATCACGATTCTCACACGATTCTCGCGGCGTAACATCATCTTTCACATTAAAACAAAAAAATTTAGCCAACTTTGTTTGTTTTTTTATTCATTCATTGAAGTGTATTTTTTCCCAAAAAATTGCATTTGAAAGACCGCTGGGCAAACAGTGTGACATAAAATATTTCAACAATTGCCATTTTATTCCCTAGGGTCTCTGCTAAAATATATATAATGTTTGGGGTTCCAAGTAATTTTCTAGCAAAAAATATTGATTTTAACTTAACATGTGTCAGAAAAAGATTTAGACTTTAAGTGGTTAAACTTCCTGCATTTACACACAGAAGTTTGATCCAAGAAGGAAGGTAGGTACAATTAGAGCTGGGCGATTTTGGCCCCAAAAAAAGAAAAAAATCTGCGGTTTTAAAAAAACTTGATTCATGATTCGACTAGGGCCGAAACAACTAATCGATTAATCGACAACTAATTGATTATGAAATTAAATCGATTACAATTTTCATAATCGATTAATCAGCCAGTAACATAATGAGGTTAAAAATAAACTAAAATTAACCCTTTATAGTACAAAAAGAGCAAATCTCTACTGTAAATATTACTTTCACTGTCACACAGTAAAAAATGAACCCCTTACAGTAGCGATTATTTGCTCTTTTTGTACTAATTTTAGTTTTTTTAACCCTGTGTTACTAAACATCTCAGGCCTGGGTCACACCTCCTGTGTTTTTTGGTGCTTTTTGCAGAAACACACTACAGTTCATTTACATGGTTTCCTATGGGACACGTTCACATCCATGCTTTTTTCAGCTGCTGCGTATTTGGAAAGGGCAAGGACTTTTTTTTAAACGCAAAACGGTGCTATTTTAGTTTAATATACTTCAATGGATAAGCTGCAGAAAAGCATGTAATGTGTTTTTGCGGCAATTTGTGTTTTGTAATCTGCCCAACAACAAACTGGCCCAAAAAAATAAAAAAATGCAAAAAATTACTTTTTTTTTTTAACCACTTCGCACCCGGGCCAATTCTGACACTTCGCTCCTACATGTAAAAAGCCACATTTTTTTGCTAGAAAATTACATATAACCCCCAAACAATATATATGTTTTTTTAGCAAAGACCCTAGAGAATACAATGGCGGTCATTGCAACTTTTTATCTCGCACGGTATTTGCGCAATAATTTTTCAAACGCATTTTTTTGGGAAAAAAAACGGTTTCATGAATTAAAAAATATTAAAACATTAAAGTTAGCCCAATTTTTTTGCATAATGTGAAAGATGAAGTTACGCCGAGTAAATAGATACCTAACATGTCACCCTTCAAAATTTTACACGCTCGTGGAATGGCGCCAAACTTCGGTACTTAAAAATCCTCATGGGCGACGCTTTAATTTTTTTTATTGGTTACATGTTTTGAGTTACAGAGGAGGTCTAGGGCTAGAATTATTGCTCTCGCTCTAACGTTCGCTACGATACCTCACATGTGTGTTCTGAACACCGTTTTAATATGTGGGCGGGACTTACGTATGCGTTCGCTTCTGCGTACGAGCTACCGGGGACAGGGACGCTTTACAATTATTATTTTTTTATTTATTGTTCATTTTACACTTAACTTTTTACTTTGACAGTTAGAAGAAAAAAAAAGATCACTTTTATTCCTATTACAAGGAATGTAAACATCCCTTGTAATAGGAATAAGCATGACAGGTCCTCTTTACAGTGAGATATGGGGTCAATAAGACCCCAGATCTCACCTCTAGGCTGGGAAGCCTGAAATAAAAAAAAATTAAAAAACGATCACCGCTTCCTAGCCGAAGCGGCGCCGTTTTTTTGAATGCAGAGGCCGGCCGTGACGTCATAACATCGAGCCCGGCCTCCGAACGATCATAGAGACTCCGGCGACCATCTGGTCCGCCGGAAATCTCTATTGTAAGAAGCCGGGGCCGGTGGATCCTGTCACCGACTCGCCGATCGCTCAGGTGAGTCGGTAGAAGCACCGGAGGGTCGGCGGGAGACGTCCCCTCTCGCCGCCTGTAAGAACGATCAAGCAGCGGAACAGCCGCTATGATTGTTCTTACGGTACAGAGAATCGCCGGCTCTAAAAAACGATATCTGAATGATGCCTGTAGCTGCAGGCATCATTCAGATATCCCGGCTCAAAGTCAAGGACGTCCATGGACGTCCTTGTGCGCGAAGTGGTTAAACGGTTATTAACCGATTAATCGGAATAAATTTCGGCCAACTAATCGATTATGAAAATAATCGTTAGTTGCAGCCCTAGATTCGACTCAAGTTTTTTTTTTTCTGATTGACACCGCGCCGGGCAGGAGTTTTTAGGCGAGGCCGCGGCCTCGGCCTAGTCCGCCGCGATCCTGGGAAAAGGCCCAGGCCGCAGCTCGCTGCGATCCTGGGAAAAAGCCACGGCTTCGGTCTAGTCCGCAGCGTCCAGCCTCGCTGGCTTTTCCCAGGATCGCAGCGAGCAGGATTTTTTTAGGCGACGCAGTGGCTTCAGTCTAGTCTGCGGAGCGCCGGTTCTAGGGCAAAAAAATAAATAAATAGATTTGGTCAAAATCTGAAATCAATTTAAAGCGGAGTGTCACCCAAAATAACATCTATATACGAGCACACTCCTTACACTACTAACATGTCCAGTAGCCACATCTTTTTTTTTTTTTCTTTTGTACATACCGTATTATGGCTATGTCAATTTCGGCTTCCGGGTACTCACTCCCGCGGGAGTAGGCGTTTCTATCCTCCCGCAATGTAATCTGGGAGTTCGCATGTCCTGCAGAAAAAGTTCCCCGGCGGATAAGGTTCCCCCCCCCCTGTACTGCGCATGCGCGGCACGAACCTCAACGGAGTTTCCGAAAGTAGCCGAACATGTAGAGCTGTGAGTCGGCTCTACACGGCGCCTGCGCAGTCAGCTCTACACGGCTCTTAGGCATTGCGCAGGCGCCGTGTAGAGCTAACTCGCAGCTCTACATGTTCGGCTACTTTCGGAAACTCCGTTGAGGTTCGTGCCGCGCATGCGCAGTACAGGGGAGGGAACCTTATCCGCCGGGGAACTTTTTCTGCAGAACACCGTCCACCGCTTCCAGGAAGTCAGTGCTTGTGGGCTTCACAATGCCCACAAGCAAAATGGAAAATTTCTATAGCTGATTTTAAAAGTTCATCTTTTGCCCGAAAACAGACAGGAGAGGTTTGAAGTCACCAAACACGTGAGTACTAATTGGTGATATAAAAATACATTGAATGCAACCAAAAACAAAAAAATTATTTGCCGCGGAACCTCCGCTTTAACCTCGCAACTCGATTCAAAAATCGATTTTTTTCCCCAGCCCTAGTTACAATGTTTGTTGTTACAAACTTGGCAGACTGCCCAGATTTTTACTTTACACACACACAGAAGTTTATCCCTTTGATCTAAGAAGGAAGCATTAGTTACAATGTTTCCTGTTAAAAACTTGGCAGACTGCCCGGATATTTTCTTAACAGCCGAGAAGTATCTCCACACATGATATGAAAGAATCGGTAAACTCTGCATTGGAGATTGTCAGGGGGGTTGAATCGAGATCACAATTTTTTAACGATTAATTGTGCAGCTCTAGTTTTTATTATCAATTTTGACAATACAAATACAGATACGTTAAAGCAAAAGCATATTGTGTAGGGAAGTTACTAGTAACAAAACAGTAAAATAAAGTAAACAAATAAAACAAAATCAAATATAGCTTTTCACAGACTAACCAAGGAGATTTTATATATATTAATTATATATATATATATATATATATATATATATATATATATATATATATATATATATATATATATATATATTTTTTTTTTATTTTTTATTAGGGCTCGACAATCCCCGGGCGCCAGGTCGCCATTGCGACTAGAATTAGTGACCTGGCGCCTGGGGCGGCACAGCTGGGGTATCCTGTGTCTCCGTGAAAACCCCCCCCCCCCCCCCCCCGCGCGCCATCGCGTCAGGCCGGCAGGTAATTGAGGTCGCGGCTTTGCGGCCTTCTGCAGGCCTATGCTTCTCTGTAGGCCTATGCTTCCTTCTGTGATCAGGCGCCATCTTGTGGTGGCCGTTGGTATGACATACAACCAGCAATGCTAATGGAGCTTCCCCTGTCTGTTTCCACTGCCCCATCTCCTAACCTCCAATTACAACCCCCAAACATTATATATTTTTTTTTCTAACACCCTAGAGCAGGGATCCTCAAACTACGGCCCTCCAGCTGTTGCGGAACTACAAATCCCATGAGGCATTGTAAAACTCTGACATTCACAGACATGACTAAGCATGATGGGAATTGTAGTTCCTGAACACCTGGAGGGCCGTAGTTTGAAGACACCTGCCCTAGAGAATAAAAATAAAATGGCGGTCATTGCAAAACTTTGTCACACCGTATTTGCGCAGCGGTCTTACAAGCGCACTTTTTTGGGAAAAAATACACTTTTTTTTAAATTAAAAAATAAGACAACAGTAAAGTTAGCCCAATTTTTTTTTATATTGTGAAAGATAATGTTACGCTGAGTAAATTGATACCCAACATGTCACGCTTAAAAATTGCATCCGCTCGTGGAATGGCGACAAACTTTTACCCTTTAAATCTCCATAGGCGACGTTTAAAAAATTCTACAGGTTGCATGTTTTGAGTTACAGAGGAGGTCTAGGGCTAGAATTATTGCTCTTGATCTACCAATCGCGGCGATACCTTACGTGTGGTTTTAACACCGCTTTCATATGTGGGCGCTACTCATGTATGCGTTCGCTTCTGCGCGCAAGCTCGGCAGTACGGTGCGCATTCCTGGCTCCTAACTTTTTTAGCTGGCTCCTAGATTCCAAGCAAATTTGTTAAGCCCTGATTATATATATCTATATATATATCTATATATATATATATCTATATATATATATATCTATATATATCTATATATATATATATATCTATATATATCTATATATATATATATATCTATATATATATATATATCTATATATATATATATATATATATATATATATATATAGATATAGAGAGAGAGAGAATATATATATATATATATATATATATATATATATATACACACACACACACACACACATATATGTATATGTATATGTATACACACACACACACACACACACATATATGTATATGTATATGTATACACACACACACACATATATACACACCCAAACATGATATATATTTTTTTAGCAGAGACCCTAAAGAATAAAATGGTGGTTGTTGCAATATTTTATGTCACACAGTATTTGTGCAGCGGTTTTTCAAAGGCAATTTCTTTTGAAAAAATACGCTTTAATTAATAAAAAAAAAAATACACCAAAGTTAGCCCAATTTTTTTGTAGAATGTGAAAGATGTTACACCGCAAGAATCGGGATCTTTATTCTGAAGCGTCGTACACACGGCCGAGAATCTCGTCAGGAAATAACTTCTTGTTTTTCTTGACGAGATTCTTGGACAAGAAACTTGTCCCGGCCGAGTGTACACACGCTCGATTCAAAGAACCCGCGGTTCTTTGAATGGAGCGAACGCGGTGACGTCATAGACTATGACGAGCGTGCGCTCGTCACATTCAATGCCGTCGCTGCCATCTTGCTACACCCTACCTATGCCTAGGAAGCTACCGCGCATGCGTCAAAGTCATTTCGAGCATGCGCGGGTTTCCACAGCAACAGGTAAGTGTACACACACACACACACACTTTTCTCGTCGAGAAACATGCCGACGAGAATCTCGAACAAGAAAATGGAGAATCCTGACGAGAAAATAGAGAGCGGGTTCTCTATTTTTCTCGTTGAGATTCTTGTCGGTTTTCTTGACGAGAAACCTGATAGCCGCGTACACACGACCGATTTACTCGGCAAGAAAGCTCTGCCAGCAAGTTTGACGTTTTTTGACGAGAAACTCGGTCGTGTGTACGAGGCTTAAGCAAAAAAAATTGTGATTTTCATTTAAGCCAGAATCACGCAGCTCTAATATAATTAATATATATATTTATTTATAAACACATGTGTCCTAAACATATGGACTCACTGTAATTTACTCTCAACACCTTACAGGGTATAGAATTTTACATCACAACCCCAGATAGCTCCCTTGTGACCACAACCAACCATAGACTTTCGCTGGTGGTGTCCACTATAGTGCTTCCAGGGACATCGGCCAGGTAGCTTATATACATAATTACATTGTACGCAACTATGCAAAAATATACAATGCCTGGAATGCATTCTTAAACCCGCTACCTAGAATAAACATAAAATTATAATTTTGCATTCCCATCTGTTGCTGTATTTGACCTCAGACTACTTGTCCACTATGTACAAATAGGGCATTACAGCTGGGAACATAATAGGTGCAAAATATGCATCCAAGCTGTAGAGTACCTATAAAAAGGGCTGGTGACAATTTTGCCTTCTCTAAAAATCTAAAAAGGATCTTGGTTTCTGGTAAGCATACCATTGTGATGAAAGGAACATTGCACCATTAAAAAGGGAACCACAAAAGGAAGCATCTGCAGAAGGACATTGATTTCTAGGGAATTTAAAAAATACACAAGACAAGTGTAACTAAACGTTCTATTCTGCCAGCAAGAAGGTCAGTTACTTCACTTTACAGCTGCGGTATGTCTCATCTGAATGACGGCCTGCCACAAAACCTACAAGAAAGGGACAAGCAAAGCTAGAATCAAGTCTCTGAGGAGGTTCCATGGTGCTTTGTACTTAGCAGACATATGAGACATTCACAGATCCATGGCTACAGCGTATAATAGTTCTGTTACGTAGTCCTTGACAGCCTCAGACCAGCACAGAAGAATACATTTATTCTGATATTAAACCCTCAGTTTAATAAGCACTTTCAGCAGCTGATTACTTAACGAGTATGCAGCTTTTTATCTTTTAATCCTTAATTAGGCTCCAGTTTAAGCTGGTGTCATGACTGCCGCCCCAGGTTTCTGGTTTCAGGATAGGGCTGGGAAAAAAAATCGATTTTAATCTTGAATCGAGTTTTGAGCTCAAATCGATTCAGTTTTGAAGAAAATCGATTTTTTTAGATTTTTTCCTTCCCTTCAAAGTTTCCGTAGCAGGACTGCAGGGGGCGTATCCGGAATGGCACTGGGCAGCGTTACCCCAATTACATCTACTCGCTGCAGCCGCCGTCTGCCTACCTGATCAGCGTGTCATGCAGACAGACGGCGGCCATTGCAGTGTTCAAAAGCCGCGCCTCCCGAGTCCTCGTCGTCTGTGATAGGCGGAACACTCAAATTTCACAGCAGGCAGTATTCAGCCTATCACGGACATCCTCTCATCCTCGTCTGTGTTATGAGGATGACCATGATAGGCGGAACACTGAATGCTGGGAAATTGAGTGTTCCGCCTATCACAGACGAGAAGGAGGCGCGGCTTTTGAATACTGGAATGGCCACCGGTGTAGCAGTAAAATCCGTATACCATGAAAATCTGCATCAGGTACGGGCACAGTGATTGAAGCATGGGCACAGTGAGACACGGGTACAGTGAGACAAGGGTACAGTGAGGCATGGACACAGTTCAATTCAACTAAGAGTAACCTCAGGATTTTTTGTTGTTTTATTAGCTAAATCCAAATACAGTATTAATAATTTGGATGCTTAACAATCTTTGATGCACACTGCAAAAAACAACAAAAGGTCACAAGCGCTAAATTGGTGGATAAAGAAAAAAATATAATGGATGATAATAATAATAAGAAAAAAATCCCAAATATTTTGGGAAGTACAAAGTATCCAAAAGGGGGAAAACAGGATCCAGCGCAGCAAGAAAAAAATCCGTACCCAGAAGTACAAAATACACAACATGCACACAATATAATCCAGCGCTCATGGAACATACATTATTAACTATTGAAAACTCTTGAAGAATTGATAAAAAAGCTTAGTCCATTTATCACAATAAAGAGAGGGATCCAATCCCAAATGTGCAGAGGGCAAATGAATCTTAACTCTCCAGTTGCCAGTGGTGACAAACTTGTTAAACTTGCAGTGACATCCGTGGAGCAAGGAGGGGTTAAAAAAGTAAAAAACAAAGCCTGTGGCATGATCTCCGTGTGAGCACAGTACCTTGAATGATGGACAACAGGCAGACCAGCGTGTGGAGGGCCCTCCAACCCAAAAGGATGCAGAGCCAGGATCGCAGCAAGGCTGGGACAGAAGGAATCACACACAGAGTTTCAAGAGTTTTCAATAGTTAATAATGTATGTTCCATGAGCGCTGGAATATATTGTGTGTTTGTTGCACACTGACTTTGCAGTTAGATAAAGGGTTTGCCTTTGCAATTTTGTTTGTTGATGCACTTTAATTAATATAATAAAATAAAAAAATCGAATATCGAGGTTTTTATAAAAAAAAAAAATCGCAGATTTTTTTTGGGGGGAAAATCGCCCAGCCCTATTTCAGGATGACTCCTTTCAGTAGAAATACACAGTAGCTTAGGTCGGCAAGGCCCACCGCTCCAGAGCCATGACTCGTGAGCAAACCTGCTCGGGTGCCCCCATAGAAAGCTGCTTACTCTGGGGGAACTTGGGAGGGGCCAGGAGTGTCAGATGGAGACCCCAGAAGAGGAGGATCGGGGCTGCTTTGTGCAAAACCACTGCACAGAGAAGGTAAGTATGACATGTTGGTTTTTGTTTTTCTCTTATTTTGACATCTCCAAGCCAAAAATTATCATTCTAAAAAAAAAGGTTCACAAACTGTACAGCAATGTACTTGTACAAACATTTAATATAAATAGAGAAATTATAATAAATATATATAATATTTATATTTATAGACACACACACACAAATACATTTTATTTTAAATATATATATATATATATATATATATATATATATATATATATATATATATATATATATATATATATATATATCTCCTGCTCAATAAGGGAAATGTTCATCTTTAACTACTAGCCATGTTGTCTGCATACAGCACAATTAGACAAACTGGCGACAATAGCCCACAGAGCTATGGGAGACATATGAAGAAAGCCATTACCTACCAACCTTCTCCTTAGGCTCCATGTACACAGAAGCTGATAAACTGCAGTTTATTGGCGTTTTTTTTTAAAAAGCCCATTAACTGCACTCTATGTTAGCCTATGTGTTCATGTACACATAACGTTTTTTAGCTTTAATGAGCAGTGGAGTTAATGGGCTTTTTTCTGAACGCAAGAAATTTGCGTTCAAAGTGCCGTTTTTCGGCAGCAAAAAAAACACGCAAAACGCGTTTTTTGGTCCATTGAAAAAAAAAAAAAAAAAAAAAAGAAGCTACACTGAAAAACGCTAATAAAAGCTAGTAAAAAAAACACCGATAAAAGCTTTTTCTGCTGCTTTAAAAAACGACCGTTTGAGCTTCTGTGTACATGGAGCCTTATAATAATAATTGTATGACTGTTCGGCTAGTTGACACTCCCATTCTCTGAAAAAGCAATCTGCAGTGGATTGCATTTCAGGTGTGGCCAAGCAGCAACTTGTCAGGCATTCAGGAGGTGAGCCTTTAGACTCCAGAATGCCTTTTTTCCCCCTTTAGCATTTTCTGAATGGCAGTTTATAAAGGCGCCAATACGCTGCAAACAAAAGCCCAGCGTGTGGCATGCATTTGCGTCACAGCCCAACTGACCTGAATGGCCAAGTCTGACAGACAATGCCACCTGTCAACTCTGCACGCTGCAATAGATTTGCCTCAGCATGTGAGCAGCCTCCTCTGGCTGTATATTAGGTGTGCAGCTAGGGGCAGCTTATAAACCTATTTTTATCACTCCCCCAGCCACTCCTGCGAAAGATACCTTATGCAGACCCACTGGCTTCAAGAGGGCCAGAATGACAGAAGGAGACAAGCATTTTCATAAGGAGAAGCCGGCAGCGAAGACATCCCAAAGACCAGATGTCCAATTCAACAAAAAAGGAAATGGAAATGAACACCCTAACTTTACCCTGTACTACAATTAACGTCCACTCTGTACTACCTCTTTTTTCATAACATCAATTTAAACATTACTACAGAACAGGGGTAGGCAACCTTTCAGAGATGGAGATCTACCTGGACAACATTGAAGAGATCGAAGATCACCAGGGTGCAGCGCCCTCCCACTTTTATTTTTAAATACATTTCCTAGCAAGCCCCCCCCCCCCCCCCCCCTCTAAAAAGTAGAGACAGCATGAAGAAAACCTAGAAAAATCTACTAAAACCATTGTCACTTTAAATTCAGTAGCATGTAGGGCAGCATACAGAGGTCAGTAGGAGGTAGTACTGGGGTCAGGAGAGCAAGGTATAGTGGGGTCAGGGGGGTACAGTGCAGGGGATGGTCAGAAGAGCATGGTACTGAAAGGTCAGGAGGTTAGAGTGGAATCAGAAAAGCTGGGCATGGTGCTGGGTGTCAGGAGGGCTCTACTCTAATCAACCCCTTGCCCTCCATGCCACAGGTGCACAGTCTAAGCTGATCACCAAGTCAACCTTGGCGAAAACGCATAGAGCATCAAGATGCAATCTTTACTATGAATTCAATCTACTTACTACTATCTTTACTATGAATTCATTCAACTACCATCTACTACTGGTCATCAATCTAAACATGCTTATCAGTTAGCCCTATTTTTTGAGTTTTTTTTAAATCTCTCTACAGTTTCCATCAGCATACAAACTTATGAATGCTGTGGGTTTAATGCATCACTGCTGTGTGCAAGTATCTGACCAGTGTTTTTAATTTGTACCATCTCTGGCTGGAATGTACTTCATAATAAGAACAAATGTTTTATGCATTTATTTTTGTTATTATGGTTATATTGTTATAAATGTACTTTATTTACCAGTGGATACACGCCTCACATAAAGTCTCAATACCCCCGTCTTTGTATGGAGAGCACGGAATGTTTTTCAATGCAGCGTGGTGCAGGGAAGGGTCCGTTCAAAACCTACATGTCCTGAAGGCAGGGCCGGTGGGGATGACCGTGGAAGAGCAAGAGTTCAGGAGTGCTCGGAGAAGAGCTGAACCCGCCCAAGCTATTCGAGGCTTCCCCCCCGCCCCTGCACGTATGCAAGGGGCAAGGGCTTCTCCGCAGCCTAGGATTAAGTGCCCGTGTGGCACGCTCAGGAGAAGACCAGGGCAGCAACACTGGGACGTGTTTGCGAGCTACCTGTAGAAAGCGGACAGGTAGCTCGCAATCGACGGGTTGCTGACCCCCCCCCCCCCCGCTACAGAATATGTCAATATCTCAAAATAGCAGCAATGAGTGAGTGCAGCCCACAGGGGTCTTTGTACCTTTTTGGAGAGATAAAATTCTAATAAATGCCTAAATAAAAAAAATCTGGTTAATATATTACTGGAGAGGCACTCCAGCATCTTAAAGTGTACCTCTAGTAACCACCGCTAACAGGGTGCCCTGCTGCAGGCATGACCTGAGACGTGGGACACCCAATATGCTCATTTGTGCTCCAAGTTAGTGACTCTCAAAATAGTGAAAAAAACATAACAGGAGTCTTGGAGCAGACACCTTTAAAATCAAGTCAGAAATGGCAGTATCTACATTTTTAACTGAATGGGAACATGTCCATTTTTCTTTGGAACACTATTATGGAAATACCAACTTTCAAAGGATGGCACAGCTTTGGCTTGCTTCCTCATGTCTTCTGCACCCATTTGTCAAGAAGGCCATCCATCACATTTATTTTCCAATATTCCAGTAGATGCAAGAGTGTTACTCACTTGCCTACTGAGCACATTATTCACCCTCTTTCTGCCCAGGCCAATTTCCAGCTTTCAACACTGTCGCACTTTACAATTGCACAGTCATGCAACACTGTACCCAAACTTATATTCTTAAACCATTTTTTGGAGGAGACACAGAGCTTTCTTTTGGTGGGATTTAATCACCACTGGGTTTTTTTATTTTTTT
This sequence comes from Rana muscosa, assembly GCA_029206835.1. Taxonomy (NCBI): domain Eukaryota; kingdom Metazoa; phylum Chordata; class Amphibia; order Anura; family Ranidae; genus Rana; species Rana muscosa. The sequence continues at coordinate 841,198,184 of CM055122.1, forward strand.
GCTAAACAAAACGAAAAAAAGACTGAAAATTTTGAAAATAAAAAAAATTGTCTTAGTTTGTTATAAAATTTTGTAAATAAGTAATTTTTCTCCTTCACTAATGGGCACTGATGGGGCTGCACTGATCACCAGGACACTGATAATCAGTGCCCTGATTGTCAGTGCAGATACCCAGTGTGGATTTGCCGGTTTTCGGTTCTCCTCTCCTCACGCATCAGTGTGAAGGGAAGATTAACTATAACCAACAGATCCTGCTTACATCCCTGATCAGCTGTGATTGGACGAAGCTGATCACGTGGTAAACAGCCGCCGTGATAGGTTCTTTACCCCTAGCGATCACAGATCACTGCCGATGAGCGCTGCAGGAGGTGCGCACTGCGCAGGCTGCACAAGCACAGGACATCATCATATGACGGCCTACCGGAAAAGTGCAGCCACGATGTAGCCCTCATTCAGCTATAGCGCGGTCACAAAGGGGTTAAATAGAGACACACTGCCATCTGTAGTGGCCAATGCAAGTTGAAGCCATCATTTTCTGAATGATTCCTTTAGCTTGCATGTGATCACTATGTCACAGCTGACAGCGATCACATGATCTGGAACCATTCTAATGGGTTCCCGATCACCAGTGGAAACTGAAGCCATCGGTAACCGCCATGTCTGACAAGTAATAGACAGACAGTGTCTGCTGCAATCCGTCAAAGGGATGACATTTAGAAACATACCTTCAGTGCATGACGTTGTGCAAATTGTGTAAATCAAGAGTGCAGGTGAGAATGAGTTGTATTTGAATCAATACCCAGTTAAACATTGAATTTTTATGTGACCTTTTAGATTTACTAGAAAAGGACAGAGAAACCAATGGGAGCACCAACAAGTACTTCAAACAATTTTGCTACCCTTCACTGATCGCAAATTTAATTACGGTATTGCTTAAGTTTTTCAAGCAGTACATTTATTTGAAACCAAAACATTTGTTTATCTGCGCCTTCAACCTATTGTGAAGCAACAAGACCAAGAACATTTACATTTACCTCCACTATGTCAATATAGTCCCGGTAAGCAAAGTGACTAGGCAAACGACAATGCTGAAGTGACCTATTGCCTGTGTTATTCTTCACACCACTATGTACTGTAGCAATGTAGAGGCCTGTGGCTGGGGATGCCAGCACCTGACATATTGGAAAGTGTTGGATGTAAAAAATATTCCTAAAGGTGCCAGCTAAGCTTATTGTGCCAGGGTGACTAGGTCCTGTGCATGCGCAGGAGTGAGGTCACCCCCCACTGGCCAAAGAAGGGGCCCAAAGACTGGCAGTCAGAAAAGTTGTCGTTGTGAGAAAAGACTGATCATGTGCGATGCACCTTTCGGTCTAGTAAATCTATGCTGTTCAAACTTCCTTCGCCAGATATACTTCTCCAAGCTGATAAGGCATCCTATAGACCAGTGTTTCTCAACTCCAGTCCTCAAAGCACCCCAACAGGTCATCCTTTATTTTTTAAAGGTGATTTGATCAGTTTCACTGCCTTAGTAATTACCACAGCTGTTTCATCTGAGGGAAATCCTGAAAACATGACCTGTTGGGGCGCCTTGAGGACTGGAGTTGAGAAACACTGCTATAGACTGCAGTTTGGAAAATAAGTGGGTACTCTCTCCTTCAATGATCATACATGTTCATGATCAGAAAGACTCTAGGAGTTGAAAACTTTAAGGCTCTGTTCACACTTGGGCGTAAATCACGGGCAGAATTGGCGTGATTCAGCCCACGATTTCAAAACATTGTTAAAATGGCAAAATCGCACAACACAAATTTTAGGCTTCATTCACACCTGGGCGTTTTGAATCGTGGGAAAAAACAGTACAATTCTGCCCGAGATGTCAAAACACTGCTAAAATGACAAATCACAGAACATGAATTTCAGATGCCAGTCATTTTAATGGCACCTAAAAACACGGTGCGGTTCTACGGCAGTAAACATGCTGCAATTGCGGCAAACTAAGTCCCCTTTCACACTGGGACATGAGTGGCGTCGGCAGTAAAGCGCCGCCATTTTTAGCGGCGCTTTACCGTCATTTTTGCAGAGGAATTCGTCCACTAGCGGGGCGCCTGTAACCCCCGCTAGTGGCCAAAACCACCCGCTTTGCTGGTGGTACGGCCGTGCTGCCCATGAATTTCAATGGGCAAGAGCGGTGGAGGAGCGGTATACACACCGCTCCAAAGATGCTGCTTGCAGGAAAAAATTTTAACGCCCTGCCAGCGCACCGCTCCAGTGTGAAAGCCCTCGGGTTTTCACACTGGAGTGAAAGGAGCCAAGCTTTCAGGATGCTTTGCAGGCGCTATTTTTAGCGTTATAGGGCCTGCAAAGCACCTCAGTGTAAAAGGGGGCCAACGGGTGAAGCTTGCCGCCCAAAAAAAAAAGGTTCAGGAGCTTCTTTCGGGCGACAAGCTTTGCCTGATGTGGATTGCCACAATTTAATCGCATGACGATCGCAGCAAAACTGCACCGCGTTGTTAGGTACCATTGAAATTAATGGCATCTGAAATTTGCGTTGTGCGATTTGACAGAGCGTTGTGAAATCACAATTTCAACACGTACTAACCGTGGCAATGGCATCAAAGTTCAAATGTAATAGTAATGCAGGTGGTTAATTTTTATTCAGTACGCGATTTGAAGGTCAATAATGAAAGGTTAGTACATGAAAATGTAAAACCACTAAGAAAAAAAAAAAAAAGCTATAGTTTATTTTAAAAGAATTAACAGTGATAGGCAATGCTGTCCTGCAGCCTTAAGCTTTAGCCAATGGAAAAATCTTAACTACCCCCACTGGAAAACTGCACAGATCCCACAGCTCCCGAGAGCCAAAATAAAAATAAGCCTGACAAAACTCAGCTGGCTGAAGACAGAAGAGGCCCTGAACCTGTTTTTTCAAATGCATTCACTTTCTATCCAGATTCTCTCAACCCAATGACACAAATCGTGACATTCACTTTCTATCCAGATTCTCTCAACCCAATGACACAAATCGTGACATTCACTTTCTATCCAGATTCTCTCAACCCAATGACACAAATCGTGAATACACAACGCTCAAAATTAAAGGATATCCAAAAATATTCATCAAAATCATAGTTTTATGTAGCACCTTTTCATACAGGTCCAAATATACAGCAGAAAGAAAATCAAAAGTTAGCATGTCAACTTAAAATATAGCTGTACGCCACGGTGGGACAAAGGAATATAGGTACAGTAGCCCATCGTTGGTGTCACTTGAAGGTACTGTGCCCTTTTGGTGTCAGTGGATGGAATGGTACCACAGGGGCAAGATAAGAGCAGACAAAGCCGCATCTAGCCCCAGAGCTGCAGTTTGGAGACCTCTGTGATAGACCAATACAAAGTGGCAAATAATTGAGAAGTGAAAGGAAAATGATAAATGGTTTTCAAAATGTTTTACTAATAAATATCTGAAAAGTGTGGCGTGCATTTTGTATTCAGCCCCCTTTACTCTGATACCCTCAACTAAAATCTAGTGGAACCAATTGCCTTCATAAGTCACTTAATTAGTAAATAGAACCCACCTGTGTATAAATTAATCTCTGTATATATACACAGCTGTTCTGTGAAGCCCTCAGGAGGTTAGTGAACAAACAGCATCATGAAGGCAAAGGAACACACCAGACAGGTCAGGGATAAAGTTTTGGAGAAGTTAAAAGCAGGGTTAGGTTATAAGAAAAATATCCCAGGCTTTGAACATCTCACGGAGCACTGTTCAATCCATCATCCGAAAATGGAAAAAGTATGGCACAACTGCAAAGCTACCAAGACATGGCCGCCTACCTAAAAACGGACAGGCCGGGCAAGGAGAGCATTAATCAGAGAAGCAGCCAAAAGGCCCATGGAGGAGCTGCATAGATCCACAGGTCAACGATTAGTCGTGCACTCCACAAATCTGGCCTTTATGGAAGAGTGGCAAGAAGAAATCCATTGTTGAAAGAAAGCCATAAGGAGTCCTGTTTGCAGTTTACGAGAAGCCATGTGGGGGACACAGCAAACATGTGGAAGAAGGTGTGCTGGTCAGATGAGACAAAAATTTTAATTCTTGGCCTAAAACAAAATGCTATGTGTGGCGGAAAACTAACACTGCACAGCACCCTGAACACACCATCCCCACCGTGAAACATGGTGGTGGCGGCATCATGTTGTGGTGATGCTTTTCTTCAGCAGGGAAGCTAGCAAGAGTTGATAGGAAGATGGATGGAGTCAAATACAGGGCAATCTTACAAGAAAACCTGTTGGAGTCTGCAAAAGACTTGACTGGGGCAGAGGTTCACTTTTCAGCAGGACAACCCTAAACATACAGCCAGAGCTACAATGGAATGGTTTAGATCAAAGTATATTCATGTGTTAGAATGGCCCAGTCAAAGTCAGACCTAAACCCAATTGAGAATCTGTGGCAAGATTCGAAAATTGCTGTTCACAGACGCTCTCCATCCAATCTGACAGAGCTTGAGCTATTTTGCAAAGAACAGACAAAAATGTCACTCTCTAGATGTGCAAAGCTGGTAGAGAGATCCCCAAAAAGACTTGCAGCTGTAATTGCAGCAACAGGAGGTTCTACAAAGTATTGACTCAGATGGGGCTGAACACAAATGCATGCCACACTTTTCACATATTTGTAAAAAATTTCAAAAACCATTTATCATTTTCTTTCCACTTCACAATTCTGTGCCACTTTGTGTTGGTCGATCACATAAAATCCCACTAAAACACATCTACGTTTTTCATTGTAACATGACAAAATGTGGAAAATTTCAAGGGGCATGAATACTTTTTCAAGGCACTGTACACAGGAGCTTCGTGGAATTAAATTTTGTTATTGTGAGCCTTGCTGTAAATGCTTCTCATTGGAAGGTCTCCTTTTCTCTGGAGGGTACATACAGCTGACTGTTCCATGTTTAGGAGGTCCCAAACTGAAATTCCATCATTAAAAAAGAGAACATAAGGGCAACAGAACCACAAAAATATTGGCGTGGACAATGGAAAACTAAGGGGATATCAGTACATGTGTTTCAAAAAAATTTTTTCCATCAGATTGTAGTTGTGCGACAGCAGTGAGGTGGAGAAAAACCCTGCAGAAGACCAAGACATCAAAACCATGCCCCTCTGCCTCCTTGTTGGATAGGGGCTCGTCATTAGCAGATTTCATGACACCCAATCAGATGAGGGGGAAGGAAGCCCAACATACACTATCCATCTCAGTTAGATAATCATAACGGCTCCTGGACAACAGAAAAGTACCATAGTATAGAATTCAAAAGCACATCACTCCACTCTAGGAGTCAGAAGACTAAAGAAAAACTGGGACAGCCGGCTGTTATATGTCAACGCTCAGAGTACCACCCGTCACCAGAGGCTGCCACTGCTTGACTTTTAAAATCAGAGCCAGTTCAGGGGCAGGAACACCACAACCTTGGTGATTCTGTACAGGTGTGATTTGCCTTAGATTAGATTGAAGACTACTGTTGTATGACCAATGTGCATGGGAGTGTTGGCCCCAAAACCACATTTATGCTGCCATGCATTGTCTGAAGAGCTAAAGGCCAGGCAAAAAAATATTACCACCACCACATGAACATATTCATGTATTCACTGAAAATTGTTACCCATAGCTAGGGCAAGATCCAAACTTTTACTTATTATAACAGGTCTCAACAAATCCCAGGCGCCAGATCACCATGGTGACTAGAAATTGCATCCTGGTGCCTGGGCTTTTGTCAGCCTATTCACTTTTGCAGAGATGCACAATTTGCATCGCCCGAAGCCCAAGCAGTTCCGGAGCACCGGGCAGGTTTTTTTTTTTCCTACATTGCCGCTAAATCGCTTTCACACATGCAGTTAAAGCGCCCCCCCTGCTATGTATCCCAGGCTCGACTTGCCCATCTGCAGGCCTGGGACTGGCATAGTGGGCGCCGCAGGGTAAAGGGGAGGGAGGAGAGCAGACACACGTTCACTCACCCCATCTTGTTCCTGACCCGGAAGCGACTTGTATGACATCACTTCTGTGTCCCCGTTGACAGTTTCTCCACCCAGCATGACCAGGAAAAAATGTAATGCAGTGTGATCTGTACTGCATTATATTCAGGGGAGACCCTGTGTGTCATTAAAGAGAACAAGTAAAAAAAAAAAAAAAAAATATCACCACATTTTTTTTTTTATTGTAAAACGTTAAAGTTACACCCAAACACATAAAATCCCTAGCCGCTAAAATTCTGATGCCCACCACATATATACACGTACAAATGTAAACACATCTACATGTGAGAACGTTGATTGCGATACATGTTACATATTGCCGCACACAAACTGGCTCCTAGATTCAAAGCAAATTTCATGTCAAGCCAGGAATATAAAAAATTATAGCAAATCTCACAAGGCATTCTGTCAAGACATTTGATCCCATTGGATAATTTAACCCCACCTTTTGCTCTGGTGACAAGATTTGGATAACAATTTTTTACAATATTTTGGATTTTCTCATCATCGCTAAAATGATGTTTTAGGACAAACAGGGGAGTGAAGCAGGGAGACAATCAAATTTTATGAGAGCATATTTTATGTAGAAATGCAAGCTCCTCCTTATTAAGAAGTCCCTCCTTTAATAAATAAAAATTCTAGGTTCAACTTAAAAGAATAAAAATTTAAAATGAAGTCGAAATGTACACGCCTTACTTCCTGGCTTTCAGGGAACAAACACATAGGCCAAGGTGATTGCAGAAATCTGTAAAACATGAGGAGCTCAAAAAAGGTAAAAACCCAGCGACATCACCAGAAGCTAGGATGTATAGTCACGTCATTTTCACCTTATACTTCCCATTCTTAATTTTCACTTTTGCCTAGAATTTTTTATTTATTTTTTATTCAGGAGCGTGAGGGCTACCTAATATGCATTTTTTATGCAAGGTCTGCTTAAAAGCAGAAAAAAGGGAACTAAGCATATATTTAGTTCTTGCAACATCACCAGAGCCCAGGGCTGGAAGCCAGGATGTAAAGTAATTTTATGCTTTCTATTTTTCATGCATTTCCACTAGGGATGCACCGAATGGTTTTTTTTGGTGCCGAAACCTATACCGAAAATAAAAATTTCAGGATACCGAAACCGATACAGCACCGATACCGAAACCGATACAGCACCGATACCGAAAGTGACCGTTGGGGACATGGTACAGGGGATGGCCAGGGACTGCGTGGCGCCTTAATTTCCCTGTCACATTTTCTATGCACGTTTTTAGACGTTAGATCAGTATGCGTGTTTTATGAAGGCGCATCAAAGAGGTGGTATGCAGGAGTTTGATGCACTTCCATGAAAACATTTACTTTTACTGTGCCATGGCATGCTGGGAGTTGTAGTGCTACCTTAAACTTGTTGCTCCTCTTGCTCAGTCAGGGCATGCTGAGACCTGTAGCCGCCTCCACCATCACCTCTCCAGGCAGCCCTCGAGGTCCCAGATCTGGAGTTTGAAGAACTCCTTGTTCTCCTCGGCGACAGGCTCCCCTCTGGTCCTCTCCTCCGCCGCCTTCTTCCCGCCTACGCTCTTTTTTTCCCCTCCTCCTTGGCCGCTGTGATGCCGTCACGCCATGGTACCTTCACTCACCTCGCCATCTACAGCGTCCCGTTGCTAGGCAACTAGGGAGGGGGGAAAAAGAAGAAGCTGGGATGGTTGATTGGGCGGGCTGAGGACAGCGTTTTTCTGAGCAGGGAGGGAAAGCTATGATAAAGCAGGCGGCGGTCAGGCCGCCCCTGGGCGGGTGTGCCCACACTAGTGCCCCTGCTAACACAAGAAAAGCAGGGGGGGGGGACACTCCTGCAATGGGCGGCACCCGGGGCGGACCACGCCCCTTTAGGTATCCACCATTTTTCCCCTTTCGGCATTTTGCCGAAAAGGCAATTTTCGGCCAATATGTTTTGGCAGGCCGAAATTTCGGTGCATCCTTTCCACTTTAGCGTACAAATTTTTTTTATTTGGAGAGTGAGGGCTGCCAAATATTCACTTCTTTCATTTGTATGCAAAGTCTGCTTTAACCAATTGAAGACCAGGCCTTTTCTGACACTTTGTTTACATGTGAAAATCAGTATTTTTTGCCAAGAAAAATGCTTAGAACCCCTAAACATACATTTTAAAGCAGAGGCCATAGAGAAGAAAATGGTGGACACTGCAATTTTTTATGTCACACAGCATTTGTTTTTCAAACACATTTTTTGGGGACTTTACTTTTAATGCGCAAAAACACAATATAATAACCAATTGTTGGGTAAAATATAAAAAAGGTCATGCTTTAACATTGCGCAAGCCTGTGCAGCAGCGAAAAACTATGTACCGTATATACTCGAGTATAAGACGAGATTTTCAGCCTTTTTTTGGGGCTGAAAGTCCCCCCCTCGGCTTATACTCGAGTCATATAAATTTTTACATTGTAAATATTACCTGTAAAGAAGTTGCGGCGTCCATCGTTGAAATTCCGCGGCGTCCATCGTTCAAAGTCCCGCGGTCTCTTCCTGTTCCTTCCTTGATAGGCGAGTCTCAGCAGACACTCTCCACCTATCACAAATGTTCTCTCATCCTCAGTTTTCCAACAGACGTCTGTGATTGGCGGAATACCCAACACAGTGTCTGCTGGGAAAACTAAGGATGAGAGAATGATCGTGATAGGCGGAGAGTGTCTGCTGAGACTCGCCTATCAAGTAAGGAACAGGAAGAGACCGCAAAATTCGAACGATGGACGCCGCGGAATTCGAACGATGGACGCCGCAGCTTCTTTACAGGTAATAATTACAATGTAAAAATTTCTATTTACAGGGAACAGCGAGCTAGGGAACAGTGGGGCATCGGCTTATACTCGGGTCAGTGAGGTTTCCCAGTTTTTTTGGGCAACATTAGGTACCTCGGCTTATACTCGAGTCGGCTTATACTCGAGTATATACGGTACATATTTATTATCCATAGGCGATGCTTTAAAAGCCTTTACAAGTTCCCCCTTTAGATTTACACAGGAAGTCTGGTGCGATCGCCATTTGCATATCCGTGTGGAACCAACGCATGCATTCACCTTTGTGTGTGCGCATAGGGGGAACGGGGGTGGGGGGGGGGGGGGACAGTTTTTATACTGTCCTTTTAATTTTTTATAATCACTTTTATTGTTATCACAGGTAACAAATATCTCCTGTGATAGCAATAGGCAATAACAGGTGCTCTTTACTGAGAGATGAGGTCTATTAGACCCCCAGATCACTCCTCTGCCCTTGAAAGCTTGGATCATACACATGATACCATGCTTTTTTTAAACCACTAAGGGTTTGTTTATAACATGCAAAACTGGAAGTGACTAAATGCTTGTCGCTACCAGTTACTTAGACCACAGATGATTGGGGCCGTTCTGGTTCATCCTCTCCCACCGCTTGTAAAAGCAATCCAGTGGCTAGTCGCTAGGACTGCCTTTACAAGAAAGCTGACCGCCCGGTGAAGAAAACAATACCAGACATTAGTGCTGCACAATTCTTGCTAAAATGAGTATCACAATTTTTTTGCTTAGAAGATAGATCACGATTCTGTCACGATTCTTACGGCGTAACATCATCTTTCACATTAAACAAAACTTAGCTAACTTTACTGTTTTTTTTTTTTTTTTTTTTATTAATTGAAGTGTATTTTTTCCCCAAAAAAATGCGTTTGGAACACCACTGTGCAAGTACAGTGTGACATAAAATATTGCAACAATCGTCATTTTATTCCCTAGGGTCTCTGCTAAAAAAATAAATAATAATAATAATAATAATAAACATATACATACATACACACATATATATATATATATACACACACATATACACACACACACATTATATATATATATATATATATATAATGTTTAGGGGCTTCAAGTAATTTTCTAGCAAAAAATACTGATTTTAACTTTGTAAGAAACAAGAGTCAGTAAAATGGGGTTAAACTTCCTGCATTTAACAAACAAAGGGGGCCCCCAGATCCCACCCCCCCCCCTAGGTGAATGAGTATGGGGTACATTTGTACCCCTACCCATTTACCAAAAAAGTGTCAAATAAATAAAAACAGCACACATAGGTTTTAAAGTCCTTTATTAAAAACGAAGAAAGTCCCCCGTAGTAGCTCCAATGTGTCTTTCTCCGGTTATGTCATCTTCCTCCTTCAGTTATTCCCCCTCTACTGCCGATGTCTTCCTGCAGTTCTTCTCCCTCTGCTGCCGATGTTTTCTTCCTCCGGTTCTTCTCCCAACACGCTCCCACAGTTGTGCCAGCTCCATTTTCTGCCAGTTCTTATATAGCCTTGGGGCATCACCATCCGGTGACGTCATTCAGAGACCCCACCCCCTTATGACCTCACCGCCTGGGGGGCATGATGGGGTGGGGGCATCATAATTGGGTGGGGTCTTCGGGTGACATTGTGTTTAGCTAAGAACCAGCCAAGAACGAAGCTGGCAAAACTGTGGGAGCTAGCATCGGGAGAATAACAAGATGAAGGGAGAAGACATCACCGTAGAAAGAAGACACGTTGGAGCTATGATGGGGGACATGCTTCATTTTTAATAAAGAACTTTAAAACCTGTGTACAGTTTTTATTAATTGTTTTGGTGAATGGGTAGGGGACCCCCTACTCATTCACATGGGGGGCCCTGGGATCTCGGGCCCCTTGTTAAAGGGGGCTTACAGATTCCAATAAGCCCCCTGCCCACAGACATCCCCCCTCCCTGACAACCCTGGGCGGTGGTTGTAAAGAGGCCCTTGACCCCATCAACATGGCACAAAGCCCCCCCGCCCCAAAAGCACCCACCCACATCTTAAAAGGCATGTGGCCTGGTATGGTCCAGGAGGGGGGGTGAGGCACGCTCGCCCCCTCTTTTCTGACTTGCCGGGCTGCATGCTCGGATAAGGGTCTGGTATGGATTGGGGGGGGGGGGGAGGCACACTTTTTAAAAAAAAATTATTTTGGCGTGGGGTTCTCATTCAAGATCCTCATAGCACAAGTTGCATGCCACAAGTCTGATCATTTAGGATGATGATCTGACTTGGATGCAACTTATATTCAGTCAATGGGCTGAAATCGTGCCCAAGTCTGACCAAAAGTAGTGCAGGAAACTTTTTCAAAGGCAGACCAACTGTCGGACCAGTTAAGACGGCTCTCATAGGGAACCATTGATTTGATTGATAAGGCGACATGTGCCCCCAAAAGTCAAAGCATACGTCACACCAGTACCCCCCCATCGAATAGCGCCTGGAATGAACTGAACATGTCCCGTACGTCATAGCACAACAGCTGATTTGCCGATCAGCTGGGCTGACGTAACCATGGCGCATGCGCACATCATAGGAGGTATCTCTTGATGGAAGATACCATTTCACAGGCACAATTAAAACCTATACAAACAGCGGATGGAGACCGTAGATCTCAGATTGTGCATCGCTGCTGCTGGAGGGCGGCTAGTGGGTGTGTTGAAGGGCTGGTTTTGTCTGTGTTGCAACCCGCCCATTCACACAGGCAAAACCGGCTGTTGAACACAATAAACCCACCCTGCAACACAGACAAAACTGGACCATCAGCACACTGTAAAGCCGCCCCGCAACAGCGAGGTACAATGTGAGAACTACTGTATCACCCCACTGTTTGTATAGGTTTCAATTGTGCCCGTGAAATGGTATCTCCCATCGAGAGATACCTCCGACGATGTGCGCTTGCGCCCTGGTCACGTCACTCCAGCTGATCGGCAACTCAGCTGGAGTGCTGCTACGTCCTGCGCATGCATGTGCGGGCACTTCGACAGAACACCGGGCCTAATTCCCAATTGTCAATAGTGCAACCATGGAGATCATCTCAGTTTCCCCAATCCTATGTAAAAGGGGAAATTTTGCCAAAGCAGTATATATCCAGCAAAAACTACAGGCCAAAATCTTCTCTCAAACCTGAGAACTAGTAGGTATATGTAACAAGGCCTTCCAACATATGCCCGGTATATGGTCTGAGAATAGATATTACAGCTGCTTATCCAGCTTTCCAAATTGTCCTTTTAGGAGGTAGACATATTTAAGAAGTACATCAAAACTAGAAGTGAAGAACTATACAACAGCCAACCCTGTTATTAAGGAAGGGTTAAGTAATTACAAGGGTCTCTCAAGACACTATGTCATGAGAGTATGTGCCCAGAAGTACTCAAGGGTGGCTCATGAACAGAAAAGGATCCACATTCCTAAGTGTTTCACACATCCGCTTTTTTTTGCCAGGAGTTGACTTCTTAGCTAAATGCAATCCAATTACAGCTGTACAATCCCCAAACACACTCATTGTAGAACTGAGACCATGGCTACGATAGAGAGAACACAAAAAAAAAAAAAAAAGTAGCTACCCTTTTATAAATGTGTTAAAAAAATAATAAATAAAAAAAAATAATAATAAAGAAATAAAATAAAAAAGGTATCTGGTGGACACAACTGACCCAAGTACTCAAACTGAATGAGGGAAGGAGGAGTACTAGGAGTCAATCAGGTGAGCTTCATGCATGTCTTGGGCTGGGATCATACTTGTACGACAAACGCTCCGACAGTGGGAGCTCATGACGCATGACGTGTGAAAATAAAATGTTTCCCTATTAGAGCCAATTAACTGGTCCGACACAAGTCGGTCCGACTTTAAAAATGCTCCCTGCACTACTATGGTCCAACTTTGATCCGACTTAAGCCCATTGAAAATCCGACTTTGGCATGCGACTTGTGCTCTGATGATATTGAAGGGGAACTCCACACCTAATTTAAAAATAAAAAACTACATGGGTCCCCTCCATATTTTCACATATATGCACTTATCGCGCGCGCTCGCACAATTTTGCGCAAATTTTGGTATCATACTGTACAATATGCTAATGGGGACTTGTGTGCACTTGCGCGTATTTGCGATCATGAGGCGTAAGTTACTGACCAAAAATGCAGATTTTTCTATATTTTTTGTTTTACTGAACAATGCCTGGCGCTTGTTTGCATGCCTGTGTGCATAGGCTCATTACAATTAATGGGCTGTATTTTAGCTCAGTTATACTGATATTTTTCAAGCTGCAGTGTGCAAGAAGGCCAAGATAAATAACATAAATAGCGCCTGAAATAATCCTGCCCCAGTATGCTCAATGTGAAAGCCCGAGGGCTTTCACACTGAGGCGATGCGAATGCTGGAAAATTGAGTGTTCCACCTATCACAGACGAGGAGGAGGCACCGCTTTTGAATACTGGAATGGCCGCCGGGGTAGCAGTAAAATCCGTATCCCATGAAAATCTGCATCAAATACGGGCAAAGTGATTGAAGCATGGGCACAGTGAGGCACGGGCACAGTTCAATTCAACTAAGAGTAACCTCAGGATTTTTTGTAGGGCTGTGGAAATTAACTTTTAATTCCTCGATTAATTGTTTTGATCAATCAAAATGCTTTGGGCTTGCCGTGTCCATCTGAAGGGCTCCTTTGCTGTGCCTTCATATCTGCATGCCGGCGGGACCTTACTATCTGCCACACGCAAGGGCTGTTACACTTCCCTCTATCAACCTGGGATTCTACAGCCATCCACTGGGATTTGTGATAGTTCCCTTCACGGGACATCTACATGCCGACGGACTGATGTTAGCCCCTCCTCATCTGGATTCAGCAGTGGTATCGTTGTACACATTTTTATGACTGCTTCTGCTACCGTTTGGAATTACTCGCACCATTTTTACAGTTTATGTAGCTACATTGATTTTATCTCCAGTGCAATCTTTATTTTGTTACCTACTTGAAGACTATAAAAAGTTTTAATGCTATTCCCATCGAGTGCTGCCTTTGTGTGTTTTTTGTATCCTGCTATCCATTTTTCCACTGGTTGGTACAGTAGCTGCACTGGGAATCGGCCTGCAAGGAGATCAGCTAAAAGTAGTTGGATCTATATGCGTTATAATCGAAATTAGTCGATTATTCAATAAACAAAAACGATTAATCGAACACGAAAATTTTAATCAGTAACAGCCCCAATTTTTTTGTTGTTTTATTAACACTTTTCTTTTATTGGTCGGATGAAATATGCTAATTTTTTGAGATAGGATTTTTGGGTTGTCATGAGCTGTATGCCAAAATCATCAATATTAAAACAAGAAAAGCCTTGAACTACTTCAGTTGTGTGTAATGAATCTAAAATATATGAAAGTCTAATGTTTATCAGTACATTACAGAAAATAATGAACTTTATCACAATATGCTAATTTTTTGAGAAGGACCTGTATATCAAAAAAATAAAAACTTGCAAATTTTTTTTGGGGGGGGGGGGGTTGGGGAAATCGCCCAGCCCTACGTCAGCCCTGACATCCCGCGATGTTTCATCCCAAAGATCATCACGTGACCTGAATGTCACATGATCCAGAGAAAGCAAGAGTGAGAAGGCACGAGATTTGAAGACGGACGGAAGCAGAAGAAAAATAAAAGAACTGCAAGAGTGACAATTGTCACTACTAAAAAGTATTGTACATCTAAATACATTTAAATGTTCTATATTTATTATTGTATAAATTAATTTTAATACATTTTTATATATAAATTTTGTATTGTCATTATTTATTGCTTAAAAAATATTAGTATATAAATGACTACAGATCGTGCTCCATGCGTATTTTGTTATTGCTTCCTGGTGTCCTGTCTAAAACTGTCCCCAACACTATCCGATGGTGGGGCAGAACTCGGCAGAACACCAGTGTACGCTGTGAATAAATTTTCTTTGTTTCCATAGAAACCGGAATCGAAAAAGAGGCTTGAATATTGTGAGCCTAAAGCGCATGCGCGGGATTACTGAGCCCAGAAGGAAATGTGGGCGGAAATGAAAATGAAATAAAACCAGCAAGACCACAACGGAGATGGCGCGGAGTTACTTCTAAAAGAACACTTTACAAATGACACGGAATATACGGTAAGAATAACGTTTTTCATCAAACTATAGCGATCAATCGCTTTAAAATTACTTGATAATTACAAATATGTTATTTGTATATAAAGTATATTAGGGTTTACAACCGCTTTAAGAGGGTGCCATAGAAAGACATTCAATGTGACTTCAGGTGCGATTTGTATATCTCAAGTCGCACTGGTGTGAACGGGGGTTTAAAGCTGAGCAGAAGTGTAGCGACAAAAGTGAACGAGGAGCTATGTACACTAAGGCTGGGTTCACACTGCTGTGAGATATTGCATGCGAGTCGCACCGCACTGCTGTGCAAATCACATGTGACGTCTGTGCGATACGAATTCAGTCATACAGATTGTATGGCTGAATTTGCATTGCATTTGGGCCAAAGTCGTGCATGATCCTTTTTTGGTCCGCACCAGATTTGGATTGCATGGGTGTTCCGAACTGTGTTCGGATTCCTGTCCGAATTGACAGTTCGCACTGCGATATGCGAACAGATCTAGGGGTGTCATTACCTTTCTATTTACACTCCCAGTGGTTGGCACAAGGCAGTGTGAACTACCTGTGAGTCAGGTGCAATGCAGGAACCCACAGTGGATTTGCAGTGTTTCCCGCATCGCACCAATGTGAACCAAGCCTTAGGCTGCTTTCACACTGAGGCGCTTTGCAGGCGCTATTGTACTAAAAATAGCGCCTGCAAAGCACCCTGAACGAGCCGCTTCTTTATATCCAGGGTGAAAGCCTGAGGGCTTTCACACTGGAGCGTTGCGCTGGCAGGACGGTAAAAAAAAAAAAAAAAAAAAAAAAAAAAAAAGAGTACTGCGAGCCGCATCTTTGAGGCGCTGTAGGAGCGGTGAATATACCGCTCCTACAGCGCCCCCTCTGCCCATTGAAATCAATGGGGCAGCGCCTCCAAAACGCCACAAAGCGGCGTTTTTAACCCTTTTTCGGACGCTAGCGGGGGTTAAAACCGCCCCGCTAGCGGCCGAAAATCCCGGCAAAAACTACAGTAAGGCGCTGCTAAAAATAGCAACACTTTACCGCCGATGTACCCAGCGCTTCAGTGTTAAAGTACCCTTAAACTGAATCCCTACTGGGATCTTGTAATCTGGCCGTAATCTCAGAATTCATTAGAAAGAATGGGTTTAGCAGTGGACACTTAACGTTATTCCTCTCTAAAATCTGAAGGGACACACCTAGTGCAGAAAACGCTAACCAAATAGAATGAATTACACCAAAAGTGACTTCTTGGGCTGCTACAGCATTCTCTATAAATATCTTATGAAAAAATAAAAAATGCGACAAAAACAAACATGCATGTAAAATAAGCCTTCACATTCTACACACAAATAAAAAATAAATAAAAAAAAAACAACCTTTGGGTAATCAGTGATTTTAACAAACTTTGTACCAGATTCCTCCCCTTTTTCTGTTCTGAAACAACTTCTACTTGTTTCACACATCCTTTCCTCACCAAAAATGTAATTCATAATTTAAGCTCGATTCACACCTATGCATGTTGCTTTTGAGCGTTTCTGCAGTGCTTTTGGCGGTGCTTGCCACGTTTTTCGACACGCTTTTTTACTGCAATTTGCGTTTTTGTTTTTTTTAACACTGTATATACCTGGTTGCCAAGGAGGGGGCCGGGAAGCCGGCCGCCGCGTCCTTCACAACCGATGAGTCATCAGTTGTCAGCGTGCTTCCCACTAAAATGTAAAAAAAAAAAAAAATTGCAGTAAAAAAAAAAAGGGAAGAAAAAAAAAAAGGGGTTGGGTCAACACCCCCAGGTCCATACCAGGCCCTTGGGTCTAGTATGGATTTGGAGGGGACCCCCCCCCCATGCCAAAATTTAAAAAAATTAAAATAAAAAATGGCGTGGGGGGTCCCCCCAAAATCCATACCAGACTCTTATCGGAGCATGCAGCCCGGCAGGTCAGGAAAGGGAGGAGACGAGCGAGCGCCCCTCCCTCCTGAACAATTCCAGGCCGCATGCCCTCAACATGGGGGGGGGGGGGATGGGTGCTTTGGGGCAGGGGGGGCTCTGAGCCAAAAAACAAAGGGGGGGCTTTTTCAGGGGGGGCTTTTTCACCAAAAAACAAAGTAGTGTAGTGTTAAAAAAGACAGTAGACAGCTTTTGACAAGTCTTTTATTAAAAATCTTCTTCTCCGCTCCTTCCTCATCTTCTCCCGTATCTTCATCCTCCGGTCTTCTCCCGCTCTTCTGTCTTCTTTGTCCGGTGTTCTTCCTCTGCCGCCGCTCCTCCGATGCTGCGTCCCGGTGATCTGTCGGCACCCATGTCCTGCATTACTTAAATAACGGCGGGGGCATGTGGCAACCGGATTACGTCAAGCGGTGGCCACGCCCCCTTGTGACATCACCGCCCGGGGCATGATGGGTCCGTGATGTCACCAGGGGGCAAGGCCACTGGATGACGTAATCTGATAAATAACAGCGGGGCGTGGCCAAGTAATGCAGGACATCGGCGCCGACAGATCAGCGGGAAGCAGCATCGGAGGAAGAACACTGGACAAAGAAGACAGAAGAGCGGGAGAAGAAGACGACGATCGGAAGATGAAGATGCGGGAGAAGATGGAGGAAGAGCGGCAGAAGATTTTTAATAAAAGACTAGTCAAAAACTGTCTACTGTCTTTAACACTACACTACTTTGTCTTTTGGTAAATGGGTAGGGGTACAAATGTACCCCAATCTCATTCACCTAGGGGGGGCGGGATCTGGGGGCCCCCTTGTTAAATGGGGCTTCCAGATTCCGATAGGCCCACAGACCCCGACAACCACCGGGCAAGGGTTGTCGGGAAGAGGCCCTTGTCCCTATCAACATGGGGGCAAGGTGCTTTGGGGTGGGGGGGCGCAGAGCCCCCCCTGCCCCAAAGCACACATCCCCCATGTTGAGGGAATGCGGCCTAGTATGGTTCAGGAGGGGGGGGGGGGCTCGCTCGTCCCCTCCCTTTCCTGCATGCTCGGATAAGGGTATGGTATGGATTTTGGGAGGACCCCCACTGCATTTTTTTTTTTACATTTTGGTTTGGGGGGGTCCCCTCCGAATCCATACTAGACCCAAGGGCCTGGTATGGACCTGGGGGGGACCCCACGCTTTCCCCCCCCGATTTTTTTTTTTAGCCGGCAATTCTTTTTTTTCTTTTTTTTTACTTTCAGCAGGAAGCCCGCTGACAACTGATGACTCATCGGTTAAGGAAGCGGCGGCCGGCTTCCCGGCCCCCTCCTTAGCAACCAGCTATATACAGTGTAAAAAAAAAAAAAGCAAAAAGGCAAATCGCGGCAAAAACGCAGCACTTGCGTTTTGGATGCGGGTCCATTGAATTCAAAAGTCCCCGACCCTTTCCAAAAACACAGAGGCACAAAAATGCATTGATGTGAACATGTTCCATAGGAACCCATGTTAAAAAAATTCCCTGCATTTCTGCAAAATGCATAAAAAAACGCATTAGTGTGAATCAAGCCTTACAGGGGATGCCGAAGTTTCAACTTGTATTTTAGTGCGGGAAATGAAATTTCTGGGGGCATTCCATATACCAGCAGTGCACACGACGCCTACAGGATGCCAAAAATGCATACATTTTTTTGCCAATTTTAAAAATTTTACAGCAGCTGCAGATTGAAATAGAAAGATCGTACTTAATAATAACATTACAGGGATTGTAACGCAGGGCTTGACAAATTTTATTTAAGTCTAAGAGCGCTTTCACACTGGGGCGGGCGTCGGCGGTAAAGAGCTGTTATTTTTAGCGTTTTTGCTGCGCTTTTCAGCCGCTAGCAGGGCGCTTTTAACCCCTGCCAACGGCCGAAAAAAGGTTAAAAAACGCCCGCAAAGCGCTGTTGCAATTTTTTTTATTTTTTCAAGATATTAACTACTTAACCAGCAGGCACCTTTAACTCCTTCTGGCCAATGTTCAGCTTTCAGCGCTGTCGCACTTTGAATGACAATTGCGCAATCATGCAACACTGTACCCAAAACAAGATTTTTTATCATTTTTATGAGACAGATAGAGCTTTCTTTTGGTGGTATTTAATCACCACCGGGATTTTTGTTTTTTTTTACTAAACAAAAAAAAAAATTTAAATAATTTTGGAAAAACCTTTCAGAATTGCCGTATCTCCTTTTCTCACACTCTGCACATGAGGAAAGTACTGTACTGCCAATAACTGGCAGGTCTGTTTACAATGTGATTAGCTGCAAATGGCCCTTTAACTCAATCTGTGTTCAGCAGCGTCCAAAAGGGCAAAGCAATCACAGAGCGCTCCCGATGCGTGCCCCAGGGCGCACGCGGGGGTGGGGTTCGGAGCTAGCTGAGCACACAGTCGGCAACCAGCTGCCAGGAGCCCAGGAATTGCATGTCAAGAGCGTCGTGAAATAGGAATTGCTCACGTCTGGGAAAGGGCTGCCAAAAGCCCAGGATGCAATTTCTAGTCGCCATAGCGACCTGGGATTTGCCCAGACCTGTTTAAATAAAAAACATGTCATACTTACCTACTCTGTGCAATGGTTTTGCACAGAGAAGCCCGATCCTCCTCTTCTCGGGTCCCCCCGCTGGCACTCTGGGCCCCTCCTTCTTGCTATGGGGGCACTCGTGCATGCTCAGTCCTGAGACAGGTCTCTGTGTCTATAAGAGAGCATAGCTCAGCCCCGCCCCCCACTGGCTGCGATTGACAGTAGTGGGAGCCAATAGCTCATGTTGCATCATCTCAGCCAATAAGGAGGGAGAGACCTGGGGCTCAGGTAAGTATTAGGGAAGGCTGAGGGAGGAGCTGCACACAGGTTTTTTTTATCGTCATGTGGAGCTGGGAGATTTTCTCCCCAAAAAAAATCTGTGATTTAAAAAAAAAAAAAAAAAAAACGCGATTCGCATCAAGTTTTTTTTTTTTTTTGATGGACACCACGCCGGTCCTGAGGAGCTGTGGGCAGGAGTTTTTAGGCGAGGCCGCGGCTTCGGCCTAGTCCACAGCGTCCGGCCTTGCGGACTAGACCGAAGCTGCGGCCTCGCCTAAAAACTCCTGCCCGCAGCTCCTCAGGACCGGCGCGGTGTCAGCGCCGGTTCTGGTGGAAAAAAATAAATATATCGATTTACTGAAATTTTTAATCAATTTGACCTCTCAACTCGATTCATCATGCACAGAATACATAACGGTAAAAAAAAAAAAAAAAAAAAAAAAAACTTCAGCCTTTAGAACCACTTTAATATATAAAATTGCTTGTGTAGTAATTGTCAAACTTATTGATTGTCTTGCATGAATCGCACATTTGAGATCTCCCCAGAGTGATTCGATATTAAAAGCCAGTTCACACCACATGCAGTCCAGTGCATTTTTTTTTCTGTATCAAAAACACATGGATATGGTTATATAGTTTTCAATGGCATAGTTCACACCAGTGTAGTCAGTTCCTAAAAATAAAAAAGTAGAACATGCTGTATTTTTTCTGCACTGAAACGCAAAAAAAAATAGAACGCACCTAAAACACACTAAAAACGCACTGGAACGCACATGCCCTTTTTTAAGATTACGAAAAACGGGGGAAATGCACTGGAACGCACCAAAAACCTGTCCAAAATGCCTTTGCAGAAAGTATTTCGGAACATATCCGGACTGTGTTTCTATGGTGTAAACTGGCCCTCAATGTCGATCATGGCGGCGATCTGCGATTTTTATTGTGACATTGCGGCACACACAGATTCACGTCCCTGCTCTGTTACAGGCAATCGTGGGTGCCTGGCGGACATCGGGCACGCGCATCGGCTCCCAAGTGATGCGGCGGTCACGCCCGTGCCGCCACCAGCAGCACGTGCCCCCTAGACGGCCAGGAAGCCGAGGACGTCATATTATGCCCGCGCAGAATGGGAGATTGAAGCCCACCCTCTTTGCCACAACAGACATGCATTATGTGGGATGACAAGACGTTAAAAAGATAAATGGCAGAGCTTTTCATTTATGTTTTTATTTTATTGTAGTGTTGCCTGTATACATACACAGTGGATATAAAAAGTCTACACACCATTGTGAAAAGGTCAGGTTAAGTAGCTGTGTTCATAATTAAGCAGCCACATTCATACTCATGTTAAATAGGAGTCAGTACACACCTGCCATCATTTAAAGTGCCTCTGATTAACCCCAAATAAAGTTTAGCTGTTCTAGTAGGTCTTTCCTGACACTTTCTTAGTCGCATCCTACAGCAAAAGCTCACATAGAGCTTCCCAAGCATCAGAGGGATCACATTGTTAAAAGGTATCAGTCAGGAGAAGAAGGGTAAATTTCCAAGGCATTAGATAAACCATGGAACACAGTGAAGACAGTCATCATCAAGTGGAGAAAATATGGCACAACAGTGGCATTACCGAGAACTGGACGTCCCTCCAAAATTGATGAAAAGGACGAGAAGAAAACAGATCAGGGAGGCTGCCAAGAGGCCTACAGGAGCTGCAGGAATATCTGGCAAGTACAGGCTGCATGGTAGATGTGACAACAATCTTCCATATTCTTCATATGTCTGGGCAATGGGGTAGAGTGGCAAGACGGGAGCCTTTTCTTACGAAGAAAAACATCCAAGCACAGCTAAATTTTGCAAAAACACATCTGAAGTCTCCCAAAAGCATGTGGGAAAATGTGTTCTGGTCTGATGAAACCAAAGTTTAACTTTTTGGCCATAAGTCCAAAAGATATGTTTGGCGCAAAAACAACACTGCATATCACCAAAAGAACACCATACCCACCGTGAAGCATGGTGGTGGCAGCATCATGCTTTGCAGCTGTTTTTCTTCAGCTGGAACAGAGGCCTTAGTCGAGGTAGAGGGAATTATAAACAGTTCCAAATACCAGTCAAGAATGGCACAAAACCTTCAGGGTTCTGCTAGAAAGCTGAACAAGTAGAGGAACTTCATCTTTGAGCATGACAACAACCCAAAGCATACACCCAAATCAACAAAAAAATGGCTTCACCAGAAGATTACATTTTTTGAATGGCCCAGCCAGAGCCCAGACCCGAATTCAATTGCAACTCTGTGGAGTGGTCTGAAGAGGGCTGTGCACAGGAGATGCCCTCGCAATCTGACAGATTTGGATTGTTTTTGCAAAGAAGAGTGGGCAAGATGTGCCATGCCGATAGACTCATATCCAAAAAGAGTGCTGTAAGAAAATCAAAAAGGCCTATCAACAAAAGTATTAGTTTAAGGGTGTGCACACTTATGCAACCATATATATTTTTTTTTATTTCTACTTCCCTCCATTTAAAAGATTTCTGTTTGTTGTTCAATTGAGTTGTACAGTTTATAGGTCACATTAAAAAGGTGGAAAAAGTTCTGAATGTATTTATCTTTGTCTCATTTGTTTTACATCACAGAAATATGACATTTTAACAGGGGTGTGTAGACTTTTTATATCCACTGTACATTCCTGACATGCCAAGTAAAGTTACTTGAAAGATCATTGATAAATCATGTAGTTTTAAAGAGGAAGAAAACCCTGATGGGTTTTACTTCCTCTTTTTGTTCCCCCTGCAAACTATAAGCATAAATGGGCTAGTGGTATGCATCACATACTAGCCTATTATGTTGCATTTACCTGCAAACGAAGCCGCAATGTCCCTGCTTCCATCTTCACCCCTCTTTCTCCAGGGGCCGTGGACTCCGGCTCTGTGACTGGCTGGAGTCGCGTGATGTCACTCAATCGCGGGAGCCGATGATCACGGCATGGGCCCTTCAGAAACTTCACGATCGTTCCCTTTCTTCAGTGTGCATGCCTTAATGACGTCGCAAGCAATATGATAAATATCTCTTAAACCGTGCAGGTTTAGGAGATATTTCCAGTACCTACAGGTAAGCCTTATTATTGGCTTACCTGTAGGGAAAAGTGGGGTGTAAGGGTTTACAAAGTAAGGGGTACATGCAGGATTGTGCGACAGCTTTGGGTCCGCCGAGGCTGCAGACATCACAGCCAAGATAAAAGCGATCAGCAGCAGTCTGAGGACCATACATGAGAGGCCTTTTCAGGCAAATAACATAGAAAAAAAAACAAAAAAAAAACACTTTAAGGCTTCATGTACACTAGCCTACATTTATCACGGAAAATGCAAACTGCAGCAAAATCCAATTTTTGCTGCATTTCAGGTTTTCCTGCGTCCAGCAGTCAAAACATTCCTATCCTGAACAAGATTTTTCTGTGTTCATGGACATATAGGCTTTCATGGAGTTGGGTTTAGGAGCTTTTGCAAAAAAAAAAAAATAATAATAATAATAATAATAATAATAATAATAAAAAAATAAATAAAAAAAAAATCACCATAAGCTCCTAAACTCAAGTTTAGGACCTGTCAGCATAGGTAGTATACATGAAACCTAAAAACATAAATCTTAAGGCCTCATGCCCACGGACGTTTTTACAGCCGCGTTTTTGAGCGTTTTTTTACAGCTTAAAAACGCCTGTCCATGTTATTTTATACATTTTTTGACCGTAATTAAAAAAAAAAAAAAAAAAAAAAAAAAAAAAAAAAAAACACACGTCGGAGCCCAAAAACGGAATCGCTGCGTTTTTGCGCTTTGCGTTTTTTTATGCCTGACACCGAGAACCGCACTGGTCCTGGGTTTTTTTTACAGCTTAAAAACACCTATGCTATTTGCAGCTCAAAAACGCCTAGGTGGGCATGAAGCTATAGACTAACATGGACAGGCGTTTAAGCTGTAAAAAACGCTAAAAAACGCGGCTGTAAAAACCGTCCGTGGGCATGAGGCCTTAAAAGGAAAACTGAATGCAGCCATCAACCAAAACACTTGCTTTTACCTTATACCCGAGTTCTTTACCGTGTGTCCCCACCTGACCCAACACAGCCTATGCAAAAAGAAGTTCCAGCTATATGCACCTACTGTTCAAGCAAACCCATTCATGCCTATGGCTGCCAATAGCCATCACGTGGGGGTACAGCCCATAGCCAACCAAAGGAGTAGGGCTCCAACCACAGGAATGAACTGGGTAGGTGGCATGCATGAGCAGCAAGAGGTACACTGGGTTGGGACATCTTTCTACAAAGGTAGGCAGTTGGTTGCCACTCAGGAAGGTTGACGGAAAATACAAAGGACAGACTTGCTAAAAGCTTTCTGGCTGTAGACGTGACTTCCCACGGATTTCTCCCTCATGTCCCAGTGCTCACGTACTGATACGAGTGTCATTCTGCTGTAACCGCATGAACACCGTAATGACACTTTCCCACAAAAGATGACCATAGTGACCTGAGCTCAAGGGAGTGGGTAAAATGATGCTGGGTGTCATTCACACAGGAAGAAAAACGGTGCTGGGCCACAGAGTGGAGAGTCTGCAAGGGTACATGCACAGGAAGAAGGCAAGATTTTAAAAACTATTTACTGTCCTAGTTCAAATTCTTAAAATTATATATATTTTTCATTACACACACACACACACACAATTTAAAAGATATTGTTGATGCACTAAGCAGAAAAAAGAACATGGAAATCTGTCTCTGGAAGATGACAACTGTCACAAGCAAGCAACCCAAGGCTTAGCAGCTTGGAACTCAACAGGGGACTTCCTCGATGGCCATATGCCTGGCTATTTTTACGAGTTTAGATGCACTATAGCGCATTGTGCTGCGTCACACTTTGTTGTTTCTAAGGTTACCTCAGGTCAAAAGTTCAACGCAGTGAAATAAAAAAAAAAATTGCAATGGTTTTGCAGATTTTCCATATGCTACCACACAAACTGCCACATATAAGAGTACACAAACAATTAGAAATATGCATATGCTGAAAAAGGTCAGAATTTTATCTTCAGTGAAAACTGCACATAAAACAATCAGATCCAAAAAACACAGGTAGTCAATGTTACAAGCGAATCTTGACTTTCGCAGTAAAATTTCAGATTGCCTTTCATATTGATGACAATCTGTACACTGGCAGCTCCTAAACTTGAGTTTAGGAGTTTTTGGCATTTTTTTGCCAAACCTCCTAAATTAAACTCCATAAAAGCTTATGTATCAATGAACACATAGGCGTTTAGGATTGTTTAGGAGCTGCTGCAGTAGGGGAGGGTTCAACCTCCATCTCCTAAAAGCGGAAGTTCAGGATAGGACCGTTTTGACCGCAAAACGCAGTAAAACTGCGGCGTGATTTTGCCATGGCCGGCGGTGAAAAGTAGTTTAACTGTACATGAAGCCTTACTGGCCAAGGAGAAGTTGCAGAAGGAAACAGACCAGCCTCAGTCTAGGACGATAGGTTTCACAATTTTTGCACCAAGATTTGAAACTCCAAAAGACCTTCAAGGAACCGATAGGTTTGCTTTAAAGAGGAAGTAAACTCCCCTGGTGTTTTTGTACCTATAGGTAAAGCCTATAAATAAGGCTTACCTATAGGTAGTGTAAATATCACCTAAACTTGCACCATTTTAGGAGGTAGTTACTGTCTACTGCGGCGATTACATCATCAGCTCATGCGCTCCGAAGAAACGGCCGCCCGAGCCGCGACCGGCAGGCTCACACGCTCATGCACGGGAGTGATGTCATCGTGGCTCTGGCTAATCACAGCACCAAAGCCCGCGGGTGCTGCTGCAGGGTTTCGTTCTAAGGCAAGTATTTCATAATGAGCTGGTATTCGATGCATACTAGCTCATTATGCCTTTGTCTTGCAGGTTTTCTTTTTTTATGGAGGTTTACAACCTGGCACAGCGCTGGATTGAGATTGGGCTCAGGTAAAATTCAAGGGAGGCAGGGTGGATAAATTATTATTTTTTTTTTTTTCTTAAAATGTTCTTTTTTGGATCCCTTCCCCTTATCACGTGATCAGCTGTCAGCCAATGACAGCTGATCACATGATGTAAACAGAAGATCGGCTTCTGTGCAAGGGACATTGGTCCCGAAGAAGGAAGAGGCACAGCCACCTCATTTGTGCCAACCAGTAACGCCTGCCAGTGCATATCAGTGCCCACCAGTGTATACAAGTGCCACCAATCAGTGCCAACTATCAATGCACAGGAGTGCCACCTATCAATGCCCACCAGTGGTGCCAATCAGTGCCACCTAGCAGTGCAGCCTATCAATGTCACCTACCAGTGCCACCTCTCAGTGCCCATCAATGAAGCCTCATCAGCAGCATACATCAATGAAGGAGAAAAATTACCTGTTTGTAAAATTTTATAACAAAATATAAAAAAAAAAAAAAATTTTGTATTTTTTTTTTTTTAAGATTTTCAAAAAACAAAAAGGTGATCAAATACCACCAAAAGAAAGCTCTATTTGTAGGAAAAAAAGGATAAGAATTTCATATGTGTACAGTGTAGCATGACCGCGCAATTGTCAAAGTGTGACAGCACTGAAAGCTGAAAATTGGTCTGGGCAGGGAGGGGGGTTTAAGTGCCCAGTAAGCAAGTGGTTAACCACTTCAGCCCTGGAAGAATTTACCCCCTTCCTGACCAGAGCACTTTTTGCGATGCAGCACTGCGTCGCTTTAACTGACAATTGCGCGGTCGTGCGACGTTGAACCTAACCAAAATTGACGTCCTTTTTCCCCCACAAATAGAGCTTTCTTTTGGTGGTATTTGATCACCTCTGCGGTTTTTATTTTTTGTGCTATAAACAAAAGAAGAGCGACATATTTGAAAAAAATGCAATATTTTTTACTTTTTGATTTAATAAATATCACAATTTTTTTTTAAAACAATTTTTTTTCTAAGTTTAGACCGATACGTATTCTACATATTTTTGGTAATTTTTTTTTGCAATAAGCGTATATTGATTGGTTTGCGCAAAAGTTATAGCGTCTACATAATAGGGGATAGATTTATGGCATTTTTATTTTTTTTATTTTTTTTACTAGTAATAGCGGCGATCTGCAATTTTTATTGTGACCGTGACATTGCGGCAGACACATCGGACACTATTGGCGCGTTTTTGGGACCATTCACATTTATACAGCGATTAGTGCTATAAAACTGCACTAATTACTGTGTAAATGTGACTGGCAGGGAAAGGGTTAACACTAGGGGGCGATCAAGGGGTTAATATGTTCCCTATTGAGTGATTGTAACTGTAGGGGGAGGGGACTCAAGGGGAGGAGACCGATCTGTGTTCCTCTGTACTGGGAACACACATCGGTCTCCTCACCTCTGACAGGAGGTGGATCTGTGTGTTTACACACACAGATCCACACTTCTGCCGTGATCGTGGGCAATCGCGGGTGCCCAGCGGACATCGCGACCGCCGGGCACACTCACCGGGTCACGAGCGTTGCCGCGGGTGCGCACGCGCGCCGCCGCCGGCGCGCGCCCCATAGACGGCCGGGAAAAAAGGACGTCATATGACGTCCGCCCGGAGGGAGGGAGGGTTCCTGCCGGCGTCATATGTCTATGACCCGGTAGGAAGTGGTTAATAAGTGCTTTTGGAGTGAAAAAAACTATCTAGAGATAGTTTTCTATTTAAGATGCATTAATAATTTAGATTATTCAGCATGAAATGGAGCTTAGTTATGTAGCATGAGGCTGTATATTCTGCTATATTTAAATTTTTGTAAACTTATTCAATGAATCCAAGCTCTGCAAGCTGAGAGAACATGCACTGCATTCATGCATTCACACAATTTCACAATAACCATGAAATAAAACAAAGTTCAGAAATATTCCTTTATCCCATTGTTTTGCAAATCTATGTACACTAAAAACTGTATGATTGATTCGTTTCTGATATCGCCGTTTTACTAACCTGACAGCTTATTATTCTAAATAGGAAACGGTATGGAGCTGGATGGGGCCATCTTCCCCTCACTCAGCTCCTTACCACAAAACGGAAAAGGATCCGAGCTCCGGTAAAAGTGATCTCACAGCGAATCAGAGACCACTTTTATCTGAAAGCGGACCACTCACAGAAGTTCTTTTTATCGTAATACATGGAATGCATTAAGGTAAAACACCTTCTGCCTTTAGAACCACTTTAAGACTGGGTTCACACTAGTACGATCAAACATTACATATGATTCGCACCGCATTGCTGTCCAGATCACATGCGATGTCTGCGCGATGCAAATTTCAGCCATACTAACTGTATGGCTGAAATCGCAGTGCATTTGCACCAAAATGGTGCAGGACCCTTTTTTTGTCTGCACTGGAATCGGATCGCATGAGTGTTCACACCCATGCAATCTGATTCCAGCATCATTTGACAGTTTGCACTGCGATTTGCGCACCGATCTGGGGGTGTCATTAACTTTGTACTGACACCCGCAGCAGGTCGCATAGGGCGGTGTGAACCACTGGCGGGTGACATGCGATACAGGAACCTGCACTGGAATCGCATATGTGTGAACCGAACCTAAAGGTTTAAGAACCTAAAAGGAATTTTTTTTATTTTCTATAACCTACAACGATAAACTTTAGACAACAACCAGAGTATAAAAAAATGTAAGTTATTTCATGTCTCGAGCGATTTCCTGCCTCTAGGGGAAACAATGCTATACTCTTCCTCTTCTGAGTACAGTAAGGGCAGTCAACTCTTGTGAAATTATGCAGGAATTAGGGAGAGGACAATTGCTACTCTCACAGGGCACAAAAATCACAATTTAGAATCTTTGTCAACAAATGGAAACACTTACAGACAACATCACAAGTCTGGTATGTAGACTACGTGACTGATGTGTGTTAACTGTAGTTTAAACCATGCACAAGATCGACCTGCAATGCATCCTTAATTGGCGATATGAACACAACATTCATGCAAACCGGTACTCAGTGCAGCACTACACAGGCAACTGTGACAAGAGCCACAGCTAGCTACTGTATCATTTGTAATGACACCTCAGTGACCCCGCTTGTAGTTCTGATCAGCCGCTAATGCCGCATACACACGACCGTTTTTAATGTCATTGAAAAAACTGCATTTTTCTCGACGTGATTCTTCTCAATCCTGCCTTGCCTACACACTATCGTGGGAAAAAATGCTCGAGAAAAGCGCGGTGACATACGACGGCACTATAAAGGGGAAGTTCCATTCGGATGGCGCCACCCTTCATGTTAGTAAAGTCTGTTGAGCGATGATTTGCACTTTTCAGCCTCTTGCTTTTCAGTCCGTTACAGCGTGACGAATGTGCTATCTCCATTACGAATGCTAGTTTTACCAGAACGAGCGCTCCCGTCTCATACTTGATTCTGAGCATGCGCATTTTTTTTTGCACGTCGTTAAAGCCTATACACGGACGTTTTTCATGACGAGAAAAACGATGATGTAAGAAACGTAAAAAAATTTGAGCATGTACCAATTTTTTCGTGAAAAATGCTCTGAAGCCCACACACGATCATTTTCAATGACCATTTTAAAAAATGAAATTTTTCTCGTCATTAAAAACGGTCGTGTGTACGCGGCATTAGAGTATGTTAATTGTAGAAGTTAGTAACATGAATGGATGTCATTTATCACAACAAACAGTAGCTTCAGCAATGGCAAGTTCAGGCAACAGAAAATCACCAGTGTGGTTAAACTTGTATCACCCCACTTTTTTTCTCCTGTCCCCCAAGAAACTAAGTGCATGTAGTCCTTTGTACAAGGTTTCTAATTTGTCCTCCACACTACTTGTGACCATGGCAGTGACTTTTTTTGTACTTGTGACAATGCATCTAGCAATGAAAAGAATATTTAATACCTATGGCTGAGGCCTCGTACACACGACCGATTTTCTCGGCAAGAACCAGCAAGAAACTTGCTGGCAGAGAGGTCTTGCCGAGTAAATCGGTCGTGTGTACGCTGCTATCGGGTTTCTCGTCGAGAAAACCGACAAGAAACCTCAACGAGAAAATAGAGAACCTGCTCTCTATTTTCTCGTCGAGATTCTCCTCGGCATGTTTCTCGATGAGAAAAGTGAGTGTGTGTACACTTACCTGTCCTCCCGGAAGCCCGCGCATGTTCGAAATGAATTCGACGCATGCGCGGTAGCTTCCTAGGCATACGTAGGGTATACCAAGATGGCGGCAACGGCATCGAATGTGACGAGCGCATGCTCGACGTAGTCGATGACGTCACCGCGTACGCTCCTTTCAAAGAACCGCGGGTTCTTTGAAACGAGCGTGTGTACACTCGGCCGGGACAAGTTTCTTGTCCAAGAATCTCGTCGAAAAAAACGACATGTTTTCTTCAACGAGAATCTCGGCCGTGTGTACGAGGCCTGACAGTGCTTACCCTCAAAAATCAGGCACTTCCCTGAAGCAAGTACCAGCACTAGGTATGCGGGGGGAGGGTCTGACAGACCCCCTGTTCCACCCCCTCTATTGGTTGCTAGGAGACAGGAAGCCAGCAGCACCATAGCGACCAATGATTCTGTGATTCACAGCCAGCAAGTTCCTAGCAACACATAAATAGACAAAGGGAGTGATGGTGCAGGGGAAACTGGGTGGGAGCCCTCTAACCAAGAGCGTCCCCCTCCTCCAGACATGCTCACTATACAGGGTGCAACGGCATCTGAGTTTAAGGTTAATAATGCCCACAAATTTGGCTAATATCAAAGGGTGGGCAGAGAAGCTGGAAAGAAAATAACAAAGAAGGGATTTTCTTAACATTTCAAAAGCGGAGCTCCACCCAAAAGGGGAAGCTCCGCCTGTTTGCTTCCCCCGCTGCCACATTTGGCACCTTTCGGGGGAGGGGGAGTAGGTACCTGTTTTTGACAGGTACCTGTTCCCACAGAAGTTTGGCCCCCCTCCCCTGGGCCATTCACAAAGTGCAGCGCTTCACGCATGTGCAGTAGGGAACCAGATGTGAAGCTGAAAGGCTTCACTGCCTGTTTCCCTTACAAAGAATGGCGACGGCAGCACCCGAGACCCGGTTGAAAAATAGGCTGGGGTGCAGACATCGTGGGATCCCTGGACAGGTAAGTGTCCGAATATTAAAAGTCAGCAGCTACAGTATTTGTAGCTGCCGACTTTTCATTATTTTTTAAAAAAAGTTAGCAGCTACAAACACTGTAGCTGCTGACTTTTAATAAGGACACTTGCCTGTCCAGGGATCCAGCAATGGCGACACATGAGCAGATTCTTCAATCGACTTTGGGTGCAGGAGCCAGTATTGTAATTAGGGGAAACTGGCTTCACAGCTGGTTTCCTACTGCACATCTGAGTTGCTCTGCATTTTGTGAATAGTCCCACAGTCTTCTGGGACCTTTAAGTGTCCCAGAAGGCTGCAGTGGGGCGGGGGGATGGGCAAACATGCTCATAGATCTCTGCGGCCATCTGAGCCGGAAGTGGGAGCAGGTACCTGTCAAAACCAGGTACCCACTTCCCCCCAAAAAAGTGCAGCAATGGAGGGTGGGCGGGTACAAACAAGCGGAGCTTCCCCTTTTGGGTGGAGCTCCACTTAAAATTGTAATTCCAGCCCAACACTAAGGAGAGCTGGGGCTGCAGGATCACATGACCGGAACAGAGCGGACTAGAACGGTATGTATACACATCTGTTTTACACAGGTTGGGCAGGATATGTAGCAGGAAGGGGGAGGGAACATTTTTAAGCATAGTTAGTCCAAAGTTTTTAATTCCACTTTAATACAGGCATTTAGAAATGAATAGAACATGCAATAAAACGTTAAGCTTATGAAATTTCTTCCACAAGCCACTGCAACTTTTTTTTCCCAGCCAAGGGATCTTGCATTGAATTACTGCGCAGCAACCACATGCCAAGCATTTGGCTCATGGTTGTGGGTTGGTACCATTGAGTTCAATGGGCAAGCTTGACAGGAAGTGCTGCCTGTCAAACTCAACAAGCATAATAAAAACTGCCGCACTACGATGCTTCTCATTGCGGCAATGTGTGCTTACCAGAGCGGCTGCCACATTCATTTTGGTAGTGGGTGGTTGAAAAAAAAAACTGAGGATCAACAATCTATTTTTTACTGCCAATGTGAATGAGGCCAAACACACAAGAATACATGTATACACACACACACACACACCACACACCACACACACACACACACATTTTCCCCATATCCCTGCCTACATACAAGTGCCAACATTTCCAAATCATTTCTAGGGATATCGTACTGCTGAAGTGATTTCAGGCCCAAGGCAGTAAAAGCCGTGAGACCCCCTCACACTTTGTGTTTGGTGCATTTTTTTTGCCGGATACGATTTCCAATAGAATCATTGGAAGAGCATCAAATGGCACATGAATGCACAATGATGTGTGTTTTCATGCCACCCACAACGGTGCCATTCCAGCCCTAGGATTATTCACTGAAGAAGAGTGAAGTGCAAAGTAGAAGAACAGTCACTCACAACACACACGCATTATCATTTTTTTTATATCAGGGCTTGACAAATTTGCTTGGAATCTAGGAGCCAGCTAAAAAAGTTAGGAGCCAGGTTTTTTTTTTAACGACCAATGTGTGCAGAAGCGAACTTATACGCGAGTAGGGCCCGCATATGAAAGCAGTGTTTAAACCACACATGTGAGGTATCGCCACGATTGGTAGAGCGAGAGCAATAATTCTAGCCCTAGACATCCTCTGTAACTCAAAACATGCAACCTGTAGAATTTTTTTAATGTCGCCTATGGAGATTTTAAAGGGTAAAAGTTTGTCGCCATTCCACGAGCGGACGCAATTTTGAAGCGTGACATGTTGGGTATCAATTTACTCGGCGTAACATTATCTTTCACAATATAAAAAAAAAATTTGGCTAACTTTGCTGTTAGATTTTTTATACAAAAAAAGTGTATTTTTTTTCCTCAAAAAAGTGCGCTTGTAAGACCGCTGCGCAAATACGGTGCGACAGAAAGTATTGCAACGACCGCCATTTTATTCTCTAGGGTGTTAGAATAAAAAAAAATATATATAATGTTTGGGGGTTAACTTCTAATTAAAGGGAAGGAGATGGGCGGGCAGTGAAACAGGCAAGCATTGCTGGTTGACTTGTCATACCAACGGCCACCACAAGATGGCGCCAGATTACAGAATGAAGCCTAGGGCTGCAGAAGGCCGCAAAGCCGCGGCCTAAATTAACGGCCGGCGTGGCCCGACGAGATCGCAGAGGGGGGGCGCACGGAGATACAGGTAACCTCAGCTGTGCTGCCCCAGGTCGCTAATTCTAGTCGCATTTGCGACCTGGCGCCCGGGGATTGTCGAGCCCTGTTTTATATAAAATATTGATTATCTTGTTGCAATAACATCTGAAAGTGGGTGGAATGTATTAGGTAGCAAGTAAACATGTTGTCCCTGAAGTTCAAAAGTTAGGCCTCTTTCACACTGAGGCGCTTGAGAAACTGCCAGTAAAACACTGAGCGCTTTCAATTCATTTCAATGGAGAGGGGCGTTTTTTCAGCGCACTGCCCCAGTGTGAAAGCATTCATTGATTTTAATAAAAATACGTTTTCGTAAGCTTTTCAGTCGCTTTTTTTAGCATGAAAGCACCTGAAAAGCGCCTCAGTGTGAAAGTGGTCTAAAAATTTGAAAAAAAATTGGCATTTTTGTTGGTTGCTTATGGGGCTATGAAGCCGTAGACTGGTCAAGGTGCCCATGCTGACCCGTGCCCACAGCCAAAAGCACCTACAAGGGGCACGTGAGCATCAGAACTGGGCCACAGAGCAATGGAAGAAGGTGGCCTGGTCTGATAAAACACGTTTTCTTTCACATCATGTGCATGGCCAGGTGTGTGTGCGCATCACTTACCTGGGAAAGAGATGGCACCATTATGTACTATGGAAAGAAGGCAAGCCAGCCGAGGCCATGTTCTGCTGGGAAGCCTTGGGTCCTGCCATAAATGTGAATGTTACTTTGACACGTACCACCTACC
Source organism: Rana muscosa (assembly GCA_029206835.1). Taxonomy (NCBI): domain Eukaryota; kingdom Metazoa; phylum Chordata; class Amphibia; order Anura; family Ranidae; genus Rana; species Rana muscosa. The sequence goes on from CM055122.1 coordinate 841,231,962, forward strand.
TAAACATGACTGACCAAGCACACTCCTTCATTGAAATGATATTCCCCGATGGCAGTGGCCCCTTTCTGCAAAAATGGTTCCAAGAATGATTTGAGGAACACAACAAATTTGAGGTGTTGACTTGGACTCCAAATTCCCCAGATCTTAATCTATTGAGCAACTATTGGTTGTACTGGACCAATAAGTCCAATCTCAAGGATCTGCTACGGACAGCTTGGTGTCGGATACGACAGCACACCTTCAGAGGTCTAGGTAGGTCCATGTCTGGACACGGGTCAGGGCTGTTTTGGTGGCAAGAGTAGAACCTACTCCATTTTAGATGGGTGGTCATAAAGTTATGGCTGATCAGTGTGTGCGAGTCTGTATTTATTACTACACCGTCAGACTTCAGTTTACTAAAACATAGCAGTGGCAATTAAACCCCAACTGGTTGCCGCTGGTTACGTCACTCTGTTTTGCCCTCCAAGCCTGTATGTGGCCAATTATGACCTACCACTAGATTTTTATTGATAAAAATCGGATTCTTCTCGAGTAGTCGTACCTGTATAAAGTCCCCTTTCACACTGGGGCCACGACTGCGTTAGCGCTAAAGCATGGCTTGTTTTAGCAGCGCATTTCGGGCCGCTAGCGGGGTGCTTTTAACTTTGTGTTGGGGCGCTTAGGAAGCGCTGTCCATTCATTGCAATGAGCAGGGGTGTTTTGGGAGCGCACCGCCCGGGTGTGAAAGCACCCATTGCAATGAATGGGAGGCAGTTTTTCAGGCGCTATATCTAGCGCTAAAATGCCTGAAAACTGCCTCAGTGTAAAAAGGGATAAGAGAGGCAGATAGGGGAGATCATATGACACAGCCTGCCATGAGGTCTCATTCATATCTACACAACGTGACACATTTTATTCACACGTTTGTCATGTGACAGCACAGGGGACATCCAGATCACCTGAATAGTGAATAGGCCTGTCCTACTACACCCGACATAGGAGCTCCTGCACCTTTTATCTCCCAGCCATCATTGGAGGTACCATTAGGAAATAATCCAGCTGCGCATTTCTGTGTGCATTCCTGGAACGCAAAAGGTGTGAACGCGCCTTACTGTACACCAGAAAACAGCTGTCATCCAATCAAATTGGGTATTGTATACAGACCAATCAGCTTAAGCTGGTTCAGTTCAGAATGACAGAATCTGATTGGTTGCTATGCACAGCTGCTCCACTTCTGATAGGACCCCCCATTATTTATACCATACAACCACAGACTATGTACACACACAGTGAGGGAAGCTATCCAATCTGGAAGCAGCTGTACATGCCAACCAATCAGCTCCCAGCTTTCAATTGTATGCAGACTACAGTACAGACCAATCAGCTTCTAGCTTGAGCAGCTCATAACACAATCTAATTGGTTGCTATGCACAACTGCTCTGCTTCTGATAAAATCCCCCATTGTTCATAGCATACAACCACTGACTATGTACACACACAGTGAGGGAAATCTATCCAATCTGGGAGCAGCTGTACATGCCAACCAATCACCTCCCAGCTTTCAATCGCAAAAACCCAACTGAAGAAGCAGAAGCTAGAAGCTGATTGGTTGCTATGCCCATTCTCCCTAGCTCTGTATATGTGTCACATACACACACATATAGACTGTGCTTGGTAGGCAGTGTCTCCAGTAGTGAGGGGCTCCTGCCCTGTCAGCCCCGCAGGCCTCACGCACAGCATTGTGGGAGAGTCCCCCCTCCTGTACCAGGCTCTATATACAATAGGTAGGTTGTAGCACTCACCTGCAGGCTCCCCCGGCTCCGTCCTGTGTATCCTCGCCGCCTCCAGCGCTCCCTCCTCAGCCACACACCGCCCGGAGCGCCCAGCTCAACTGACCACAGACAGCCCGACCAGCTTCGCCCCGCCCACCCCGGCAAGCGCAGCCACTGGACACGCCCAACCAGTGACTCAACTCAATCACCACGCCTTAGATTCAGCCACGCCTCTCCGTATAGCCACGCCCGCTCCTCTCCAGCTTCAAAGACTGCGATGGCGTTCTGGTCGCTTCTGCTTAGATGAGTGCGGCTCTGAGGAGCGGCCAGTGACTGGGTACATGACGGCCGCTACGCTGGGTGTTATCTGTTACTACAGACAGTGGAATGCCAGTCGTTCCTTGGTGATGACGTTGCACGGCTGGTTCCGCTGGCCACCCCCCCCCTGAAGGCGGTCTTTTAGGAAGGAATGCTGGGACGACGTCACCGCTCGCTGTGCGCATGCGTGGAATGTGAGCGCTTGCTGCATGTGTGCTGTGTGTGGGGAGGGCATGCTGGGCTTTGTGGTATCCCTAAAGATGGAAGGCTTTCATGGAATCCTGTGTGTTGTATTCTCAGAACTCTGCTTGCTCTTGTAGTGAGAACCTCAGTATTTCCCAGGCAGGGCGAGGAGACAGGCGCTTACTTTAACCACTTCAATACATGGCACTTTTACCCCCATTCCTGCCCAGGCCAATGTTCAGCTCTTAGGCTTGGTTCACACTGGTGTGCTTTTCAATATCGCTTGTGATTCACACTGCAGTGCAAATCGCATGCATTTGTCTGTGCGGTGCCATTTCAGCCATACAGATAGGGTCCTCTTTTTCCAGGAACTCTGCTATGCGCGTCGGGACCCTTCGGGGTAAGACCGCGCTATATTAAGATACCTCTCAACTCAGTATGGCTGGATTTGCATCGCATTTGGACCAAAACTCGCACAGGACCCTTTTTTTTTTTGGTCGGAATCGGAGCGCACAGGTGTTCACGCCCAATGTGATCCGATTCCTGTCCCAACTGACAGTTCGCACTGCCATCTGTCAACCGATCTGGGGGTGTCATTAACTTTGTATTGACACCCGCAGCGGTTGGCAGAGGGCGGTGTGAACTACCTGCGAGGGAGATGTGATGTGGGAACCGGCAGAGGATTCGGAGGGCTCCCACATCACACCAGTGTGAACCGAGCCTTGGCTCTCACACTTGGAAGGACAATTGCATGGTCATGTTACACTGTACCCATATGACATTTTTATCATTTTTTTTTTCTCACAAATAGAGCTTTTTTTTTTGGTGGTCTTTACCCACTTCAAGATTAAGGCCCCTTTCACACTTGTACGACTTTTCCTATGATTTGGGACTGCAAAGTAGCATAAGTCGTTCCCCATGATTTCCAATGACAACCATTCATATTAGTACGACTTCAAGTCATGCCGACTTCAAAAGTAGTCCCTGCACTACTTTGCCAAAACTTTGATGCCAGTTACACAGGTATTCCCTGAGATCGCAGCCACGAAATCATGTGAAAGGGGCCTAAGCCTATTTCTGACACTGGTTGTTTACCAGTTAACCACTTGTCCTCCGCCCACTGTCAATTGACGGCGGGCGGAGGATACTCTCGTTCTGGGAGGACGTCATATAACGTCCTCCCTTTAAAACGAGCTAGGAGGCACGCGCCCGCCGCGTTCACAAGGCCCCGGTGCGCGTGCCCGGCGGCCGCGATTGCCGCCGGGCACCCGCGATTGCCCGGGAAACGAGCAGGAAAGTGGATCTCTGTGTGTAAACACAGAGATCCACGTCCTGTGAGGGAGAGGGGACCGATGGTGTGTCCCTTGTACATAGGGACAACCATCGGTCACCTCCCCCAGTCAGTCCCCTCCCCCCACAGTAAGAACACATTGAGGGAACATATTTAACCCCTTCCCGCCCCCCTAGTGGTTAACCCCTTCCCTGCCAATCACATTTATACAGTAATCAATGCATTTTTATAGCAGGGATCGCTGTATAAACGTGAATGGTCCCAAAAATGTGTCAAAAGTGTCCGATGTGTCCGCCGCAATATCGCAGTCACAATAAAAAATCGCAGATCGCCGCCATTACTAATAAAAAAATAAAAATGCTATAAATCTATCCCCTATTTTGTACACGCTATAACTTTTGCGCAAACCAATCAATACGCGCTTATTGCGATTCTTTTTTTTACCAAAAATATGTGGAAGAATACGTATCGGCCTAAACTGAGGAAAATTTTATTTAAAAAAAAAAAATGGGTATTTATTATAGCAAAAAGTAAAAAATAGTGTTTTTTTCCAAACTGGACGCTCTTCTTTTGTTTATAGCGCAAAAAATAAAAACCACAGAGGTGATCAAATACCCCCAAAAGAAAGCTCTATTTGTGGGAAAAAAAGGACGCAAATTTCGTTTGGGAGCCACGTCGCACGACCGCGCAATTGTCATTCAAAGTGTGACAGCGCTGAAAGCTGAAAAATGGCTTGGGCAGGAAGGGGGTTTTCGTGCACAGTAGAGAAGTGGTTAAAATCAGTATTTTTTTGCTAGAAAATGACTTGGAACCCCTAAACATTATACATGTATATATTTTGGCAGAGACCCTAGAGCAGTGATGGCGAACCTTGGCACCCCAGATGTTTTGGAACTATGTATCCCATGATGCTCCACTACACTGCAGAGCGCATGAGCTTCATGGGAAATGCAGATCCAAAACATCTGGGGTGCCAAGATTCGCTATCACTGCTCTAGAGAATAAAATTTCAGTCGTTGCAATATTTTATGTTGCACTGTATTTGCGCAGCGGTCTTGTAAGCACAGTTTTTTTGGAGGAAAATACACTTCAATTAATTATTAAAAAAAAACGAAACCATAAAGTTAGCCCAATTTTTTTGTACAATGTAAAGGTGATGTTACAACGCCACGTAAATGGATACCTAACATGTCACGCTTCAAAATTGCACGCACTTGTGTAATCTCTCCCGCACTCTTGTGTAATCTCTCCCGCCCTCTTTTTTCCCTTTCTTTTTTTTTTTTGTGTTTGGTTGGGGGGGCTTCACGGAAAAGAGAAGTCACATTGAATGAATGAAGCATAAGGCCCCTTTTACACTGAGGCGTTTTTGTAGTAAAAATAGCGCTGTAAAAATGCCTGAAATAATCCTGCCCCACCATTCTCAATGTGAAAGCCCCGGGGGCTTTCACACTGAGGCATTTTGCTGGCTGTGCGTTGGAAAAAATCCTGCAAACAGCTTTTTTGGAGCATCTTTAGGGCGCTAAAAATAGCGCTGTAAAAACACCTATCTCTATTGAAATGAATGAGTAACGCGGTAAAAACGTATAGGTGTTAGCGCTATTTTTACCGCGAATGCGGTAAAAACGGGATAAAATCGCGGGAAAAAATCTCATCATTTTTTTGCGTTTTTTCAACGCCTCAGTGTGAGAGGGGCCTAAATGAGGTGGGAGAATACAAGATTGTAGTTTCCTTTTTTTTTTTTTTTGTGTTTGATTTTTGATTGATATAAGCAGATGGTATAAAACGTGAAAGCTTGTAATGTGAAATCTATGGAAAAATAAAGAATTTATAAAAAAAAATTGCGCACACTCGTGAAATGGCGACAAACTACGGTACTTAAATCTCCATAGGCCAACATTTTTTATTTTTTTTAACGGTTACATGTTTAGAGTTAAAGAGGAGGTCTTCCACTAGATTTATTGCTCTCGCTCTAACGATCGCAGAAATACCTCACATGTGTGATTTAAACACTGTTCACATTTGTGGGTGTGACTTATATATGTGGTTTCTTTGGTGCACGCGCACAGAGGGATGAGGCACTTTAAAACATTTTTTTTCTTATTTGTTTTTTTGCACTGTTCCTGTAAAGAAAAAAAAAGAAAAATTCTGATCACTTTTATTGCTGTCATAAGAAATGTAAACATCCCTTGTGACAGTAATAGGCAGTGACGGGTACTCTTTATGGAGGGATCTGGGGTATACAAATACCCCAAACCCCTCCTCTGCACCTGAAAGTATTCAAAACACCAAGATCAGCGTTTTTGAATACTGACATTTTTTTAAAACTGGTGCCATTGGCTGCCGAGTAAACTGGAAGTGATGGCGCGTCCGGGTATCTACATCAGGGACCCAATCAAAGCCGAATCCAGCTTTGTTTGGGCCTCTGGCCAGCCAGGCGGATGTACCGGCTGGTGGCTCGTGTCTCCCAGTGGGACGGGAGACCCAGGCGGAGCGGCAGGAGGGGACGCCCCCTCACGTTGCTTAACAGCCAAGCAGCTGCTTAGCCGCATTGGTTTTTAGTACAAGAAAGCCAACTGTCGGCTCTAAAAAAAAACAGTACGGGGGTGATGCCAGCAGCTGCAGGCATCACCCCAGTACAACCACGTCAGCAAAATGACATACAGATACGTGATTTTGCAGGAAGTGGTTAATCACCTCCTGGGGTTTTTATTTTTTGCGAGACAAACGAAAGAGACCAAAAATTTTGATAGGAAAAAATGTTTTTCTTATACATGTGTCGCATTTCGAACCAATTTTCTTTCGAAAATCGTAACTAAGAATTTTCAGTCGAAAAACTTGTGAAACAAAAATAATTTTCAGTCGAATTGCGCACTATTAGTGAGCTGCAGCAAGGGGCAATTTTCATATAGCCATCGATTTTAAGTGATCGGACATGTTGGAAATTTTTGGAGAAATGTACAAATTTCAAATCAATGATGAGAGAATCGCGCGAGAAATATAATCGAAAAAGAAATACGCATGATCTGTGACCGGGAAAGAAAAGAAGATTTGCAGCCATAAAAATTCTTTTATGTAACAAAATGAGGTGACATTAATGGCTTGGTTGGTCGAATTTTTGAAATCAGTGGTGACATCATTGGATCACAATATGCACAAAATTTCTGATTTTCTAAAGAAAATTTGTTTGGAATTCGACCCATGTATGGCCTGCATTAGTTTCTGTTAATTTTCTAAATCAGTAACTTTTCACCTTCACTGATGTGCGTTGATGAGGCTGCACTGATTGGCTGCACTGATGGGCATGAATAGGTGGCATTGATTGGCAGCACTTGGCACAGATTGAGCAGCACTGTTGGGGCTGCACTAATAGTCAGGACATGAATGATCAACACCCTGGTTATCAGTGTAGATTTTCCCTGTGTGGATTTGCTGGTTATCGGCTCTCCTCTCCTCACACGCTGTCAGCATGAGGAGAGGAATGCCGATAACTGGCAAATACTGTTTACCATGTGACCAGCTGTGTCCAATCACAGTGCAAAGAGCCACTGTGATTGACTCTTTACCTCGATCTATGTCCATAGAACACATTGATCACAGATCCGTGCCGATGCGCACCGCATCATGGGTGCCCTCCCGACAATGTGAGCCCGCGTTGTAGCCGCCTTTCAGCTATAGCACAGGCGGGAAGTGGTTAAAGCAGACCCAGCAATAGAAATAAAGCATGCCAACTCATCTATGTGTGCCAGCAATAGACATGCATTGGCTGCTGACAGTGTTTACCCTGATTTAACTTTTTATTTAGTTCTAGTAGGGTAATGGCAATGCCGCTTACACACGTTCGGAATTTCCGATGGCAAAAGTCCGGCGGAATTTTTTCATCGGATATTCCGAACGTATGTATGCTCAATCTGACTTTTTCCTTCGGAAATTCCGACGGACTTGGAATGTTCTCTTTTTTCGACGGAAAAAAATTCTATCCGAACTTCTGTTCGTCTGGATGCAATTCTGACGGACTAAAAACCATGCATGCTCAGAATCAAGTCGACACATGCTCGGAAGCATTAAACTTCATTTCTCTTTTCGTCCATGGACGGACACAGCTCCTTAATTCTTGACAGTTAGGTTATGTTCCTGTTCTATAGGAGAGGACTAGGCAGAACATGTTAGATATTTAAATACATGTTACTTTAACAGAGTTGAACAGCCCCGCCCAGGGGGCGGTCCCTCCAGACATAACCCTCCGCCCTGCAGTCAGCAGCTCAGTTTTTTTTTTTGCCTAGTAGAGAAGGACCTGGCTCCCTTTGGGCCCAGGGTCCGTAAGAAATTAAAAATTTTTATTATTATTTTTTGAAAATCCCATTGGCAGCCATTTTGCCTTGGCCGCGCTGTGACGCAGGTCTGCATTGCGGGAGGCCATTTTCTTGTGGTCCGCGCTCTTTCTCTGAGGCACTCGGCGGCCATTTTGGAATGGGTTTTGGCCTCTAGTGCTGGATGGCTTCCTGAACGGCGCGAATGGCGCTACCTTACAGAGTTCCTCAGACACACGCTGTGTGTGGATAGAGCCATTGCATTCCAAGGAGATTGCGCTGCACTCTTTAGACATGGTACGTGCCTTGTGGGTCTATCTGTCTGCTACGGCTCTGTTCCAGAGGTCTGTCTCACTGTTTGTGTCAGTGTCTGGTCCGCAGAAGGGTCTGGCGGTCTCGTCGGCCACCATTTCTCGGTGGACCAGGCAGACAGTCATCCAGGCCTATGCCCTTAAGGGACGGGCGCCTCCCTTTCCTGTCACGGCGCATTCAACCAGGGCTATTGGTGCCTCTTGGGTTTTCCGACATCAAGCGTCTGTCTCACAAGTGTGTAAGGCGGCGACCTGGTCGTCTGTTCATACTTTTTCAAAGTTTTACAAGGTTGATGTGAGTGTATCTTCGGATGCTAGCTTCAGCCGCAAAGTTTTGCAGGTGGCCGTTTGAGGTTACAACTCCTCCGTTGAGGAGCTCTGCTTGTTTAGGGTGAAATTAGTTTTTTGCTGTTCCCACCCTCGTTTTTTGACACTGCTTTGGGACATCCCACAAGTCTAGAATTAAGGAGCTGTGTCCGTCCATGGACGAAAAGAGAAAAAAGGATTTTTTGTAATCACTGTAAAATCCTTTTCTCTGTCGTCCAAGGACGGACACAGCACCCACCCCTCCTTTTTTGGTTTGTACTGCTTTTTTACGAACTGAGCTGCTGTCTGCAGGGCGGAGGGTTATGTCTGGAGGGACCGCCCCCTGGGCGGGGCTGTTCAACTCTGTTAAAGTAACATGTATTTAAATATCTAACATGTTCTGCCTAGTCCTCTCCTATAGAACAGGAACATAACCTAACTGTCAAGAATTAAGGAGCTGTGTCCGTCCATGGACGACAGAGAAAAGGATTTTACGGTAAGTACAAAAAATCCTATTTTTTCTAGGCTTGTCGTAGTGTTGTATGTCACTGCATTCTTGATGGTCGGAATTTGGTGTGACGGTGTGTATGCAAGACATCTTGAACGGAATTCCGTCGGAAAAACCCGTCGGAGTTTATTCCGACCGAAAATCCGACCGTGTGTATGCGCCATTAGGGTCTCTGTCGGGTTTTTATTGCTCTGTTACAGAAATTTGACTTCCTGTCCTGATGATGCTTTACTAAACAGGAAGTGAGGGGAAATCTCCAACTGCATCTCAGACAAATAAACACAATAGGGTTGATTTGCTAAAGGTAAATCCACTTTGCACTACAAGTGCACTTGGAAGTGCAGTCACTGTAGATCTGAGAGGGACATGCAAGGAAAATAAAAAACAGCATTTTAGCTTGCACATGATTAGATGATATAAATCGGCAGAGCTTCCCCTCATTTCAGATCTTCCCCTCAGATCTACAGCGACTGCACTTCCAAGTGTACTTGTAGTGCAAAGTGGATTTGCCTTTAGTAAATCAGCCCCCTGTGTCCTTCCTAAAGTGTGAAAGGCCAGAGAACTCGTCAGATGATGTATTCTGTCTGTGTCCTTGTTGCAGATTTTACTTTCACTTCCTGTCTGGTGAAACTATTGTCTGCAGAACAGGAAGTGAAGGGAAATATCTCCAGTAGTGCCCTAAAAAGCAGCAAGAAACCTGACTATAATGCAAAATCTTTATGACTTTGTCCTGAGCTTAAAAAAAAAACATGCACAAAGCAGAATTTCATTTAAAAAATCAAGTCCTGCTGGTTTGCTCCCTCCCCCCAACAATAAAGTCGGAATCCCTCCAGAGCCCGGACCAGCTAAATGATGTCAGCCGACTTGAGCCCGCTGTCAGCTGAATCTGGGTCACAGGAGTGCAGAACTTATTGCGCTCCTGTGATTCACATGAGAAGTAGGGACAAAAGAGCTTTGTTCCTACTTCTTAAAGAGAAATTTCAGCTATATATATATATATATTTTTTTTTTTAACTACTTGCTGACCACCGTAGTACATCGCTGCCTACTTCTGATTTGCTAACCAGGAAGTGAGGGGAAATCTCAGACAAATAAACACAATGGGGTTGATTTGCTAAAGGCAAATCCACTTTGCACTACACCCGCTGTAATTGTACACAGTGGGAGCCTGTCAGCAAGTCCTACCGAATGATTCATTTCCAGGACCTGCTGATTGGTTGTGTACAATCAACCTCTGCCGGGTTAGCCCCCCCTTATCAAAATTTTTGAAAAAATCTTATGCAGTTTGTTAGATCTTTGTTAGATCAGGTTAGATCAACCGTTGTTTGCGTTAGATCTCACACAGAAGAAGCAATATTAACAGTTATTTGCTGGGGGGGCTAACCCGTCATCAGCCCCCCCTTATCAAAAAATTGACCAAACAGTTAGCTATTTTGGAAGCTATTTGTTAGATCCGGTAAGATCAAGTGGTTTTAACGTTAGATCTCACATAATTAGAGACTTATTAAGTGATTAATGAGGGGGGGCTGGCCCCCCCTTATCAAAATTTCGGGCCAAAAATTATTCAGGCTAATAGATATTCGTTAGATCCGGTAAGATCAAGTGGTTTTAACGTTAGATCTCATATAATTAGAGACTTATTAAGTGATTAATGAGGGGGGGCTGGCCCCCCCTTATCAAAATTCCGGGCCAAAAATCATTCAGGCTAATAGATATTCGTTAGATCCGGTAAGATCAAGTGGTTTTAACGTTAGATCTCACATAATTTCAGAGATATTCCACATAAAAATACTGATATTAGGTGGTACATAAGGACGGGTTGGCCCCCCCTTATCAAATTTTCGGGCCAAAAATCATTCAGGCTAATAGATATTCGTTAGATCCGGTAAGATCAAGTGGTTTTAACGTTAGATCTCATATAATTTCAGAGATATTCCACATACAAATACAGATATTAGGTGGTACATAAGGACGGGTTGGCCCCCCCTTATCAAATTTTCGGGCCAAAAATCATTCAGGCTAATAGATATTCGTTAGATCCGGTAAGATCAAGTGGTTTTAACGTTAGATCTCACATAATTTCAGAGATATTCCACATAAAAATACTGATATTAGGTGGTACATATGGACGGGTTGGCCCCCCCTTATCACATTTTCGGGCCAAAAATGATTCAGGCTAACAGATATTCGTTAGATCCGGTAAGATCAAGTGGTTTTAACGTTAGATCTCATATAATTTCAGAGATATTCCACATACAAATACTGATATTAGGTGGTACATATGGACGGGTTGGCCCCCCCTTATCAAATTTTCGGGCCAAAAATGATTCAGGCTAATAGATATTCGTTAGATCCGGTAAGATCAAGTGGTTTTAACGTTAGATCTCACATAATTTCAGAGATATTCCACATAAAAATAGAGATTTTAGATGGTACATATGGACGGGTTGGCCCCCCCTTATCAAATTTTCAGGCCAAAAATGATTCAGGCTAATAGATATTCATTAGATCCGGTAAGATCAAGTGGTTTTAACGTTAGATCTCACATAATTAGAGACTTATTAAGTGATTAATGAGGGGGGGGGCTGGCCCCCCCTTATCAAATTTTCGGGCCAAAAATCATTCAGGCTAATAGATATTTGTTAGATCCGGTAAGATCAAGTGGTTTTAATGTTAGATCTCACATAATTTCAGAGATATTTCACATAAAAATAGGGATATTAGGTTTTACAGAAGGTACATCCATCTTCAACCGTCTCTGGATGGTCTCTGCAACTGTCTTTGGATGGTTCTTCAGCGGATGCCTGTTGTCTCTTCTCACACCTCCGTTCACCTCCCAGCCTCATGGTGATCTCTTTTCAGACACACAAGATTAAGTCTTTAGCTAGCCCCCTTCTTTCACAGCAGAAGTAGCAGCTCCATCCCCAGTAAAAATCAATGGTGCCATTTTGTGTTGAGCCTTTATGTCCTGTGGTCCTCTGCTGCTGCTTGATTGACTTCCTCTCCCTGCCAATAGGAACACAGAGAAGAGAGCAGAGCCGACTGATGCCCGTGAGTGACCGCTGCTCGTCACTCAAGGAAGAGTAGAGTTAGGGGGAGAAATCCCCCCCAGGTACTGACAGGCGTGCTCTCCTTGAGTAAGTGCCTGTGTCAGTGTCTATTCAGTCCGACGGTTCCTGGCGGGAATGGAGGGAGGTGTGGGACCATGGGAGACAGAGCAGCCCCCGCTACACACTCCCCCCACCAAAAAACCTTAGGTCCGCCAAAGGTGGTAAAGAGTCTATGACCTGTTACATGCTTTTGATATACACACGTAAAAAAAAAAACAGGTTAGTGTGCACAGGAAACCATACAATTTGCATCTGCATAAAACCATGGCAGAGGAATATCCAACCAATTAGCATAGGAGGGGAGGTTGTCCTGCCTCGTGGTTTTCATTTTCAGCAAGGGGTACAGACTGAGTGAGATCTAGTCACTGGCTGGGATCTTTGAGAGGCCGTGGGTGTGGGCTGTAAATCTGGCTGTGGTGGCACATGAACTGCTTCTGACAGAGGCAACAGATGATTGCGATGCCAAGTCCTGTGCTTCCCTCTGGCCGGATTTGATATACTGGGAGTCCAGGCAGATGCTTGCAAATGACATAGGGCTGCGACTTCCAGCGGGAAGTTGCTGAGGTATGGTCGAGGGATGTGCCGAAGGCCAAGTCGACTGGCAGCCGGGCCTACCGTCCGAACATCAAACTATAGGGAGCGTAACCTGTGGCATCATTGGCGGTGCTGTTATAAGCATGCACAATAGCCACTATATGCTTGCTCCAGTGCTGTTTTTGTTCTGAATTTAGAGTTCCGAGCATATCCAGGAGGGTTTGGTTGAATCTCTCTGGTTGAGGATCTCCTTGAGGATGATACGGGGGGGGTTTTAGACTTCCTGATGCCCAACAGGTCTAAAAGTCTCTTGATGAGACTACTCTCAAAATCTCTCCCCTGATCAGAGTGGATGCGTTGGGACAGACCATAGTGCACAAAGATTTTCTCCACAAAGATCTTGGCCACCGTGGATGCTTGTTGGCCCCTCGTGGAAAACGCCTGGGCATACCGAGTGAAATGGTCAGTCACTACCAGGATATTTTCCTGCCCGCTAAAATCAGGCTCCAAGCACAGAATGTCAATGCACACCAGCTCCATGGGTCCCTGACTCCGAAGATGGCCCATTGGGGCAGCTTGTGAGGCAAAGTCTACTTTTGGATACATCTGACGCAGGAGTGGCAATAGTCCTCAACTTCCGCCTGCATGCAGGGCCAGTAGAACCTGTCCCTCACCAGGTCAAAAGTCCTTTTGGGCCCTAGGTGGCCATGGTTGTCATGTAGGGCAGTTAATACTGTCTCCCTATGTTTTTCAGGTAGGAATAGCTGCAATTTTTTTTCAGAATCGTCAGAGGGGCCCCTTCGGTAGACCAACCCTTGGTGCACCTGAAACTGATCCCACTCTCGGTACAGCAGACGGGTTTCCTTTGGGGAGTCAGTGAGGAGCAAGTTAGGGCGTTGGCTCTCCAAGGCCTTCAATGCCAAGCTGCAGGGAGTGTCCTCCAACTGGTCCCTTTGCAGGTCATTCTTTGACAGCTTCGGGCAGACCTTTATCCCCGACTTGGGTGACATTGCAATAACATCTGGGGACACCAGCGGCTGACACTCCAATGTCTTCGGCCCTGGATCCTTCTCCAGCTTGATGTTCTGCTCCTTGACATAAGGCTCGTACCCCTTCAGGTGTCAGCTGGGGGGTCTCTGGAACAATGGGGCCTTCTTGACAAAGCATCCACATCTTGTTTCAGGCTGAAAATAAACCCTGATAGAGTAGCCAATCATCTGTGACCTGTGGCATCCAACTTGGTGGTAGTGAGGATGTAGGTGAGAGGATTGTTGTCAGTCTTGATCACGAACTCCGCTCCATATAGATAATCCCCCAGCTTATCAACCACCACCCACTTCAAGGTCAGGAACTCAAGTTTGTGCATGGGGTAGTTCTTCTCGGCGGGGGGACAAGTTCCGACTCATGTAGGCAACAGGCCGTAGATGACCGTCATGCTCTTGATATAGCACCCCACCTAACCCATCTCGACTGGCGTCAACATGTAGCTCATATGGCTTGGTTGGATCTGCATAGGCCAGAACAGGAGCGGTTGTTAGGCTGCCTAAAACCTCTTCACACTTCGGAGTCCATTGTTCCTGAATGGACTCTCTGGGTTTTCTGGGCCCTCCAGCTGGTCTGGACAGGCTTCGCCAGATCAGCGTCTTAGCGAATCCCTTGACAAATCTTCTGTAATAAGAACAGAATCCCAGAAATTACCTAAGCTCAGTCACGTTGGTAGGCCTCGGCCAGGAGGTGACAGCTTCCAGCTTCTGGGGGTCGGTGGCCACTTTGTCGTAAGACACAATATGGCCAAGGTAGTTGACTGAGGGTTGGTAAAACTGGCACTTTTCCAGAGACAGCTTCAACCTCCTCATCATGCAGTCTCCTCAGGACCTTCTCCAGATGTTCTTCGTGCTCTTCCAGGGTCTTGCCGAAAACGATGATGTCGTCTAAGTGCACCAACACCTCGATCAGTTTCATGTCACCCACGGTCTTCTCCATTAGCCTTTGGAAGGTGGCTGGGGCACCAGACAGGCCTTGTGTCACTGTCAGGTGTGTACTGTGTAATTTGATAAGGGGGGGCCAACCCATCCTTATGTACCACCTAATATCAGTATTTTTATGTGGAATATCTCAGAAATTATGTGAGATCTAACGTTAAAACCACTTGATCTTACCGGATCTAATGAATATCTATTAGCCTGAATGATTTTTGGCCCGAAATTTTGATAAGGGGGGGCCAGCCCCCCTCATTAATCACTTAATAAGTCTCTAATTATATGAGATCTAACGTTAAAACCACTTGATCTTACCGGATCTAACGAATATCTATTAGCCTGAATGATTTTTGGCCCGAAAATTTGATAAGGGGGGCCAACCCGTCCTTATGTACCACCTAATATCTGTATTTGTATGTGGAATATCTCTGAAATTATATGAGATCTAACGTTAAAACCACTTGATCTTACCGGATCTAACGAATATCTATTAGCCTGAATGATTTTTGGCACGAAAATTTGATAAGGGGGGGCCAACCCGTCCTTATGTACCACCTAATATCAGTATTTTTATGTGGAATATCTCTGAAATTATGTGTGATCTAACGTTAAAACCACTTGATCTTACCGGATCTAACGAATATCTATTAGCCTGAATGATTTTTGGCCTGAAAATTTGATAAGGGGGGGCCAACCCGTCCATATGTACCATCTAAAATCTCTATTTTTATGTGGAATATCTCTGAAATTATGTGAGATCTAACGTTAAAACCACTTGATCTTACCGGATCTAACGAATATCTATTAGCCTGAATCATTTTTGGCCCGAAAATTTGATAAGGGGGGGCCAACCCGTCCATATGTACCACCTAATATCAGTATTTGTATGTGGAATATCTCTGAAATTATATGAGATCTAACGTTAAAACCACTTGATCTTACCGGATCTAACGAATATCTATTAGCCTGAATCATTTTTGGCCCAAAAATGTGATAAGGGGGGGCCAACCCGTCCATATGTACCACCTAATATCAGTATTTGTATGTGGAATATCTCTGAAATTATATGAGATCTAACGTTAAAACCACTTGATCTTACCGGATCTAACGAATATCTATTATCCTGAATGATTTTTGGCCCGAAAATTTGATAAGGGGGGGCCAACCCGTCCTTATGTACCACCTAATATCAGTATTTTTATGTGGAATATCTCTGAAATTATGTGAGATCTAACGTTAAAACCACTTGATCTTACCGGATCTAACGAATATCTATTAGCCTGAATGATTTTTGGCCCGAAAATTTGATAAGGGGGGGCCAACCCGTCCTTATGTACCACCTAATATCAGTATTTTTATGTGGAATATCTCTGAAATTATGTGAGATCTAACGTTAAAACCACTTGATCTTACCGGATCTAACGAATATCTATTAGCCTGAATCATTTTTGGCCCGAAAATTTGATAAGGGGGGGCCAACCCGTCCATATGTACCACCTAATATCAGTATTTGTATGTGGAATATCTCTGAAATTATATAAGATCTAACGTTAAAACCACTTGATCTTACCGGATCTAACGAATATCTATTAGCCTGAATCATTTTTGGCCCGAAAATGTGATAAGGGGGGGCCAACCCGTCCATATGTACCACCTAATATCAGTATTTGTATGTGGAATATCTCTGAAATTATATGAGATCTAACGTTAAAACCACTTGATCTTACCGGATCTAACGAATATCTATTATCCTGAATGATTTTTGGCCCGAAAATTTGATAAGGGGGGGCCAACCCGTCCTTATGTACCACCTAATATCAGTATTTTTATGTGGAATATCTCTGAAATTATGTGAGATCTAACGTTAAAACCACTTGATCTTACCGGATCTAACGAATATCTATTAGCCTGAATGATTTTTGGCCCGAAAATTTGATAAGGGGGGGCCAACCCGTCCTTATGTACCACCTAATATCAGTATTTTTATGTGGAATATCTCTGAAATTATGTGAGATCTAACGTTAAAACCACTTGGTCTTACCGGATCTAACGAATATCTATTAGCCTGAATGATTTTTGGCCCGGAATTTTGATAAGGGGGGGCCAGCCCCCCCTCATTAATCACTTAATAAGTCTCTAATTATATGAGATCTAACGTTAAAACCACTTGATCTTACCGGATCTAACGAATATCTATTAGCCTGAATCATTTTTGGCCAGAAATTTTGATAAGGGGGGGCCAGCCCCCCCTCATTAATCACTTAATAAGTCTTTAATTATGTGAGATCTAACGTTAAAACCACTTGATCTTACCGGATCTAACGAATATCTATTAGCCTGAATGATTTTTGGCCCGAAAATTTGATAAGGGGGGGCCAACCCGTCCTTATGTACCACCTAATATCAGTATTTTTATGTGGAATATCTCTGAAATTATGTGAGATCTAACGTTAAAACCACTTGATCTTACCGGATCTAACGAATATCTATTAGCCTGAATGATTTTTGGCCCGGAATTTTGATAAGGGGGGGCCAGCCCCCCTCATTAATCACTTAATAAGTCTCTAATTATATGAGATCTAACGTTAAAACCACTTGATCTTACCGGATCTAACGAATATCTATTAGCCTGAATTATTTTTGGCACGAAAATTTGATAAGGGGGGGCCAACCCGTCCTTATGTACCACCTAATATCAGTATTTTTATGTGGAATATCTCTGAAATTATGTGTGATCTAACGTTAAAACCACTTGATCTTACCGGATCTAACGAATATCTATTAGCCTGAATGATTTTTGGCCTGAAAATTTGATAAGGGGGGGCCAACCCGTCCATATGTACCATCTAAAATCTCTATTTTTATGTGGAATATCTCTGAAATTATGTGAGATCTAACGTTAAAACCACTTGATCTTACCGGATCTAACGAATATCTATTAGCCTGAATCATTTTTGGCCCGAAAATTTGATAAGGGGGGGCCAACCCGTCCATATGTACCACCTAATATCAGTATTTGTATGTGGAATATCTCTGAAATTATATGAGATCTAACGTTAAAACCACTTGATCTTACCGGATCTAACGAATATCTATTAGCCTGAATCATTTTTGGCCCGAAAATGTGATAAGGGGGGGCCAACCCGTCCATATGTACCACCTAATATCAGTATTTGTATGTGGAATATCTCTGAAATTATATGAGATCTAACGTTAAAACCACTTGATCTTACCGGATCTAACGAATATCTATTATCCTGAATGATTTTTGGCCCGAAAATTTGATAAGGGGGGGCCAACCCGTCCTTATGTACCACCTAATATCAGTATTTTTATGTGGAATATCTCTGAAATTATGTGAGATCTAACGTTAAAACCACTTGATCTTACCGGATCTAACGAATATCTATTAGCCTGAATGATTTTTGGCCCGAAAATTTGATAAGGGGGGGCCAACCCGTCCTTATGTACCACCTAATATCAGTATTTTTATGTGGAATATCTCTGAAATTATGTGAGATCTAACGTTAAAACCACTTGATCTTACCGGATCTAACGAATATCTATTAGCCTGAATCATTTTTGGCCCGAAAATTTGATAAGGGGGGGGCCAACCCGTCCATATGTACCACCTAATATCAGTATTTGTATGTGGAATATCTCTGAAATTATATGAGATCTAACGTTAAAACCACTTGATCTTACCGGATCTAATGAATATCTATTAGCCTGAATCATTTTTGGCCCGAAAATGTGATAAGGGGGGGCCAACCCGTCCATATGTACCACCTAATATCAGTATTTGTATGTGGAATATCTCTGAAATTATATGAGATCTAACGTTAAAACCACTTGATCTTACCGGATCTAACGAATATCTATTATCCTGAATGATTTTTGGCCCGAAAATTTGATAAGGGGGGGCCAACCCGTCCTTATGTACCACCTAATATCAGTATTTTTATGTGGAATATCTCTGAAATTATGTGAGATCTAACGTTAAAACCACTTGATCGTACCGGATCTAACGAATATCTATTAGCCTGAATGATTTTTGGCCCGAAAATTTGATAAGGGGGGGCCAACCCGTCCTTATGTACCACCTAATATCAGTATTTTTATGTGGAATATCTCTGAAATTATGTGAGATCTAACGTTAAAACCACTTGATCTTACCGGATCTAACGAATATCTATTAGCCTGAATCATTTTTGGCCCGAAAATTTGATAAGGGGGGGCCAACCCGTCCTTATGTACAACCTAATATCAGTATTTTTATGTGGAATATCTCTGAAATTATGTGAGATCTAACGTTAAAACCACTTGATCTTACCGGATCTAACGAATATCTATTAGCCTGAATGATTTTTGGCCCGGAATTTTGATAAGGGGGGGCCAGCCCCCCCTCATTAATCACTTAATAAGTCTCTAATTATATGAGATCTAACGTTAAAACCACTTGATCTTACCGGATCTAACGAATATCTATTAGCCTGAATCATTTTTGGCCAGAAATTTTGATAAGGGGGGGCCAACCCGTCCTTATGTACCACCTAATATCAGTATTTTTATGTGGAATATCTCTGAAATTATGTGAGATCTAACGTTAAAACCACTTGATCTTACCGGATCTAACGAATATCTATTAGCCTGAATGATTTTTGGCCCGGAATTTTGATAAGGGGGGGGCAGCCCCCCTCATTAATCACTTAATAAGTCTCTAATTATATGAGATCTAACGTTAAAACCACTTGATCTTACCGGATCTAACGAATATCTATTAGCCTGAATCATTTTTGGCCAGAAATTTTGATAAGGGGGGGCCAGCCCCCCTCATTAATCACTTAATAAGTCTTTAATTATGTGAGATCTAACGTTAAAACCACTTGATCTTACCGGATCTAACGAATATCTATTAGCCTGAATGATTTTTGGCCTGAAAATTTGATAAGGGGGGGCCAACCCGTCCATATGTACCATCTAAAATCTCTATTTTTATGTGGAATATCTCTGAAATTATGTGAGATCTAACGTTAAAACCACTTGATCTTACCGGATCTAACGAATATCTATTATCCTGAATGATTTTTGGCCCGAAAATTTGATAAGGGGGGGCCAACCCGTCCTTATGTACCACCTAATATCAGTATTTTTATGTGGAATATCTCTGAAATTATGTGAGATCTAACGTTAAAACCACTTGATCTTACCGGATCTAACGAATATCTATTAGCCTGAATGATTTTTGGCCTGAAAATTTGATAAGGGGGGGCCAACCCGTCCTTATGTACCACCTAATATCAGTATTTTTATGTGGAATATCTCTGAAATTATGTGAGATCTAACGTTAAAACCACTTGATCTTACCGGATCTAACGAATATCTATTAGCCTGAATCATTTTTGGCCAGAAATTTTGATAAGGGGGGGCCAGCCCCCCCTCATTAATCACTTAATAAGTCTCTAATTATGTGAGATCTAACGTTAAAACCACTTGATCTTACCGGATCTAACAAATAGCTTCCAAAATAGCTAACTGTTTGGTCAATTTTTTGATAAGGGGGGGCTGATGACGGGTTAGCCCCCCCAGCAAATAACTGTTAATATTGCTTCTTCTGTGTGAGATCTAACGCAAACAACGGTTGATCTAACCTGATCTAACAAAGATCTAACAAACTGCATAAGATTTTTAAAAAAATTTTGATAAGGGGGGGCTAACCGGGCAGAGGTGTACAATCACAGCCTATAGCTCTGTGTTGATAAGGGAGCAATCTGTCAGTTTCTCATCCCTGCAAAGCAGAGATGAATCACACTGATCTGGTAGTAAAAGCAGCACACTGCACACACATTACACATAGTTAAGCACACATTTAACCCTTTGATCATCCTACATATTAACCACTTCACAACCAGTGTCATTAGTACAATGACAGTTTATAGTATTAGCAATGATCACTGTATTAATGTCACTGGTGATGTCGGTGGCAGTTAATCACTTACCCCCAGCGTCAGTTAGTGTCAGATTGCCCACGGCACTATTGCAGTCCCTCTATAAGTCGCTGATTACAGCCATTAGTAGTCGTAAAAAAAAAAAAAAAATCCAGTATATACAGTGCCTTGAAAAAGTATTCATACCCCTTCAAATTTTCCACAACTTTGTCATGTTACAACAAAAAACGTAAATTTATTTTATTGGGATTTTGTGTGATAGACCAGCACAAAGTGGCACATAATTTTGAGGTGGAAGGAAAATGATAAATGGTTTTCAAATTCTTTTACAAATAAATACCTGAAAAGTGTGTTGTGCATTTGTATTCAGCCCCCTTTTACTCTGATAGCCCTAACTAAAATCTAGTGGAACCAATTGCTGTTGGAAGTCACATAATTAGTAAATGGAGCCCGTCTGTGTGTAATTTAACCTCAGTATAAATACAGCTGTTCTGTGAAGCCCTCGGAGGTTTGTTAGAGAACCTTAGTGAACAAACCGCATCATGAGGGCCAAGGAACACACCAGACATGTCAGGGATTAAGTTGTGGAGGAGTTTAACCGCTTCAGCCCCGGACCATTTTGATGCTAAAGGACCAGGCCCCTTTTTGCGATTCGGCACTGGGTCGCTTTAACTGACAATTGCGCGGTCATGCGACGTGGCTCCCAAACAAAATTTACGTCCTTTTTCCCCCATAAATAGAGCTTTCTTTTGGTGGTATTTGATCACCTCTGCGGTTTTTATTTTTTGCTCTATAAACAAAAATAGAGCGACAATTTTGAAAAAAATTCAATATTTAAAATTTTTTGCTATAATAAATATCCCCCAAAAATATATATAAAAAAAATATGTTTTCCTCAGTTTAGGCCAATACGTATTCTTGTACATATTTTTGGTTAAAAAAAACGCAATAAGCGTTTATTGATTGGTTTGCGCAAAATTTATAGCTTCTACAAAATAGGTGATAGTTTTATGGCATTTTTATTAATATTTTTTTATTTTTTTACTAGTAATCGCGGCGATCAGCGATTTTTATCGTGACTGCAACATTATGGCGGACACATCGGACACTTTTGACACCATTTTGGGACCATTGTCATTTTTACAGCGATCAGTGCTATAAAAATGCACTGATTACTGTGAAAATGACACTGGCAGTGAAGGGGTTAACCTGTAGGGGGCGCTGAAGGGGTTAAGTGTGACCTAATGAGTGATTCTTACTGTGTGGGGGCATGGCTTGGCGTGTGAAGTTACTGATCGTCGTTCCCTATGACAGGGAACAGACGATCAGTGACACTTTCACTAGGAAGAACGGGGAAAGGTTTGTTTACACTTGCCTCTCCCCGTTCTTCAGCTCTGTGACCCAATCGCAGGACACCGGCAGCGATCGAGTCTGCGGGTCCCGCGGGCGCGGTCACGGAGCTCACGACATATATCGGCGTTAGGCGGTCCTAAAGTGGTTAAAGCGGGGTTGGGTCAGAAAAACCAAGCTTTAAACAGCTCACGGAACACTGTTCAATCCATCATCTGAAAATGGAAAGAGTACAGCACAACTGCAAACCTACCAAGACATGGCCGTTCACCTAAACTGACAGGCCGGGCAAGGAGAGCATTTATCAGAGAAGCAGCCAAGAGGCCCATCGTAACGCTGGAGGAGCTGCAGAGATTCACAGCTCAGGTGAGAGAATCTGTCCACAGGACAACTATTAGTTGTGAACTCCACAAATTTGACCTTTATGGAAGAGTGGCAAGAAGAAAGCCATTGTTTCGGCCGGGTTCACACTATTGCGAATTAGATGCGGGATCTCTGCATCCAATTCGCAATAGCAGGAGAATGTGAATGTCTCTTTATGGAGCCAGTTCACATATCTCCGATGTGACTCCGGTGCGAATTTGCACAGGAGCTCTGTGCGTCTCTTGGTCCGTTTCAGGTCCAAATTCAGCCAAAAATTCAGGCTGAAACGGTGAACCAGGACGAACAGGAGCTCTGCTGGGAGCCGAATCGGCATCCAGTGTGAATCTAGCCTAAAAGTAAGCCATAAGAAGTCCCATTTGCTGTTTGCGAGAAGCCATGTGGGGGACACAGCAAACATGGAAGAAGGTGCTCTGGTCAGATGAGACCAAATTATACTTTTTGACATAAAAGCAAAACGCTTTATGTGTGGTGGAAAACTAACACTGCACATCACACTGAACACACCATCCCCACCGTGAAACATGGTGGTGGCAGCATCATGTTGGGGAGATGCTTTTCTTCAGCAGGGACAGGGAAGCTGGTCAGAGTTGATGGGAGGATGAATGGAGCCAAATACAGGGCAATCTAAAGCCCCATACACACGATCGGACTTTTTGACAACAAACTTCAAAATGAGCAAGTTTTCATGGGGGGCTTAAGAATCGCCCAGTCAAAGTCCAGACCTAAATCCAATTGAGAATCTGTGGCAAGAGTTGACAATTGCTGTTCACAGACGCACTCCGTCTAATCTGACAGAGCTGGAGCCTTTTTTGCAAAGAAGAATGGGCAAAAATGTCAGTCTCTAGATGTGTAAAGCTGGTAGAGACATCTCCAAAAAGCCTACAGCTGTAATTTCAGTGAAAGGTGGTTCTACAAAGTATTGACGCCACACTTTTCAGATTTTTTTTTTGTAAAAATATGTGAAACCATTTATCATTTTCCTTCCACTTTACAATTATGTGCCACTTTGTGTTTGTCTATCACTAAAAATCCCAATAAAATACATTTACATTTTTGGCTGTAACATGACAAAATGTGGAAAATTTCAAGGGGTGTGAATACTTTCTCAAGGCCAAGTATACCATAGTTTGTAGACACTATAACTTTCTGCTGAGCTATGATTAAGCACTGACCTTCAGTGTTAAACATGTAAGCAGTTACCCTGGCTATGCTGTGATGAATTTTGGTGTAATTTTTCCATCTTTTTACAATAAAGGCGACCGTCAAAGGTTTTTTGGAGTGCGGCTGTCCATATTTTTTATTTTTTCCTCTTCATACACTATAACTTTCACGCAGAACAATCAATATGCACTTATGGAAAAAAATTTTTTTTAAACCAGACACATGTAGCAGAATACATGTTGGCCAAAATGTATTATTTTGTTTTATAGTAGAAAGTAAAAAAAGACTGTTTTTTTTTTTTTTGTTCGGCCTTCTTTCGTTTTATATTGAAAAAAAGAAAAAAAAACTGTGGTGATCAAATACCACCACAAAAAAAAAATGTATTTGTGTGAAAAACAATGATATCAATTTTGTTTATGTACAGGGTTGCATGAACAAGTGCCGAATAGCAAAAAATGGTCTGGTCATGAAGGGGAAAAACCTTTCAGAGGTCAAGTGGTTAAGGGTAAGTTCACACCAGAATTACACAGGAATGTGGTGCGTCCTCGAGTGCAATTCCTGTAGATTTCTACAGTTCTATTTTCAGCCCATTCATTTAAATAGGATGGGCTGAAATCGCACTGGATAGCAGAAAAAGTAGTGCATGTGCTTCTTTTGAAAAGCATACCGCGGCAAATCACATGGTACTGCGATACCATGCAATCTGGTGCCTACAATCGCACTTCGTATGGGGTGTCGTTAACAATTTACTGCCACCTGCAGCAGATCACTAAGGCAGTACGTTTTAAACCGAGTGGGGGAAATTCGTACAGAACGTACCTTTCCAGCACCGCATTCTGTTGTGAATCAGCCATCAACCCTGGTTCACACTGGTGCAATTTGGCAAGTCAAAATGGCGGCTATTCCTGGCAATGGCACCGTCCTAATCGGTACGACGCTGCATCTGCGGCGGTGCACCGATTTCAAAAAGTAGTTTCTGTACTACTTTTTGCGATTTCGGCCCTGCGATTTACATTGACATTGAAACCTGCACAGATGTCTCTGAAATCACGTCTCAAATCGGGACTGACAGGCGGGAGTGAAATCGTTCAGCTGAACTCGCACGGCTTTATTCCCGCAGCCCAGTGTGAACCTGGGCTTAAGGATACTTTAGGAATAAAATAGGCAAATGAGAAAAAAAGAATATAGCATATACCATTTTTCCACAAGCCATATTGCAGTTTATTAATATTAAAAATTACCTTTCCTGTGTAATCTGTAATTTTCTGTAAAATATAATTCAATAGAGCGATCTGAAGGAGTTCTGTACGCAGTTGGTGTGTGGAATGCCCCCAGAAATGTAATTTCCTGCTTGTGTGATTGGCTCACTAATTTTCCCAGAAGTCTGCACCAAGATAAGAAAAGTCAAAATTTAGGCATCCTCTGGAAAAAAAAAAAAATATTTTTGGAGCGTTGCTCCCAAAGGGTTAATCGCTTCAAAAGGGATGTAGACCCTGCAACTTTCCTCATTGGAACACTGCAAGTCCATCAGCTGATTCTTAAAGCGGAAGTAAACCCATCGATTTAACAGTTTCAAAAAGCAGTTAAATTCCTGGCATGCCGGGAATGCCAACTGTCACATTGGTTGTGCTCTCAACCAAACTGTCAAACCATCCAATGGCTGATGTCATAACTGATCACATGTGCAGCATTATGGCAGTTGAAGATTAAACAGAGGCCAAGATGGCAGCTTCCTTGCCTGAAAATGATAGGAGGGTTTACTTCCACTTTAATGAAAAAGTCACTCCCATTCAGATTCACTCTGCACATTGACATAATCAAAGAGCTATTTCTTTAGAGCAGAAACAGAAATCTGCAACAAAGTATGTTTAAATCCCTGCAATGATCCCCCAGAGTTTTTTTCCAACAAAAGTGGAGTTACTTTTTAAAGGGTTTATTTACGCAGCTATGGAGGGCTGTAAACTGCGAATAGAAGCTTACACTTCTAAGCCCATAAGTACAGTTTGGGAAATAGCTATGACTAAGCACTGTTGAGCGCGTGAAACGCGTCAGTTTTTATCCTGTACCCTGCTGCGGTTTGTACTTTTG
This sequence comes from Rana muscosa, assembly GCA_029206835.1. Lineage (NCBI taxonomy): Eukaryota > Metazoa > Chordata > Amphibia > Anura > Ranidae > Rana > Rana muscosa. The sequence continues at coordinate 841,257,491 of CM055122.1, forward strand.
TCATTTTGCACAATAAAGGCGTTTTTATTGGAGTGCGGCTGTCCAGACCTTCCCTCTTCTAATTACAGTTTGGGCATAATTGCCGGTAAAATCAGTAAGGCTGGTAACTGGACATCTGAGTGTTTCTATGCATATAGAGACAAATGAGCTGTCCTGGACGCAGAGTGTTTGCAGAGGCAGTGAGGTGAACAGAAAGAGAAAGACCCAATCAGAAAGAAAACAGAAGAAGAGAAGGCCGGGGAATGAAGTATCACGTGACCACAGCTTAAAGAGAAGCTCCACCCTACAAAAAATGTATATATAAATCCCTTGTCTATATGTACAAAATAAAAAACACATACTCACTACGTTCTCCCCACTTTGTATTTTTCCAGCACCTCTATCTTGAATCAACAGCTAGCGCATGCGCAGACACACCGTGCATTCCTGCTGGGTGTATGGGACCTAGCAGAGTGACCCATGGCATGTCTGTGCATTTGCAAGATCTTACAAATTGCCCCTGGGATATCTGTCACACATCCAAGGAGGCAGTTTATGGGATCTTGTACATGTAAGAACGAAGGTATTTCTTTTTTGTAAAAAAAAAAAAAATCTGCAATTGTGTTGGCAAGTGGAGGGGAGCAGGAGAGAGAAATCTAGGGAAAGGAGTGAAGATCCGCTTTAGGTGGGGCTTTTTTTTTTTTACAAATATTCTTAATTTTTTTTTTTTTTTTTACATAATGAATAGAATTTCTACTTAAAATGCATTTCCATATAGTAAAAACCATGAATTTTAATGCTGAAATACTGACACGTGAACTGGCCCCCAGAGTCAGAGATGACTACTCTCGTCCATTTACTGTCTTATGTCTGGGTTTGGACTCTGACAGTGGTGATGTCAGCTGGCCCATATTATCAGCAGTGATTTTCCTTGGTATAATATTAAGTTAAAGTGACACTAAACAATATCCTTATTTTCAAAAAAGAATCCATACACATCCAACTTAAAGAGAGACTTCCCTTGTAACCCCCTCCACCCATGTTTATCCCCACTTCGCTTTTACCATTGGTATAATACATAATTCACATACTCCATACCTAGCCAGCAAATCCAGTGTTGTCTTACTGTGATCTGCGGTGCCGCTGCCACACACTGGGTCTGGCGTCGCCATCTTGGTTGCCGATATCACATGATGCCGGGTGCAACTTACTGTTACTGCCAGCCTGGTCCCCTAATGTCACACCTCCGGCCGCATGAATGGAGTCTGAAACATCCTGGGTTATATGATGTACATTTCCCAGGAGGCTTCAGAGCATACAAGACCTTATTCTGGTCTATGCCAGAAACACAGCTGGGGAATGAATGAAGCCTACCTAGAATATAAAAAAAAAAAAAAAAGCTAAAGTAGAACTATACGCAAATTCTTTTTTCATTTAGTAAGGACCCCCGCTCCCTCCATAAAGAGTACCTGTCACCACCTATTACTGTCACAAGGGATGTTTACATTCCTTGTGACAGCAATAAAAATGATCATAAATAAGAAAAAATTAAATAAAATTGTAAAGCGCCCCCGTCCCCACGAGCTCGCACAGCAAAGAAAACGCATACGGAAGTCGCGCCCGCATACGTAAACGGTGTTCAAATCACACATGTGAGGTATCGCCGCGATCGTCAGAGCGAGAGCAATAATTCTAGCTCTAGACCTCCTCTGTAACTTTAACCTGGTAAGCGTAAAAAAATAATTAAAGCGTCGCCTATGGAGATTTTTAGGTACCATAGTTTGTCGCCATTCCACGAGTGCGTGAAATTATAAAAGCGTGACATGAGTGATATCTATTTACTCGGCGTAACATAATCTTGTACATTATACAAAAAAATTGGGCTAACTTTACTGTTTTGTTTTTTAAAATTCATGAAAGTGTCTTTTTCCCAAAAAGTTGCGTTTAAAAAAACGCTGCACAAATACCGTGTGACATAAAATATTATTACAATTGCCATTTTATTCTCTAGATTCTCTGCTAAATATATATATAATGTTTGGGGATTCTAAGTAATTTTCTAGCAAAAAATACTGATTTTAACTTGTAAACACCAAATGTCAGAAATAGGCGTAGTCATGAAAGGGTTAATACCGTGTATTGCCCCTTTTAACACCAATGACAGCTTGAAGTCTTTAGTGGTATTTGTGGATGAGGCTCATTATCTTCTCAGATGGTAAAGCTGCCCATTCCTCTTGGCAAAAATCCTCCAGTTTCTGTAAATTCTTGGGCTGTCTTGTATGAACTGCACGTTTGAGATCTCCCCAGAGTGGCTCAATGATATTGAGGTCAGGAGACTCAGATGGCCACTCCAGAACCTTCACTTTATTCTGCTGTAGCCAATGACAGGTCAACTTGGCCTTGTGTTTTGGATCATTGTCATGTTGGAATGTCCAAGTACGTCACATGTGCAGCTTCCTGGCTGATGAATGCAAATGTTCCTCCAGTATTTTTTGATAAAATACTGCATTCATCTTGCCAACAGTTTTGACCAAATTTCCTGTGCCTTTGTAGCTCACACATCTCAAAACATCAACGATCCATCTCCGTGTTTCACAGTAGGAATGGTGTACCTTTCATCATAGGCCTTGATGACTCCTCTCCAAATGTAGCGTTTATTAGACATGTGCAATTCGTTTAGTTACAAATTCGTTATTCGTCAAAATTAGTTATATTCGTTAATTCGTAAACATACGAATGAACGAACGGTTTACTAAAATTACCAACGAACAACAAATTATCGAAAAGAACGCATATGGAAAACAACGAAAATATGAAATTATTAAATTAGAAACAGCGGTAATACAAAAGAGTGAAAAAACAAAAACAGAGAAACAACGAAAATACCGAACAAAGATTAAAAATAACGAAAATCAAAATTAACGAAAACTCAAAATTACGAATATTCGGAAAACGGAAATCAAAACAACGAAAATACCAAACAAAGATTCAAAATAACGAAAATCAAAATGGACGAAAAAAAAAAAACCGAAATTACGAATATTCGGAAAACGGAAATCAAAACAACGAATTCTGAAATATTTCTGGACGTTGGCCAATAAGCTCGTCCCTTCCCCTGAAGAAGTTGTCCCTTCCCCCAGTGAGCTTGTTTCTTATTCCCTTGTGTGTTTTTCTGTGTTAGACTGCAGTGCATTTCACCCAGATTCCAGATAGGGTGTGGTTGGGTAGGTGGCACTGTTTTGATGGATTTGTGAGTTAAGTTGTGACTTGTGACAGAGAAATTCTTTGTTTCTTAACTACTTCCCACCCGGCCACTGTACATATACGGCCGGGTGGGTGCTCTCTCCTTCTGAGTGGACGTTCCTGAACGTCCCTCAGAAGAAGGGGGATCGCGCGTGCGCGCCGCTGGCGGCGCATGCGCGCGCCCGCCGCGTTACCAAGGACCCGGTGCGCGTGCCCGGCCGGCCGCGATTGCCGCCGGGCACCCGCGATTGCCCGGGAACCAAGCAGGAAAGTGGATCTGTGTGTGTAAACACACAGATCCACGTTCTGTGAGGGAGAGGAGGCTGATGGTGTGTCCCTTGTACATAGGGACAACCATCGGTCACCTCCCCCAGTCAGTCCCCTCCCCCCACAGTTAGAACACATTGAGGGAACATATTTAACCCCTTCCCGCCCCCTAGTGGTTAACCCCTTCCCTGCCAGTCACATTTATACAGTAATCAATGCATTTTTATAGCAGGGATCGCTGTATAGATGTGAATGGTACCAAAAATGTGTCAAAAGTGTCCGATGTGTCCGCCACAATATCGCAGTCACAATAAAAATCGCAGATCGCCGCCATTACTAATAAAAAAAAAAAAAAAAAAATGCTATAAAACTATCCCCTATTTTGTAGACGCTATAACTTTTGCGCAAACCAATCAATACGCGCTTATTGCAATTTTTTTTTATACCAAAAATATGTAGAAGAATACGTATCGGCCTAAACTGAGGAAAATTTTCATTGAAAAAAAAAAATGGATATTTATTATAGCAAAAAGTAAAAAATATTGTGTTTTTTTTCCAAACTGGACGCTCTTCTTTTGTTTATAGCGCAAAAAATAAAAACCGCAGAGGTGATTATATACCACCAAAAGAAAGCTCTATTTGTGGGAAAAAAAGGACGCAAATTTTGTTTGGGAGCCACGTCGCACGACCGCGCAATTGTCATTCAAAGTGTGACTGCGCTGAAAGCTGAAAAATGGCTTGGGCAGGAAGGGGGTTTTAGTGCCCAGTAGGGAGGTGGTTAAGCATACTCTGTCTAGAATCTAGTTTCTATATTACAAATTATGCCGGTCAATCTCACGAAAGTACGAATTACAAAATTACGACAAGTAGTGTTTCGAATAAACGGAAAATGTATTCTAACGAAAGTACAAATGTAATTAAATCTACAAAAGTAAAATTTTCCAATCAACGGAAATTAGACACGGAAATACGAATCATTGCAAATCAACGAAAATATAGTTCTTACGAAAATACGAACGCAGCCGAATATAAAATATAACAAAAAATACGAATTTCGAATCAACGAAAATTAGACTAATGGAAAAACGAATCAACGGAAAAATAACCCTTACGGAAATACGAAAGAGTCCGAATACGATAACCCACGTCTTAGGAAATTACGAATTGTTACGAATCAACAGAAACGAAACCAAACTAAACAAATTTTTATGTTGTGCACATGTCTAGCATTTATGGTTGTGGCCAAAAGGCAAAATTTTGGTCTCATCACGCCAAATGACTTTGTGCCAGAAGGTTTGACGCTTGTCTCTGTGCTGTTTGGCGTATTGTAAGTGGGATTCTTTGTGGCATTTGCGTAGTAATGGCTTTCTTCTGGCGACTCGACCATGCAGCCCATCTTTCTTCAAGTGCCTCCTTATTGTGCATCTTGAAACAGCCACACCACATGTTTTCAGAGAGTCCTGTATTTCATCTGAAGTTATTTGTGGGTTTTTCTTTGCATCCCAAACAATTTTCCTGGCAGTTGTGGCTGAAAATTTAGTTGGTCTACCTGACCATGGTTTGGTTTCAACAGAACCCCTCATTTTCCACTTCTTGATTAGAGTTTGAACACTGCTGATTGGAATTATCAATTCCTTGGATATCTTTTTATATCCATTTCCTGTTTTATACAGTTCAACTACATTTTCCCACAGATCCTTTGACAATTCTTTTGCTTTCCCCATGACTCAGAATCCAGAAACGTCAGTGCAGCACTGGATGAAAAATGCAAGGGTCTGCCAGGAGTCCAGAAACACATTGACCTTTTATACACACACACTAATTACAAGTAAACAGATCACAGGTGAGGATGGTTACCTTTACTAGCCATTCAAACCCCTTTGTGTCAACTTGTGTTCATGTTCTCAGGCCAAAATCACCAGGGTATGTAAAGTTTTGATCAGGGTCATTTGGGTAGTTTCTGTTGTGATTATGATTTAAAAAGAGTAAACACAGTTGATTGATAATAAATGACTTCAGCCAAACACTAACCATGAGTGAAAGAAAAGTTTTGTGTTATTTTTAATTTTTTGAAAATTGGCAAGAAATCATAAACTCTGCCAGGGTACGTAAACTTGTGATCACAACTTTACACGCCATAGAAAATTGTTAAAGTGACACTAAACTCTAAAGCCCTGTACACACGATCGGATTTCCGATGGAATAAAATCCGATGGATTTTTACATCGGATTTCCGATGAAGCTGACTTCCATCAGTCTTGCCTACACACCATCAGTCGAAAATCCGACCGTCCCAAACGGTGTGATGTAAAACACTCAGACGAGCCGAGAAAAATTAAGTTCAATGCTTCTGAGCATGCGTCAACTTGATTCTGAGCATGCACTGGTTTTTTCTCCGATGGTGTTCCACACAGACGATCGGAATTTGCTATCGTTTTTTTTTCCATAGGATAAATTTAAAACATATTCTATTTTTAATCACCGATGGAAAAAAGATCGATGGGGCCCATACACGATCGGTTTGTCCGATGAAAAAAGTCCATCGGACTGTTTTCATCTGTAAAACCGATCGTGTGTACAGGGCTTAAGTATATATACTGTGTGTGTGTGTATGTACATATATGTATGTATGTATGTATATGTGTGTGTATATATATATATGTGTGTGTATATGTGTGTATATATATTGTGAGGGGGTTAACTCGGTAGCGGGTGTGTGTGACCCCCTGGTTGGGCTCCCCACACAAAAACAGGGCCAGCAGACGGAGGTTGTGGTTTTCAAAATCAAAAGGTGCGGTTTATTTCTCTATGTACAGTGACAAAAACACAGCAAAGCCAAAAAGAAACATAAACAAAATAAATCCTGGTCAGTTTGACCTCTGACTAAACATGCAGGTTTCCTAAACTAACAACTGGGATCAGCCTGGTGCTGTCCTAGTCCCTAAGTCCCTGGTTTAGTAAAAGTCCAAACAAATAGCCACACAGGCTTTGCCTCACCGCACAGGGGTTCACTCTCCCTAGACAGTCCACACAGGTCTTGTTCCAGGCATGAGCTAACACCTAATGAATCTGGGAGTTTTTATAGAGGCCTTAAACGAACTGACAGGCTTCAGCTGGTCTCATCAACTCCCTGCCTGCACGACGCCCAGCCCTCTCCCTAGAGGTATGAGTCATCCATGAGCCTACTAGCCTCAGCTGGGCTTATACAACTCTCCACCCTAGTTGTATAAGTCAGCATAAAGCCTGAATCTGGGAGAAATATATCTACCCCCCTGGATGCAACCAGGTGACTTTACCTTCCTGCTGTCACATACCCCCCCCCTCTTGTTTTAACCTTGGGGTTGGAACACCAGCAATCAGGCATTCATGTACTCGAGACAAAGCATCCACATTCCCCATTTGAACGCCAGGGCGATGCTTTACTGTGAAGTTGAATTCCTGTAGGGCCAGGAACCACCTATTCACTCTTCTATTTGTCTCCTTGTTTTGAGCCATCCACTTTAACGGAGCGTGATCCGTAACCATGTCAAAGTGCCTACCTAGCAGATAGTACCGAAGGGAATCTAGAGCCCACTTCACCGCTAAACACTCCTTTTCAACCGTGGCGTAATTTACCTCATGGGACTTCAACTTCCTGCTGAGGTAAATGACTGGGTGCTCTTCCCCGTTCCAGACCTGGGACAATACTGCTCCTAACCCCACATCTGACGCATCACTTTGTACGACAAAGTCTTTAGAGAAGTCGGGTGAGTACAACACTGGCTGGCTACATAAGGCTTGTTTCAAGAATTGGAATGCTGCCTCAGCCTCGGGGGTCCATTTAATCATGACCGACCCTTTCCCTTTCGTCAGGTTGGTTAGGGGCACAGCCTTAGAAGCAAAGTGGGGAATGAAGCGCCGATAATAACCCGCGATTCCCAGAAAGGCCCGTACCTGCTTCTTGCTGTTGGGACGTGGCCAACTCTGGATGGCCTCGACTTTGTTGAGTTGGGGTTTTATCACTCCCCTGCCAATGGTGTACCCAAGATATTTGGCCTCCTCCTGCCCAATGGTACACTTCTTGGGGTTAGCCGTAAACCCCGCTTCCCGGATAGAGTCTAGGACTGCTTGCACTTTTGGCAGATGTGAGGCCCAATCTGTGCTATGGACAATTACGTCATCCAGGTAAGCCGCAGCATACTTCCGATGGGGCCTCAGTATCTGGTCCATTTTCCGCTGGAATGTGGCCGGCGCATTCTGTAACCCGAACGGCATTCTCTTATATTGGAACGCCCCGTCTGGGGTTACAAATGCGGTTTTCTCTTTGGCCGACTTGGCCAGGGGAATTTGCCAATACCCTTTTGTGAGGTCAAGAGTCGTCATGTATCGGGCTGTTCCCAGCCGGTCGATCAACTCATCTATACGTGGCATGGGGTAGGTGTCAAATTTTGTAACTTTGTTCAACTGACGAAAATCGTTACAAAATCGCCAGCTCCCATCCGGTTTAGGCACCAACACAATGGGACTAGACCAATCACTTTGGGACTCCTCTATCACCCCTAAGTTCAGCATTTTCTGTACTTCCTCCCGTATTGCCTCCCGTCGGGCCTCTGGGATCCGATAGGGTTTTAACTTCACCCTTTCACCGGGCGGGGTAATAATATCATGCTCTACCCCAGATGTTTGTCCCGGCAGCTCAGAGAACACCTCCTTGTTGCGAAGCACAAACTCCTTAACCTCCTGTTGTTGGGGTTGTGACAAGGTGGCTGCTATTCCAACCTCCGGAATCACGCAACCAGTTTGAGCTGGTGACCAAGTTTCTGCGACTAGGGACTCTCTATCCCTCCAGGCTTTCAACAGATTAACGTGATATATCTGTTCGGGCTTTCGCCTTCCTGGTTGTCTGACCTTGTAATTCACTTCGCTCACTTTTTCCATTATCTCGTAGGGGCCTTGCCATTTGGCAAGGAATTTACTTTCAACCGTAGGGACAAGTACCAATATCCTATCCCCCGGGGAAAAGGTACGGGTCTTTGCTCCACGGTTGTACACTCTCTGCTGTGCCAACTGCGCTTGGGCCAAATGTTCCTTCACGATGGGCATTACCTGTGCAATTCGATCTTGCATCAGGGCGACATGCTCAATCACACTCCTGTGGGGAGAACTCTCACTTTCCCAAGTTTCCTTGGCAATATCCAACAGCCCTCTTGGGTGTCTCCCATACAGTAACTCAAAGGGGGAGAATCCCGTAGAGGATTGGGGCACCTCCCTAATAGCAAACATCAAATAAGGAAGTAGACAGTCCCAATCCTTTCCATCTCTATCCACCACTTTCTTCAACATTTGTTTTAGGGTTTTGTTGAATCTTTCAACCAGCCCATCGGTTTGGGGGTGATACACAGATGTACGCAATTGCGTCACTTTGAACAATTTACACAGCTCTTTCATAACCCGGGACATAAAGGGTGTACCTTGGTCCGTAAGCAGTTCTTTACAAATACCCACCCGGCTAAAAACAAGAGATAGCTCTTTGGCTATGGTTTTGGCCGAGGTATTTCTGAGAGGGATCGCTTCTGGATAACGGGTGGCATAGTCCATTATAACCAATATGTACTGGTGCCCCCTAGCGGACTTGATTATAGGACCTACCAAATCCATTGCGATTCTCTCAAACGGGACCTCAATGATGGGTAGAGGGACCAGCGGGCTACGGAAATGTGGCATCGGGGCCGACCTCTGACACACAGGGCAGGAGGAACAATAATTTTCTATGTCCTTCATCACCCCAGGCCAATAGAATCTCTGTAATACCCTCTCTCGGGTTTTCTCTGTCCCCAGATGACCTCCAAGAATGTGCCCATGGGCCAACTCCAACACCAACTTCCTGTAAGGTTTGGGCACCACAAGCTGCTCAACGGTTTCTTCTGCCCTTTTTGCCACCCGATACAGTAGGTCCTTCTCTACGCTGAAGTATGGGTAAGTGCAGGTATTATCTGGGTTCACTAACTCGCCATCTATTTCCACTACGTTTTCCCGTGCCTTTATTAGGGCGGGGTCTTTTAACTGTTCTGTGGCAAAATTTTCCCTGTGAACCTCCAGATCAGAAAACTCCACAGACGGTAGGTTTTCGTCTGAGGAGGTGGGCTCCTCTCCAGTTTCTTGAGTCTCCCCTGCCAATACTGACAAGGGAAATTCTGGAGAGTCCTCACCACTCTCAGAGGAGTTCTGGCTATCACATTCCTGGTACATAGGGGCACCAGTGGGGGGCTCAGGATCATCCCACAGTTCCCAGAACTTCGGAAAATCTTTTCCCACAATGGCATCATGCGGTAATTGAGATACTAACCCCACTGGATGAGAGAGGGTACCTTTGGGGGTCTCGAAACACACTGTAGTCACTGGATACTCTCGGGTGTCCCCATGCACACAAATAACAGCTACCTTGCTATTCCCAGAGACCTCTGTTTTAACTAATTCAGCCTTTATCAGGGTCACAAGGCTACCTGAATCCAGTAATACCACAACATTTCTACCATTAATACACATTTTGCATAAATGTTTCTCAGTTCCCCGAATGGCAGTGCATGCGACTGTCGCACACAGCGACTGACGTCTGTCCGTCAGAAAGTCACATTGCATGGGTTCCTCCACAACCGGGCAATTTGCTGCAATATGTCCCGCTTGCCGGCAGCGGTAGCAAACAATCCTTTTGGCTGCCTCTTGAGCCCCTGACTTCCCAGGCTGTTCTCGCCAAACTTTGGGTAGAGCTCCCACCCTCTCACTCTCTCCACCCTCACCCCTTGGAATCCTCTTATCCGCCCCTGGGGATGGTCTGGTCTTAGGGTGGAAAGTCCGAGAGTCTCTGGAAGAGGCCGTCAGGTTCTCTGTAGCCAAGTATTTCTCTACACGATCCACAAGACCACTGGCCGTCTCTGGGTCTCCATGGCTTACCCACTTTTGGATGGCAGTAGGAAGAGCTCTCAAAAACCGATCCATTACAACACGTTCCACAATCTCTGGTGCGGACAAAGTCTCTGGCTGTAGCCACTTCCTGCTCAGGTGAATGAGATCATACATTTGAGACCTGGGGGGTTTTCCAAGCTGGAAAGTCCAGTTATGCACACGCTGAGCCCGGACAGCCAGGGTGACACCCAGCCTTGCCAATATTTCAGCTTTTAGCATCACATAGTCTTTTGCTTGGTCAGGCTCTAGGTCATAGTAAGCCTTCTGCGATTCACCAGTTAACAGAGGAGCCACCAGTCCAGCCCACTGCTCCTCAGGCCACTTTTCTCTTTCAGCAGTCCTTTCAAATGTGGTCAAAAATACCTCTGGATCATCCTCTCCAGTCATTTTTGTCAATAAACGACTCACCCCAAAGGACGCGGTATTAGTGGGACGGCTTTCCTCACTGGTCTGCGGACGTTGCTGCATTACTGCTTCCATTTGTTGTAGTCTCTGCTCTTGCTTCTGTAACAGGTCTATGAAGCGGGCCTCAGATTGCTGCTGGGCTTGTTGATGAGCTTGCTGCTGGGCTGCAAGGCTCCTTTGCAAACCTGCATTTGTCTGCTGTTGATTGGCATTTGCTAGAGCCAGCTGTTTCAGTATCTCCTCCATGCTGGCTTAAAAAAAACTGCCCGCATTCTCCACCAACTGTGAGGGGGTTAACTCGGTAGCGGGTGTGTGTGACCCCCTGGTTGGGCTCCCCACACAAAAACAGGGCCAGCAGACGGAGGTTGTGGTTTTCAAAATCAAAAGGTGCGGTTTATTTCTCTATGTACAGTGACAAAAACACAGCAAAGCCAAAAAGAAACATAAACAAAATAAATCCTGGTCAGTTTGACCTCTGACTAAACATGCAGGTTTCCTAAACTAACAACTGGGATCAGCCTGGTGCTGTCCTAGTCCCTAAGTCCCTGGTTTAGTAAAAGTCCAAACAAATAGCCACACAGGCTTTGCCTCACCGCACAGGGGTTCACTCTCCCTAGACAGTCCACACAGGTCTTGTTCCAGGCATGAGCTAACACCTAATGAATCTGGGAGTTTTTATAGAGGCCTTAAACGAACTGACAGGCTTCAGCTGGTCTCATCAACTCCCTGCCTGCACGACGCCCAGCCCTCTCCCTAGAGGTATGAGTCATCCATGAGCCTACTAGCCTCAGCTGGGCTTATACAACTCTCCACCCTAGTTGTATAAGTCAGCATAAAGCCTGAATCTGGGAGAAATATATCTACCCCCCTGGATGCAACCAGGTGACTTTACCTTCCTGCTGTCACAATATATATATATATATATATTACACTTAGACTTCAGTGTGACTTTAACAATTTTTTATAGCTTGTTGTACCCCTCTGTGGAGCCTCTGTAATGACAGCCGCACATGGGTCAGTTTTTTGATAGATTTATTTTTTTCTATCCGATCTACATGGTTCAGGTCTGGGATTTTTCTTTGGACAGAAATAAACATTTGTGTTTTATTAGAGGGGAGGAGGAGGCTGGCTAAAGTTCCAATACAGTTCTTAACATTATGCATCTTATTGTAGACTTGGAAATGTGCCTGGAAAAGGGTAAAGAATTATGAAAGAATAATGACAGGAGTGGGGCAGTGTTTTTACTTCTGTTGAAGCACCCCTGTCCCTCAGGCTGGATATACACTGTTCCGTGTGTGTTGCACCATGTATGGTAACTGCCAGACTACAATTGCCAGTAGGGATGAGCCAAACACCCCCCCCCCCCCTTCGGTTCGCATCAGAACATGCGAACAGGCAATAAATTAGTTTGAACATCCGAACACCATTAAAGTCTATGGGACACGAACATGAAAAATCTGAAGTGCTAATTTTAAAGGCTTATATGCAAGTTATTGTCATAAAAAGTGTTTGGGGACCCGGGTCCTGCCCCAGGGGACATGTATAAATGCAAAAAAAGTTTTAAAAACAGCCGTTTTTTCAGGAGCAGTGATTTTAATAATGCTTAAAGTGAAACAATAAAAGTGAAATATTCCTTTAAATTTCGTACCTGGGGGTGTGTATAGTATGCCTGTAAAGTAGTGCTTTACCGTGCTTAGAACTGTCCCTGCACAAAATGTAATTTCTGAAGGAAAAAAAGTAATTTAAAAGTACTCGCGGCTGTAATGAATTGTCAGCTCCCGGCAACACAGAAAAAAAGTAATTGATAAAAAATAAAAAAAATGCCCCTCAGGTCTGGTATGGATATTAACCACTTAACGACCGCTCACTGTATATATACGTCGGCAGAATGGCACCGACAGGCACAATCACGTAGAGCATACGTGATTGCCTTTGTATAGTTGGGGGGTCCAATCGGACCCCCCTCCTATACAGTGAGCGGTGGCTAAGTGTCCGGGAGCGTTCCGGGATGAGGGGGCAGCCATTCCTTTCTGGCCACCCCCTCGCGATCGCTCCCGGCGAATGGAAATGCCCCCTCTGTCTGTGTCAGACAGAGGGAGCAGGAGGAAGTGATGTCATCTCTGGTGTGGCGCTCACATATACCGAGCGCCGTACAAGAGAAGACATCAGGTCAGTGCACACAACACTACACTGACACCAGGACACATAGGGACATAAATCGCCCCCCCAGGCCCCCCCAGACACCCCAGATCACCCCCCAGATCACCCCCCCAGCCCCCAGTCACAGTGTCACTGATTGCAGTGACCATTTATTTAGTGATCACTGCAATCAGTGACATTTGTGACTGTAAAAGTGTCACTACATTTAGTCTTAGGTCCAGTGTAGCCCCCTAACCCCCCCTAATAAAGGTTTAACCCCCTGATCACCCCCCAGATAACCCTTTCACCGCCTATCACCACTGTCGCTTAGCGATCATTTTTCTGATCGCTGTCTTAGCGTCAGTGATGCCGATCGGCAGCCAGTAACTTTTTTTAGGTTCGCCGCAGGTTTTTATAGCGTCAGGTACCCCAATATATTATCTAATAAAGGTTTAACCCCTTGATCGCCCCCAGGTAACCCTTTCACCCCCTATCACTACTGTCGCTAAGCAATTGTTTTTCTAAACGCTGTCTTAGTGTCGGTGATGCAGATCGTAGCCAGTAATTTTTTTAGGTTCGCCGCATGTTTTTATAGCGTCAGGTACCCCAATATATTATCTAATAAAGGTTTAACCCCTTGATCGCCCCCCAGGTAACCCTTTCACCCCCTATCACCACTGTCACTAAGCGATCGTTTTTCTAAACGCTGTCTTAGTGTCTGTGATGCAGATCGGTAGCCGGTAATTTTTTTTAGGTTCGCCGCAGGTTTTTATAGCGTCAGGTACCCCAATATATTATCTAATAAAGGTTTAACCCCCTTGATCACCCCCCAGGTAACCCTTTCACCCCCTATCACCACTGTCGCTAAGCAATTGTTTTTCTAAACGCTGTCTTAGTGTCGGTGATGCAGATCGTAGCCAGTAATTTTTTTTAGGTTCGCCGCATGTTTTTATAGCGTCAGGTACCCCAATATATTATCTAATAAAGGTTTAACCCCCTTGATCGCCCCCCAGATAACCCTTTCACCCCCATCACCACTGTCGCTAAGCGATCGTTTTTCTAAACGCTGTCTTAGTGTCGGTGATGCAGATCGGTAGCTGGTAATTTTTTTTAGGTTCGCCGCAGGTTTTTATAGCGTCAGGTACCCCCATATATTATCTAATAAAGGTTTTAACCCCCTGATTGCCCCTAGTTAACCCTTTCACCAGTGATCACCATATAAGTGTTACGGGTGACGCTGGTTAGTTAGTTTGCTTTTTATAGTGTCAGGGCACCCGCCGTGTATATAACCCAATAAAGGTTTAACCCCCTGATCGCCCGGCGGGTGATATCAATTAGGTTTTAGCGTCAGAGAGGGTCTGAGTCACACCCCAGGCAGCGTCAGGTTAGTGCCAGTAACGCTAACACCCACGCGTGAAGCATACACCCCCCTTAGTGGTATAGTATCTGAACAGATCAATATCTGATCTGATCAGATCTATACTAGCGTCCCCAGCAGTTTAGGGTTCCCAAAAACGCAGTGTTAGCGGGATCAGCCCAGATACCTGCTGGCACCTGCGTTTTGCCCCTCCGTCCAGCCCAGGCCACCCAAGTGCAGTATCGATCGATCACTGTCACTTACAAAACAAAAACACACATAACTGCAGCGTTTGCAGAGACAGGCCTGATCCCTGCGACTCCAGTGCTGTAGGAGGTGATTTCACCACCACAGTTTAAAAAAAAAAGCAAATATGCCGAAGCATTGGGGCAGCAGGGGCGGAGGAGAGATTTTGCTCCTAATGCCGCGTACATACGGTCGAAATTCCGACGGAGGCTTGCCCGTGGAAAAGTCCGACCATGTGTGTGCGGCATAACTTTTTTGCGGGAGGATGCCCCCATGCTTCGGCATATATAAATGGTGCGTGTATGCCCATCATTGGAAGTGGGTGGATGAAGGGCGGTATTCTAATGGTGGGCATACCCACCGATCAATCTCTTTTTTCGTTCAGCCAACTGGCTGCATGAAATAAAAAGATTACAATACATGTCCAACAAGGACCAGCAACGTACTGGTATGTTGCTGGACTTTGAATGTTTATACCAGAATGATGCCTGCGGGTTTAGGTATCATCTTGGTATCATTCTTTTCAGCCTGCGGCCGGCTTTCATGTAAAAGCAATCCTAGCGGCTAATTAGCCTCTGGACTGCTTTTACAAGCAGTGGAAGGGAATGCCCCCCCCCAGATATAAAAAGCGCCATTGGGAAATTGGGAAAGCATTTTATCACACCGATCTTGGTGTGGTCAGATGCTTTGAGGGCAGAGGAAAAATCTAGGGTCTAGAAGACCCCAGTTTTTTCAAAAAAAGAGTACCTGTCACTACCTATTGCTATCATAGGGGATATTTACATTCCCTGAGATAACAATAAAAATGATAAAAAAAAAAAATACTTGGAAGGAACAATTTAAAAATAAAATAAAAAAGCAAAATTAATAATAAAAAAAAAAAAAAAAAAAGCACCCCTGTCCCCCCCTGCTCTTGCCCAATGGCGAACGCAAGCGTCGGTCTGGCGTCATATGTAAACAGCAATTGCACCATGCATGTGAGGTATCACCGCAAAGGTCAGATCGAGGGCAATCATTTTAGCAGTAGACCTCCTCTGTAAATCTACTGGGGTAACCTGTAAAGGCTTTTAAAGGCTTTTAAAAATGTATGTAGTTTGTCGCCAATGCGCGTTTGTGCGAAATTTTAAAGCATGTCGTGTTTGGTATCTATGTACTCGGCCTAAGATCATCTTTTTTATTTCATCAAACATTTGGGCAATATAGTGTGTTTTAGTGCATTAAAATTAAAAAAAGTGTATTTTTTAACCCAAAAAATGCGTTTGAAAAATCGCTGCGCAAATACTGTGTAGAAAAAAAAATGCAACACCCACCATTTTAATCTGTAGGGCCTTTGCTTTAAAAATATATATAATGTTTGGGGGTTCAACATAATTTTCTTGCAAAAAAAAAAATGTTTTCATGTAAACAAAAAGTGTCAAAAAGGGCTTTGTCTTCAAGTGGTTAGAAGAGTGGATGTAAGATTCCTAATGTTGTGTATAAAATGCCAGAACAGTTCAAACCCCCCCAAATGACCCCATTTTGGAAAGTAGACACCCCAAGCTATATACTGAGAGGCATATATGTTGACACAAGTTGCGGAAAAAACGACAATTTTTTTTTTTTTTTGCACAAAGTTGTCACTAAATGATATATTGCTCAAACATGCCATGGGCATATGTGGAATTACACCCCAAAATACATTCTGTTGCTTCTTCTGAGTACGGGGATACCACATGTGTGAGACTTTTTGGGAGCCTAGCCACGTACGGGACCCCAAAAACCAAGCACCGCCTTCAGGCTTTCTAAGGGTGTAAATTTTTGATTTCACTTCTCACTGCCTATCACAGTTTCGGAGGCCATGGAATGCCCAGATAGCACAAAACCCCCCCAAATGACCCCATTTTGGAAAGTAGACACCCCAAGCTATTTGCTGAGAGGTATTGTGAGTATTTTGCAGATCTCGCTTTTTGTCACAAAGTTTTGAAAATTGGAAAAAAAAAAATATATATATATATTTTCTTTCTTCATTTTCAAAAACAAATGAGAGCTGTAAAATACTCGCCATTCCTCTCAGCAAATAGCTTGGGGTGTCTATATTCCAAAATGGGGTCATTTGGGGGGGTTTTGTGCGATTTTGGCATTTTATGGCCTTCGAAACTGTGATAGGTAGTGAGGAGTGAAATCAAAAATTTGTGCCTAGAAATCCTGAAGGCGGTGCTTGGTTTTCGGGGCCCCGTACGCGGCTAGGCTCCTAAAAAGTCCCACACATGTGGTATCCCCGTACTCAGGAGAAGCAGAAAAATTTATTTTGGGGTGTAATTCCACATATAACCATGGCATGTGTGAGCAATATATCATTTAGTGACAACTTTTTGTAATTTTTTTTTTTTTTGTCATTATTCAATCACTTGGGACAAAAAAAAATATATTCAATGGGCTCAACAGGCCTCTCAGCAATTTCCTTGGGGTGTCTACTTTCTAAAATGGGGTCATTTGGGGGTGTTTTGTGCTATTTTGGCATTTTATGGCCTTCGAAACTGTGATAGGTAGTGAGGAGTGAAATCAAAAATTTGCGCCCTTAGAAATCCTGAAGGCGGTGCTTGGTTTCCGGGGTCCCGTACGCGGCTAGGCTCCCAAAAAGTCCCACACATGTGGTATCCCCGTACTCAGGAGAAGCAGCAAAATGTATTTTGGGGTGAAATTCCACATATAACCATGGCATGTGTGAGCAATATATCATTTAGTGACAACTTTTTGTAATTTTTTTTTTTTTTTTTTGTCATTATTCAATCACTTGGGACAAAAAAATAAAAAAATCAATGGGCTCAACATGCCTCTCAGCAATTTCCTTGGGGTGTCTACTTTCCAAAATGGGGTCATTTGGGGGGGTTTTGTACTGCCCTGTCATTTTAGCACCTCAAGAAATGAGATAGGCAGTCATAAATTTAAAGCTGTGTAAATTTCAGAAAATGTACCCTAGTTTGTAAACTCTATAACTTTTGCGCAAACCAATAAATATACGCTTATTGACATTTTTTTTACTAAAAACATGTGGCTGAATACATTTTGGCCTAAATGTATGACTACAATTGAGTTTATTCGATTTTTCTTATAACAAAAAGTAGAAAATATCATTTTTCGGTCTTTTTCCGTTTATATCGCAAAAAATAAAAATCGCAGAGGCAATCAAATACCATTAAAAGAAAGCTCTATTTGTGGGAAGAAAAGGACGCAAATTTCGTTTGGGTACAACATTGCATGTCCGCACAATTTACAGTTAAAGCAGCGCAGTGCAAAATTCTGAATTCACCTCTGGTCCTTTAGCTACCAAATGGTCCGGGGCTTAAGTGGTTAAGGGGAACCCTGCGCCAAATAAAAAAAAATGATCTGGGGTTCCCCCAAATTTCCATACCAGACCCTTAAGGTCTGGTATGGATTTTAAGGGGAACTCCACGCCAAATAAAAAAAATGGCGTGGAATTCCCCCCAAAAATCCATAACAGACCCTTATCCGAGCACGTAACCTGGCAAGCCGCAGGAAAAGAGGGGGGACGAGAGAGCGCCCCCCCTCCTGAACCGTACCAGGCCACATGCCCTCAACATGGGGAGGATTCTTTGGGGTCTGGACCCCAAAGCACCATGTCCCCATGTTGATGGGGACAAGGGCCTCATCCCCACAACCCTTGCCCGGTGGTTGTGGGGGTCTGTGAGCGGGGGGCTTATCAGAATCTGGAAGACCCCTTTAACAAAGGGGACCCCCAGATCCTGGCCCCCCCTATGTGAATTGGTAAGGGGTACATTGTACCCCTACCATTTCACAAAGAAAGTGTAAAAAATTGTAAAAAAACACACAGACACAGTTGGGATAAGTCCCTATAAAAAATAAATAAATAAAAAAAGATTCCAGCGGTGGTAATCCACTCTCGATCTCTCGATCTCCACTCCAGTGATGTCGGTATCCAGCGACGTGTGCTGTTCCTCGCTGAACATCATTGCAGGCTCCAGCAATGATGTTCAGCGAGGAACAGCACACGGTCCTGTCTCCACTGGAGACACCCCGGGAATGACGTTGCGGCAGCCTGACAGGTCTTATGTAGCTGAGGACGGAGCCACCCGTCACGTGACCCCATCCCCCTCTGACTCAAGGGGAAACCCGGGCTTTCCCAGTGACATGCGGGTGACCCCGCCCCCCTCTGATGCAACGGGAAACCTGCGTTACATCAGAGAGGGGCGGGGTCACCCGCTGGAATCTTTTTTTATTTTTAATAAAAGACTTATCCCAACTGTGTCTGTGTGTTTTTTTTTTATTTTTACACTTTTACCTGAAGGGTCTGGTATGGATATTTGGGGGGAACCCCACGTCATTTTTTTAAATTTGGCGCAGGGTTCCCCTTAATATCCATATCCATATCCATACCAGACCTGAAGGACCTGGTAATTGAATTTGGGGGGACCCCCACGCATTTTTTAATTTTTTTTTATCAATGACTTTTCTCTGTATTGCCGGGAGCCGACAATTCATTATAGCCGTGAGTACTTTTAAATGACTTTTTTTCCTTCAGAAATTACATTTTGTGCAGGGACAGTTCTAAGCGCGGAAAACAAGCAGTACTTTACAGGCATATTATACACACCCGCCAGGTACGAAATTTAAAGCAATATTTCACTTTTATTGTTTCATTTTTGGCATTATTAAAATCACTGCTCCTGAAAAAACGGCCGTTTTTAAAACAATTTTTTGCATTGATACATGTCCCCTGGGGCAGGACCCAGGTCCCCAAACACTTTTTATGACAATAACTTGCATATAAGCCTTTAAATTTAGCACTTTATTTATTTTTTTGAAAATTATTTTTATTGTTTTTGAATGCACATCAAACATACAACCTTTGGACGTGTCCTAGACACTATCCATTCACGACCAACATGGCCAATCTGTCTAACATAGACCGACTAACTAACACCTTCCCCCCCCTCTCCCCTCCCTCCCCCCATCCCAGAGTCACAGCTCAAAACCTGAAAGGATCTTTCAACCATATCCTAGCCCATAGGAAGTCATTTGTGCAGCTCCTAGTCAGGATAGCTTGGCTTTGAGACCCCTTCCCCTCCTCCCCTTGGGGAGGAGGAGAACGGGGACAGGAAAAATAAAAGATGGACACAAAGATTTGCAGGGGAATAATAGCATATATAATGAAAAATAGTGTAAAGGCTTACAGACCGTTTGTTACATTAGACATACCCACTCCTGATTCACCAATCCCACCGCCAGCCCTCATAAAACTACCTCCATCAACCCACTGTGGATCTGGATTCTAACCACGAGTGCCACACTTTATCAAACTTTTTCTTACATCCTCTCGCTTCATATGTGGCCCTGTAGTAAGGCAGCATGGAGTTAACCAGGCCTTTCCAGAAGGGAACACTTGGCGCACCAGGTTTTTTCCAATGCAACAAGATAGCTTTTTTGCCGTAGAAGAGTACTACAGACAGCATAGTTCTCATTGCCCTGGTTGGTACAACCTCGTCAACCAGGCCCAGCATACAAACCCTCACAGTCATGGGTATTGGTACCGATAGCAACTCAGCAAGACAAGAGGTGACATCGGTCCAAAATCTTTGTATCAGGGGGCACTGCCAAAAAAATGTGATCTGAGTCCGCAGGTGAGTGAGAACACCTCCAACACTCCGACGTGGTCTCCGGAAATATTTTACCCAATCTGGCCGGGGTATAATAGCTTCTATGTAGAAATTTAAATTGGATCAGCCTGTCCCTGGCGGATACCAGGTGCTGAAACGGTCGTATCCATAACTCATCCCAGTCCTCCCCCTGTACCTCCGGAACCTCCGCCACCCACCTCTCTCTACACCTAGTGAGAGCCGGGGGGGTTGCCTTAAAGAATTCCTTGTATGACACCGAGAGCGTCTTAGTTAGCTCTCCATCCGCCAGCAAGGTTTCAAGCGACGAGGGTAGTGATTCCACCCTCCTCTCTCGCAACTGTACCAGGAAGGCATGGCGAACCTGCAGGAACCTGAACAGGTATGAGTTGGGTAGATCATGTCTCACCTGTAATTGGGAAAAGGTTAGTAATTCTCCATATGAGGTCAGGTCCCCCAATGTTTTTATCCCTTTAACCACCCAAATCATAGGGTCTGGTAAGTGAAAAAATTCTGATAGGGTCGGATTCATCCATAAGGGAGTCGAGGGTGACAATCCCCCATAACTAGGACACGCTAATTTCACCGCCATCTCCCACGCCTTGATGGTGGCTTTCATAGTTATCGTTAGGGGCAGTTCTGACCTGGTGCCTCTAAATAGCGCAAAACGAAGACTATCATATGCTCCTAAGTGAGCCGCCTCCAATACCGTAGCAGCATCCCCATCCTCAGCCGTTAGCCATCTATGAGCAAAGACCATCTGTCCCGCTAGGTAATATTTCTGCCAGTCTGGCAGCGCCAGTCCCCCCCGATCCCCAGGTTCTTGTAGTATTTTTAACCCTATCCTCGGGGACCCGGGACCCCAGATAAAGGAGGAAATGATACTATCGATTTTCCGAAAGTACGACTTCGGAACCCAGATAGGCGCATGCCTCAGAAAGTATAATATGACAGGGAGGAACTTCATTTTCAGCAAGCTAATCCTACCTATCAAGGACAATGGAAGCTTTACCCACATCTGCACCTTTTGTTTTAGGAGTGCTATTAATGGTGTTAAGTTTAGGGTCAGGTAGTCCCGCACATCCGCAGTGATTTGCACTCCCAGATATTTTAGTGACGTGACCCACTGTAGTGGTAAGGTTGTGTCAGCCATACCCCTGGCCCCAGCATCTATCGGAAGAATGGAGGATTTACCCCAGTTTACCCTGAGGCCCGAGAAGGTGGCAAAATGATCAATGATTCCCAGGGCCGCACGCAGAGAGGATGCCGGGTCTTCCAGGAACAACAGTAGATCATCTGCGTACAACGCCAGGGTCTCGTCTATTGTACCCACCCGGATGGATCTAATGTCTTTGGAGGATCTTAGTGCCACTGCCAATGGTTCCAGGGCTATGGAGAACAAGAAAGGGGAAAGCGGGCACCCCTGCCGAGTCCCCCTCCCCACCGCAAAAAAATCAGAGGTGGAAGTTCCCAGTCTGATCGCCACCCTCGGACTCCTGTACAACATGGACACCCATTTCCTAAACCGTGGCCCAAATCCCATGACCTCCAGGACCCTAAACATGTACTGCCAATCCACTGAATCGAAGGCCTTCTCGAAGTCGATGGAGACCACGACCCTTGAACCACTATCCCTGGGGCTAATCTGCAAGTGGGTAAACAGTCTCCTCAGATTAGTGTCAGTTGACTTACCCGGCATAAACCCTGTTTGGTCTATATTTACTATAGAGGGGAGTACCTTGGCTAGTCTAAGTGCTAATATTTTCGTTAAGATCTTAAGATCCATGTTCAACAGGGATATTGGTCGATAGGAGGCACAGTCTGTCGGGTCCTTCCCTGGTTTTAACAGGAGGACCATATAAGCTTCTAGCATAGAGTCGGGCAATGTGTCATGTTCATGGCAGTATGCCAGGAGGCAGTTAAGCCTAGGGGCTACTATTTCAACATGAGTCTTGTAGAAGTCGGCCGGAATACCATCCGGTCCAGGGGCTTTTTTCGGGGGGAAAGTGAATATTGCCCTCTGAATTTCTTTTACCGTGATCTCGGCATCCAAAAAATTCATGTCATCCGCCGACAAACTCGGTATGGACAGGCTGCTTAACAGAGAATCCAATGCCGAGAGGTCATAGGACGGTATAGGGGAGTAAAGAGCGGAAAAAAAACGGACAAACTCCTGCAAAATACCCTCCGGTTCCCCAACTAGAAACCCCCCTCTGTCTCTAATAACTGGGATGTTAGTCAGCGGGTGATAGTCAGCGACCAGCATGGCCAAGAGTTTCCCATTCTTGTCGCCCTCTGCAAATACAGTCTGCGCCCTTTTTGCCATCTCCACCCGCGCTTGCCCCGTGAAATGTGTGGACAAAGCTCGCTGCGCTTCCAACAAGTTCTCATACGAAGCCTCCGTAGGAAGGTCCGCATGAGCCCTCGCACTCTCCCTCTCCCGTTGCTGCAAGAGCTCATTCTCCTCATTATCCTGCACCCGTACCTTTTTAACAGCAGAGATGTACTCCCCCCTTGCCACTGCCTTATATGCGTCCCATACAATGTGAGGGTCCGCCGAACCGGCATTAAGAGACCAGTACGACCGCATGGTCTCATCCAGCTGGGCCGAAACCTGTTCATTTTGCAACCATCCAGGTGAGAGCCTCCAGCCACCCCCCCTCGCCCCTGACCCAAAAGCCAGGGTAACAGCAAGGGGATTGTGATCGGTCAGACCCCCAGCCAGATAAGCAACCTCTTTAACATATGACAATAATAAGTTGTTTCCAAAGGCCAGATCAATTCTGGCCGCCGACCTATGAGCCGCTGACACATGGGAGAAACATCTGTCCATTGGATGTTTCCAACGCCATAACTCAGTAAGATCCGCTACATCTCTCCAATCATTCAGATCTGCAGAATCCACCCTACCCGGATTGGAAGAGTCCAACGCCGCCTCAAGGACAGCATTAAAGTCTCCCAACATTAGAATAGGAAGGTGAGCATATGGTGCGAGTTTAGACAACAAGTCATATAAAATTTGATTCTTAAATGGTGGAGGTACATAAATGTTCACCACTACCATGGCTTTATGACACATATCCATAACCACTGCCACATATCTACCACCCGGATCAGAAAACACCTGGTGAATCGTGCAAGACACAGTTTTACTAATTAGGATAGAGACTCCCCTAGCAAAGGTGGAGTAGGTCGAGTGCAGTGCCCTTTGAATCCAAGGTTTGTGAAGGGAAAGCACTCTACCGCCATCCAAATGCGTCTCCTGTAAGAAGATGACATGTGGTCGAAACAATTTTAGATATTGGAATACCGAGGCCCTCTTAAACTTGTGGTTCAGGCCCCGAACATTCCAAGAGATTATTTTAATCTCATTCGCCATGACAGAAGTATGTACAATACCTAATACATGATAGTCTCCACTCAGGGGAAAGATCCCCCGATTCAGCACAAACCTCCAGAGCAACCATTACACAAACAAAATGTGACCCCATATATCGAGCTGTGACTCTAACCAAACCCACCCCTGCTTTTATACCAGAAACTAACATCCCCAGTCCGGTAAGTAGCATATACCCTGAACAAAAACACAAAAAACTTGCGGTGACTTCCCGCCGCTGCGACTGAAAGTTCGGCAGTACCGTTGAAAATCCTCACCAACTTCCGCTTACTCCTTTCAGAATATTTTGGAATGGCAATCCTAATGGGCAATAGCTGCACGAAAAACGGCCCCCGGTGCAGTCCCAACATATGCAATGAAGAACAATAAAAAGGGTAGAAATACAAGGGCAAAAAAATAAAACATCTAAAGTGGCCACCCGTAAAGGTGAAAAGACCCCTTTTCGCCATATTTGATGAGAGCGCCAATGAAGCAGCCTGAGAAAGAACCATAATCCAAAAACGACCCTTAAGTCCCTTCGGGCAATCATAGGTCAGTTTATCAAGATTGAAACACAAGGACGCCATTTAGAGCCCATGCTGAAATCATGAGGAGGATACCTGCGCCTAAGCGGGCTGCCATGGTTCCCGCCACAGCCCCGACCCCCCCCCCCCACCCTCAGGAAACCATCCGAAGCAGCATAGTGTAGGTTAACTAGGGGGGGTGCCCAACCAAACATACCAGTCCAGATGTGACACAGCAGGCAGACCCATGGATCTCAGAATTCCTTGTCCATCCACTCACAAGCTTCCTCCGGATGCTCAAAAAATTTCACCGATCCTTTGTACTGAACCCGGAGCTTGCTGGGGTACAACATACTGTACTTGACCTCCTTCTCCCGCAGCTTTTTACGGACCTCATTAAATGATCTCCTCTTCTGTTGCGTAGCCGCCGAGAAGTCTGGAAATAGCATTACCCGCGTGTTTTCAAAGCGCAGCTCCTGAGCTTGTCTGGCTTGTGTGAGTATCATGTCCCTATCCCGATAGTTCAGGAATCGAACCAGGAAAGGTCTGGGATAAGCTCCCTGGGGCCTGTTGCCAGTGGGGACCCTGTGAGCGCGCTCAACCACGTAGGTAGGGGGGAGATCTTCCAGGGACAGCAGCTGCTTGAAGAGGAGCTCCGCAAACTTCTCTGGTTTGTCCCCCTCAGCCCCCTCGGGGAGCCCCACTACCCGAACGTTGTTTCTCCTCTGGCGGTCCTCTGCGTCTATGGCTCTGTGTTGTAACGCCCTGACCTGGTCCCGGAGCTCAGCAAGCTGTGCACCATGGTCTCGGGAGGTGTCCTCCACATCAGACACCCGCGTTTCCACTGTGGTCAGACGGCCCCGGATTTTGTCCAAGTCATGCCTGATCAAATTGCATTCTGAGGAGAGATGGTCAATACGCCCCATAAGTTCTGCTTTGCTGGCACTAATCGCGGCCAGAATCGGCCCAGTGATAGCCTCTGTGTCCACAACTGGGGCCTGATCGAACACCGGATCCCTCACCCCTGCCTCTCCAGCCTGATCCATCCTCTTTCTGGCTGGCTTAGCACGCTGCTCCGTTAGTGAGGGAGACAAGATGGCGGGGGCGGGGCTAGCAGTGTGCTTCCCGGAGCGCTGCTGAGGACGGCTTTTACTTGCCTTATTAAGCCTCTTTGAAGCCGAGGGAGACATCCGCAGCGTCAGGGCACCTTCCCCCGTGCAGCTGTATCACAGTGGCCGGTTCAGGCACTCCACAGACCCGGATAGTAGACAGGAGTAACGGAGCTGCAGAAGAACTCGTGCTGCCTCACTCACATCCGGCCGGAAGTCCTCCTAAATTTAGCACTTTAGATTTCTCCCATAGACTTTTACAAGGTGTTGCGCGGCTTTTCGAATTTGCCGCCAACACCCCAAATTGTTTGCTGTTCGGCGAACGGGCGAACAGGCAATGTTCGAGTCGAACATGAGTTCGACTCGAACTCGAAGCTCATCCCTAATTGCCAGACTACACCAGCTGCTGTCATCCTCGGCTGGATCGGCTACCATGCACTGATGCTCAGCTATTTTCATTGGTCTGGCTAAGTTGACGTCACTTTCACGCATGCGTTACAGTTCTTTCATCTAAGCATTGCCAAAATGTATATACTGAGCGCTACATGTGTACAGACAGGTAATGGAAATTTAATACAGGAGAGACACAGTATGTCTCTTCTGCATTAAAATCCTGCCTGTATGCCAATTTTTTTTTGTTACATAAATTTCCACAAAAAAAAAGAAAAGAAAAGAAATGCAGTCACCACAATTAAGGATTGGTAAACTGCAACATTAGATGTTTTTGTTTTTTTGTATATAATACACTTTAAGTATTTTTCTGTCAAAACATGTAGATTTTACCATGTGTCAAAAATGTAAACAATGTCCCACATTATAAGTGGTTAATGTCCTATGGTCTTTCTTTTGAATATCATTGTTTTTCCTCCACAATTGTCTCTCTTTCACATCTGTTGTATTGATGTATAGATAATGATGGTGACATGCTAGAAGTGCAATTGGCGAAAAAAGGTAGCAGCCCAGGCCCCAGAACCATGCCTTGTAGCTTCTGTAGGAAGTCGTGCTGTACACGTGTACTGAGTGTGGGGTTTTGCTATAGAGGAAGATGCTGTAGATTGTAAACTCCAGTGTGAGACTGCTCGATGACTGAAAGTGGTTGTAAGGTCAGAAGATTTTTTTTTTTAAAACTTCTGTGTGCAGCAGCCACCCTCAGCCCCCCTAATACTTACCTGAGCTCGATCCTCGATCCAGCGATGTTGCAGGAGAGTCTTGGCTGCCCGATGTTGCAGGAGAGTCACCAGCAGCGCGGTGCCATTGGCTCCCACTGCTGTCATTCTAAGTTAGTGATCCAATAAGGAGCGAAAGGGGGCGGGGCCAAACCGCAGCTCTATGACAGCTTGTGTGTCCCCAAAGCAAGCTGCTTGCTTTGGGGGCACTTGGCAGAAAGGAGGGGCCAGGAGAGCTGGCGAGGGACCCGAGAAGAGGAGGATATGGGCTGCTCTGTGCAAATCCACTACACAGCAGGTAAGTATAACATGTTTGTTATTATTAAAGAAAAGAAAACCAAGGCTTTAGTATCACTTGGATGTGTGGATGATGGCCAGCATTATTGTAGGTACAGAGAACTGGAGTATGCAACACCAAGAGATAAAAGAAAGAGGTGTCCCAACAATATAAGCTCTCAACTCCACAGAATCTGCCTGCAGGTGTACAGTATATATGTAGCGGGGTCTTTAAATTTAGTTGGGGTACACCTGGGTAGTAGTGTGACCCAGGTGTGTAAATTATGAGAGGTTTTGGACCCCTTTGTATTCGTGGAGGATTGGGTGGTGTATTATTCTCCTTGGCCTGTGGGTGACGGGGTACCCGCAGGCTCGAGGTAGAATCACTGCCACAGTGCTACCCTTTTTGTCCCTTTCCGGAGATGGTACAGCTAGGGCGGGGAACCTGCCGTGGTGTCGATGGGAGGAGATAAAAGGGGGAGACGCCCTTACCACGAGGTCTTCGAGGATCTTCTCTTCACGCACCTAGGTACCTTAGGCCTGGGTGCGGGCGGTTCGGAGTTCCGGCCCAGGCGCCCTAGGCCTGACCGGAAT
The DNA here is from genome assembly GCA_029206835.1 of Rana muscosa. Lineage (NCBI taxonomy): Eukaryota > Metazoa > Chordata > Amphibia > Anura > Ranidae > Rana > Rana muscosa. Next base: position 841,284,747 of record CM055122.1, read on the forward strand.
GGAGTTGGAGTCCATCCCAGGCACCTTCATCCTGGGGTGAGGTACTAAATCGTAGGCCTGGGGCCCAGTGACTTCGACTGGGTCCCGCAAGGGCGAAGTGATCCGAGGGTCCCCGAGGTGGACGGGGTCCGCATCTGAGGTGAGGAGGCCGGGGAGGTCACCCGTCCGGAGAGTCCGGAGCAGCATCAACCCGGTGACGGATGGGCCTCCGGTAACTCCCTTAGAGGGACATCTTCCCCTGATAGGGGCCACAGCGCAGCGAAGGTACTCCTAAATACGTTCTCTTGAGTTGCTGGTAGAGACTCACAAGTTCTATGTTCTGTACTAATCAAGGCTACGATAACCGCTGGTGAAATCACAGTGGTTTAGATTGAAATCAGGATAGTGCCTCGACCTGCTCATCCCACCGTATCAGGCTGTTATAACGTTCCAACCAGTTGGCTACTGAAGCACGGTTTATTGTGGAGCTTGCAATAAAACAAGAGTTGGACTGTGATCGGTGTGTGGACTCTGGTTAATGGGAGCAAAGGGAGGTGTCAGCATAGCAGGACTGAGTTTCATAACTAAAACACATTGGCCTGAGTAAGATACTGATACTGGCCTTCACCTCACCCACAGCCATGGGGAGGACATGGGCCGTAGCGCATCTCACCCTGTCGTGTGACATACCCCTAGACAAAGGAGATGGGGTGAGGCCGCTACATATATCTTGAGATTCCTCCCAATTTTCTGTGATGGGCAAGACAAACACCTTTTTTGGCAAATATATATGAACACCCAATGCACCCTTTTCACACTTCTGATCATGTACTGTTGAGCCATGGTGCTAGAGACAGTAGTCTGTGTTGTTATTAAAATTGAATAGGCTGGCCCCTTTTGCAGGTATAGCAAAACATTACAAACAAGTATGAAACAAGAAAAATCTGGATGGCTGCACACCAACGATCCTCTTTTATTGATCAGTTAAAGTGATTGTAAAGTTTCAGGATTTTTCCTATAAAAATAACAAACATGTTATACTTATCTGCTCTGTTGCAGTGGGTTTTCACAGAGCAGTCTGGATCCTCCTCTTCTGTGCTCCTGGTCCCTCCCTCCTTTCTAGTGGCTCCTCCCTCCTTTCTAGTGCCCCCACAGCAAGTAGCTTGCTATGGGGGCACCCAAGCAGAGTCACAGCTCCCTGTGTCCATTCAGACACAGAGCCCTGACCTGACCCCGTCCCCTATCTCCTCTGATTGGCTAGCTGACTTTGATTGACAGCAGTGGGAATCAATACTGTGTCTCAGCCAATCAGAAGGGAGATACTCGGATGGTTGATACACACGCGGACCAGGGATGTGCAGTCAGGGGAGGCAGGTGAGGCAGAGCCTCGGCTGCCATGAACATTAAAAAAAAATTGAGCTTTGAGGGTCGTAGCTCAGAGACCTGAGGTTACAGATGCCCCCAATGCATTGGTAGCCTAAGTCCTACCCCACCACTGGTAAAAATGTGGGGCTCCTATGACCCATGGTTCCGGAGATACAGGGCTCCTTGCGCAGCCTGTCAGAAGCTACATACAGAGTAGCCAGTTTAAATACAAGCTGACACACTCTGCAGCAGACTGACTCACTTCTCACTCACTTCTTGTCAGAGGCACTGAGCTCAATGGACACCTTGGAGTCTTGGACCAATGGTAACGTACCATTAGCCCCAGCTGTCCAATAAAAATCCTGCAGTGGAGGCACACCTCTCACTGCAGTGTCATAGAAGGGGCATGTGTCTAAAAGACAAATACTCCCTTCCAGCCCTCTTAATTAGAAGGAAATAATGTGTTTATGTGTATAACATTTACCCACAATCCCATGTTTTTCTCACAAGGTTAAGAGGGAGAATAAGAATCTGCTGCTGCTGTTGAAAAGGTACTGTTAAAATCAAGCTAAATCATATATTATTATGCTATACAGTGGAACCTCGGATTACGAGCATAATCCGTTCCAGGAGAATGCTCGTAATCCAAAGTACAGTGGAACATCGGATGGCGAGTAATGCGGTTCCACTGTAACGAGCGTTTTGCAATACGAGCACTGTATTCTTAAAAATCGTAACTCAGTTTGCGAGTGTTGTCTTGCAAAACAAGCACGATTCAGGCCAAAGCGGTGTGCAGTACCGCGTTCGGCCTGAGGTGGGGGCGCCGGAGCCGAGCCGAACATCGCCGATCGGCGGCGTTCGGAAATGCACAGAAAGGCCCGAGGACAGCTCTGCTGACCTCGGCAAATCTCGGGAACTAAGTCTTTCCGAGGTTTGCCGAGGTCAGCCGAGGTGTACTCGCATATCAAAGCGAGTTTCCCCATTGAAGTCAATGGAAACGAAAATAATTTGTTCCGCATTGACTTCAATGGCATGCAATACCGCATACGGCCAGAGGCGGGGAGCCGGAGAGCCTTGGAAACAGCCGGAAAGGCCCGAGGACAGCACGGCTGACCTCGGCAAACCTCGGAAAGGCTTAGGAACGTAGTATTTCCGAATCTTTCAGAACATTTCTGAACGGCACCGGCGCCCCCCCCACCTCAGGCCAAACATGCTACTGAACACCACTTTGGCCTGAATCCTGCTGGTTTTGCGAGACAACACTCGCAAACCGAGTTAGGATTTTTCAAAATACAGTGCTCGTATTGCGAAACGCTCGTTAACCATGTTACTCACAATCCGAGGTTCCACTGTATGTTATAAGATAAAAATGTATTATTTATATATTGACTGGTTTGAAGTTATAACTTCAAACTTCAGTAATTTGTCCATTAAGCCACCTGCTTGAGTACAGATTTATAAAATATAGTAAATTACCTTTAAAACAATATACCGTATATACTCGAGTATAAGCCGAGTTTTTCAGCACATTTTTTTGTGCTGAAAATGCCCCCCTCGGCTTATACTCGAGTCACCTTTTTGCGCCTGATCTCCCGGACTTTGGAGACCCGGTGCCGGCTGTAGGTCCCCTGGACCCCAAACTTGGCACACATGTAGCCCCATTCTTCCTCTACAAAGTTTGTTGTCCAGGGGACCTACGGCCGAGGAGCACCTATTTTTCAAAGCCGGGAACCCCTTCCATAGACTCCCATGTTAAACGGTAATTTCTCTGGAGACTTTGGGGACCCGGTACCGGCTGGTCGTAGGTCCCCTGGACCCGAAACTTTGCACACATGTAGCCCCATTTCTCCTCTATAAGTGTGCAAAGTTTTTTGTCTGGGGGACCTACGGCCCGGGAAACACAGATTTATTAAAGCCGGGCACCCCTTCCATAGACTCCCATGTTAAATGTCAGTCTAGTCATGGGCACAGTGAGGCATGGGCACAGTGAGGCATGCACATGGACACAGTGAGGCACAGTGAGGCATGCAGATGGACACCCTAGGCTTATACTCGAGTCAATACGTTTTCCCAGTTTTTTGTGGTAAAATTGGGTGCCTCGGCTTATACTCAAGTATATACGGTATTATAATTATTTGTATATTACTTACTTAATTAACCAGTTGCCACCCAGGCCAATTCTGACACTTCTCTCCTACATGTAATAATCATAATTTTTTTGCTAGAAAATTATTCAGAACCCCCAAACATTATATATATTCTTTTAGCAGACACCCTAGGGAATAAAATGGTGGTCATTGCAACTTTTTATGTTACACGATATTCATGAATATAAAAAAAAAAAAAAAAAAAAACACATGATGTTATGCCAAGTAAATAGATACTTAACATGTCACGCTTTGAAAACGCGAACACTCGTGGAATGGTGCCAAATTTCAGTACTTAAAAATCTCCGTAGGCGAGGTTTTCAAATTCATTACAGATTACATGTTTAGAGTTACAGAGGAGGTCTGGTGCTAGAATTATTGCTCTCGCGCTAACGATCGCGGGGTATATATCTGACTCTGTTACTAGCCAGTGCCTCACCAGTCACTGACCTCACTGCATGTCCCTGACGTAGACATCGCTGCACAGAGATGGGCCTAAGTTAAGTGTTAGGGGGGCTGCTGCACACAGAAGGCTTGTTACCTTAATGCATAGAATGCATTAGGATAAAAAAACAGCTGCCTTTACAACCCCTTTAAGACCAAAATGACAGATGGTACAGGTACAGTAGAGGACTGACAGATAAACGCGTTTCGCGCGAAAGACAACGCTTATTCATTACCCCATTAATAATAAGTGCCTATACTCTTTAAAATCCAGTATCACCATGCTCTGCACATGCTCAGTTGCTCTCTTTTTCGGTACTGTGCCAAATTTGTAGAGTCTGATCTGCGGACAGCCTAAAGATTAAAGCCGGGTTCCACCCAAAAAGTGGAAGCTCCACTTATCTGTCTCCTCTCCCCCCCATCGGTGCCACATTTGCCACCTTTCAGGGGGTGGAGTGGGTACCTGTTTTTGACAGGTACCTGTCCCCACTTCCGTCGGACCTCGCGTGGCGAGGTACATCAGAAATCTGGCCCCCCTCCTCCTTCCCCTGCCTCCGGGCCAGAAAGAGAGCTCAACGCGCTTCGCTCATGCGCAGTAGGAAACTGGCTGTGAAGCCGCAAGGCGGCGGCAACACCCGAGAGCCGATGGAAACATTGGCTGGGGTGTCGTCATGTCTGGATTCCAGGACAGGTAAGTGTCCTATTATTAAAAGTCAGCAGCTACAATATGTGTAGCTGATGACTTTGATTTTTTTCATGCCGGGGCGGAACACTGCATTAAAGCAGACCCAAACTCATTGATTTAACAGTTTTCCTGGCATGCCAGGAATGCTAACTGTCACATTTGCTTGTGTTCTCGCTTCTCAACCAAACTGTCAAATCATCAAATGGCTGGTGTCATAACTGATCACATGTGCAGAACCATGGCAGTTGCAGGTACAAACAGATAATAGGATTTTTAAAACAGCTTACCTGTAAAATCATTTTCAAGGAGTACATCACAGGACACAGAGCTCTGTTATTTACATCATGGGTTATATGGTTCACCACCAGGTGATCAGACACTGGCACACCCTAATTACAAGGGAAGTTCCCCTCTATATAACCCCTCCCATACGGAGAGTACCTCAGTTTTGTAGCAAAGCAATAAGTATCCCATACTTGGACATATATACTTACATACCCCAAATCTTTTAGAGGGGCGGGAGCTCTGTGTCCCGTGATGTACTCCAAGAAAAGGATTTTACAGGTAAGCTGTTTTAAAAATCCTATTTTCTTTCTCGTACATCACGGACACAGAGCTCTGTTCTTTACATCATGGGATGTCCCAGGGCAATGCACAACTAGAGGGGAGGGAGACACAGATCCAAAAAAAGCATACCACCATCAGACGTGAGGATCTATACTGCTGCCTGCAGTACACTGCGCCCAAAGGCGGCATCCTCTTGCCCCCTTACATCCACTTGATAAAACTTTGTGAACGTATGTACCGAAGACCAGGTTGCAGCCTTGCAGATCGGAGTCATGGAAGCCTGGTGATGCACTGCCCAAGAAGCACTGACCGCTCTAGTGGAGTGCGCCCTCACACGAAAAGGAGGATCTTTCCTTTTCAAAGCGTAGGCCTGAATAACAACTTGTCGAATCCACTTAGCAATAGTAGATTTCGACGCTGCCTGGCCCTTCCTAGGGCCTTCTGGCAGCACAAACAAAACATCAGTTTTCCATATTTGAGCAGTAGCATCCAGATAGAATCTGACTGCTCTCACTACATCCAGAGAATGCAATAATACCTCTTCCGCAGAATGCGGATCTGGGTAAAAGGATGGCAGGATAACATCTTCATTCAGATGAAATGTAAAAAAGAAGGGGGTGGAGGTGCCAACTAAATTAATCCTACTGTAATCATTAATGTAAGTATAGTATATATACTTAGAGGTTCACTTGAAAATGATATCCATCGAGGATGGGGGTGTTCTGAGGTCTGTTGGCTAGCTTGTGAAACGTCCCACTCTATGTTTGGAGGACCTCCCTGCTGTATGACATCACTTCCACGTTCCAGACTGGTTAGCATGGAGCTTCCTGTCATGTGACACCACAGAGAAGCCTGTGCAAACGAAAATCTACATCTCCTACACCTCACAGCCGAGGGGAACTTTGCCAGAGCCAGCAGAGCGGCACCAACAGACCTCAGAACACCCCCATCCTCGATGGATATCATTTTCAAGTGAACCTGTAAGTATATATACTATACTTACATTAATGATTACAGTAGGATTAATTTAGTTGGCGCCTCCACCCCCTTCTTTTTTACACTTCTTGCTGACAGAGGACATGGACACCCTCTGAGGATGGCTGCCTCCTTTTGTTTTTTAATATACAGATTGACTTAGAAGTGCCATTAGAGCCACTATTACATTCATTTTAAAGGCATCACATCGCTAGGAGCGTCGGAATCCCCCCCCCCCCTTTCTATGATCATTCAGATGAAAGCCTGAGACAACCTTAGGCAAAAAAATTGGATGAGGTCTCAACACCACCTTGTCCTTGTGAAGGATCAAATAATGCTTTTTACAAGAAAAAGCTGCTAATTCCCATACCCTCCTTGCAGAGGATATAGCAACTAAAAAGACCAATTTTTTCGTTAAGAGAGCCAAAGGCATACAAGACATTGGTTCAAAAGGTTGTCTCTGAAGAACCGATAAGACAAAATTTAAGTCCCAAGGACACAAAGGGGACCTGACTGGTGGCCTTAAACCCAACACACCCTGAATAAAAGCCCGAACCAGGGAGTGAGAGGCAAGAGGCCTTTGAAAGAACACTGATAAAGCTGAAATCTGACCCGTGATTGTGCTCAAGGTTAGTTTCATTTCTACCCCAATTGGAGAAAAGACAATACTAATGGCATATCTTCAAGGATTCCAAGCTCTGGATTCACACCAGGAAACATATGCCTTCCAGATTCTACAATAGACAAGCCTGGAAGCCGGCTTCCTGGGATTAATCATAGTAGAGAGAACTGGACCCGAGAGTCCACGACCCTTCAGGATGTAGGTTTCAATAGCCAAACCGTCAAATTTAGACTTTGTAAGGAAGGGTGGAATACTGGACCTTGCGAAAGCAGGTCTGGACGTAGTGGAAGGCTCCAAGGTCTTCCTACCACCATCTTCACGATCTCCGTATACAAGGGTCTTCTGGGCCAGGCTGGGGCCACTAGAATTACTGGTATCTTTTCCCTCCTGATCCTGCGCAGAAGCCGCGGTAGGAGCGGGAGCGGGGGAAACGCATAGATCAGAGAAAACTGACCCCAAGGGATAACCAACGCATCCGTCCTGAATGCTAGTGAATCCCTTGCTCTTGAGACAAACATGTCCAACTTTTTGTTGAACCTGGAGGCTAGCAGGTCCACATCTGGGGTACCCCACTTTTGCCATATCGCCAGAAACACGTCGGGGTGTAGAGACCACTCTCTTTTTGCCTTGACCAGTCGGATCACCTCTCTTAAAGACCTGATCTTGGACTTGGGTAGGAATACCTTGTTTTGGGTTGTGTCTATGACCATGCCCAAATGTTCCAGCCTTTTTAGGGGCCGCAAGGATGATTTTTCCAAGTTGAGGACCCAGCCTAAGTGCTCTAAGTACTCTACTGTTTTGAGCACATTGTGGTTCAGACGTGCCACTGATCGTTCTACCAAAAGTAGATTGTCCAGATATGCCGTTATGGCAATGCCCTTTGCCCTCAGATTTGCTAGGAGCGGGGCCAGAACCTTGGTGAAAACCCGAGGTGCAGTGGCCAGACCAAAGGGTAGAGCCACGAACTGAAAGTGGCGGTGCTCCACCGCAAACTATAGAAATTTTTGGTGAGCGGGGCAAATAGGCACATGTAGATATGCGTCTTTGATGTCTATTGACGCCATGAATTCCCTGCCTTGAAGGGTGGAGACTACTGAGCGGATTGACTCCATACGAAAAGAGCGAATGTTCAGGAATTGATTCAGATCTTTTAGGTCTGACATCTCTGTTTGGTTTTGGAACTGTAAAAAGGTTTGATTAGAACCCGGCGCCTTGCTCCCCTTCGGTAACCCCTATGATTACCCCTTGGGATAACAAGTGATCCAATGCTAGGAACAAAGGCCCTCTTTTTTCCAGATTCTTGGAGATGTTTGACTTGAGGAAACGAGATGGCGGGGGCCCTCGTAATTCCAGTCTGTAACCTGTAGACACTGTGGAGATCACCCACTTGTCTCGAATCTGTTCCTGCCAAGTCTCTGAAAATCATAAGAGTCTTCCCCCCACTCGGCCGAGCAGGGGCGCCCCTTCATGAGGAGGCTTTGGGGTTCTGCCTTGCAGAATTTTGGCTCCAGAATTTTTTATGGCATTGGGCCTGGCTCTGGGTTTTCCCTCTTGTATGCGGCTGGGGAGGCCGCCGCCAGTGCCTGGAGGCTATAGCCACTGGGGCTGGAGAAATAGAACGTTTAAAAGAGGGACACTTACTCTTCTTTTTAACTGGCAGCAAGGTAGTCTTACCGCTCTGGATATATTTTTCTAGATCATCCCCAAATAGGCATTCCCCATAAAAAGGGAACCCAGCCAAATGTTTTTTGGACGGAGCTTCAGCTGACCAGTGCTTTAGCCAGAGAATCCTGCGCATGTGTACCAGCAGGACTGTAAGGAGGGACGCTTGCTAAATTGAATCATTAATAGCATCCACCGCAAAACATAAGGCCTTTGGCAGGTCCAACCAATCTCTGGCCTGTTCAGCAGGGAGGATTTTAACCACCTGCTTAATCTGATCCTTTAGGAACTGACACATACCAATAGCTGCTACTGCAGGTTGAGTTACAGTGCCAGCCATAGAAAAGGAAGCTTTAAGCAGAGACTCCAGCTTTTTCTCAGTTGGGTCTCTAAATACCTGAGCATTGTCTACAGGACATGTCAGGTTTTTATTCACAGAAGAAATGGCTGTATCTATTGCCGGCACACTCCATTTCTTGGTGAATTTTTCCTCCATAGGATAAAGAAGAGAAAACTTCTTAGGGGGAGTAAACAGCTTGTCTGGGTGACCCCAGTCAGCATACATCAGTTTCTCCAGCAAAGGATGGACCGGAAAGGTATATGCAGCCTGTGGAGATTTCAATGACCCCAAGGAAGGGACAGGAGATTCGGCCAACTCAGAGGAAGGCAGGTTGTGTGCTCTGTATAGGTCTGTACTTATAATCTGAGGGCTTGAGAGGAGGACGGAATCCTTTCCTCATCCCCTGAGTCCTCTGACTGCTCCGCGCATTGGCGACAAACTACATACATTTTTAAAAGCCTTTAAATGCCTTTACAGGTTACCCCGTTAGATTTACAGAGGAGGTCTACTGCTAAAATTACTGCCCTCGATCTGACCTTCGCGGTGATACCTCACATGCATGGTGCAATTGCTGTTTACATATGACGCCAGACCGACGCTTGCGTTCGCCATTGGGCAAGAGCAGGGCAGGACAGGGGTGCTTCTTTTTTTTTTTTATTATTAATTTTGCTTTTTTATTTTATTTTTAAATTGTTCCTTCCATATTTTTTTTTTTTTTATCATTTTTATTGTTATCTCAGGGAATGTAAATATCCCCTATGATAGCAATAGGTAGTGACAGGTACTCTTTTTTGAAAAAAATGGGGTCTTCTAGACCCTAGATCTTTCCTCTGCCCTCAAAGCATCTGACCACACCAAGATCGGTGTGATAAAATGCTTTCCCAATTTCCCAATGGCGCTTTTTATATCCGGGGGGGGACATTCCCTCCCACTGCTTGTAAAAGCAGTCCAGAGGCTAATTAGCCACTAGGATTGCTTTTACATGAAAGCCGGCCGCTGGCTGAAAAGAATGATACCAAGATGATACCTAAACCCGCAGGCATCATTCTGGTATAAACATTCAAAGTCCAGCAACATACCAGTACGTTGCTGGTCCTTGTTGGACATGTATTGTAATCTTTTTTTTTCATGCAGCCAGTTGGCTGAACGAAAAAAGAGATTGATAGGTGGGTATGCCCACCATTAGAATACCGCCCTTCATCCACCCACTTCTAATGATGGGCATACATGCACCATTTATATATGCCGAAGCATGGGGGCATCCTCCCGCAAAAAAAGTTATGCCGCACACACATAGTCAGACTTTTCCACGGGCAAGCCTCCGTCGGAATTTCGACCGTATGTACGCGGCATTAGGAGCAAAATCGCTCCTCCGCCCCTGCTGCCCCAATGCTTAGGCATATATGCTTTTTTTTTTTTAACTGTGGTGGTGAAATCACCTCCTACAGCACTGGAGTCGCAGGGATCAGGCCTGTCTCTGCGAACGCTGCAGTTATGTGTGTTGTGTTTTGTAAGTGACAGTGATCGATCGATACTGCACTTGGGTGGCCTGGGCTGGACGGAGGGGCAAAACGCAGGTGCTAGCAGGTATCTGGGCTGATCCTGGGAACCCTAAACTGCTGGGGACGCTAGTATAGATCTGATCAGATCAGATATTGATCTGATCAGATACTATACCACTAAGGGGGGTGTATGCTTCACGCGTGGGTGTTAGCGTTACTGGCACTAACCTGACGCTGCCTGGGGTGTGACGCAGACCCTCTCTGACGCTAAAACCTAATTGATATCACCCGCCGGGCGATCAGGGGGTTAAACCTTTATTGGGTTATATATACGGCGGGTGCCCTGACACTATAAAAAGCAAACTAACTAACCAGCATCACCCGTAACACTTATATGGTGATCACTGGTGAAAGGGTTAACTAGGGGCAATTAGGGGGTTAAAACCTTTATTAGATAATATATGGGGGTACCTGACGCTATAAAAACCTGCGGCGAACCTAAAAAAAATTACTGGCTACCGATCTGCATCACCGACGCTAAGACAGCGATCAGAATAATGATCGCTTAGCGACAGTGGTGATAGGGGGTGAAAGGGTTACCTGGGGGGCGATCAAGGGGGTTAAACCTTTATTAGATAATTTATAGGGGTACCTGACGCTATAAAAACCTGCGGCGAACCTAAAAAAAATTACTGGCTACCGATCTGCATCACCGACACTAAGACAGCGATCAGAAAAACGATCGCTTAGCGACAGTGGTGATAGGGGGTGAAAGGGTTACCTGGGGGGCGATCAAGGGGGTTAAACCTTTATTAGATAATTTATGGGGGTACCTGACGCTATAAAAACCTGCGGCGAACCTAAAAAAAATTACTGGCTACCGATTTGCATCACCGACACTAAGAAAGCGATCAGAAAAATGATCGCTTAGCGACAGTGGTGATAGGGGGTGAAAGGGTTACCTGGGGGGCGATCAAGGGGTTAAACCTTTATTCGATATTTTATGGGGGCACCTGACGCTATAAAAACCTGCGGCGAACCTAAAAAAAATTACTGGCTACCGATCTGCATCACCGACGCTAAGACAGCGATCAGAAAAATGATCGCTTAGCGACGGCGGTGCTAGGGGGTGAAAGGGTTATCTGGGGGGTGATCAGGGGGTTAAACCTTTATTAGGGGGGGTTAGGGGGCTACACTGGACCTAAAACTAAATGTAGTGACACTTTTACAGTCACAAATGTCACTGATTGCAGTGATCAGTAAATAAATGGTCACTGCAATCAGTGACACTGTGACTGGGGGGTGATCTGGGGGGGCGATTTGTGTGCCTATGTGTCCTGGTGTCAGTGTAGTGTTAGTGTACTGACCTGTGTGTCTTCTCTTGTACGGCGCTCGGTATATGTGAGCGCCGCATGAGAGATGACATCACTTCCTCCTGCTTCCTCTGCCTGTGTAAACATTACACAGCAGAGGGAGCATTTCCATTCACCGGGAGCGATCGCGGGGGGGTGGCCGGAATCGAATGGCCGCCCCTCATGTCGGATCGCTCCCCAACGAATACCGACCGCTCACTGTATAGGAGGGGGGTCCGATCGGACCCCCCAACTGTACAAAGGCAATCACGTACACTGTACGTGATTGTGCCTGTCGGTGCCATTCTGCCGACGTACATATACAGTGAGCGGTCGTTAAGTGGTTAAAGGATTGAATAATAAAGAAAAGGGAAAAGCACTCACGCTGCCACATCTGTATATTTAAGGGGAAAACATGGACGATTACTCAGAAGGGGTAACCAATGGTCGGACTTTAAAGGCAAGGAAACAATAGAAATAGCAAAAAATATATATTTATTAAAGAGAAATACAAATTGTAATTAGGGTGTCCAATCACCTGGTGGTAAACCATATAACCCATGATGTAAAGAACAGAGCTCTGTGTCCCGTGATGTACAAGAAAGAAAACAGCTTCCTTGGCTGAAAAGAATAGGTGGATTTAGTTCCACTTCAATTGCTGCTCAGGGCTCTGGGCTTCAACAGAATGGCAGCCTTCAGCAAGAGGAAACAGGAACAGCGCTGGAGGCAATTTACAGCACGCACTCATTTTGGTTGCATAATTATTAATGAGAAATGTATGTTCCTTGCTAAAGAACATTATTTTGTATCAATTGTTATGTGTAAAGTCCTGCTTTAAGTAAACCAGTACTGTATAAAAATGAATTGTATACACTGGGTTCCTCAAATGGTTTTGTTTATCTCTTTCATGTTCTTGTTTTTTTTCTATGATGTCCATCCCTTTTCTCTTCTAATTTTTTTCCCTCTGATCTTATATAATGGATGTTGGTGAGAGAAATACAAATTGTGGTACAGCAATTTTTAAGTGAGCACAAATGTGGAAGCACTAAAATGTAGTGTCTGTGACAGCAGTGATCTTTAGCAGTCTCAGTGTTCAACTATTCCCACAGCCCGTCCTCAGTCTTCAACAATTCCTACACCACGTCCTCAGTCTTTAACAATTCCTACAGCACGTCCTCAGTCTTCAACAATTTCTACAGCACGTCCTCAGTCTTCAACAATTCCTACAGCACGTCCTCAGTCTTCAACAATTCCTACAGCATGTCCTCAGTCTTCAACAATTCCTACAGTACGTCCTCAGTCTTCAACAATTCCTACAGCACGTCCTCAGTCTTCAACAATTTCTACAGCACGTCCTCAGTCTTCAACACTTTCTACAATACGTCCGAAGTCTTCAAACAATTCCTATAGCATGTCCTCAGTCTTCAACAATTCCTACAGCATGTCCTCAGTCTTCAACAATTCCTATAGCATGTCCTCAGTCTTCAACAATTCCTACAGTACGTCCTCAGTCTTCAAACAATTCCTACAGCCCGTCCTCAGTCTTCAACAATTCCTACAGCATGTCCTCAGTCTTCAACAATTCCTACAGTACGTCCTCAGTCTTCAAACAATTCCTACAGCATGTCCTCAGTCTTCAACAATTCTTATAGCATGTCCTCAGTCTTCAACAAATCCATAGGCAAAGTACATATTTCCATGTATTGACAGGTGCCTACAATAGTAAACATCAATAAAGAGAGTAAAAACAAACACTTTGATGGTGGTCCCCCACTGTTTACTCATACATTTGAAAATATACAATACAATTATTAGTTAGAGTTTAGAAATAAGGTCTGGCACAGGGCTGGATGATTTCTGGTTACCAATGCAACTTAAAAAACCTACCAGCGACCTTGCTATTGCTATTGGGGAGGGAAGGTTAGCCATGACGCAAAAAAACTCCAAGTCAGAGCAAAGATGAGGTGAGGAGCATGAAAGGGTAGAAAATTGTTTTAGGCCAGACAGGTGCAGGCAGGAGGAGAGAGCACCCAGGACAAAAGATAGCAGGGGCATGGTGGGAGATAAGATGGTCTTCTTCTACATGACAGTGATGGAGGGTGGCATGGCTGCATGCAGTGACTTCTCCTTCTTTATGGGGGTGTGGCCAAAGAGTAGCACAGAGTAGCCCTGCAGCTGCTGCTCGAATTACTGCTAGCCCAGCAACCCCAAGATGTCTGTCAGGGCTGGGCTCAGCCCTTCCTTCTCTGAGCTGGCTGCTCAGCTGTCGGCTAATTACCAGCTCCTTTCTCTCTACAGTGACTCACCTGTTGATGATCTGCTTGTCAGTCCTGCCTACTTAAAGCCTTCCAGCTCACTTCATCTCTGCCTTCGCCTTTATCAATATCACAGAGACTTTCTCCTGCGTTCCTGTTGTGGACTTGCTCGGATGACGTTCCTTCTGGCTCCTGATCCTGCTTGTTGTACTACTACGTTTATCTCTGGCTCTCTGACATTGGCTTGGCCAACTACTCCATCCGGTTACTGATCTCTGGCTATGTTTTGACTACGCTTAATCTGTTTACCTTTTTATTATTATTATTATTATTATTATTATTATTATTATTAAACAAGTGTGATTTAACTGTACTTCGGTCTGATTCATGGTTTCTGACAATAGGCGAAGGCCATGAATTCAGAAGATGCAGCCAATCCACTTGTTGATAATATTTTTTCCAAATTGGATGACCTGGATCACCGCATGGATCAGTTTGCCATGGCGTTACAGACGCTCCTGAGTCCCACGGCTCGTCTGGAATCTCCCACTGTGGCCGCTGTTGCTGTTGCCCCAGTCTCTGTGCAGGCACCCGCCTCGCATATTGTCTGATTCCGCTCCGCTTCCCAAGCGATTTGGGGGTGATCCAGTTCAGTGCAGAGGGTTTCTCAACCAGGTTGAGATATACTTTGAGATGCTGCCCCAGTCATTTCCCACAGACAGAAGCAAAGTAGGTTTCGTGATATTTTTGCTTTCTGACAGAGCCTTGACCTGGGCAAACCCTTTATGGGAAACACAAAAACCCGTGGTCCTCAGTTACCCAGAATTTGTGGCTTCCTTCAAAAGGGTATTTGAAGTTCCCGCACACGCCGCTTCTGCTGCCAAGAGCCTCATGTCCATCAAACAGAGTCCGAGGACGGTTGCCGATTATGCCATTGAATTCCGTACTCTGGCAGCAGAGGTTTCTTGGAACAATGAGGCCCTCGTGGCTGCCTTTTCTCATGGTCTCTTGGATAACATCAAGGATGAGATAGCAGCCCGAGATATACCCACTGAGCTGGAGAGCTTGATCACATTTGCCATCCTCATTGACTACAGACTCAGAGAAAGACTGTCTCTTAAGGAGCACTTGCGGAAGCCTCCTGTACGTTTGTCTCCGAGCTTTACAGTCCCACCCTTGCCTCCCTCACCTCCTATGCCTCCTGGTACCGAGTCGGTCTGTGAAGATGAACCCATGCACTTGGGCTTCACGCGTCTCTCTGTGGATGAGAGGGCCCTTAGGAGGAGGGAGAGATTGTGCCTTTATTGTGGCCAGGCTGGTCACTTTTTGAAGTCTTGTCCTACCCGTCCAGGGAACGCCCGAACCTTGAGGTCCTGTCATGGACAGACCTTAGGTGGCGTTGTTTCATCTCCAGTTTCCCAGAAGGATAAGCCCCTGATTTTGGTTACTCTGTCTTGGGCTGAGTCATCCGTCGAGATACAGGCTCTAATCGACTCCAGGGCTGCAGGCCTGTTCATTAATGCTGCCTTTGTTTTGAAGCACTCGATTCTACTGCAGCTGCGTGACACTCCACTTGCCATTGAGGCTCTTGACGGGAGACCTCTAAAGCCTGCTCATGTGAGCCATGAGACTGTTCCATTGTCCATGGCCGTAGGGGCTCTTCACCATGAGAAAATCCAATTCCAAGTTATTTCCTCACCTAAGTTTCTGCTGGTTATTGGTTATCCTTGGTTACAGAGGCACAACCCCTCTTTTGATTGGCTACGTGCTGAGGTTCTGTCCTGGTCACCACAATGCAGTAGGAGATGCTTCCAGAAGGTAGCCAAAGTCCTGTGCACCTCTTCATTCTCCTCCCTGCCGGAGGAGTTTCGCGATTTTAGCGATGTCTTTGACAAGGGTCAAGCCGGTACTTTGCATCCACACCGGTCGTATGATTACGCAATTGACCTTCAACCTGGTGCCATACCACTCGTGGCCGGGTTTACTCTTTGTTGGTCTTGGAGGTTAAGGCCATGGATGAGTATGCTGCAGATGCACTTTCTCGAGGTTTCATCCGCAAATCCTCGTCTCCTGCTGGTTTCTTTTTTGTGAAGAAGAAGAGTGGTGAACTGAGATCTTGCATTGATTATAGGGGTCTCAATCAACTCCCCATTAAGAATGCCTATCCGATCCCGTTGATTACGGAGTTATTTGACCGCCTCAAGGGAGCAACGGTTTTAACGAACCTTGATTTGAGAAGGGCATACAATCTCGTCAGGGTTAAGGAGGGCGACGAGTGGAAAACTGCATTTAATACCAGAACAGGTTATTATGAGTATCTCGTAATGCCTTTTGGCCTCTGTAACGCTCCGGCAGTTTTCCAGGAGTTTATTAACAATGTCCTCCGAGATTTGTTGCAGCTATGTGTGGTGGTTTATCTCGACGATATCCTCATATTTTCCAAGTCCCTGGAGAGCCACCATACAGATGTCTGTCGAGTGCTTCAGAAACGAAGAGAGAACAATCTCTATTGTAAACTGGAGAAGTGTGAATTCCATCGTGAACAGGTCAAATTCCTGGGTTTATGTAATTTCCATGGCTGGGTTTTTGATGGACCCAGAGAAACTTTCTGCTGTCCTACAGTGGCCTCCACCCGTGGGTTTTTACATTCTCTGCTGCATTTTCTTGGCTTTGCCAACTATTATCGGAAGTTTATTCATAACTTCTCGTCTCTGGTCAAGCCCCTGACTGATATGACTAGAAAGGACTGTAACCCACAGAGTTGGTTTCCAGAGTCCATTAAGGCTTTTGAGAGTCTTAACCACTTCCTTTCCGGGCCTATTCTGGCACTCCTCTCCTACATGCAAAAATCATACTTTTTTTGCTAGAAAATTACTCAGAACCCCCAAACAATATATATGTTTTTTTAGCAGACACCCTAGGGAATAAAAAGGCGGTCATTGCAACTTTTTATCTCACACGGTATTTGCGCAATAATTTTTCAAACGCCTTTTTATGGAAAAAAAACATTTCATGAATTAAAAAAATTACAAAACATTAAATTTAGCCCAATTTTTTACATGATGTGAAAGATGATGTTACGCCAAGTAAATAGATACCTAACATGTCACCCTTCAAAATTGCGCACGCTCGTGGAATGGCGCCAAACTTCAGTACTTAAAAATCCTCATGGGCGACGCTTTATTTTTTTTTTACTGGTTACATGTTTTGAGTTACAGAGGAAGTCTAGGGCTAGAATTATTGCTCTCGCTCTAACGTTCGTGGCGATACCTCACATGTGTGGTCTGAACTCCGTTTTCATATGTGGGCGGGACTTACGTATGCGTTCGCTTCTGCATGCAAACTACCGGGGACAGGGGCACTTTTCATATATTTTAATATTTAAAAAAAAATATTTATTGTTAATTTTACTTGAAACTTTTTACTTTGACACTTTAAAAAATAATTACAAATTTGATCACTTTTATTCCTATTACAAGGAATGTAAACATCCCTTGTAATAGGAATAAGCATGACAGGTCCTCTTTACAGTGAGATATGGGGTCAATAAGACCCCACATCTCACCTCTAGGCTGGGAAGCCTGAAATAAAAAAAACCAAAAAGACGATCCTGGCTTCCCAGTCAAGGCGGCGCCGTTTTTTTAATGCAGAGGCCGCGCGAACGATCATAGAGACTCTGGCGACCATCTGGTCTGCCAGAAATCTCTATGGTAGGCATCCAGGGCCAGCGGATCTGTTCTCCGACTCACCGATCGTAGTGGTGAGTCGGAAGAAGCACCGGAGGGCGGCGGAAGGGGGGGGACGTCCCCTCTCACCGCCCGTAAGAACGATCAAGCAGCGGAACATACACTATGATCATTCTTACGGTACACAGAATCGCCGGCTCTAAAAGACGATATCTGAATGATGCCTGTAGCTGCAGGCGTCATTCAGATATCCCCATTTAAATTCATGGACGTCCGTCCGGTGGGAAGTGGTTAAGGCTGTCTTTGTTTCTTCTCCTGTGTTGGCACATCCTGATCCTATGTTACCTTTTATCCTTAAAGTTGATTCTTCTGAGACTGGAGTTGCCACGCTTCTGTCTCAACGTCCTACCTCTGACAGCGCTATGCATCCGTGTGGCTACTTTTTCCAATAAATTGTCACCTGCGGAGTGCAATTACGAGATTGGTGACAGAGAGCTGTTGGCGATCATTTTAGCCTTGAAAGAATGGAGACATCTCCTCGAAGGTACCACTGTGCCGGTTCTCATTCTTACTGACCATAAGAATCTCACATTCTTATCTGAGGCTAAGCGCCTCTCTCCCAGAAGGGCGCAATGGGCTCTTTTCTTTTCTTGTCGAGGTTTTAATTACATTGTCTCATTCTTACCCGGTACTAAGAATGTAAGGGCTGACACCTTGTCACGACAATTTTCCTCCACTTCCAAGATGGAGTCGGTTCCGGTTCCTGTGATTCCTCCTGATCATATTCTGGCTACGGTTTGCACCAGTCTCACTTCTCCTTTGGGAGCCAAAATTCTTGCTGCTCAGGTCGATGCCCCTCCTGAGAAACCTTGTGACCGCTGCTTTGTTCCCGAGAGTCTCCGTACTACCGTGCTCCAGACTTACCATTCTCCCAAGGCTGCTGGCCACCCTGGGAAGAATCAACAGGATTTAGAACACTCTTGGGTCTCATCCTCCGACATACATGCCCCTGTCCTCCTCCGTGATTTCCATAGATGTTTTTCCCTCAAACCCGGTGGTCCTCCGAGGGGGAGGGATCATTGAGGAGGGGGTACTGTCAGGGCTGGGCTCAGCCCTTCCTTCGCTGTGCTGGCCGCTCAGCTGTCGGCTAATTGCCAGCTCCTTTCTCTCCTCAGTGACTCACTTGATGATCTGCTCGTCAATCCGGCATACTTAAAACCTTCCAGCTCACTTCATCTCTGCCTTCGCCTTTGTCAACATCACAGAGACTTTCTCCTGCATTCCTGTTGTGGACTTGCTCAGATGACGTTCCTTCTGGCTCCTGATCCTGCTTGTTGTACTATTACGTTTATCTTTGGCTCTCTGACATTGGCTTGGCCGACTACCTGATCCGGTTACTGAACTCTGGAAGGTGACACACATACAGTAGCACAGACCAAGCTAAATGGCACTGTGCAAGTGAGCTTATTACCAGGACAGAGATACATCTATCGCAAGTGTAGCACACAGACCCCTATTCCTTACCTTTGGCTCACTTGTAGGAAAAGGTGCACACCATGCCACAAGCCCGTACCCTCCTGTGTGAAGAGGTTGAGCGGTGTAATGTTCCTGGGTCTCTATGGTCAGGCTTTCCCGAGAATGGTTCCCGTCTTCACTACAACAAAGACAAGTCTCTATTCCCAAATAACTCCAAGGTCCACACCAATTGCAACTCCAACGTAGAGTTTATTTTCTCTTATGCGTAGTGTGACAGCAGGAAGGTAAAGTCACCTGGTTGCATCCAGGGGGGTAGGTATATTTCTCCCAGATTCAGGCTTTATGCCGACTTATACAACTAGGGAGAGAGTTGATGAAGCCCAGCTGAGGCTAGTGGGCTCATGGATGATTCATACCTCTAGGGAGAGTGCTGGGCGTCGTGCAGGCAGGGAGTTGATGAGACCAGCTGAAGCTTGTCAGCTCGTTTAAGGCCTCTATAAAAACTCCCAGCTTCATTAGGTGTTTGCTCATGCCTGGAACCAGACCTGTGTGGATTGTCTAGGGAGAGTGAACCCCTGTGCGGTGAGACAAAGCCTGTGTGGCTATTTGTTTGGACATTTACTAAACCAGGGACTTAGGGACTAGGACAGCACCAGGCTGATCCCAGTTGTTAGTTAGGAAACCTGCATGTTTAGTCAGAGGTCAAGCTGACCAGGGTTTATTTTGTTTATGTTTCTTTTTGCTTTGCTGTGTTTTTTTGTCACTGTAAATAGAGAAATAAACCGCACCTTTTTGATCTTGAAAACCCCAACCTCCGTCTGCTGGGCCTGTTTTTGTGTGGGGAGCCCATCCAGGGGATCACACACACCCGCTGCCGAGCTAACCCCCCCACAGTTGGTGGAGAATGCGGGCAGTTTTTTTTTAAGCCAGCATGGAGGAGATACTGAAACAGCTGGCTCTAGCAAATGCCAATCAACAGCAGACAAATGCAGGTTTGCAAAAGAGCCTTGCAGCTCAACAACAGAGCTTCGCAGCCCAGCAGCAAGCTCATCAACAGAGCCTTGCAGCCCAGCAGCAATCTGAGGCCCGCTTCATAGACCTGTTACAGAAGCAAGAGCAGAGACTACAACAAATGGAAGCAGTAATGCAGCAACGTCCGCAGACCAGTGAGGAAAGCCGTCCCACTAATACCGCGTCCTTTGGGGTGAGTCGTTTATTGACAAAAATGACTGGAGAGGATGATCCAGAGGTATTTTTGACCACATTTGAAAGGACTGCTGAAAGAGAAAAGTGGCCTGAGGAGCAGTGGGCTGGACTGGTGGCTCCTCTGTTAACTGGTGAATCGCAGAAGGCTTACTATGACCTAGAGCCTGACCAAGCAAAAGACTATGTGATGCTAAAAGCTGAAATATTGGCAAGGCTGGGTGTCACCCTGGCTGTCCGGGCTCAGCGTGTGCATAACTGGACTTTCCAGCTTGGAAAACCCCCCAGGTCTCAAATGTATGATCTCATTCACCTGAGCAGGAAGTGGCTACAGCCAGAGACTTTGTCCGCACCAGAGATTGTGGAACGTGTTGTAATGGATCGGTTTTTGAGAGCTCTTCCTACTGCCACCCAAAAGTGGGTAAGCCATGGAGACCCAGAGACGGCCGGTGGTCTTGTGGATCGTGTAGAGAAATACTTGGCTACAGAGAACCTGACGGCCTCTTCCAGAGACTCTCGGACTTTCCACCCTAAGACCAGACCATCCCCAGGGGCGGATAAGAGGATTCCAAGGGGTGAGGGTGGAGAGAGTGAGAGGGTGGGAGCTCTACCCAAAGTTTGGCGAGAACAGCCTGGGAAGTCAGGGGCTCAAGAGGCAGCCAAATGGATTGTTTGCTACCGCTGCCGGCAAGCGGGACATATTGCAGCAAATTGCCCGGTTGTGGAGGAACCCATGCAATGTGACTTTCTGACGGACAGACGTCAGTCGCTGTGTGCGACAGTCGCATGCACTGCCATTCGGGGAACTGAGAAACATTTATGCAAAATGTGTATTAATGGTAGAAATGTTGTGGTATTACTGGATTCAGGTAGCCTTGTGACCCTGATAAAGGCTGAATTAGTTAAAACAGAGGTCTCTGGGAATAGCAAGGTAGCTGTTATTTGTGTGCATGGGGACACCCGAGAGTATCCAGTGACTACAGTGTGTTTCAAGACCCCCAAAGGTACCCTCTCTCATCCAGTGGGGTTAGTATCTCAATTGCCGCATGATGCCATTGTGGGAAGGGATTTTCCGAAGTTCTGGGAACTGTGGGATGATCCTGAGCCCCCCACTGGTGCCCCTATGTACCAGGAAGGTGATAGCCAGAACTCCTCTGAGAGTGGTGAGGACTCTCCAGAATTTCCCTTGTCAGTATTGGCAGGCGAGACTCAAGAAACTGGAGAGGAGCCCACCTCCTCAGACGAAAACCTACCGTCTGTGGAGTTTTCTGATCTTGAGGTTCACAGGGAAAATTTTGCCACAGAACAGTTAAAAGACCCCGCCCTAATAAAGGCACGGGAAAACGTAGTGGAAATAGATGGCGAGTTAGTGAACCCAGATAATACCTGCACTTACCCATACTTCAGCGTAGAGAAGGACCTACTGTATCGGGTGGCAAAAAGGGCAGAAGAAACCGTTGAGCAGCTTGTGGTGCCCAAACCTTACAGGAAGTTGGTGTTGGAGTTGGCCCATGGGCACATTCTTGGAGGTCATCTGGGGACAGAGAAAACCCGAGAGAGGGTATTACAGAGATTCTATTGGCCTGGGGTGATGAAGGACATAGAAAATTATTGTTCCTCCTGCCCTGTGTGTCAGAGGTCGGCCCCGATGCCACATTTCCGTAGCCCGCTGGTCCCTCTACCCATCATTGAGGTCCCGTTTGAGAGGGTCGCAATGGATTTGGTAGGTCCTATAATCAAGTCCGCTAGGGGGCACCAGTACATATTAGTTATAATGGACTATGCCACCCGTTATCCAGAAGCGATCCCTCTCCGAAATACCTCGGCCAAAACCATAGCCAAAGAGCTATCTCTTGTTTTTAGCCGGGTGGGTATTTGTAAAGAACTGCTTACGGACCAAGGTACACCCTTTATGTCCCGGGTTATGAAAGAGCTGTGTAAATTGTTCAAAGTGACGCAATTGCGTACGTCTGTGTATCACCCCCAAACCGATGGGCTGGTTGAAAGATTCAACAAAACCCTAAAACAAATGTTGAAGAAAGTGGTGGATAGAGATGGAAAGGATTGGGACTGTCTACTTCCTTATTTGATGTTTGCTATTAGGGAGGTGCCCCAATCCTCTACGGGATTCTCCCCCTTTGAGTTACTGTATGGGAGACACCCAAGAGGACTGTTGGATATTGCCAAGGAAACTTGGGAAAGTGAGAGTTCTCCCCACAGGAGTGTGATTGAGCATGTCGCCCTGATGCAAGATCGAATTGCACAGGTAATGCCCATCGTGAAGGAACATTTGGCCCAAGCGCAGTTGGCACAGCAGAGAGTGTACAACCGTGGAGCCAAGACCCGTACCTTTTCCCCGGGGGATAGGATATTGGTACTTGTCCCTACGGTTGAAAGTAAATTCCTTGCCAAATGGCAAGGCCCCTACGAGATAATGGAAAAAGTGAGCGAAGTGAATTACAAGGTCAGACAACCAGGAAGGCGAAAGCCCGAACAGATCTATCACGTTAATCTGTTGAAAGCCTGGAGGGATAGAGAGTCCCTAGTCGCAGAAACTTGGTCACCAGCTCAAACTGGTTGCGTGATTCCGGAGGTTGGAATAGCAGCCACCTTGTCACAACCCCAACAACAGGAGGTGAAGGAGTTTGTGCTTCGCAACAAGGAGGTGTTCTCTGAGCTGCCGGGACAAACATCTGGGGTAGAGCATGATATTATTACCCTGCCCGGTGAAAGGGTGAAGTTAAAACCCTATCGGATCCCAGAGGCCCGACGGGAGGCATACGGGAGGAAGTACAGAAAATGCTGAACTTAGGGGTGATAGAGGAGTCCCAAAGTGATTGGTCTAGTCCCATTGTGTTGGTGCCTAAACCGGATGGGAGCTGGCGATTTTGTAACGATTTTCGTCAGTTGAACAAAGTTACAAAATTTGACACCTACCCCATGCCACGTATAGATGAGTTGATCGACCGGCTGGGAACAGCCCGATACATGACGACTCTTGACCTCACAAAAGGGTATTGGCAAATTCCCCTGGCCAAGTCGGCCAAAGAGAAAACCGCATTTGTAACCCCAGACGGGGCGTTCCAATATAAGAGAATGCCGTTCGGGTTACAGAATGCGCCGGCCACATTCCAGCGGAAAATGGACCAGATACTGAGGCCCCATCGGAAGTATGCTGCGGCTTACCTGGATGACGTAATTGTCCATAGCACAGATTGGGCCTCACATCTGCCAAAAGTGCAAGCAGTCCTAGACTCTATCCGGGAAGCGGGGTTTACGGCTAACCCCAAGAAGTGTACCATTGGGCAGGAGGAGGCCAAATATCTTGGGTACACCATTGGCAGGGGAGTAATAAAACCCCAACTCAACAAAGTCGAGGCCATCCAGAGTTGGCCACGTCCCAACAGCAAGAAGCAGGTACGAGCCTTTCTGGGAATCGCGGGTTATTATCGGCGCTTCATTCCCCACTTTGCTTCTAAGGCTGTGCCCCTAACCAACCTGACGAAAGGGAAAGGGTCGGTCATGATTAAATGGACCCCCGAGGCTGAGGCAGCATTCCAATTCTTGAAACAAGCCTTATGTAGCCAGCCAGTGTTGTACTCACCCGACTTCTCTAAAGACTTTGTCGTACAAAGTGATGCGTCAGATGTGGGGTTAGGAGCAGTATTGTCCCAGGTCTGGAACGGGGAAGAGCACCCAGTCATTTACCTCAGCAGGAAGTTGAAGTCCCATGAGGTAAATTACGCCACGGTTGAAAAGGAGTGTTTAGCGGTGAAGTGGGCTCTAGATTCCCTTCGGTACTATCTGCTAGGTAGGCACTTTGACATGGTTACGGATCACGCTCCGTTAAAGTGGATGGCTCAAAACAAGGAGACAAATAGAAGAGTGAATAGGTGGTTCCTGGCCCTACAGGAATTCAACTTCACAGTAAAGCATCGCCCTGGCGTTCAAATGGGGAATGTGGATGCTTTGTCTCGAGTACATGAATGCCTGATTGCTGGTGTTCCAACCCCAAGGTTAAAACAAGAGGGGGGGGTATGTGACAGCAGGAAGGTAAAGTCACCTGGTTGCATCCAGGGGGGTAGGTATATTTCTCCCAGATTCAGGCTTTATGCCGACTTATACAACTAGGGAGAGAGTTGATGAAGCCCAGCTGAGGCTAGTGGGCTCATGGATGATTCATACCTCTAGGGAGAGTGCTGGGCGTCGTGCAGGCAGGGAGTTGATGAGACCAGCTGAAGCTTGTCAGCTCGTTTAAGGCCTCTATAAAAACTCCCAGCTTCATTAGGTGTTTGCTCATGCCTGGAACCAGACCTGTGTGGACTGTCTAGGGAGAGTGAACCCCTGTGCGGTGAGACAAAGCCTGTGTGGCTATTTGTTTGGACATTTACTAAACCAGGGACTTAGGGACTAGGACAGCACCAGGCTGATCCCAGTTGTTAGTTAGGAAACCTGCATGTTTAGTCAGAGGTCAAGCTGACCAGGGTTTATTTTGTTTATGTTTCTTTTTGCTTTGCTGTGTTTTTTTGTCACTGTAAATAGAGAAATAAACCGCACCTTTTTGATCTTGAAAACCCCAACCTCCGTCTGCTGGGCCTGTTTTTGTGTGGGGAGCCCATCCAGGGGATCACACACACCCGCTGCCGAGCTAACCCCCCCACAGTAGTCATTGTAATAGGAAAGGTTGGAGGAAGATCAGGACAGCAAGAGGTGTTGGAGTAGGTCCAGGCACAAACGAAGATATTTACTACCTATCTCTTCAGGTAGTCTCAGCTCATCCGGATAGTCTCCCATTAAAGTGGATCCTAGCAGCCGGAGTGATGCTCGCATTAGATAGCACACACAGTCTCTGCACAAACTCTGCCACAGATCTGGTGAGCTTTAGGCCTCTGCCACAGACCTAAGGAACTTTGGGTCTCTGCCACAGACCTGGTGAACTCTGGGTCTCTGCCACAGACCTGGGGAACTTTGGTTCCAGCACTAGGCCTCTATCAGGAAGATGACATCCCTCCAGAGAGTTACTGGGCCCCTTCCTTCACTGTGATCTCTCGCCAGTCCCTCGGAACGGTCCTCCCCCGGCCTCCTCTTCTAGATACGGGTCTCCTCACAAGGCAGCACCCTGAGATTCCTCTTCCCTCCGTGGGTTCCAGCCGAAGGTGCTGGACCCAAGGCCTTCAGTTGCAGCCCCAGGGCTAAAGGTGCCTGGGACTGATCCGCCAGTGTACCGGGTCAGGAACTCCACCCCAGGGCTAAAGGTGCCTGGGGTGGCCACGAACAGGACCACACACTCCCGGGGTCGGACCCCCGGGACTCACGAACACCCTACAGGCAGTGTCCGCCCCTTTTATATCCTCTCCCGGCATGCACAGCAGGCCGACACGCCCACCACACAACCGCCAAGAGGGGACATCCAAGGCACAGCACTATACCAGTTGTTCAACCCTAGCCTCTGATGACAGCGCCATCAACAGGCCACAGGGAACCACGCACCAGCATCCCACCTGTAGTATAAAAGGGTTTAACAGAACCCTATCAAATAGTGTGTTTGAGTACAACTACCACTCAAACATTCCCCCTAGATTTAAAACCCCTGCTACACAAGGATTCAGAAACAAACTCCAGAAGCTATGGGTAGCTGTAATTAAACTATTAGAACATAAGAATACTTGTCTAATAGTCTCATACCTCCCAACTGTCCCTGATTTCGAGCAATGTCCCTCTGTCCCTCATTCCTTCTCATTTGTCCCTCATTGTGGTCTGATCTATGTAGATGTATAAAAAATGCACTTTTTATCTATCAAATGTGTTTCCCCATGCTAAACTTTTTATCTGATTTCTAAATTGCTGCATTTGTAAATTCCAAAAGCCAATATAAATGAATAGTAGTGGTAAAAACAGCACTTGGGTTTAAGCAATCTTATTTTTTGTACAATTCTCCTTTAAGGGGGCGTGGCATGGGGTGTGTCCTATGCCTGCATACTTTTGGTGATAGGTGTCCCTCATTCCCATCTCAGAAAGTTGGGAAGTATGTAGTCTCTGCTTCTGGTCTGGGTGAAATTCAAAAACAACAGCCGCTTCTGTGTGTATGGCCATCAGGCTCAGTTCTGTGTTTACTTCCTGGAAACTCCCCTTTCGATGTACAATATATCACAGTCCTCCAAACAGGGTTTCTGACCCAGCTAGCAGGGATAGGAAATATCTGTATATAACAAATTAACTCCGTGGTATATAACGTATAACAGCTATTTACAAATACAGACAGTAGAGGGCAGTAGATCCCTACACAAACAATAGTTATTTTTTAGAATACAATATAAACTTACTTGTAACTTCTCCTTTCATATTGTGATTTCTGCCTCAGCCTGTCTGTGGCCACCTGTTTCCACAACTTCTTGGATTCCTGATTGTTCTGCAGCTTTTTCTATTCTGTTTACTTTCAATTTATAACGACTATATATCCCATGGTGCCTTGCTGCCTGCAAACAGTGATTCCTGTACTGCCCCTGCCTTATGAAACTCCTCCTTTCAGCACCTTTTTTAGTTCAGAAGGCAGGCTCTGTGTAATGTATTACATGGCAGTGCCTACTCACAGGGAAGAATACATTTGTGTCACAGAATTCAATGAAATAAATTTGCGGGAATCTTCACAAGTTTACAAACTTTAAGATTGTTTCGATTTATGGTAGAAATGAATATAATGATTAAAAATTTTGACCAAAGATATGCTTTAAGTTTTCCAGCCAGCCCAGTGTGTTATGATAACAACTGTATAGTACAGTAAATGGTCTTTTAGATAGCCCACTGTGTCAGGCAGTGGCAGCCCGTCCATAAGGGATGCACAGGCGCTGCCCCCCCATCCATGCCTCCGGCCCCCTAATCTACATGCAGGGCGCCAGGCGCATGGATTTTAATGGGGGGGGGGGGTTTAAGCACATGATTAGAGCCAGAGGCTCTAATAGGCTTCAAAAAAGGGTGGGCTCAGGGCACAGAGCACTGCGCTCCGAGCCCACCCAGTTGTGTGACAAAAGACTACATCGTACTGATCTGTAACACCACATGCAGCGTCAAATCTTTCACTGCTGATTACATTGTTTAATTTTTTGCACGTGTAGAAAAATTTAAATTTTAGGTCTATAATTCGCTTGAAACCCCCAAAATATTATGCATTTCCTGTAAGACTACACTCCATAGAGTAAAAGTGGCAGTTGCAATTTTTTTGCGTCACACGATATTTGAAATACAGTTTGTTGAAGCTATATTTTTAGGAAAAATACACTAAAATAGATTTTAGTGCACAAGAACAAAATACAATGTAGCGCACGCCCTAAGGTTCCACAAGTAGAAAGGAATCCCTGAAGGTTCTGCTAAAGTCAAGGGGGCATCCCATATTACCCTTTTCCCTATCCAAGTTAAACCTCCTAATAAAATACAAAAAAAAGCACTGGACTGTTCCTTGCCTCAAATATACTGTGAAAATGAGGTGTGCCTGGTTGTGCAGGGTTGGGGATTACTTTCTACTTGTGGCTCCTAAAAGCGGTGTTCCGGACAATAATTTATTTTTATTTTTTTACACTATCAACATAATTATTCTATTGTCTTACTTTATTCTCTAAAACATATTAATATCTCCCGATCACTAAAGTAATCAGTTCAAAAACATACCTTATATCTTCTCAGCGTTCTTGAGGCCGTTTCTATGATGGGTAAGGGCATATGAAGCCCAGTTGATTATTCTTCCTGGTTTTTCAGCTAGAGATGCATGCTGGGTAGCCAGCATGCACCTCTCGATCTCGCGCATGCGCAGTTAAATGGCGCTTGTAGCGCCGTTAGTTTGTTTGTTGCCATGACAACGGGCGACGACGGAGGAATGTACCGCCCCGTTGTTATGACAACGAAGATCTCGCGCATGCGCATTCAAACGGCGCTCGTAGCACTGTAATGCCCACAGACTCCTGGGAAATGATGACACTCATTTCCCAGGAGGCCAGGCGAGTTAGGAGGTAGATCCACCGTGGACAAAGAACTAGGCAGATTAGGAAATCTTCCTAGTAACAGCCATTTTGAGGCAAGAAAATTTTTTTTTTTTTACAAAATGTTTTTATTTAAATTAAAGGGAAGCTAGTGAGCTGAAGTTTTTTTTTTAGGGTGGAACCCCGCTTTAAATAGCAAGATTTGGCTCCTATAGACTTGAGTAGGGTTTTGGACTAAGGTTGAGGTTTGCAGACATTATGTTCACTAAGTGAACATCCCTAATTATAAGTAAAAAAAAAAAAGCAAGTTTGGTGCTCTCCTTCTCTACCTTGCTTCTTTGCAGCAAAATACTGCATAGCATCTGGTATTCCTGAGCTTACTAACTATAATTTTTTTATGAGAATTCTATTTAAAGCTTATCCAAAAGAGATTTCTGCACAGCACACTCACAGTTTCTCTTAGCGGTTATCGACCCCTAAGCTATTACACATTCATGATTAGCATAGACTAGTGTTAGTTTTCGTTAGTCTCTAGAAAAGTGTTTAATACAGCAACATATTGTATAGTACATAAAAAAAAGCCATTTAAGGACAAAGCAAAAGCCAACTAACTGTGTAAGTGAATCTGAAATGTCATTACTTAACCCAATCCAGTGCTGTGAACACAGCAGGGACCTCAGTTTAAGTGCCCGAGGTGCTCAGAATTTCTGGGTTCATTGATACGCACATACTCCTTTGGTTGTTAAGAACCTAACCTGTTCTCTTCCAACTTCTAAGCCTTACTATTGTGCTGGGTGGTCACACTGGCCAGTATTGAGGCATACATAGTTTAGGGGGCATGGGACCAGTCTATTAACCCAAGAAACCTTCACCATATACCTACCTATATGAAAATGACAAAAAGGTTCGATGCCACTCCCCATGTACAGGGTTGCTGCCGTAGCCAAGAACAACTGCATACAAGAGATATTCTTCAGGGAGATCAAGAAAGGCCCCCCAAAAAACAAGACGGCTTCTTAGGCTACAAGAGGCAATAGTGGACCTTTGGTAAAAATTAATAAAGTTTATTATGTATCAAAAAACGTACAGGATAAAAAGTTTTGCTCTAAATATAAGAGCTGTACAAAACTAACCCTAAAGCGGAGGTCCACACAAAAATGGAACATCCACTTTCCGGATTCCTCTCCCTTCCGGTGTCACATTTGGCACCTTTCAGAGGGGAGGGGGGAGCAGATACCTGTCTAGGACAGGTATTTGCACCCACTTCTGGGCATAGACCCCCGCATTATCTGTGGGAATCTACGCCACGTCCGGCGCCCCCCCCCGCTGACTTCTGGGAGACACACGGGTCCCAGAAGACAGCAGGGACCAGTGGCTTTGCGCAGCGCGAGTTGCGCATGCACAGTAGGGAACCAGGAAGTGAAGCCGTAAGGCTACACTTTCTGATTCCCTTACCGAAGATGGCAGCGGCAGCATCCGAGAGCCGAGGCAGAGATTGGCTTCGGGTGCTGACATCGCGGGCGCACTGGACAGGTAAGTGTTCTTATTTTAAAAGTCAGCAGCTGCAGTATTTGTAGCTGCTGACTTTTAAAAAAAAAAAAATTCGGCGGACCTCCGTTTTAAATAGAAATGGTCAGTTTAGCACCATTAAACAGAGGTGAGATATGGTGCACAGACAATAAACATACAAACAAGTGGGAACAATTGACTATAATTACCACACATTATTAACCCAAGAAACCTGTACTTATTAGGCCCCATGCACACGAGACGCTGTTATTTGCTGTTGAACGCGCGTTCAGAGGCAGTTAGCCGCTTTTTTCAACTGCCCCTGAACCCATTCAATGTTATCCTATGTGTCCATGCACACACTCTCGTTTATTGGCGTTTACAAGCAGTTGCGTTTAACCTCGTTTTTCCAGAAGCAAAAAAATGGGTTCAGACGCAAAAGTTTTCCACGTTTCAGACGCGGTACCGGCGTTTTGCCGCTTTTGCGTTTATAAGCGTTTTTAAAGGTGACCTATTTTTTAACATTAGAAATCTCAAAAATGATGGCAAATGATGAAAAACTATTAAAAATATATAAAAGAAAACTGTAATTGCAGGTAACCTGGCCAGTGGACAATCCACAGCTTGTGGCAGGTAACGTGGCAAGTGGAAATCAACAACTTGTGTCAGGTGACGTGGCGAGGTGACGTGGCGAGGTGACGTGTCCAGGTGACATGGCCAGTGGACAATCCACAACTTGTGGCAGGTGACGTGGCCAGTTGACGTGGCCAGTAGACAATCCACAACTTGTGGCAGGTGACGTGGCCAGGGGACGTGGCCAGTGGACAATCCACAACTTGTTGTAGGTTACGTGGCCAGGTGACGTGGCCAGTGGACAATCCACAACTTCTGGCAGGTGACGTGGCCAGGTGACATGGCAGGTGACGTGGCAAGTGGACAATCCACAACTTGTGGCAGGTGACGTGGCCAGGTGACGTGGCAGGTAACGTGGCCAGGTGACGTGGCAGGTAACATGGCCAGGTGACGTGGCCAGGTGACGTGGCAAGTGGACAATCCACAACTTGTGGCAGGTGAAGTGGCCAGGTGACGTGGCAAGTGGACAATCCACAACTTGTGGCAGGTGACGTGGCAGGTAACGTGGCCAGGTGACGTGGCAGGTGACGTGGCAGGTGACGTGGCAGGTGACGTGGCAAGTGGACAATCCACAACTTGTGGCAGGTGACGTGGCCAGGTGACGTGGCACGTGATGTGGCCAGGTGACGTGGCAAGTGGACAATCCACAACTTGTGGCAGGTGACGTGGCCAGGTGACGTGGCAGGTGACGTGGCAAGTGGACAATCCACAACTTGTGGCAGGTGACGTGGCCAGGTGACGTGGCAGGTAACGTGGCCAGGTGACGTGGCAGGTAACATGGCCAGGTGACGTGGCCAGGTGACGTGGCAAGTGGACAATCCACAACTTGTGGCAGGTGAAGTGGCCAGGTGACGTGGCAAGTGGACAATCCACAACTTGTGGCAGGTGACGTGGCAGGTAACGTGGCCAGGTGACATGGCCAGGTGACGTGGCAGGTGATGTGGCAGGTGACGTGGCAAGTGGACAATCCACAACTTGTGGCAGGTGATGTGGCAAGTGACACGCTAAATACAAGTACACTGCTGCTCTCTCAGCTGCTGCTACTCACTCTGGTCTCACAAACTGTCTGAAATGGTTAAAATGTACTGTTTTTTTAGCTTAGGGAGGGTCTATGATGAAACGCTTATAAACGCAAACGCGGTAAAACGCCGCTAAACACGGCCACAAACGCGGCAAAACGCGCATTTTTAAACACCGGTTTCAGCGTTTAAAAACGTTCAGCAGAGTTTGCACCTGCGTCTCGTGTGCATAGGGCCTTAGTGTACCCCAAACTATATTTCTATTTCCTATAACCAAAGACACAAAAAGACAGACAAAACCCAAGCTCAACTTACCAACCAATCAGCAACCAACCAAAATCACCTGTCTAACAGTGCGTTTAAAAACAGGGGTTTAGTTGTACGCATTTGCAAATACATGTGTAAGCTGCAGGCCTCGTCAAGGCTCCCTGTGTGCTGCAGTCCTAACTCTAAAATTTTAAGTCTTTAAACGACGAAGACTTTAAATTTTAGAGTTAGGTCTGCAGTACACAGGGAGCCTTGACGAGGCCTGCAGCTTACACATGTATTTGCAAATGCGTGCAACTAAACCCCTGTTTTTAAACGCACTATAAGGCTCCATGTACACAGAAGCTGATAAACTGCAGTTAATGGGCGTTTTGGCGTTTTTTTTAAAAGCCCATTAACTGCACTCTATGTTAGCCTATGTGTTCATGTACACATAACGTTTTTTAGCTTTAATGAGCAGTGGAGTTAATGGGCTTTTTTCTGAACGCAGGAAATTTGCGTTCAAAGTGCCGTTTTTCGGCAGGAAAAAACGCAAAAAACGCAAAACGCCGAAAAACGCTCATAAACGCTCATAAACGCTCAAAAACGCTCAAAAACGCTGGCCGCGAGCGTTTTTGAGTCCATTGAAATTTTTTTTTTTTTTTTTTTTTTTTAAAGCTAAAAAAAGCTACACTGAAAAACGCTAATAAAAGCTAGTAAAAAAAAACGCTGATAAAAGCTAGCTTTTTCTGCTGCTTTAAAAACGGCCGTTTTTGAGCTTCTGTGTACATGGAGCCTTAGACAGGTGATTTTGGTTAGTTGCTGATTGGTTGGTAAGTTGAGCTTGGGTTTTGTCTGTCTTTTTGTGTTTTTGTTTATATGCGATTCGCCCATCCAATGCTCCTTGCTGTGAAGACCAGTCATAGATAATGGCAGTGACATTTTTTTTTTTTTTTCTATTTCTATTTCCTGCCTCTCTAGAGACCACTTGTGGTGTGCTACCCCTTTTATCCCAGTCAATAATGGGGAGAGATTTGCTGCAAAATGACCATAGGCAGTTCTGGTGACCAGTTCTTTGCCTTTTTGTTTAGTCTTTACAGACCTGCGTATACTTGCATTTTTTTGCACCAGATCTGCTTTTTTCCCAGTTCAAGTATATAGGAATGCAAAAACATCCCTATGCAGTTTAGAAGGCGGTCAAATGCTGATCAGAAAGAGGTCAACTGCAGGTCAAATGAAGGAACACATGGAATTTAGAAGCTTCTCAAACACAAGTTGAATACACCTGCAAGCACAATGCATTTGCCCATCCAAACAAAACCTTTAGGCTGGGTTCACGCTTATGCAAATTGGATGGGGATTTTCCCCGCATCCAATTCGCATGACAGGAGATTGTGACCAGCTCTCTATGGAGGCGGTTCACACATCTCCGGAGTGGCTGCGGAGTGAATTGCACAGGAGTCCTGTACATCTTTGACTCAGTTTCAGGTCAGAATTCAAGCAAAAATTTGGGCCTGATTGATCACTGCAACAGAGAACAGTAACGCACCGGACCCCTGCTGTGAGCCGCATCCAGCATAAGGGTGAACCCAGCCTAAGAAGTATGGCCAAAGCTCTTTTGGCCATACTTTTCAAGTGGGTCACAGGAGTGCACTTACATGTACTCTCCTGTGA
Source organism: Rana muscosa (assembly GCA_029206835.1). NCBI lineage: Eukaryota > Metazoa > Chordata > Amphibia > Anura > Ranidae > Rana > Rana muscosa. Next base: position 841,318,058 of record CM055122.1, read on the forward strand.
CCCGGAATCATGCGAAAGTGGGCTAAGGCCTGCTGTCAGCTGACATCACAGACCACTCCCACCCTCTCTCCTGTCCAGCGCTCCTGTGAGCACTGGAAGGGCATAGCAGAGAGCCAGTGACCAACAGTCACTGGTCTCTGCTCAGTGAAGACCAAGAACTGAGCAATCAGTGGTCATGTAATCTCTCAGTTCTTGGGCTTAGAGCCAGCGGGAAAGGAAGGTAAGTATGCATAATATGTTTTTTTTTAATAATCCCGCACTTCTCCTTTAATATCACACAGGGAAATAATGAGATTTAAAATGTATGTAAAGGCAAAACTATCCAGTGGGACAAAGACAGCAAACAGTAACCTAGTTGGGGCTTTAATGGTTTCTTATTCTATCCAAAATGTAAAAAAAAAGAGTTTTGGCTATACATACATGTAATGATCATCTGTACAGTGTACAGTATAGCAAGTTGAATAGAAAGGTGTCCACCTCAATAGGTGAAAGGACACTCTTTTAATGATGGGAGGAACCCTTCTACATAAACAGGTACCAGCAGACTATAGATTGTGTCAAAAAATTGTTTATATAGTGAAAAATCAGTACTAAAGTGATAAGGGCAGCTTGCAGTAGGTCTATAAACAAAACCAAAAATAGCCACATCAGTAAACGTGCAGCACTTCCAAACTGGCTGTAAAAGCCACACTGTTGTGTGTGTGCTGAGAAAGTAGGTGTCATGGTTAGGGGTCAGGCTCAGAGACCAGAAGCTATAGCAGTAGAGGGACTCCCACTGACCAGCATGATTGGTATAAACGCAGGTCACCCTGGCAAATAGCACAGGCTTACCTGAGGTGTAGAGTCTAAGTACTAACTGGTGTTCACCAGAGCTCTTGATGGTGGAGATGGGTTTACCTGTTACCTGTTAGTACCAGGTTGCGATCCTTTAGGATCGTCCCACCAGGAGGTGAGCAAGCTGGGGTCCAGAAAACATAGTCAGTAAACAAGCCAAAGGATAGTAAACAAGTCGTTTCAGGTTGGGATCAAGCTGAAGCGTAGTCAAAGAACAAGCGAAGGGTCAGTAATCAGTGTTAGTAAAAATACGGACGGCAGCAGGAAAGATAAAAGGGAGATACTGGCTGGAGAGAGCACAATGATCTGGCAATCAAAAGTGCAGAGACATAGCTTAAATCAGAAATTCATGGGAGGAGCAAAGATTTCTTGGTTCAGCAGAAGCCACAGGGTTGTTCAATGGATCAGATACAAGGCAGGGTTGTCCCATGGATCAGACAGGGTGTTGTCTAGCATCTCAGGTAGCTCAGAAGTCCCTGAACATTTTTTGGAAAGGTTTTCAACTATGCAGGAAGGGGAAAAAGGGCACACAGTGTACACACTGCCGCTCCAAGCAACCCACAATGAGATGGACATATGCTGGAGCCACCTAGGTCCTAGGTGCCAGCCCGGTCCGCAGCTGCAACAAATGTAGATAAATGATGAAGGTGGTGGCACTCCAAAGTGGATTAAAACAAAACTTCTTTATTCAGTAAATCCAAATAAAATGTAAAACAAAAAAAAAAAACTGTTCCAGGGCAGCCAGTAAACACGTTTCACATGGAATGTTCACTCATTAAGACAGCAAGCTGTCAGGTGAAACTCCCCAATGGACAACACAGCTCCTAATGATTAACCCATAAGGTCAATAATAACCATAAGGCTCCATGTACACTGAAGCTGATAAACTGCAGTTTATTGGCGTTTTGTTAAAAAGCCCATTAACTGCACTCTATGTTAGCCTATGTGTTCATGTACACATAGCGTTTTTTAGCGTTAATGAGCAGTGGAGTTAATGGGCTTTTTTCTGAACGCAAGAAATTCGCGTTTAAAGTGCCGTTTTTCGGCAGGAAAAAACGCAAAACGCTGAAAAACGCTAATAAATGCGGAAAAAACGCTCAAAAACGCTGGTCGCCAGCGTTTTTTAGCGTTTTTTGATCCATTGAAAAAAAAACAAAAAAAAGGTAAAAAACGCTACAATGAAAAACGCTAATAAATGCTAGTAAAAAACGCTGATAAAAGCTATATTTTAAAGCAGCTTTTTCTGCCAGAAATCTGGCGTTCAAAACAACCGTTTTTGAGCTTCTGTGTACATAGAGCCTAAAATCTATAGTATAAACATATAAAGAAAAAGTATTAATAAATATAAAAATATACAAATATACGAACATGTCATTGAAACAATTATGAAAATAAGGGAAAGGAACTTAAAGCGGTGGTGCAGGAAAAAAAAAAGTCAGCAGCTACTAACAGTGTAGCTGCTGACTTTTAATAAGGACACTTACCTGTCCTACTCTTCCGCGATGTCGGTCCTGCCGCGGCGATCGATCGCTGCTGGCAGGCTCCCGGCTCCTCCATTCTGAGTAGGGGAAACAGGCTGTGAAGCTGTACGGCTTCACTGCCCGTTTCCTACTGCGCATGCGCCACTCGCACGGCGCTTTGTGAATGGGCGGCTTGCCTCCTGGGATACACACAGTTCCCAGAAGGCAGCGCGGCCCATTCACAAGAAGAGGAAGGAGAGCCACCGCGGACGGAGAAGAGGAACATTAGCGGCAGATTAGGGGACTTACGCATAGCAACAGGCATTTAGGGTGAGTATATAAAAAAAAAAAATTCTATTAATTTTTTTTTTTTTTAGAATTTTTAGTGTGAAGATTTTTTCAGGGTGGACCTCCACTTTAAAAACCAACCACCTATAAATGTAAATTTACAAATATGCACACATAATATATATCATCCTCAAAAATAAAATATTGTAAGAGTATACAAATCAATAAACAAAAAAGGATACAATCATAAGAAAAACACTGGAATACAAATACACCATTTAAATCTTGCTTATAATAAGTCCACATCACACAAGAAGCGATCCATCCCATGCCCCAGGGATACGATTATACATTATTACGATTATAACACAGATCTCAATACAAATATAATAATGTGTGTATACATACCTATCTATACAGATCCTGTGACTAGGGACTGAAACACGGGACACCAAAAATATGCAAACAGGGAGCAGAGAGGCTACTGGAATCAGAAGAGAGGCATCCGGATCACTCATGATAATGGGAAACATCCCATTCAAACTGTAAGGCCTCATGCCCACGGACGTTTTTACAGCCGCGTTTTTGAGCGTTTATTTACAGCTTAAAAACGCCTGTCCATGTTAGTCTATAGCTTTATGCCCACCTAGGCGTTTTTGAGCTGCAAATAGCATAGGCGTTTTTAAGCTGTAAAAAAAAACCAGGACCAGTGCGTTCCTCAGCGTCGGCGTTAGGCATAAAAAAATGCGAAGCGTTAAAAAACGCAAAAAAAAACGTGCGAAAACGCTGCGATTGCGTTTTTGAGCTCCGACGGTTTTTTTTTCCCCCAAAAAAAGACAAAAAATTTATACAATAACATGGACAGGCGTTTTTAAGCTGTAAAAAACGCGGGCGTTTTTTACAGCTTAAAAATGCCTGTCCATTATTGTATAAATTTTTCGACCGTACTTTTTTCGAAAAAAAAAACAAAAAACAAAAACGCTGGAGCTCAAGAACGCATTCGCGGCGTTTATGCGCGTTTTTAAGCTGTAAAAAACGCTCAAAAACGCGGCTGTAAAAACGTCCGTGGGCATGAGGCCTAAACCAGAAGGAATGCGAGTATGTAAATGAAAGACCAAAAATACTTCCCTTCTGCACAAGTAGCCGGAACCGATCTCCACCCCTGGTAGGAACCTTAACCCCCTCTATGATCTGGACTGAAACCAAATTGATATCGCCCCCATGTTGGCTATTAAAGTGTCAGGGCACATTCATAGATTTATTGTTTCTTTTATCTCAAATGTGTTCCTGAAAACAGTCCCGCAACCTTCTGGTCGTGTGTCCCACATATTGGACCTTGCAAGCATTGCAAGTAATGACATAAATGACATATTTAGTATTGCAGTTAAAGAAATGTTTTAACTTGAAAAGCTTGCTATTGCTGCTAGATATAACCATGTCACCCCCAGAAATATGGGGGTAGCAGGGACAGTCAGTCGTACCACACTTGCAATTGCCCTTGAAGTGCATCTGTGTAGTCCCTAGGATTTCCCATGACTAAGCTCCAAGGGACAAAGCGAAATGCATTGGGGGCGTGGCCTGGCTGGAGTCCAGGCTGAGGATTGCCACTCCTACATCGATCCTAGGGACTACACAGATGTGCGGCTACAGGGATCCTTTCCTTTGTACAAGTCATAGCAGGAGCTTGGACAAGATCATTCCCGCATCAGCACTCCCAGTGTCAGATGCTTAAGGAACCACATACATCCCTCTTCAACAAAGCCTGAGCAGCACACCACGTTGCATTGGTTCAAAACCAAACCAAGTGGTGGACTGTTCATGGATGGGATTGAAAAAATGTGGCGCAAGGGTGCTAGCTAAGGAACAAGCTTTCTTAGGGATTATAATAATACCCTCATGTAATATGTCTGACAGGACATCATCTCCAAACAATAGAGGTACATTACTCCTTACTACTGTATATCCCAACCCTGATTGAACTCTTGACTGTAAGGGGTTACTAATACTGGTTTATCTCCAAAGCCTAAAAGGGACTTTTTTGATTTACTCAGTAAATCCTTCCGGCTCTTGGTCCTAACAATATTGTAGGTACGATCCAGAACTGACTGGATCCTCTCTGTCTAAATCTAGTATAAAGCAGAGCTGCTTCCCTTTCAAAGTCTGGGCTTTCACTGCAGATACGATGGATCCATATGGGGTGATTAGATTGAGCCGGCAAGAAACTATTGCCTGCCAGGGGTTTTCTATACAACTGTGTGACAGCTCTATCTTGGGAGGCCACAAATTGTACATTCAAAAAAGAGACCTCTCTTTAATTCAAGTGCCCTGTAAACATTAAGTTGCAGGCACTGGAATCCTAAAAAGTAAAAAAAAAGAGTCAAGATCACCAATTTCCCTGTCACAAATGAACAGGAGATCATCTATGTAGCTAAGGAACACATGAATGTATGGTCTAAAGGGGTTACTATCTCCATAGATGTAGGATCACTCCTACCAACCCATAAAAAGGTTGGCCAATGAGTGCAAAAATGTTGTCCCCAGCGCAGCCCCACACTTCTGGAGGTAGGTGCACACTGGTATGTAGGAAGGGGTCCCACTGCAGAACATGGTTTCCTGCCCCGGGGCCGTGAAGGTTTTAGTTACTCCTCTAATGCAGGCTACAGGTGGCCAGGTACAAGGAAGCACAAGAAATGCACATCTGGGAAAGCGCAGAATATTGGAAAAATAACAGGAGTATAGTGCAAAACTGGGGTGCTGAGCTTACAGGCTGGCAGCAGTACTTTTAAAAGACACTTGCAGCAAATGGATGGGTTTATAGGGAGACAAGAGTACAGAGGTATCTGAGAGCATTGAAATGCTGGGTTTAAAGAAACACATGGGTGATAGTATGAGGAACACGCAAGTACACAGAGGTCTCTGGGAATGCAGGTGCCAGGATACAGTTGGAGTACATTAGGAGACTAAGACAGGGAGGCTACCTATTAGTATTGATGGGAAGAACCCAGTGTTCCCACACATACAGCAAAGGTGAGGGCCCTTGGAAGAGCAGAAGCGCAGAGTCCATGGAACTAGCTTGTAATCTCTAGAATTCCTGAAGGTGGAGATTGGTTGCATTGCAGACAGGTTGCAGTCCTCTGACTCACCCGAGCAGGCAGCTACTGGGAACTAAGGGCTGTTAAGCAGGTAAAAGACCCTTGCAGTGCTAAGATGCTGCACAGGTCAATAAATGGTACATAAACAGACGTTTTATCAGAGCTACAGGTAGAAAAGGCACTCAAGACAAGTCAGTCCACGTGTGGGCACAGATCAGGCTTCTCTTCAATCTTGTCTATAAAGATAGGTAGCCATCATTGAGGACTTCCACATCACACACTACATTGGCCTTGCTGCTCACTTCAATTCAGGGAAAACTAGTACTGAAAAATAATCATAAGAAGAAGGTGCATCAGCCTCGTGCATTACCGTAGGACTTTTTGTTAGATAAAAACAATGCCAATATACTCACAAAAATACACAATAAAGTGCATGTATCAATTTCCATTAAGCCACTAAAAACATGTCCATCCACAAGGGTGCAGCTTACGCAATTCAAGGGCAATGCCCTCTTCCTCAGAACTACCTCTGCTCCCTTGTGGATGGGCATGTTTCCAGTGGCTTGATGGGAATTGATACATGCACTGTATTGCATATTTGTTGAGTATATTGGCATTGTTTTTATCTATTAAAAAGTCCTATGCTGAGGGGGCTTAGGGCTTAGGACCTTTTAAAATATTTTCAAGCAGCACAATTGGCCCAATTTGCCTGCCTTCATACAAGAAAAGCTTTACTACCTTGCATGTCAATAGAATACACGGCCATGGCCTCCAGGTTACCTAGCCACCTGATGTGGCTGCCGTCCAAAGCTAGGCCGCGTGTTTTGTGCCTCACTCTGTCTTTTTCGTTGAGTTTTTGGGACAGACTTAATGCATCATACCATCTGCGCCCATAGCTCCCTAGCTTCAATATTATTGAATCCAACCTTCCCCCTCAGGCCTCATCACCACACCATTCAAATGGTGGACAAATAAGGGAAAGGGATTTCAACCGATTGCTGACATCTGTACTGGTGGGAGATGTTCTCTCACTCCAAATTCTGTGTGAAAAGCACCAACTTCCAGATACAGAACTGTATTGCTATACACAGGTGACTCACTTTATACAATCCTTACAATGTCAGGGAGATATTTCTAGCTGGACTGCCTTTATGTAGACCCTGTAACAAACAATCTGGCTTAATTTCCGCTATATACCCAATGTTAATGTGACAACCCACCAAACAACAGTAAATGCTTAAGTGGAAAAGTGACCTGAATGTAGAATTAGAACTTGATAATTGGTATAAGCTAGTGGAATACGCTTCCAGATCATACATTAACACATCTATCATAGAAGCCAACTACAAAGTCAATGGTATATGATCTCGACGAGTTTGGCCTCTTACGTTCCCGGAGCCTCATCACAATGCTTTAGAGGTTGTGGCCAGGGAGGCTTGTTCCTCCATATTTGGTGGGACTGCCCAAAAGCTTAAAGATTTTGGATCCGTGTATACAATTGTATCTTTTCCATGACAGGAACACATCTTTAAAAAATTTCAAAACAGGCTTTATTCGGCCAACCCAGTCTAGAGGCTCAGAGACATGTGAGGAGGCTGATCTCCTTTGTGTTCATAACTGCCCATATTGCAGTAGCTAGATCGTGGAAGTCCCCCACCATTTCACTTAACATGATTAAGACCAAGCTCTCCTGGATAATGGTTGCACAGCATTCTGGTAGCACAGACTTGTTTTTCTTTCTTCTGCAACATGCCATACCTTTCCCTGAACTAGTCCACTCAGACACTGCCTAACGAGTCAGGGATCACTGATGTTTATGGGATAAGATCTCCTAATTTGTTCTTATTTTTATTTTTTTATTATTATTCTATTCAATTGCTCTTATTTGGTGTCTAGTGTGTAGGGGGAGTGGCTGCTATTAGACCCCTGCATGCCCAACGTTGCAGGGGTGGAGAGGGCCGGGATGGTGATTGCCCCCTCTCAATATGGTACATGACTATGGGATCTAACATTGTCTATGTTTTTATTCTTGCTATATGCTCGCTAGCCCAAGTTGATTTGGTTATGTTAGTGAATTAACTCAGCAGAAGTTTGTATTTCCTCCTATTCCTCCTTTCTCCTATTTCCTCCTTTAACACTGTTACCACTGAGGAAGGTGCCCACATCACCACCTGTCCCCTGGACCCTGTCCCCTCACAATTACTGGGACCACCTTCCTGTTCTATCTCAAACTCTCGAACCCACATCTTTAACCTCTCCCTCTCCACTGGCACCTTTCTCTCCCCGTTCAAACATGCACTGGTTACCCCTATACTTAAAAAGCCCTCACTGGACCCCACCTGTTTGAATAACTTAAGACCCATCTTCCTGCTCCTGTTTGCCTCCAAGCTTCCGGAACGACTTGTCCCCAATCATATGAGCTGCTACCTCTCTGACAACAACCTTTTCGATCCCCTGCAGTCTGGCTTCCGCGCACAACATTCAACTAAAAGTGTCCTACTAAAACTCACCAATGACCTACTAACTGCTAAAACCAATTGCCATTACTCCATACTCATACTCCTGGACCTTTCTGCTGCCTTTGACACAGTTGACCACCCACTTCTACTCAATAAACTCCACTCCCTTGGCCGGCGTGACTCTGCTCTTTCCTGGTTCTTCTCCTACCTATCTCAGCGCACTTTCAGTGTCACATACAACACCATCTCCTCCGCTCCTCTTGCTCTTTCTGTTGGGGTACCCCAAGGCTCCATTCCTTGGGCCCCTCCTATTCTCTCTCTATTCCTCTTGCCTGGGCCATTTAAAAACCTCCCATGGTTTTCAATACCACCTTCATGCTGGCGAGACATAGATCTATCTCTTAACTCCTCAACCCCCCCCAATCTCTTCACGTATTACAATTACAATTACCTCCTCGCTAGCCTACCTTTACACAGGCTATCCCCCCTTAAGTCTATTATGAATGCTGCTGCTAGACTAATACACCTTACTAACCGATCCATGAGTGCTACTCCTCTATGCCAATCTCCTCACTGGCTTCCCCTACCCCATTGTATAAAATTCTAAATATTAACCACAAAATACAAGGCCATCCACACCATTGCTTCCAGCTACATTACCAACCTCATTTGCAGATATCATCCAAATCGTCCTCTCCGCTCCTCCTAAGACCTCCTGCTTTCTAGCTCCCTTGTTACCTCCTCTCAAGCTCGCCTCCAGGACCTCTCCAGGGCCTCTCCCATCCTCTCGAACTCCCTGTCAGCTCCAGCCCTGTCTGCCTTTAGGCGATGCTTCGAAAACTCATTTATTCAGGAGGCCCACCCACCTCCACCTAAGAACTGTACCCGAGTCACCTCCATCAGTTCATCCCCCGCAGCTATTACCTTTTGTACCAAATCCCTCTCCCTTTTGATTGTAAACTCCACTAGCAGGGCCCTCCTATTCCTTCTGTATTGAAATCGTACTGTAACCTTTACATTGTAAAGCGCTGTGTAAACTGTTGGCACTATAAAAATCCTGTATTATAATAATAATAATTTGCATTGTATGTAGACTGTAAAACTTACCAATAAAAATTATTGGGAAAGAAAAAGTCCTACAATAATGCATGAGGCCGATGAGCATTCTTCTTATGCTTGTTTTTCAGTAGGTAGTACAGTCCAGAAACACACAGATACAAAAGAAATGGGCAGTAGTGCATGAAGGATCACTAGGAGTGAGTAGTAACACACAGAGACAGACTAGAATCACTATCACTAGAATCAGAGACACACTGAAGCAGGCTGGAGACCTGACATGCACAGGTGCTGGTAACAAATGACAAGGTGAAACTCACAGGGAATAACACAGGTGCAGGAAGTTTAGGAGCAAGCAAAGGCACACAAAGTAAAGACCTTATTTACACTTTCATTTGGGAGTGGTAAAAAAAACACTTGTTTGTGGTGTTTTTACCTCCCCTAACTGCTCTCCCTTAAGCTGCAAAGGCAGCAGATGAGGACGTACACAGTTAAAGCTATGGAACTACATGTAATAGCATGCCTGCTGATATTTGGGAATAGAGGTGAGTAGATCAGCAGAAAATATAACAAACCAGGAGCCTTACCCTAAATGACATCACTTCTCACTAAAAGCTTTATTGAGCCAGAGAAAGCATGAAATGTGACAAAGAGGGATGGATCTCAGACGGGGTTTCCATTTTAAAAGAAGTGACATCATTGGGGTGTGGTTCCTGGTTTGTTACAGCGACAGCACATGGAGCATAAGCAGGCTTCCTAACCCAACACCTGATACATCCATGACTGGAGCGAAAAAGTGGAGCCTTGACCATTACCATTTTTGGATCCTACATAGTATAAATGGCTACTACTGAGCTCAGGCATTTCTGAACATGTCTCTATCTGGACTATCAAATTTAGCTTTTTCTTAATCTAATCAGCCACGGGCCAGGTCATTCCATGCATCGTCTACACGTAAATAATGAGCTGGGTTGCTGATGATGTCAGTGCCCTTATATGGACATATGCCCATATTTTTAACCAATGACATTGACTAAAAAAGGGAATGTGTCCATATAAGGGCAGTGTGCAGTGCGAAATGGACATTTTTCTATATACCTTTTTTAAATATCTTCGGGAGGCACTTCCTGTTCTGGTCGTCTAGGTGATGACGTCATTAGGTGATGATGTCATTAGGTGACTCCCATTGACTCCTGGAATATCGGTGTCATCTATCCCAGGAGTCTTTGGGAAGCCTAATGAAATCTTGTCGTATTTGAATACGTGACAGCCTGCAATCAACTGCACCAAACGGTGTCATTACTGCGCAGGCTTGAGATCAGAAGGTGCATGCTGGGTAGCCAGCTGCACCGAATCCTGGAAAAAGACACAAGTGGGCTTCAGATGCCCTCATAGATGGCAACCAACCTGCTTCTGAGATCACGTACATTTTTAAAGATTTAAAACTAATCCACTTGAAGTCACTGAACGAGAGAGAACATTACTGAAAGGTTCACTTTACTGCCAGCCTCACCTCACTAGGATCAAAAAGAAATACCCAGTACTATGAGTTCTATGGATAGTATGTGGCTTCCTTAAATGCTGTAACATTACAAGCTTGAATAACCTATTTCTAGGCACAAGAGCAATCAAGCGGGAAGCCGACCAGCATTTAAGTGAACCCTTTTCTTTGCCTTTCCTGGGCATATAGATAAATATGTATTGTATACTACATATACAAATGAGATGAGACAGATGAGTAGATAAGATACATTTTTTTTCAAGCTAGCTTGAAAGGGTGATGGCGACCCCCTGAATGCGGTTTTGCAAATTGCCCTGACCATGTGCAAATTTTCCTCTTTGCTATTTTCAAACCGATCAGAATGGCTGTCATTTTTTGAATTTGGCACACACACACACTAAAAGTCTTCAGCTGCCTTATAAAGGTGATGTCTTGGCCTCTGGCCATTGGGGCACTCATAGGTCAACCCAACCTTTTTTTATTTTTATTTTTTTTATTAAAACACTACTCAGCACTTACTTTAAAGTATTTTTTCTTTTATTGTGCAGTTAACACTCATAGACAAAAAACATGGCACTCTTTCACTAGAACATTAGAAAAATACATTGCAGATTGGTGGAATGTTTTCTTAACATGGCAGTGAGCTGGGTGTTTTCAGCTAGTCCTTGTGATCCCTCTACCAACACATTATGGTTTGGGGATATACAAGCAATTCCTCAGTCTTTTACTCAGTTAAAAGCACCTTTGTTTATGAAAAAATGCAGCACTGTGTTGAATGAACAGAGGATTCCCAGGACAATGAGCTTATATAGATTTCCTATGAGCCTTTACTATTATCACTTCTTTTTCAAGAGCACATTGTTAGGAGGAAATCTTGGCGGGAAAAAAACACACGCAGACTACATCAATACTGAATGAATAGGTGGATAAAATATAATAAGCATACATATTTTATCAACCAAGCAAATATTTTCAGTAATGAATATATTACTGGAAAGAATGCTTTCATTTATTTGACATTAAAGCGGAGTTCCACCCAAAAATGGAACTTCTGCTTTTCGGAACCCTCCGGTGTCACATTTGGCACCTTTCAGGGGGAGGGGGAGCAGATACCTGTTTAATACAGGTATTTGCTCCCACTTACGGGCATAGATAGCCGGATTATCTGCGGGTATCTACGCCACATCCGGCACCTCCTCCACCCCCCCCCCGCTGTCTTCTGTGAGACACACAGGTCCCAGAAGACAACAGGGACCATTCGGATCGCGCAGCGCGACTCGCGCATGCGCAATAGGGAACCAGGAAGTGAAGCCGCAAGGCTTCACTTCCTGATTCCATTACCGAACATGGCGGTGGCAGCATCCGAGAGCCAAGGGAGAGGTCGGCTTCGGGTGCCGATATCGCGGGCGCCCTGGACAGGTAAGTGTCCTTATTTTAAAAGTCAGCAGCTGCAGTATTTGTAGCTGCTGACTTTAAAAAAAAAATATTTGACGGACCTCTGCTTTAAGCTATGCTCATCTATATTGTGTCAAACATTTTAAATATTTTTGAATATTACCTGTAGTATGGGTCAGTGGCATGACTAAGACCTTGTGAACACAGCCTTGGTGCAAGAAGCTGTGGAATTTAGGCAAGCGTGGAAGGTACAGACACACTGTCCATCCCTGCTGCCCGCAGCCTGTCAAAGACAGCTGCTGAAACTGGATGGTGCACCAAACGGTACTTACATTTGCAGACTGTTTGCATTTTGGGCATTTGTTCCTGAGCGCTTACTACACTTAATGTAAGTGCCGCTCAGTGCACCATCTAGTCTCAGCAGCTGTCAGCTTCACATAGACTTTGACAGGCTGTGGGCAGCAGGGCTGGACAGTGCGCCTGTACCTTCCACCCATGCATGCCTAAATGTTGGAGCCTCATGCACCAGGGCTCAATTCTCAATGTGCATGAGGCCTTAAAAAAAGAAACATTATAACTATAAAAGGCCACAATGATCCATAGAACAAAACAGATGTGATTATGTAATCCATGGTTGCTCAACCTGTGGCCCATCAGCTGTTGCAAAACTAAAAGTCCCATCATGCCTCTGCCTTTAGGAATCATGCGTGTAACTGTCAGCCTTGCAATGCCTCATGGGACTTGTAGTTTCAAAATAGCTGGAGGGCCACAGGTTGAGCACCCATGATGTTAGCTGAGAACCAGTCTTTAAAATTTTCTCATGCTCATGCTCCCTGGTGCTGGGGCAAGAAAGAGTGGACTGAGCTGAATTATTTAGTACAAACAAGAACTCTGCATAACAAGTGCTACTGTGTTGTTTCACAATGAAGGTGGTCATAGTGTTTGACTCTGCAATTACTTTCCTTTTAATTTCTTTCTACTTTACAATTCCTCCAAACTAGGAAGAGACACCAAGGAGAGACATATATCACAGGTACTAGGTGTGTTTTATCATTTGCCCACCTGTGTGAGTGTGCATTTAAAATGTACTTTGAGGAAAATATCCCTCCCATGCTTTCCAAGCTGTAAGACATGAACCATTGATGAAAATCATTTATACTCTGTATACTGCTTTTGGAGTTTAAGGAAGGGCCAGCTAGTGCCCGTGGAAGTAAATATTTCCAGTCTGTGGTCCTAATCGGCAAATCTATTGCCTAGATGTGATTACAATTAAAGAACAAATTGACACCTGCCTAACGCTAATGTGGGTATCCTGATTTACAGTAAGACCCAGACAAGTGTAATTTTATTCTTTGTCAACTATTTTTATGAGGGCATATAAAAGTAGGGCTCTTCATCCAAGGCACAACTACAAGTTATGGCTGGTAATGTGTAAGCATGGTAAGTATCATGCAGAGACTTTATTGTGGCAGTATCAGTTGTGACAGCAGGAAGGTAAAGTCACCTGGTTGCATCCAGGGGGGTAGATATATTTCGCCCAGATTCAGGCTTTACGCCGATTTATACAACTAGGTGGAGAGTTGTATAAGGCTAGTGGGCTCATTGATGACTCATACCTCTAGGGAGAGGGCTGGGCGTCGTGCAGACAGGGAGTTGATGAGGCCAGCTGAAGCTTGTCAGCTCATTTAGGCCTCTATAAAAAACTCCCAGATTCATTAGGTGTTAGCTCATGCCTGGAACCAGACCTGTGTGGACTGTCTAGGGAGAGTGAACCCCTGTGCGGTGAGAAAAAGCCTGTGTGGCTATTTGCTTGGACATTTAAAACCAGGGACTTAGGGACTAGGACAGCACTAGGCTGATCCCAGTTGTTAGTTAGGAAACCTGTATGTTTAGTCAGAGGTCAACTTGACCAGGATTTATTTTGGTTATGTTTCTTTTGCTTTGCTGTGTTTTGTCACTGTAAATAGAAAATAAACCGCACCTTTTTGATTTTGAAAACCACAACCTCCGTTTGCTGGGCCTGTTTTGTGTGGGGAGCCCATCCCGGGGGGGTCACACACACCCGCTGTCGAGCTAACCCCCTCACAGTTGGTGGAGAACCAGTGGCAGTTTTTTTTTTAAGCCAGCATGGAGGAGATACTGAAACAGCTGGCTCTAGCAAATGCCAATCAACAGCAGACAAATGCAGGTTTGCAAAGGAGCCTTGCAGCCCAGCAGCAAGCTCATCAACAGAGCCTTGCAACTTTACAACAGAGTCTGGAGGCTCAGCAACAAGCCCAACAGCAATCTGAGGCCCGCTTCATAGACCTGTTGCAGAAGCAAGAGCAGAGACTACAACAACAGATGGAAGCAGTAATGCAGCAACGTCCGCAGACCAGTGAGGAAAGCCGTCCCACTAATACCGCGTCCTTTGGGGTGAGTCGTTTATTGACAAAAATGACTGGAGAGGATGATCCAGAGGTATTTTTGACCACATTTGAAAGGACCGCTGAAAGAGAAAAGTGGCCTGAGGAGCAGTGGGCTGGACTAGTGGCTCCTCTGTTAACTGGTGAATCGCAGAAAGCTTACTATGACCTAGAGCCTGACCAAGCAAAGGACTATGTGATGCTAAAAGCTGAAATATTGGCAAGGCTGGGTGTCACCCTGGCTGTCCGGGCTCAGCGTGTGCATAACTGGACTTTCCAGCTTGGAAAACCCCCCAGGTCTCAAATGTATGATCTCATTCACCTGAGCAGAAAGTGGCTACAGCCAGAGACTTTGTCCGCACCAAAGATTGTGGAACGTGTTGTAATGGATCGGTTTTTGAGAGCTCTTCCTACTGCCATCCAAAAGTGGGTAAGCCATGGAGACCCAGAGACGGCCGATGGTCTTGTGGATCGTGTGGAGAAATACTTGGCTACAGAGAACCTGACGGCCTCTTCCAGAGACACTCGGACTTTCCACCCTAAGACCAGACCATCCCCAGGGGCGGATAAGAGGATTCCAAGGGGTGAGGGTGGAGAGAGTGAGAGGGTGGGAGCTCTACCCCAAGTTTGGCGAGAACAGCCTGGGAAATCAGCGGCTCAAGAGGCGGCAAGAAGGATCGTTTGCTACCGCTGCCGGCAAGCGGGACATATTGCAGCCAATTGCCCGGTTGTGGAGGAACCCATGCAGTGTGACTTTCTGACGGGCAGACGTCAGTCGCTGTGTGCGACAGTCGCATGCACTGCCATTCGGGGAACTGAGAAACATTTATGCAAAATGTGTATTAATGGTAGAAATGTTGTGGTATTGCTGGATTCAGGTAGCCTTGTGACCCTGATAAAGGCTGAGTTAGTTAAAACAGAGGTCTCTGGGAATAGCAAGGTAGCCGTTATTTGTGTGCATGGGGACACCCGAGAGTATCCAGTGACTACAGTGTGTTTCGAGACCCCCAAAGGTACCCTCTCTCATCCAGTGGGCTTAGTATCTCAGTTACCGCATGACGCCATTGTGGGAAGGGATTTTCCGAAGTTCTGGGAACTGTGGGATGATCCTGAGCCCCCCACTGGTGCCCCCCCCCCTATGTACCAGGAATGTGATAGCCAGATCTCCCCTGAGAGTGGTGAGGACTCTCCGGAATTTCCCTTGTCAGTATTGGCAGGGGAGACTCAAGAAACTGGAGAGGAGCCCACCTCCTCAGACGAAAACCTACCGTCTGTGGAGTTTTCTGATCTTGAGGTTCACAGGGAAAACTTTGCCACAGAACAGTTGAAAGACCCCGCCCTAATAAAGGCACGGGAAAACGTAGTGAAAATAGATGGCGAGTTAGTGAACCCAGATAATACCGGCACTTACCCATACTTCAGCGTAGAGAAGGACCTACTGTATCGGGTGGCAAAAAGGGCAGAAGAAACCGTTGAGCAGCTTGTGGTGCCCAAACCTTACAGGAAGTTGGTGTTGGAGTTGGCCCATGGGCACATTCTTGGAGGTCATCTGGGGACAGAGAAAACCCGAGAGAGGGTATTACAGAGATTCTATTGGCCTGGGGTGATGAAGGACATAGAAAATTATTGTTCCTCCTGCCCTGTGTGTCAGAGGTCGGCCCCGATGCCACATTTCCGTAGCCCGCTGGTCCCTCTACCCATCATTGAGGTCCCGTTTGAGAGAATCGCAATGGATTTGGTAGGTCCTATAATCAAGTCCGCTAGGGGGCACCAGTACATATTGGTTATAATGGACTATGCCACCCGTTATCCAGAAGCGATCCCTCTCAGAAATACCTCGGCCAAAACCATAGCCAAAGAGCTATCTCTTGTTTTTAGCCGGGTGGGTATTTGTAAAGAACTGCTTACGGACCAAGGTACACCCTTTATGTCCCGGGTTATGAAAGAGCTGTGTAAATTGTTCAAAGTGACGCAATTGCGTACATCTGTGTATCACCCCCAAACCGATGGGCTGGTTGAAAGATTCAACAAAACCCTAAAACAAATGTTGAAGAAAGTGGTGGATAGAGATGGAAGGGATTGGGACTGTCTACTTCCTTATTTGATGTTTGCTATTAGGGAGGTGCCCCAATCCTCTACGGGATTCTCCCCCTTTGAGTTACTGTATGGGAGACACCCAAGAGGGCTGTTGGATATTGCCAAGGAAACTTGGGAAAGTGAGAGTTCTCCCCACAGGAGTGTGATTGAGCATGTCGCCCTGATGCAAGATCGAATTGCACAGGTAATGCCCATCGTGAAGGAACATTTGGCCCAAGCGCAGTTGGCACAGCAGAGAGTGTACAACCGTGGAGCCAAGACCCGTACCTTTTCCCCGGGGGATAGGATATTGGTACTTGTCCCTACGGTTGAAAGTAAATTCCTTGCCAAATGGCAAGGCCCCTACGAGATAATGGAAAAAGTGAGCGAAGTGAATTACAAGGTCAGACAACCAGGAAGGCGAAAGCCCGAACAGATCTATCACGTTAATCTGTTGAAAGCCTGGAGGGATAGAGAGTCCCTAGTCGCAGACACTTGGTCACCAGCTCAAACTGGTTGCGTGATTCCTGAGGTTGGAATCGCAGCCACCTTGTCACAACCCCAACAACAGGAGGTTAAGGAGTTTGTGCTTCGCAACAAGGAGGTATTCTCTGAGCTGCCGGGACAAACATTTGGGGTAGAGCATGACATTATTACCCCGCCCGGTGAAAGGGTGAAGTTAAAACCCTATCGGATCCCAGAGGCCCGACGGGAGGCAATACGGGAGGAAGTACAGAAAATGCTGAACTTAGGGGTGATAGAGGAGTCCCAAAGTGATTGGTCTAGTCCCATTGTGTTGGTGCCTAAACCGGATGGGAGCTGGCGATTTTGTAACGATTTTCGTCAGTTGAACAAAGTTACAAAATTTGACACCTACCCCATGCCACGTATAGATGAGTTGATCGACCGGCTGGGAACAGCCCGATACATGACGACTCTTGACCTCACAAAAGGGTATTGGCAAATCCCCCTGGCCAAGTCGGCCAAAGAGAAAACCGCATTTGTAACCCCAGACGGGGCGTTCCAATATAAAAGAATGCCGTTCGGGTTACAGAATGCGCCGGCCACATTCCAGCGGAAAATGGACCAGATGCTGAGGCCCCATCGGAAGTATGCTGCGGCTTACCTGGATGACATAATTGTCCATAGCACAGATTGGGCCTCACATCTGCCAAAAGTGCAAGCAGTCCTGGACTCTGTTCGGGAAGCAGGGTTTACGGCTAACCCCAAGAAGTGTACCATTGGGCAGGAGGAGGCCAAATATCTTGGGTACACCATTGGGAGGGGAGTAATAAAACCCCAACTCAACAAAGTCGAGGCCATCCAGAGTTGGCCACGTCCCAACAGCAAGAAGCAGGTACGAGCCTTTCTGGGAATCGCTGGGTATTATCGGCGATTCATTCCCCACTTTGCTTCTAAGGCTGTGCCCCTAACCAACCTGACGAAGGGGAAAGGGTCGGTCATGATTAAATGGACCCCCGAGGCTGAGGCAGCATTCCAATTCTTGAAACAAGCCTTATGTAGCCAGCCAGTGTTGTACTCACCCGACTTCTCTAGAGACTTTGTCGTACAAAGTGATGCGTCAGATGTGGGGTTAGGAGCAGTATTGTCCCAGGTCTGGAACGGGGAAGAGCACCCAGTCATTTACCTCAGCAGGAAGTTGAAGTCCCATGAGGTAAATTACGCCACCGTTGAAAAGGAGTGTTTAGCGGTGAAGTGGGCTCTAGATTCCCTTCGGTACTACCTGCTAGGTAGGCACTTTGACATGGTTACGGATCACGCTCCGTTAAAGTGGATGGCTCAAAACAAGGAAACAAATAGAAGAGTGAATAGGTGGTTCCTGGCCCTCCAGGAATTCAACTTCACAGTAAAGCATCGCCCTGGCGTTCAAATGGGGAATGTGGATGCTTTGTCTCGAGTACATGAATGCCTGATTGCTGGTGTTCCAACCCCGAGGTTAAAACAAGAGGGGGGGGGTATGTGACAGCAGGAAGGTAAAGTCACCTGGTTGCATCCAGGGGGGTAGATATATTTCGCCCAGATTCAGGCTTTACGCCGATTTATACAACTAGGTGGAGAGTTGTATAAGGCTAGTGGGCTCATTGATGACTCATACCTCTAGGGAGAGGGCTGGGCGTCGTGCAGACAGGGAGTTGATGAGGCCAGCTGAAGCTTGTCAGCTCATTTAGGCCTCTATAAAAAACTCCCAGATTCATTAGGTGTTAGCTCATGCCTGGAACCAGACCTGTGTGGACTGTCTAGGGAGAGTGAACCCCTGTGCGGTGAGAAAAAGCCTGTGTGGCTATTTGCTTGGACATTTAAAACCAGGGACTTAGGGACTAGGACAGCACTAGGCTGATCCCAGTTGTTAGTTAGGAAACCTGTATGTTTAGTCAGAGGTCAACTTGACCAGGATTTATTTTGGTTATGTTTCTTTTGCTTTGCTGTGTTTTGTCACTGTAAATAGAAAATAAACCGCACCTTTTTGATTTTGAAAACCACAACCTCCGTTTGCTGGGCCTGTTTTGTGTGGGGAGCCCATCCCGGGGGGTCACACACACCCGCTGTCGAGCTAACCCCCTCACACAGTATTAGACACTGTACAGAACATGTCAATAACACACAGCCAATAGAATCTTAGCACACATTGCATAATCATTGCTCATTGTCATTTTTTTCTGTTTGTTGACTGCCTGAAATACTTTAGTGCCCTCACTGGTCAGAAAAATTATCAGTTTGGTTAGCCTGGTGGATCACAAGATTCCAGACTAGGATTTTAAATTTTGCAATGGTGGCTCCTCCATTTGGGTATATCAGAGAATTATCAGCTCCACTGTATGTGAATGGGCAGATAGTCTGTCATAATTGCATGAATAGGAAAAAACAACAAGGGATAGACAGGAAATGACGAGTCTGGTTTTAAGGAACCCTCTATGTGCCATCCTAGAGGTATTCACCTTGGAACATCTTCCTAGTGCTTAAGATCATGATGTGCCTCCCCACAAATGTCAGGGGGTCAGGGCTCCAAATGTGTATTAGGTTTAAGGGAGCTATGAGGATAACAAGATCCAGCTGTAGGCTATACCTACAGTGACACCCAAGCATGTTGAAAGATCCAATGCTAATTATAGGAGGATGGCCATCCAAGAAAGCTTTTCGTGGCAATATCTAGCATTATATACTGACATTAGTATTCACGAAAGACTTGAAGGAGGGTTGTACTGCATAGACTCTTTTCCCATTTGTCCAACATGAGATAAAACTAATGCTGTTCTATTTTTTAAAGCTACAATGTGCACAAAAAAAAACAAAAAACACATCCCTGCTTTTAAAACACTGTTCCTAAAATACATCATATAAACAACATTGCAATGTGCCTTCTCTGTATGGCAGGAGACAAAGAGATAAACCTCCAGTCAAGTCTGCCATCCATGTGTGACAGTTGCTATTTGCTGAGCGCTCTGTATTTCTGAGAAAAAAATATGTTTGGCACATCAAATATTTTATGTATGAGTCACAAAGTTTACAGGCTGGTGTTTGGAAAAAAAAAACACATTTCCCCATTTCCCCACTTTGGTGTTTTTGGAAAAGAATTACGAAAACATTATCTGGTACATAAAATGGAAAAACAAAGCTCTGAATGCAACAAAAAATTTAATCTTTAGGATTTCATATATGAAACTATACTAACTATAACCATACAAGGAACAACACATTTTGTGTAGAGTCTGTGTATAAAAGTCAAACGGGGCTGTGTGTGGTGGCTTACTTCTTGAAGATTCAATTAACAGCATTGAGGAATCTATGAAAATGCAATAAGGGACTCATTTGAAGAGAAAGTATAAAAATAACGATGTGCAGTAGCAACAAAACAGATATCAGATTCAACTGTTTGAGAAAACTCCAGCCTTAATAAAACGAATACATCATAATATAATTTAAAATATATGATATAATTGATTTAATGCCATTAAAATGTACCTTTTAAATTCACTCTACAGCTAGCTATAATGTTCTGTATCTGTTCAAATGTTGTTTTCCTTGCAACCAGGGCAACAGTAGTCAGACTAGATGGCCCCGTGTTCCAACCCAATTATGTAATTAGCTCACTAACTTCCTGAAAGCTTTTTGACAGTAATTTAGAAGATGGTCTTGCTGTAGCTAGAAGTGAAGCTGTCGTAGGAAAAATATGAGGGCTGCAATGGCTGACCGCCTTCTGAAAATGCTAGTTTCTTTCAATTTTGCTAACCTTCCCAACCATTTTTAGATCACATACTCGGATATAGTATGGAGGTTAGTTGATGATATGTAAAAAGTCCTTATCCACAAATGTTCTGGGATGGTGATTCAACATTAAAGTAGGAAGGTTAATGTGACAGCCATGCAACTGGCATTTTCAGTGGGACAGATCTGCAATGGCAGCCTCTATGGTTCCCTAATGTCAGATTTCTTTTAAGAAGGTAGCAAGTTCCAGGAACCCGCTGAAGCCTTTTAGTGCTGCCTGACCTGCATAGAAGCTATTAGGATTAAAAGATGTGCTCCAACTATAAGGCAATATAGGAAAACAACCATAACGATTATAAAATTTGTGAGTTTGTGTTATTAAGTAACAAATGATATGCTCATTATGTCAACCTAAAATACCCTTTTTTTTGCAACCGACCTCATCAAGATTTAATGCCCTAAAAAAATTCCATAATTCTCCTAAATGAGGCAGTTGATAAAAGTATTTGTTATATTAGACTAGTTGTATGTAACAGAAAATAAATTATGTAAAATATATTTTAATATCTATATTTGTCTTTTTTCATTACTGCCTCCACGTTTGCAGTGAAATCTCAAAATTGGTCACTTCATTGGTGGAATGTATAGTAGGCAACATTGTTACAAACACAAGACAGTCAACCAAAGAAATTGTCTCTCATTTAATGGGAGAGTCTAGAATTTCTTGATAATCTTGTCTACCCAATCTTCCTAAGTACAGTTTGTAACCAGCCAATGCAAAGACGCTGATTATGATGACTGCTCCGCCTATTAGGTCATAAGCACTGGGAAACATGCGTAGGACAAGAAGTTGTAGGATCATCGCTACAACAATCTCCAAATGCTGCACTGTGCTGACCAAGGCTGGGTGAAATTTATATAAAGCATAATAAACACCAAGAAATGCCACAGTAGAACATAGACAGATTGCTAAAAGGTAGCCCCAGGTTTCTCCATCTAAAGGAATAATAGGCTCTTGAAGGACAAACATTGTGCAGGCTCCCCAAATACTCCCAGTCCACCCAAAGGTGAAAAGAGCAGTCCACATGCTGACCTTCTCTTTAATGGACCTGTAGACTATCATAGAAAGTGCTGTTGTAAGTCCAGCCATTACTGTCATAGTATAACCAAATGCTTCTTTCCAGATACCAAGAAAGGAGTTCTCTTCATTAACAATATTTGGAATCATAACCAAACATGCCCCAAACACACTGCAAACAACAGTGATCAAGTCTACATTTGGCATGTGTTCATCCAATAACAAAAAGGCCAGAACAGCACTAAAAACAGTGGTGGTTGCTCTCCACATAATTGTGCCATTGCTTGGAGGGACAATAGAGAATGAGGTGTAGGCACAGGTAATGGAAATAACATTGCACACACCATAGAATAACAACCGTAGTCTGTACCCCGGAGGTCCAAAAGGAGCTTCTTTATAATAGCACACCATAATTACAGAGAGGACTTGTATGACAGAACGAATGAATATTAACTCCAGAGATGGCACTTTGGAACGGTCAGAAACCAGTCTAGTAATAAGTGCTACACATCCATGAGCCATAGCTGACCCAAAGAGTACTGCCCACATTTTCCGAGATTGAAATATAGAGCTATCTGCAAAGCTTTGTAACTGCTGAGCAAGATCATTATCAGGATCTTGCGTCTGTTTTGGGCGAGCATCCATAGTCCCAAACAAGGTTTTTCCTTTCTTCTTTGCATCTCCTAGTAATCTTTTCTTAGGGTTCTCCTCTACAAAACCCCCATTTTCTTCACTGGTATCTTCATTTCCCTCATCTCCAGGCTGTGGATAATGGGATGTGTATTTAACTGTCACAGTGTTGGGGTGTATTTTTACCCTTTTCTTGGATGAGTAGGGTTTGGATGGAGATTTATCCATATCTTCAAATCTTTGCCTGTAAATTGTAAAAAAACAAACAAAAACAAAACAAAAAACAATTGTTTTAAATATGGATTAGGACAATGGTAAATGTAAATAGAATACTTTATCCTAAAGTAGAACTAAAGGGCTGTACACAGGGGCCAAATGACGCGCGTTATCGGCCTGTTCAATAGAAATCTGCTGACATTTCGCCCGTGTGTACGGCAGCCAGTCCGACAGAAGCCAGCTGTTTGGCCGGCTTCTATAAAAGGGGCATGGCTGAAAAAGGTCTGCCAATCGGCATCCGATAAGCGCTCTCAACCAATGGCTAAGAGCGCTGACCGGTGTGTTCTGGCAGCGAGGCTGTCCCCCTGTCACAACACAATAGCTAAGCGGAGAGATCGTTGTACTAACATCGGATTGGTAGTACAGCGGCTCCTCTCGAGCTCTTTAGTCTTTTTTTTTGTTCAGCCCGCTGGGTTGAACAAAAGAAAAAACTGTTAGTGTGTACCAGACTTAAAGGCTAGAGTAAAAGATAGAGTAAGGGAGGGTTACAACCTCTTATATCACCTTCATATACTTCCTCTAGATTGGTGCCACTTCATAATAAATTTGAGAAGTCTTAGAATTTTAACAATATGTGTTAATTTTTGCTCATAATAAATAAGTATATAATGCCACGTACACACAGCCATTTTTCTCGTCGAGAAAAACAAAATTTTTTCCTTTCGACGAGAAAAACGATCGTCTGTGGGCTCTCTGCCGTTTTTTTCGACGAGAAAAATGGCATTAAAAACGACGAGAAAAATTAGAACATGTTCTAATTTTTCTCATCGTTTTTTTCGACATGTTTTCCGCGGCAGTGTTTTCCATAGGGAAACACTGCCGCAGAGCCCACACACGGTCGTTTTTTTCAACCAAAAAAAAAATGACATTTAAAACAGCCGTGTGTGGGGGGAACAAGCTGTTCCTCGTTTTTCACGTCGATTTTCTTGACGGTGTTTTCACCGTCGAAAAAATCGATCGTGTGTACGCGGCATGAGTGTATGTAATAATACACCAATATACACTCCTGCGCTAAAGGATAAGTGTAAATTATCATAAATAAATAAGTGCAAAAAAATATTATTTGAGTTGCTGCTCTTAAAAGGTGACTGTGCCTTTAAATGTGAAAATCTGTGTAAGAGCGCTACCCAACATTAAATTCAATGCGTGATACATTTATATAACCGTAGCACAGTTATATACCATTGTGCAACATAAACTAGCTGGTTAATTTGAATGAATCAATAAATGACAATAAATGAAATAAATTCCACATAAAGTTCATAAGCTTCCACGATCTTCATTGTGCAAATAAAGTGCCAAGTGTGCTTAAACAAATATTCCGTGCAATCTGTGCTCCCCTTCAGTGTGCCCTCACACTCACCAGTTGGACTCCCATAATAGAAGTCTTTCTCGCTTGTGTGGATGGCTGGGCTTTGTTGTCCTTCAGGCTGTATCTCAGCCTGAATTACATAGATACATAGTAGGTGAGGTTGAAAGACACAAGTCCATCAAGTCCAACCTATGTATGTGATTATATGTCAGTATTACATTGTATATCCCTTGAAACTATCGATGCTCCCGCTGAAACCACCACCTGTGGAAGGGAATTCCACATCATTGCCGCTCTTACAGTAAAGAACGCTCTACCCAGTTTAACCCCTTAACGACCGCTCACGGCATATATACGTCGGCAGAATGGCTCGTACAGGCACAATCACTGCCTGCCATGTGGTCGCGCGCGCGCGCCGCCGCGCTCGCGACCCTGCAGTCATCCCCGTGAATCGGACCGCGGGTCCTGCGGACTCGATCGCCGCAGGGGTTCCCGGCGATTGTCTCACGGAGGGATGGAGCGGGGAGATGTTGGTGTAAACACAACATCTCCCCGCTCGCCTACTGACACTGTCACCGATCTCCGCTCTGTGTAATCAGAGCGGAGATCGGTGACGTGTCACTCGTAGCCATGCCCCCTAACAGTGAGAATCACTCCCTTAGGCACACTTAACCCCTACAGCACCACCTAGTGGTTAACCCCTTCACTGCCAGTGTCATTTTTACAGTAACCAGTGCATTTTTATTGCACTGATCGCTGTAAAAATGACAATGGTCCCAAAATTGTGTCAAAAGTGTCCGATGTGTCCGCTATAATGTCACAGTCACGAAAAAAATCGCTGATCGCCGCCATTACTAGTAAAAAAAAAAAATTAATACAAATTCCATAAAACTACCCCCTATTTTGTAAACGCTATAACTTTTGCGCAAACCAATCAATAAACGCCGATTGCGATTTTTTTTACCAAAAATATGTAGAAGAATACGTATCAGCCTAAACTGAGGAAAATTTTTTTTTTTATATATTTTTGGGGGATATTTATTATAGCAAAAAGGAAAAAATATTGAATTTTTTTCAAAATTGTCGCTCTATTTTTGTTTATAGCGCAAAAAATAAAAACCGCAGAGGTGATCAAATACCATCAAAAGAAAGCTCTATTTGTGGGAAAAAAAAGGACATCAATTTTGTTTGGGAGCCATGTTGCACAACCGCGCAATTGTAAGTTAAAGCGACGCAGTGCCGAATCGCAAAAAGGGCCTGGTCTTTATGCTGCGTATTGGTCAGGGGCTTAAGTGGTTAAGGTTAAACCTCTTTTCTTCTCTTTTTAATGAGTGGCCACATGTCTTGTTAAACTCCCTTCTGCAAAAATTGTGGGGTCACCATTACGATATTTGTAAATTGAAATCATATCCCCTCTCAAGCGCCTCTTCTCCAGAGAGAATAAGTTCAGTGCTCGCAACCTTTCTTCATAACTAATATCCCCCGGGCCCTTTATTAGCTTTGTTGCCCTTCTTTTGTACTCTCTCCATTTCCAGTACATCCTTCCTGAGGACAAGGGATGAGCTTCGAGTTCGAGTAGAACATGACTTTGACTCGAACTGCGTCTGTTCGCTTGTTCGGCGAAATTTGAACATTATGGGCCGTTCGCGCCAAATTCGAGCCGCGCGTCACGGCCCACAATGCACTGCGCAGTGCATTGCTGGCTGATGATTGGCCAAGTATGCACTATGACCCGCATGCTTTGGCCAATCATAGCGCCGTCAGCACAGAGAGCCATAATTGGCCAAAGCCAGGGTGCCTTTGGCCAATCATGGCTCAGGGATTAGGTACACGCCCCACACTATATAAGGCCGCCTGCACGTCGGCCTTGTGTAGTGTGTTGCGGCGGCGGAAAGATAGAGAGAGAGAGAGAGAGAGTGTCATTTCATTTCAGTTAGCTAGATTGAGCAGGCAGTTGATTCAGCTAGTTAGATCAGTATGTTTATTATATATATGCATATATGCATTGCACGCTTTGTATATATATATATATATATATATATATGTAGCGATACCCCCAAACTAAGAGAGCCGCTGGTTTTGTTTTGGGCCCTGTACACAGCGCTGCCAACCCCCGGCAATCTACTTGACCCTCCTCTGGCACAGCTAGTCTAGGGAATGAGGTATTAGTATAGCTCTGTACCAGAGCAATCCCACAGTAATGCAAACGGTTGTAAGATATAGTGATTGACACTAATACCGGAATTATTAACTATATCAGATTTACTTTGAGTATAAAAGTTAACGATCAATACAATACATCACATACATGCAGAGCCCTGCAGTAATAATGACACTAGTCAACTACTGTATAGAAATAGATCATACACCGCGTGCAGCTATTCTCCCCGTGAGCAATATGGTGCTCAGTAAAGTTCTACCCCCCCAGTCAGGCCTGACTTAGTTAAAGCTCAGTCTTAAGATGAGGAATCTTCGCATGCAAGCTGATCGGTGGTGCACATACAGGAACAACAATTTGTAAATCCAAATAACGGTTTATGGTAATGGTAACAACTCCCCGGAGACTATATAACTCAGTTCTGGAACTAATCTCCGGTCAGGATAGCAAGTATAGCACCGTGGGCCTAGGCAGTCAATAGGCCTAAACAAAGTACTCGGCTATAATTGTGAGCAGGTGCTCTCTTACCCCTCCGGACTCAGTCTTAGTCCGTGACTTCCACCACTGTGTCTCGGCACACAGGGTCTGCGACAGCCAGGTCCCCGGTTCAACTGATGTCCGTGAGCAAATAGAGATCAGGTGCCACCCAGGCTCCGCAGTGGGGTGGAAGGCTCTTTGGAAGTGCGCAAGGCCCAGGCTTTGGGCCTTGCACTTGTAGCAGATCCGCACAGGGAGTCCTCTTGCTAGCAGCGTGGTGTCCAAAGAGGCTGAGCTTAGCCTCGCTCTTCCCTTTTATACCCCCACCCATGAGTCTCTGCGGTGGGCAATTGCACCTTGGGTGCCAAACGGGGTTCTGGGTAACGTAGTCCGTGGGGCCTTAAAGGAGACCCCGCTACACATATATACAGTATACAGTTTAGCTAGATCTCACTGCAGAGCGTTCCTGTTATTCTCTTCCTAATAATACTACAGGCAGGCAGTTGATTCAGCTAGCTGCAGTATATTAAGTCAGTGTACTGTATACTGGGCACAGTGTGCAGCTAAAACTCACTGCAGACAATTCCTGTTATTCTCTTCCTAATAATACTACAGGCAGGCAGTTGATTCAGCTAGCTGCAGTATATTAAGTCAGTGTACTGTATACTGGCAGTGGGCACTGTGTGCAGCTAAAACTCACTGTAGACAATTCCTGATATTCTCTTCCTAATAATACTACAGGCAGGCAGTTGATTCAGCGAGCTGCAGTATATTAAGTCAGTGTACTGTATACTGGGCACAGTGTGCAGCTAAAACTCACTGCAGACAATTCCTGTTATTCTCTTCCTAATAATACTACAGGCAGGAAGTTGATTCAGCTAGCTGCAGTATATTAAGTCAGTGTACTGTATATTATTATTATTATTATACAGGATTTATATAGCGCCAACAGTTTGCGCAGCGCTTTACATCACAGGCAGTGGGCACAGTGTGCAGCTAAAACTCACTGCAGACAATTCCTGTTATTCTCTTCCTAATAAAACTACAGGCAGGCAGTTAATTCAGCTAGCTGCAGTATATTAAGTCAGTGTACTGAATACTGGGCACAGTGTGCAGCTAAAACTCACAGCAGACAATTCCTGTTATTCTCTTCCTAATAATACTACAGGCAGGCAGTTGATTCAGCTAGCTGTAGTATATTAAGTCAGTGTACTGTATACTGGCAGTGGGCACAGTGTGCAGCTAAAAGTCACTGCAGACAATTCCTGTTATTCTCTTCCTAATAATACTACAGGCTGGCAGTTGATTCAGCTAGCTACAGTATATTAAATCACTTTACTGTATACTGGGCACAGTGTGCAGCTAAAACTCACTGCAGACAATTCCTGTTATTCTCTTCCTAATAATACTACAGACAGGCAGTTGATTCAGCTAGCTGCAGTATATTAAGTCAGTGTACTGTATACTGGCAGTGGGCACAGTGTGCAGCTAAAACTCACTGCAGACAATTCCTGTTATTCTCTTCCTAATAATACTACAGACAGGCAGTTGATTCAGCTAGTTGCAGTATATTAAGTCAGTGTACTGAATACAGTATATATATACATCCCAGCTTTGTGCAGCTACATCTCACGGCAGGCCATTCCTTGTGTACCTATTCCAATACATCAAATACAGTATGTCTGGAAGGCCAACAAGGAGAGGCAGACACTCACAGGCCAATAAAAGAGGGCAAGCAGGCTCTGTGTCTAGAGGCAACAGTGCTGGTCGTGAACACAGTGCATCCTCATAAGCACGTGGCCGTGGGGCACGCTTGTCCTTTTTTTTCGGCAGCTGGTCGTGTTGAGCCACAACATGCAGAAGAGTTGGTAGAGTGGATGACCAAGCCGTCCTCATCCTCCTCATCCTCTGTCACCCAGGCTACCTTGGCTGCCAATGCAGGTGCCAAAGTGGCCTATTCCATCGGCTCAAGGTCATCATCAGTTACTCCTTCCCTAGCCCCACCATCATGCACGGAGGAGTCCCGCGAACTGTTCGACCACAGTGTCGGGTACATGCTGCAGGAGGATGCGCAGCGTTTTGAAGTCTCCGATGATGGTACCCAGCTTGAGAAAGGCAGTAACGTGAGCGCAGAGAGAGGGGGTGCCAAGAAGGACAACAAACTGGCAGTCATGTTCCCCCAGCTGCAGCATACTGCCAGGTTTGCTCCAGTGACGAGGAGGGAGGGGATGATGAGGTTACTGACTCTACGTGGGTGCCTGATAGGAGAGAGGAGGAGGAGGAGGCACATCTCCAACGAGACAGGATGCCCTCCAAGGGCCAGCTTAAGGGCAGCCGACTGACTGCATCACACTGCAGAGCTCCGCATGTGCAGGGCGCTGCTGACTCTGCGCGTTTTTGCAAAAGTTCTTTGGTGTGGGCCTTTTTTCAGACGTGTGCAGCAGATTGCACCATTGCTATTTGCAACATATGTCTGAAGCGTATCAAGCGTGGCCAAAACAGCAACATGTCGACCTGCCATGCAGTCCATTGGCAAGCGTACATAAAAGACCCACACCAAAGAACAAAGCGGACCTCTCCTTGCTCCTCATCAGCTGGGATCTCCAACCCCCACTATACCTTCAGTCCTCTCAGAAACCTGCACTGAGAGGAATGAAGGTGTAGAATTAGGTGTGCCACTGCCAAGTACTTGCGGGCAATCTGCTATCGGTACCCCAACGTCCGATTGTAGCAGGCAAATTTCCCTGGCCCAGTTGCTACACCGGCAAAAGAAATTCACTCCCAGCCATCCATATGCCCAGCGGTTGAATGCTAGCTTGACTAAATTGCTAGAACTTCAACTGCTGCCTTTTCAGTTGGTAGAATCTGCCCCCTTCCATGAATTTGTGGAATGTGCGGTACCTCAGTGGCAGGTTCCCAAACGCCACTTTTTTTCACGGAAGGCGTTTCTGGCTCTCTAGCGCCATGTGGAAGGCAATGTCTTGGCCTCGCTGGACAAGGCGGTCGGTGATAAGGTGCATATTACCGCTGACTCGTGGTCCAGCAGGCATGAACAGGGGCGTTACCTATCTTTCACGGTGCACTGGGTGACTCTGCCTGCAGCTGGGAAGGATGCAGGACAGGGTGCAGTGGTGTTGGAGGTTGTTCCGCCACCATTCCTCCAAAATGCTACTAGTGGTGATTCTGACACACCTCTCTCCTCCACCCCCTCCTCTTTTTCTTCCTCCATGGCCTCTTCCTCTGCTGATTTGTCCTCGGAACCAGCGGTGCTCTGTAGGCGTTCAAGGGGCTACGCAGGCAAAGAGATGCCATGCGGTGCTTGAGCTGGTGTGCTTGGGGGACAGGAGCCACACTGGGGCAGAGATTCTGTCAGCTCTGCAGGGGCAGGCTCAGAGGTAGTTGACGCCACGCCAGTTTCAGCCAGGAATGGTGGTTTGCGACAATGGCACCAACCTCCTCTCCTCCCTCCGACAGGGACAACTGACCCATGTGCCCCGTTTGGCTCACGTCCTTAACTTGGTGGTGCAGCGGTTTTTGGGCAGGTACCCGGGCTTACAGGATCTCCTGAGGCAGGCCAGGAAAGTCTGTGTGCATTTCCGCCAGTCATACAGTGCTCGGCTCGCTGACCTCCAAAAGGAATTTAACCTGCCCAAGAACCGCCTAATCTGTGACATGCCCACCAGATGGAACTCAACGTTGGCTATACTGCAGCGGCTGCACACGCAGCAGAGGGCCATCAATGAGTACCTGTGCGACTATGGCACCAGGACAGGGTCAGGGGAGCTTGTTTTTTTTCGCCACATCAGTGGGTCATGATCAGGGATGCATGCACTGTCCTGTCACCATTTGAGGAGGCCACAAGGATGGTGAGCAGTGACAGTGCATGCATCAGTGATACTGTCCCTCTTGTCCACCTGTTGGAGCACACGCTGCATGGAATAATGGACAGGGCACTTGAGGCAGAATAGAGGGAGGAAGAGGAGAACTTCCTTACCTCTCAAGGCCCCTTTTATCCAGACAGTGTTCCTGCGGGCCCGCCGATCACACAGGAAGAGGAGGAAGACAGAGGAGGAGGATTGTGTCAGCATGGAGGTGGAGCCTAGCACTCAGCATCAGCAGCAGCCTTCAAGGGATCATTTACAGTCCCCAGAAACCCATGGACTTGTACGTGGCTGGGAGGAAGTGGCTGCGGATCATGTCGTCCTTAGTGACCCAGAGAACTCCGGACCGAATGCCTCAGCAAACCTACGCTGCATGGCCTCCCTGATCCTGCAAAGCCTGTGAAAGGATCCTTGGATTCGTGGTATCAAGGAGAGGGATCATTACTGGCTGGCAACCCTCCTTGATCCACGTTACAAGGGTAAGGTTACGGAGCTTATCCAGCCCTCGCAGAGGGAGCAGAGGATGAAACATCTTCGGGAGGACTTGCAGAAAGGTTTGTGCAAGGCGTTTCCAGAGCCAGGGAAGTCACAAATTCCTGGTCCTGGACAACGTGTTGCTGAGGCTTCGGTCAGTCACAGAAGGAGCGGTGGAGAAGGTGGCCGTCTGACCGATGCGTTCAGACAATTTTTTAGTCCGCAGCCCCAAGGTATGATCGGTTCCAGAAACCATCACCAGCATCTGATTTACATGGTGCAGGAATACATAGGGGCAAGATCAGACTTGGACACCTTTCCCACCGAAAATCCTCTGGGTTACTGGGTCTTGAGGATGGATCACTGGCCAGAGCTTGCACAGTATGCAGTTGAGCTACTGGCCTGTCCTGCATCCATCGTTCTTTCGGAACGCACATTCAGTGCTGCTGGAGGCTTTGTAACCGATCACAGGGTGCACCTGTCCACCGACTCGGTCGATCGGCTGACCTTCATAAAAATGAATCAGTCTCGGATCACCAGCTACCAAGCACCTGATGCTAAAGTAACCAAATCATTTTTTGGGAATGTGAGATCCCTTCAAGACTGCCTATGCTGATGCTAAGTGACTATCCTGTTATGCTGAGTGACTATCCTCTCCCTCTTCAATGTTTATGTTGATAGCTTGTAAGAACATTTTTGGTTCTGGGCACCGCCACCAGTGGCTAAGGCCCAATTTTTCTGCCCCTGTTTAACAGGGGCATGTAATTACAATTTTTGCTGCAATACTTTGCAGCAGGGCTCATTCCTGTGCTCCAACTAGAGTATCTGTGAGGGTTTGCAGTGTTGTGGCAACAGCACTAGTGCCTAAGGCCCAATTTTTCTGCCCCTGTTTAACAGGGGCTTGTAATTACAATTTTTGCTGTAATACTTTGCAGCAGGGCTCATTCCTGCGCTCCAACTAGAGTATCTGTGAGGGGTTGCAGTGTTGTGGCACCAACACCAGTGCCTAAGGCCCAATTTTTCTGCCCCTGTTTAACAGGGGCGTGTAATTACAATTTTTGCTGCAATACTTTGCAGCAGGACTCATTCCTGCACTCCAACTAGAGTATCTGTAAAGGGTTGCAGTGTTGTGGCACCAGCATGTTCAACATGGGCATGTAATTACAATTCTTTATCTAATATTTCACAGCAGGGCCCGTTCCTGAGCACACCAAGAGTAACTGTGAGGGCTTACAGTGTTGTGGCAACACCACCACACCCTCCACCACCAAAGGCCCAATTTTTCTGACCCTGTTCAACAGGGGCATGTAATTACAATTCTTGATCTAATATTTCACATCAGGGCCCGTTCCTGCGCCCACCAAGAGTAACTGTGAGGGCTTACAGTGTTGTGGCAGCACCAACACCTAAGGCCCAAATTTCTGCAGAGTATATAGGGCAGGCCCCTACTTTCAAACATCCGACTTACAAAAGACTCCTACTTACAAACGGAGGGAGATAACAGGAAGTCAGAGGAAATCTACCCCTAGGAAGGGAAATTCTCTCCTGTAAGAGTTAATATGGGAAAAACGTGTCTCCTCTCCACTGATGCTTTATCACCAATCCTTGTTTCCATAAAAAAACCAAATTTTCTAAATCCAATTGTCATTGGGACAGAAAGTGAGGTGAAATCTTCTGAACAGGTTCACAGACAGCAAAACAAATGTTACAGGGGTAATAACCCTTCCCTATGTTTTCCAAAAAGCTTAAATATAGATTTTTGACTGGAGCTACACTTAAAAAATTTACCTGTTCCAAATTACAAACAGATTCAACTTAAGAACAAACCTACAGTCCCTGTCTTTCTTGGGACCGCCTGTATACTGCTGTTCAGAGTATATAGGGCCTGGGGGCCCCACGCTTTTCCTTTTTTTAATTTGGGTGCAGGGTTCCCCTTAATATCCATACAAGACCCAAAGGTGATGGTAATGGGCTGGGGGGGTGGGTACCCATGCCGTTTTTCTCAATGATTTTCATCCATATTGCCGGAACCAGACATTACATTAAAGCCGCAAGCAGTTTTAAATGACTTTTATTCCTTTAGAAATGTAATTTTGTGCAGTGACAGTTATAAACACGGGAAACACGCGCCACTTTACAGGCATACTATAGACACCCCCCAGGCACGATATTTAAAGAAATATTTCACTTTTATTTTTTCACTTTAAGCATCATTAAAATCACTGCTCCCGAAAAAACTGCAGTTTTTAAAACTTTTATTTGCATTTATACATGTCCCCTGGGGCAGGACCCGGGTCCCCAAACCCTTTTTAGGACAATAACTTGCATATTAGGCTTTAAAATTTGCACTTTTGATTTCTCATGTTCGAGTCCCATAGACTTTAACGGTGTTCGAAAGTTCACGCTCAGTCCGTTCTCATGTTCTGGATGCGAACCGAACCGGGGGGTGTTCGGCTCATCCCTGCTGAGGACTGGTGCCCAGAACTGGACAGCATACTCTAGGTGCGGCCGGACCAGAATCTTGTAGAGTGGGAGAATTATCGCTTTATCCCTGGAGTTAATCCCCTTTTTAATGCCAATATTCTTTTTGATTTGTTAGCAGCAGCTTGGCATTGCATGCCATTGCTGAGCTTATCACCTACTAGTACCCCAGGTCCTTTTCCATCCTAGATTCCCTCAGAGGTTCACCCTCTAGTAAGTAGATTGCATTCATATTTTTTTACCACCCAAATGGATTATTTTACATTTTTCTACATTAAACCTCATTTGCCATATAGTTGCCCAGCCCATGAAATTGTTCAGATCTTCTTGCAAGGTTTCCACATTCTGCGGAGAAGTCATTGCCCTGCCTAACTTAGTGTCGTCTGCAAATACAGAGATTGAGCTGTTTACCCCATCCTCCAGGTCGTTTATGAACAAATTAACCAGGATTGGTCCCAGCACAGAACCCTGGGGGACCCCACTACCCACCCCCGACCATTCCGAGTATTCCCCATTTATCACCACCCACTGAACTTGCTCTTGTAGCCAGTTTTTAATCCATGTACTCACCCTATGGTCCATGCCAACGGACCTTACTTTGTACAGTAAAGGTTTATGGGGAACTGTGTCAAATGCTTTTGCAAAATCCAGATACACCACGTCTATGGGCCCTGTATCTCAACTTATCCTCAGTGTACGCTCATAGGGTATTAATAAATGGTAGAGAGAAGAAATATAGCGAATTATGTTTAATTTAACAATAAAAACAAGTAACACCCGCTCACATGTAAAAACACTCTGTAACGTATAAAAAACGGAAACCGGAAGTAGGCATTGACTTGCGTCTCACCGTCCGGGAAAAAGATGTCACCACCCGCGGACCGCTGACGCGCTTCGTCCCTCCCACGAGATGTTATCAAAGGATATCCTTTGATAACGTCTCATGGGAGGGACAAAACGCATCAGAGACCGTGGGTGGTGACGTAATTTCCGGTCAGTGAGACGCAAGTCGATGCCTACTTCCGGTTTCCGGGTTTTATACAATACAGCGCCTTTTTACATGTAAGTGGATTTTACTTGTTTTTATTATTAACAAACAGAATTACGCTATATTTCTTCTCTCTGCCATTTATTAATACACTATGAGTGTACACTGAGGATAACTTGAGATATAGCCTGAGATACAGCCTGAAGGACAACAAAGCCCAGCCATCCACACAAGTGAGAAAGAATTCTGTTATGGGAGTCCATAGCATCTGGTGAGTGAGAGGGCACACAGGAGGGGAGCACAGATTGCACAGAATATTTGTTTCAGCACACTAGGCACTTTCTTTGCACAATGAAAATTTGAAGAGAATATAATATCCGGCCCGCTACTATGATTAACTTCACCTGATTCTCTAACCATTGGTCCCCCTGGAAATTTCTTTCTCTCTCCCCTCTGTGCCCTATTCCCTCTACTAGGTTTATTCTTGTTAATTATCTGATATACCAACTGTAATAGAAGATGCTTTAAATGGTTGGGATTTTTGACCTTCGCACCAGATAAGGCCAAGTCAAGAGAAGAAACTTGGCCCTGGTTTAGCCTAATTTATTCCCCCAGCTATTCTACAACACATTAACTTTATATTTCTTTATAGGTTCATTAAATTCTATTCTCTTAATAGATGACATAATTATATTATATTATTTCAATCAACCTAATTTCTCAATTACTTGTCGTCAAACAGCTACCATGAAGCTATGATTATGGCACTTCATGTTACATAATCTTATCCTACAATCCGCTAGGTTATCTATTTTTATTTGGATTTATAAGAGTTACTTTCCTGAATGATTACGCCTTTTTATACTATACTATTGTACATGTTCTCTTAATGGAATATCTATTTCTATTATATTATTGTATATGCTCTGTTAATAGAATTTTGTTGATAATTATAAAATTCAATAAAATATTTGAAATATAAAAAAAAATTAAAAAAAAGAAGATTTGAATATGCACTATGAAGATTGTGGAAGCTTATTAACTTTATGTGGACTTTTTTATTTATTTATTGTTATTTATTGATTCATTCGATTAACCAACTAGTTTATGTTGCACTATGGTATATAACTAAACAACTAATAAACGAATAACTAATAAATGGTTATATGTATTTATTACACATTGAATTTTTTTTTTAAGGTAAAAATTACACATTGAATTTAGCGCTCTTACACTGATTTTCACGTTTTTGCTCACAGTCTCACCTCGTATGACAGTATTTTGAAGCCTGCCATAAAAACATTGCTTTATTAGTTACAGTGAATATGTTGGTTAAATTAAATCCATTTCTATGTTTCCATTGAGTTTCTCACCTTCACACACAATAGGTAAAATCCTGTAGCTAAGCTCCTTATTAATATTGTGACAGCAGGAAGGTAAAGTCACCTGGTTGCATCCAGGGGGGTAGATATATTTCGCCCAGATTCAGGCTTTACGCCGACTTATACAGCTAGGTGGAGAGTTGTATAAGCCCAGCTGAGACTAGTGGGCTCATGGATGACTCATACCTCTAGGGAGAGGGCTGGGCGTCGTGCAGACAGGGAGTTGATGAGACCAGCTGAACCTTGTCAGCTCATTTAGGCCTCTATAAGAAACTCCCAGCTTCATTAGATGTTAGCTCATGCCTGGAAGCAGACCTGTGTGGACTGTCTAGGGAGAGTGAACCCCTGTGCGGTGAGAGAAAGCCTGTGTGGCTATATATTTGCTTGGACATTTAAAACCAGGGACTTAGGGACTAGGACAGCACTAGGCTGATCCCAGTTGTTAGTTAGGAAACCTGTATGTTTAGTCAGAGGTCAAGTTGACCAGGATTTATTTTGTTTATGTTTTTTTTTGCCTTGCTGTGTTTTTGTCACTGTAAATAGAAAATAAACCGCACCTTTTTGATTTTGAAAACCACAACCTCCGTCTGCTGGGCCTGTTTTTGGGTGGGGAGCCCATCCCGGGGGTCACACACACCCGCTGCCGAGCTAACCCCCTCACAGTTGGTGGAGAACCAGTGGCAGTTTTTTTTTAAGCCAGCATGGAGGAGATACTGAAACAGCTGGCTCTAGCAAATGCCAATCAACAGCAGACAAATGCAGGTTTGCAAAGGAGCCTTGCAGCCCAGCAGCAAGCTCATCAACAGAGCCTTGCAACTTTACAACAGAGTCTGGAGGCTCAGCAACAAGCCCAACAGCAATCTGAGGCCCGCTTCATAGACCTGTTGCAGAAGCAAGAGCAGAGACTACAACAACAGATGGAAGCAGTAATGCAGCAACGTCCGCAGACCAGTGAGGAAAGCCGTCCCACTAATACCGCGTCCTTTGGGGTGAGTCGTTTATTGACAAAAATGACTGGAGAGGATGATCCAGAGGTATTTTTGACCACATTTGAAAGGACCGCTGAAAGAGAAAAGTGGCCTGAGGAGCAGTGGGCTGGACTAGTGGCTCCTCTGTTAACTGGTGAATCGCAGAAAGCTTACTATGACCTAGAGCCTAACCAAGCAAAAGACTATGTGATGCTAAAAGCTGAAATATTGGCAAGGCTGGGTGTCACCCTGGCTGTCCGGGCTCAGCGTGTGCATAACTGGACTTTCCAGCTTGGAAAACCCCCCAGGTCTCAAATGTATGATCTCATTCACCTGAGCAGAAAGTGGCTACAGCCAGAGACTTTGTCCGCACCAAAGATTGTGGAACGTGTTGTAATGGATCGGTTTTTGAGAGCTCTTCCTACTGCCATCCAAAAGTGGGTAAGCCATGGAGACCCAGAGACGGCCGATGGTCTTGTGGATCGTGTGGAGAAATACTTGGCTACAGAGAACCTGACGGCCTCTTCCAGAGACACTCGGACTTTCCACCCTAAGACCAGACCATCCCCAGGGGCGGATAAGAGGATTCCAAGGGGTGAGGGTGGAGAGAGTGAGAGGGTGGGAGCTCTACCCCAAGTTTGGCGAGAACAGCCTGGGAAATCAGCGGCTCAAGAGGCCGCAAGAAGGATCGTTTGCTACCGCTGCCGGCAAGCGGGACATATTGCAGCAAATTGCCCGGTTGTGGAGGAACCCATGCAGTGTGACTTTCTGACGGGCAGACGTCAGTCGCTGTGTGCGACAGTCGCATGCACTGCCATTCGGGGAACTGAGAAACATTTATGCAAAATGTGTATTAATGGTAGAAATGTTGTGGTATTGCTGGATTCAGGTAGCCTTGTGACCCTGATAAAGGCTGAGTTAGTTAAAACAGAGGTCTCTGGGAATAGCAAGGTAGCCGTTATTTGTGTGCATGGGGACACCCGAGAGTATCCAGTGACTACAGTGTGTTTCGAGACCCCCAGAGGTACCCTCTCTCATCCAGTGGGCTTAGTATCTCAGTTACCGCATGACGCCATTGTGGGAAGGGATTTTCCGAAGTTCTGGGAACTGTGGGATGATCCTGAGCCCCCCACTGGTGCCCCTATGTACCAGGAATGTGATAGCCAGAACTCCCCTGAGAGTGGTGAGGACTCTCCGGAATTTCCCTTGTCAGTATTGGCAGGGGAGACTCAAGAAACTGGAGAGGAGCCCACCTCCTCAGACGAAAACCTACCGTCTGTGGAGTTTTCTGATCTTGAGGTTCACAGGGAAAACTTTGCCACAGAACAGTTGAAAGACCCCGCCCTAATAAAGGCACGGGAAAACGTAGT
Source organism: Rana muscosa (assembly GCA_029206835.1). Taxonomy (NCBI): domain Eukaryota; kingdom Metazoa; phylum Chordata; class Amphibia; order Anura; family Ranidae; genus Rana; species Rana muscosa. The sequence goes on from CM055122.1 coordinate 841,356,323, forward strand.
GAAAATAGATGGCGAGTTAGTGAACCCAGATAATACCGGCACTTACCCATACTTCAGCGTAGAGAAGGACCTACTGTATCGGGTGGCAAAAAGGGCAGAAGAAACCGTTGAGCAGCTTGTGGTGCCCAAACCTTACAGGAAGTTGGTGTTGGAGTTGGCCCATGGGCACATTCTTGGAGGTCATCTGGGGACAGAGAAAACCCGAGAGAGGGTATTACAGAGATTCTATTGGCCTGGGGTGATGAAGGACATAGAAAATTATTGTTCCTCCTGCCCTGTGTGTCAGAGGTCGGCCCCGATGCCACATTTCCGTAGCCCGCTGGTCCCTCTACCCATCATTGAGGTCCCGTTTGAGAGAATCACAATGGATTTGGTAGGTCCTATAATCAAGTCCGCTAGGGGGCACCAGTACATATTGGTTATAATGGACTATGCCACCCGTTATCCAGAAGCGATCCCTCTCAGAAATACCTCGGCCAAAACCATAGCCAAAGAGCTATCTCTTGTTTTTAGCCGGGTGGGTATTTGTAAAGAACTGCTTACGGACCAAGGTACACCCTTTATGTCCCGGGTTATGAAAGAGCTGTGTAAATTGTTCAAAGTGACGCAATTGCGTACATCTGTGTATCACCCCCAAACCGGATGGGAGCTGGCGATTTTGTAACGATTTTCGTCAGTTGAACAAAGTTACAAAATTTGACACCTACCCCATGCCACGTATAGATGAGTTGATCGACCGGCTGGGAACAGCCCGATACATGACGACTCTTGACCTCACAAAAGGGTATTGGCAAATCCCCCTGGCCAAGTCGGCCAAAGAGAAAACCGCATTTGTAACCCCAGACGGGGCGTTCCAATATAAAAGAATGCCGTTCGGGTTACAGAATGCGCCGGCCACATTCCAGCGGAAAATGGACCAGATGCTGAGGCCCCATCGGAAGTATGCTGCGGCTTACCTGGATGACATAATTGTCCATAGCACAGATTGGGCCTCACATCTGCCAAAAGTGCAAGCAGTCCTGGACTCTGTTCGGGAAGCAGGGTTTACGGCTAACCCCAAGAAGTGTACCATTGGGCAGGAGGAGGCCAAATATCTTGGGTACACCATTGGGAGGGGAGTAATAAAACCCCAACTCAACAAAGTCGAGGCCATCCAGAGTTGGCCACGTCCCAACAGCAAGAAGCAGGTACGAGCCTTTCTGGGAATCGCTGGGTATTATCGGCGATTCATTCCCCACTTTGCTTCTAAGGCTGTGCCCCTAACCAACCTGACGAAGGGGAAAGGGTCGGTCATGATTAAATGGACCCCCGAGGCTGAGGCAGCATTCCAATTCTTGAAACAAGCCTTATGTAGCCAGCCAGTGTTGTACTCACCCGACTTCTCTAGAGACTTTGTCGTACAAAGTGATGCGTCAGATGTGGGGTTAGGAGCAGTATTGTCCCAGGTCTGGAACGGGGAAGAGCACCCAGTCATTTACCTCAGCAGGAAGTTGAAGTCCCATGAGGTAAATTACGCCACCGTTGAAAAGGAGTGTTTAGCGGTGAAGTGGGCTCTAGATTCCCTTCGGTACTACCTGCTAGGTAGGCACTTTGACATGGTTACGGATCACGCTCCGTTAAAGTGGATGGCTCAAAACAAGGAAACAAATAGAAGAGTGAATAGGTGGTTCCTGGCCCTCCAGGAATTCAACTTCACAGTAAAGCATCGCCCTGGCGTTCAAATGGGGAATGTGGATGCTTTGTCTCGAGTACATGAATGCCTGATTGCTGGTGTTCCAACCCCGAGGTTAAAACAAGAGGGGGGGGTATGTGACAGCAGGAAGGTAAAGTCACCTGGTTGCATCCAGGGGGGTAGATATATTTCGCCCAGATTCAGGCTTTACGCCGACTTATACAGCTAGGTGGAGAGTTGTATAAGCCCAGCTGAGACTAGTGGGCTCATGGATGACTCATACCTCTAGGGAGAGGGCTGGGCGTCGTGCAGACAGGGAGTTGATGAGACCAGCTGAACCTTGTCAGCTCATTTAGGCCTCTATAAGAAACTCCCAGCTTCATTAGATGTTAGCTCATGCCTGGAAGCAGACCTGTGTGGACTGTCTAGGGAGAGTGAACCCCTGTGCGGTGAGAGAAAGCCTGTGTGGCTATATATTTGCTTGGACATTTAAAACCAGGGACTTAGGGACTAGGACAGCACTAGGCTGATCCCAGTTGTTAGTTAGGAAACCTGTATGTTTAGTCAGAGGTCAAGTTGACCAGGATTTATTTTGTTTATGTTTTTTTTTGCCTTGCTGTGTTTTTGTCACTGTAAATAGAAAATAAACCGCACCTTTTTGATTTTGAAAACCACAACCTCCGTCTGCTGGGCCTGTTTTTGGGTGGGGAGCCCATCCCGGGGGTCACACACACCCGCTGCCGAGCTAACCCCCTCACAATATATTGTTTTGTAAAATGTATGCTTATGACAGTAAATCCATTTTCAGTTTTCAGCTTTTTATCTTTTGTTCTTTTATTTTGTTCTATATGACATTAAAATAATGTGGCTTTTAATTGAAGCCAAATGTTTGCGTAGACTTCAAGAGCAATCTGTCTGGGCTCTCACAGTTTCTTTCTCTGCATGGTTTATGCATTTTTCTTGGTAGATCTGTGAACTGTGCACTTACAATTCACCCACTGAGAACCAAACTGCTAACAGAGTTGAGTGATCGTTGGTTCTAAGTGTACAAAGGCAGAGGAGGCAATCTGTCTCTATCATCCTCTTTTCCCCCAACCTCCTTGTGCCTTGTGTGGTTAGCTATCTAGTTGATTGGGGTAGTCTGAGGGCAACAAATGGCAGTTGGCCTAAAATGAAAGAAATATAAATTTGGCCCTACTTTTACTCTATGTTATCAGTGTGTTGTATGTTAGCTTCTTCTGTTAAGACATTTTGACTAATTATGTACTTATGATAGTGTATACTTGTACAGTGAAGTTTGCCTTAAATTTTGTAATCATTCAGTGAATATGTATATATTTGAGGCCAGGCTAGTTTGAAACATGCCTGTGTAAACTAACAGGATCTCCCTTACTACTGTTTGAGAAATTGGATGTAGATATACACACTAATGCAGAGATCTCTCGGGTTGTACTCTCCAAGAGATACTGTATAAAAAGCAAACTGTACTATATATCCTAGCAGCAACTTCAGTCAAACTTTATACATTTTTGAAAAATATACATGCAGCATATAAAAAGTTTGATTATGTGATTTATCCACTTAATTTTTTCAAATCTGCAGTTTTTCAATGAAAAAGGTAGGCTGTAACTGCACTCACCCTACAGTATATGTCACTGCGGCCATTTTAACTGAGGGCAGCTGAAGCCAGCGCCCTTTCTTTTTCTGGGAATTCAGTCACTTCCCCATCCTCCACGTCCGCACTACAAATACAGTGCTTCCAACCCTTTGTGTGTGTACATGTTCGCTCTGGTATGTTTGTTTCATATTTGCTTGCTCTTCCACTGATGCAGAAAATAGTCTCCAACCGCCTCCACTCTCCTCCAGCCAACTTTGGCCCTACTCCTGTTGTCCCCTGCCCTCCTCCTCCCTCCCCCACAATCTCATGATAAAAAAAAAATAAGAAAAAAAATAAGAAAGAAATAAAAGCCCGAAGACTCCTGGGATTTGTGATGTATTTTTCAAATGAGGCAACAAGAGCAGAGTTTCCTACATCAATAGTGTAAGGGAAAAAAGCAGGAAATGGACAAGACATATTAAATAAAAGGTGTTCGGAGATAGAAAATTAAATTTTTTCATGCATTGATATTCTAAGATGGAGAGAGAATGCTAATAGAAGCCAGTTTAAAAAGACACTGAAGGTCTGCTTTACATTGAAAATGCAAAGTGGATCCTGTTGACACATTCTATTTGAGTTGACATGTGAATTCATATGTCCCAGGAGTTGTGCTATTGATATTAGCAGGATGACAGTATCGTTACAGTTGCTGCAATTAAAGGCATTGAATGGCTGATCCGGCTAGCTGTGCTTATATCTAGTTATTAAAGTGCACTATTACCAGCTATAAATGCCTAAGCTAAACTATCTGAGATATGGCAGTCCCAATAAAATGTTTGCTGTGCTGCTGGGGACCACAGATGTTCCTACGCAAATAGTGACATTGTGAAAATGGTACTTAGAGAGCCTCCCCACTGCTCAAGTGTACAAGTGGGAGTTGTGTCTTGAACTCAGTGTATTTTGGGGGGCTCTGGTGGTTTAGTGAAGCAGAATATTTTAACACTAAATGGTTGGACTCTTTACAGTTTCAGCTATCAGCAAAATTGCTTATCTTAGGTAATGTCAGCTTTTGTAGACTTTACAACTTAGTTTCATAGTATACAATAAAGTCTGGGCAATAAAAAACTATTCAGTGCGTCTCTGCCACACATGCACATGTGATTGTGCTGTGTTCAGTGCCGGATTAAACTCTGTGGAGGCCCCTAATAAGTTCAAACTTTGGGGTCTTGCTCACAGGTTCAAGGTTTTTCGTGCACTCACTATAGTGGGATAACATTGAACTAAGTAGTGTGCATGTCGGCCGCTAGATGGAGAAGACCATGACTACTGTACAAACATGGACGCAGGTTGCACCAATTTATTTTACAAACTGACAGCTGAAAGAAGATGAGTTTTTAAGAGACAAAGCGTAATGCGAACCTGATGTCTATTGTTTATGTACTTGAAGTTGTTATTGGGTACATTAAAATAATATAGTATTTTCTCTATATAGAGTAATTAATGTAAGGGTTTTCTTTATTTTTTTAGTCGATTCATTTTTTTAATCTTTTGTAAACCATTTTAAAAAGCTTGAATGTATTTTTCTTTTAATATCAAATCAATATTATTTTGATCAGTTGTCATGGGGTCTATAAACAGCACGAGGCCCATAGTCCGGTTCCTACTCTGCCTATTTGGTAAACTGGCACTGGCTTTGCCAGTGTGCTGTCTGTCTTTGTGTAGTCTGTGCAATGCAACTGTGATTTTACTGTCTGCCTGTGTCTTGTGACTAAGTATGTGGTCTGTGAGCAGTCTGCTTGTGTGCTGTAGCTGAATGTGTGATCTGTCCATGTTCTATGATTGTGTTGTGTCTGTGTGTGGTCTGTCTGCATGCTGTGAATGAGTGTGCAGTGATTATTTGTGCTGTGACTGTCTGTGCTGTGATTGTCTGTGCTCTGTCTGTGCTGTGACTGCCTGTGCTGTGACTTAGTGTGCTGTGACTGCCTGTGATGTGACTGTCTGTGATGTGACTTTCTGTGATGTGACTGAATGTGCTGCGACTGCCTGTGCTGCGACTGACTGCATGCTGTGACTGACTGCGTGCTGTGACTCACTGCATGCTGTGACTGACTGCGTGCTGTGACTGAGTGTGGTGTGACTGCCTGTTTTGTGACTGCCTGTGCTGTGAATGTCTATACTGTGATTTTCTGCATGCTGTGACTGTACTGTAATTGTCTGCATACTGTGACTGACTGCATGCTGTGACTGTCTGTACTGTGATTGTCTGCATTGTGACTGAGTGTGCTCTGGCTGTCTGTGTTGTGACTGTCTGTGCTGTGCTGAATGCTGTGGCTGTCAGTGCTGTTACTGAGTGTGCTGTGACTGTCTGTGCTGTGACTGTCTGTTCTGTGACTGAGTGCTGTGGCTGTCTGTGATGTTACTGAGTGTGTTGTGACTGTCTGTACTGTGAATGTGTGTGCTCTGGCTGTCTGTGTTGTGACTGTGCTGTGACTGAGTGTGCTGTGGCTGTCCGTCATGTTTACTGAATGTGCTGTGACTGAGTGTGCCGTGACTGTCCGTACTGTGACTGAGTATGCTGTGACTGTCTGTGCTGTGACTGAGTGTGCTGTGACTAAGTGTGCTGTGACTGTCTGTCCTGTGACTGCCTGTGCTGTGACTGAGTGTGCTGTGACTGTCTGTGCTGCGACAGTTTGTGCCGTCACTGTCTGTGCTGTGACTGTCTGTGCCATGACTGTCTGTGCCGTGACTGAGTGTGCCATGACTGAGTGTGCCATGACTGAGTGTGCTGTGACTGAGTGTGCTGTGACTGTCTGTGCTGTGACTGTCTGTGCTGTGACTGAGTGTGCTGTGACTGAGTGTGCTGTGAATAACTGTGCTTTGACCGAGTGTTCTGTGACAGTATGTGATGTCTGTGCTGTGAGTGTGCTGTGACTGAGTGTGCTGTGACTGCCTGTGCTGTGACTGCCTGTGCTGTGACTGCCTGTGCTGTGACTGCATGCACTGTGACTGTCCCTGCTGTGACTGTCTGTGCTGTGACAGTTTGTGCTGTGACTGTCTGTGCCGTGACTGTCTGTGCCGTGACTGAGTGTGCCGTGACTGAGTGTGCTGTGACTGAGTGTGCTATGACTGTCTGTGCTGTGACTAACTGTGCTTTGACTGAGTGTTCTGTGACAGTATGTAATGTGTCTGTACTGTGAGTGTGCTGTGACTAAATGCACTGTGACTGTCCATGCGGTGACTGTCTGTGCTGTGACTGAGTGCACTGTGACTGTCTGTGCTGTGACTATCTGTGCTGTGACTGAGTGAACTGTGACTGTCCATGCTGTGACTGTCTGTGCTGTGACTGTCTGTGCTGTGACAGTTTGTGCTGTTACTGAGTGTGCCGTGACTGTGTTATGACTGTCTGTGCTGTAACAGAGTGTGCTGTGACTGTCTGTGCTGTGACTGAGTGTGCTGTGACTGACTGTGCTTTGACCGAGTGTTCTGTGACAGTATGTGATGTGTCTGTACTTGGAGTGTGCTGTGACTGAGTGTGCTGTGACTAAGTGTCCTGTGACTGTCTGTGCTGTGACTGCCTTTGCTGTGACCGCCCAGGCTGTGACTGAGTGCACTTTGACTGTCCATGCTGTGACTGTCTGTGCTGTGACTGTGCTGTGACTGAGTGTGCTGTGACTGTCTGTCCTGTGACTGTCTGTCCTGTGACTGCCTGTGCTGTGACTGTCTGTGCTGTGACTGAGTGTGCTGTGACTGTCCATGCTGTGACTGAGTGCACTGTGACTGTCTCTACTGTGACTGTGTTGTGACTGAGTGTGCTGTGACTAAGTGTGCTGTGACTGTCTGTCCTGTGACTGCCTGTGCTGTGACTGTCTGTGCTGTGACTGAGTGTGCTGTGACTGTCCATGCTGTGACTGAGTGCACTGTGACTGTCTATACTGTGACTGTCTGTGCTGTGACTGTGCTGTGACTGAGTGTGCTGTGACTAAGTGTGCTGTGACTAAGTGTGCTGTGACTGTCTGTCCTCTGACTGCGTGTGCTGTGACTGTCTGTGCTGTGACTGAGTGTGCTTTGACTGAGTGTGCTGTGACTGTCCATGCTGTGACTGAGTGCACTGTGACTGTCCATGCTGTGACTGTCTGTGCTGTGAGTGAGTGTGCTGTGACTAAGTGTGCTGTGACTGTCTGTCCTGTGACTATCTATGCTGTGACTGCCTGTGCTGTGACTGAGTGTGCTGTGACTGTCCATGCTGTGACTGTCTGTGCTGTGACTGAGTGTGCTGTGACTGTCCATGCTGTGACTGTCCATGCTGTGACTGAGTGTGATGTGACTGTCCATGCTGTGACTGTCCATGCTGTGACTGTCTGTGCTGTGACTGAGTGTGCTGTGACTGTCTGTGCTGTGACTGTCTGTGCTGTGACTGAGTGTGCTGTGACTGTCTGTGCTGTGACTGTGCTGTGACTGTCTGTGCTTTGACCCAAGTGTTCTGTGACAGTTTGTGATGTGTCTTAGATGTGACTGAGTATTCTGTGACTCAATATTCTACGACTGTCTGTGATGCGACTGTCTGTGATGTGACTGAGTGTGCTGTGACTGAGTGTGCTGTGACAGTATGTGATGTGACAATATGTGATGTGTCTGTGCTGTGACTCTGTGTGCTGTCTGTCCCTGTGCAGGCTGTGCACTGTGACTAAGTCTGCTGTCTGTGTTGTGACTAAATGTGCAGTCTGTTTGTGTGCTGTGAATGAACACACAATCTGTTCTTGGTCTGTGACTGTATGCGCTGTGCCTGTGTGTAGTCTTTGCTGTGCCATTTTGCATTCTGTCCATCTGCTATGACTGAGCGTGCGGTCTGTCGTCATGTTGTGACTGCATGTGTGATCTGTGTGTTCTATAGGATGTCTCTGGCTACATGTGCATTGTCTCTGACTGTGTTATATGCTATTACAGAGAACACTTCCTGGGTATGCAATCACTCCAGGGTCTTTGTACTCCAACAAAGGCACAGGACCACAACAAAGAAGTAGTGAAGCAAACACAAAAGAAAATGTAACATTTCTAAGGAGAGTGTGTCAAAGGAGTGGGGATGACTGGGAATAGGGATAAGATTGGAGAGAGACGCTGTGCATGATACAAACGTTTATGAAGCTGAATGTGTGTTAGAACCCTTCAGAAAATAGCGGGTGCTCTTTTGCTAAGGGGAGCTGAGAGAGGTACTGTCAGACCCCTTTCACACTGAGGCGCTTTACAGGCGCTATAGCGCTAAAAATAGCGACTGCAAAGCGCCTGTAAAGCGCCTGTAAAGCGCCTCTTCTCTTACTCCAGTGTGAAAGCTGTCAGGACGCTCAAAAAAGCAGCATCTTTGAGGTGTGTACTGTATACACTAGAGCTGCCACGACGCATCAACGTAATCGATTACGTCGACTACGAAAATACGTTGACATGCGCAAAAAGGCGTCGATGCGCCACACGTTGCGAGTTGCAGGTCAATACACCTCCACCGTGGCTTTCAGCGCGGTGCTTCTCTCCCACACGCGATCACCGCTGACTGTCCCCTATCCTCCTCCAGTCCCCATCCGCCTTCTCCATGCTGCTGTCCCCCTCCATGCTGCTCCGTGTCTCCCTCTCTCCTCCGTGCATCTATCCCCCTCTCTTCTCCGTGTCCCCTTCCATGCTGCTGTCCCACTCCATGCTGCTCCGTGTCTCCCTCTCTCCTCCATGCATCTGTCCCCCTCTCTTCTCCGTGTCCCCTTCTATGCTGCTGTCCCCCTCCATGCTGCTCCGTGTCTCCCTCTCTCCTCCGTGCATCTGTCCCCCTCTCTTCTCTGTGTCACCCTCCGTGCTGCTGTCCCTTTCAATGCTTCTCCGCGTCTCCCTCTCTCCTCCGTGCATCTGTCCCCCTCTCTTCTCCGTGTCCCCTTCCATGCTGCTGTCCCACTCCATGCTGCTCCGTGTCTCCCTCTCTCCTCCGTGCATCTGTCCCCCTCTCTTCTCCGTGTCCCCTTCTATGCTGCTGTCCCCCTCCATGCTGCTCCGTGTCTCCCTTTCTCCTCTGTGCATCTGTCCCCCTCTCTTCTCTGTGTCCCCCTCCATGCTGCTGTCCCTTTCAATGCTTCTCCGCGTCTCCCTCTCTCCTCCGTGCATCTGTCCCCCTCTCTTCTCCGTGTCCCCTTCCATGCTGCTGTCCCCTTCCATGCTGCTCTGTGTCTCCCTCTCTCCTCCGTGCATCTGTCCCCCTCTCTTCTCTGTGTCCCCCTCCATGCTGCTGTCCCCTTCCATGCTGCTCCGTGTCTCCCTCTCTCCTCCGTGCATCTGTCCCCCTCTCTTCTCTGTGTCCCCCTCCATGCTGCTGTCCCCCTCCATGCTGCTCCGTGTCTCCCTCTCTCCTCCGTGCATCTGTCCCCCTCTCTTCTCTGTGTCCCCCTCCATGCTTCTGTCCCCTTCCATGCTTCTCTGTGTCTCCCTCTCTCCTCCGTGCATCTGTCCCCCTCTCTTCTCTTTGTCCCCCTCCATGCTGCTGTCCCCTTCCATGCTGCTCCGTGTCTCCCTCTCTCCTCCGTGCATCTGTCCCCCTCTCTTCTCCGTGTCCCCCTCCATGCTGCTGTCCCCCTCCTTGCTGCTCCGTGTCTCCCTCTCTTCTCCGTGTCCCCCTCCATGCTGCTGTCCCCCTCTCTCTTCCCGTGCATCTGTCCCCCTCTCTTCTCCCCCTCCATGCTGCCGTCCCCCTCGGTATCTCAGGATGGAGAGCGGAGGTAGGAGCCGGTAAACCCGGCTCCTTCATTTTCTGAATGGACAGAGTCAGTGATCACTGACTCTGTTCATTCACATAACTGAAATATTGTAACCTCCTGTGATTACTATGTCTCAGTTAATGATTGAAGAGAAGACGTTGTCTTCTCTCCATTCATTATCAGTGCAACTGAGGCTGCTGAGAAAGGGACTGGGGAATCTGTGTCTCTAGTCCCTTTCCCTGTCTCAAATGGGAGATGTCAGAGGTCTGTCAAGATCTCTGATATCTCACCATAGCCCCCCAACAGGGCTGATAAAAAAAAAAATTGCAATAAATAATAATAATAAAAAAAAAATTGTAAAAAATAATAATAAAAAAAAAACACACTGACACTGTCCCCACACCCCCCCCCCCCCCCTTAAAAAAAGAAAGCATTGTAAAAAATAGAAATAAATTATAAACATTCATGAACTTCTGAACAGAGAAAAAAAAACAGAACATAAAAAAAAGTAAGATAAAAGAATATAACTACATACAAGTGTAGCGGGTATTTGAATTTAGGGGAGGCATCTGGGTGGTAGTGTAACCCAGATGCATTGATTGTTAGGGAATCTGAGACCCTTTTGTGGTTCTTGGGGGACTCTGGTGGTGTGAGGTTCCCTGCGGCCTGCGGGTGGCGCTGTCGCCCTGGGCTGGAGCTGAACACTCACCGCAAGACTGCATCCCTTTTTGTTCTTTCCTGGCGCTGGAACAGCGGGGCGGGGAACCTGCTGTGACGTAAAGGGAGAGGAGATAAAAGAGGCGGACGCCCTGACTTTGGGGTTCAGAGTTCGGAGTCGGAGGACGCGGCCGCACCCAGGCACCTTTAGCCTGGGTGCTGGCGTTCCGGAGTTCCGGGCCCAGGTGCCCTCGACCTGGCCGGAGCGGGAGATGGAGTCCATCTCAGGCACCTTTAGCTTGGGGTGAGGTACTATGGCGGAGGCCTGGAGCCCAGTACCTTCGACTGAGTTCCGCGAGGGTGGAGGAATCCGAGGGGGCCCTAACTCCTTGGGTGCCCGTGTCTGAGACGAGGAGGCCGGTGAGCGGAACTTCTCCGGAGAGTCCAGCGCAGCATTACTGGTGACGGAGAGGCCTCCGGTAACTGTCTTGGACGGATGTCTTCCCCCTGATAGGGGCTACGTTAGCGAAGGTAATCCATGTTCTGTTCAATATAGTCAGTGGCAGTGACTATTCGCCATTGGTGACACCACAGTGGTTAGCTCTATCTAAAAGGATTGTGCCTTGACCTACTCACTACAAATACTGAACTGTTCGTTGGGTCCCAACCTGTCTGTGCTGAATGACTATTTGTTGAGAAGAATAAATACGAGTTGGACCCTTTTCAGTGTGTGGAACTTCAGTTACTGCAAGCAAAGGGGGGTCATTCAGTAAAGGATTTGACTCTGGGACATACACACAAAGCCCGATAGTTCTGGCCTTCACCTCTACGCATTGGAGGACTTGGGCCGTGGTGTATCTCATCCCTCCCCCCAGTACTAACCCCTAGACGAGACAAACAAGCCGTGAATGAGAAGGGGTGAGAGGGGTGAGGTCGCTACACATATATATAATATATAATTTATATATGTATGTAGTTATATTCTTTTATCTTAACTTTACAAAAAATTATAAGTACATAAAAAAAGTTAAGATAAAAGAATATAACTACATACATATATATAATATATATATATGTATGTGTCAGGGTCACCTGTGGCCAGGTGACAGATGCACACCGTAGGGGGACAGGAGTGCACCGCGAGGTAGTGAACCCTATGGCTGGCTTCTGCGGATAGGAAACTGGGTGGTTGTGGAAAGCGGGACCAGAGGAGCACAACCGGGATCCAAACGGAAGCTAGAGCCAAGATTCCCCAGGGCGCGGAGTCTAAGACCCAGCTGGTCTTCTCCAGGGCCTCTAGTGGTGAGGATGTTAGCTGCAGGCTGGGACCAGGTCGCGGCCCCTGGAGTTTCCTAGCTCATGCCCCGTAGGATAAGGGGAAAAGAGGGGAAGCAGCAGCACACGATAAGAGAGAACCGAATAACAAGCTGAAGGTCAGGGGCCACAAGCAGACAAGGATAACGAAGAACGAGCCGAAGGTCAAGGGTCACGAGCAGACAGGGATAGTCGGGGACAAGCCAATAACGTAACAGAGAGACAGACGTAGCACACGGCAGGCAGGAACCCAAACACACAATGCCTAACAAACACGTTGATCAGCCAAGCAGGCTTGCAGTGCACAGGTTAATATAGTGTTCAGTGATAGGGCCTGGGGTGGAGTCAGGCTGGGAGGAGATTATAAAGGAAGCCAGGTGAAGGAGGTCTGGTCTCTAGATGAACACATGAGGAGGAAGGTAAGATGGCAGACAAACACTACTGCATATCCATGACAGTACCCTCCCTCTTATGGGCCCTCCCCCGCCTGGACCCAGGCTTAAAGGGAAATCTCTGATGAAACCTTCTCAACAGATAAGGTGCAGCGACATCAGATGCAGCGATCCAAGACGCCTCCTCAGGACCAAAACCTCTCCAATGCACAAGGTACTGAAGAATGCCTCTGCAGAGCCGAGAATCCAGAACTTGTCTAACCTCGTACTTATAATTATCCCCAGAGACCGAAAACGAGGTAGGGAGATGACAAGAAGATCTATTGAGGACCAAAGGCTCTCTAGGAATAAGCAAGGGCATGAGAGGATCAACAGGAATCTGAGGAGGGTCCCCTAGACCCTTAAAGGGGAACTGGTCATCTTGCACAGGACCATCAGACTGGGCAGATGTCAGTGGAACCCTGAAGTCAGGTTGGTTAGAAGGTGACATGTCGCCGGAGTCAAGCTGAATAGCTGAAGGACAAGCAGAATGTCCCGAACAAGAAAAAGTGAGAGGCTCACTGGGCATGGGCTGGACTGGCATAACTAGTACAGAGGCAGAGTGAATAGCTGAGTCAGGTGTAGCGACTACCTGAATCGCATCGCAAGACGTAGCGACTGCAGGACTTGTAGACAAGCTAGCCTGGCTGTGCGTCCAAGGGTGGTTAGGGACAGAGAAATGTAAATGGTTATGCAACCTGGAATGAATGACCGGCTCAGATTCACAGGGGGCAACCTTGGGTAGGCAGGACGAGGAACAGGAGGGACCCCAAGCCAGGATCTGTCCAGTAGTCCAGTCCACATGAGGAGAATGGAGCTGTAACCATGGGAGACCCAAAATTATAGGCGTTGAGGCCTTGGGTAAGATAAGGAAGGATATCCACTCCTGGTGGAGTGTCCCTACCGACATCTTAACAGGGAGGGTCTGGAAGCGGATAGGTCCCCCTGGGAGAACAGTACCATCAATCGCCAAGACCACCAATGGCGTGGTGAGGGGCAAAAGAGTAAGTCTCATGGACGATGCGATTTCCCAGTCCATGAAATTACCAGCGGCTCCGGAATCCAGATATGCTGAGACCGAATGAGAAGAAGCACCAACATGAAGGAACACAGAAAGCAGAAAACGAGAAGGGGAAGGTGATATTTCTGGGTCCAATACTCCACTTTCCAGATGAAGTGGACCCGAACGTTTTTCTGGACAAAGAGAGCAAGTGTCACGAAAATGACCTTTGCCCCCACAGTAAAGACACAGACCAAGAGTTCTGCGCCTAGCACGTTCCTCGGGGGATAGCCTGGTCCGACCCAGCTGCATGGGTTCCTCAGCTGGTAGGAGATGCTCTACGGGTCGAAGAGAGGGGAGCTCAGGCTGACTAAGAACCAAGGAGTGCTGGCATTGCTTTTCTAAGGTCCTCTCCTGAAAGCGAATATCGATCTGGTTACACAAGGAGATAACGCCGGCCAGATCAGTGGGGATGGTTCTTCCAGCTAATTCATCCTTCACTCTATCAGACAGGCCATGCAAAAAGGTTGCGACTAAGGCCTCATTGTTCCAGCTCAACTCAGCCGACAGTATGCGGAAATGAAGGGCATACTGTCCCACAGAAGCAGACTCTTGGCGGAGACGAAAAAGGGCGCTGGCCGCTGAAGAGACACGAGCCGGTTCTTCGAAGATATTCCGAAAAAGTTTCAAGAAGCCAGACAGGCTAGAAACCACTGGATCATTCAGTTCCCACAGAGGGGCTGCCCAGGCTAAAGCTTCACCAGAGAGGAGGGAAATGATATAGGCTACCTTAGCCCGATCAGACAGGAAGTTTTGGGGCTGGAGCTCAAAATGAATCGTGCATTGGCTAAGGAACCCCCTGCAAGCCTTGGAGTCCCCAGAGAAACGGGACGGAGCTGGCAGTTGTAGCGAGTGTGTGGCTGCGACTGGTGCAATAGGTGCAGCCGCTGATTGTATTTGAGGTTGCGGATTCAGGGTTCCCAAGGAGGCCTGAAGCTGCTCGAAGCGAGAAGCCAGATCCTGGAGGAATCGCATCACCTGAGTCTGATTCGATTCCTGGGTTTCAAGTCTGCAAACTATGCCCTGCAATGGATCATCCGCGGGTAGCGGGATGTCAGCCGGGTTCATGGCTGATCAAACTGTCAGGGTCACCTGTGGCCAGGTGACAGATGCACACCGTAGGGGGACAGGAGTGCACCTCGAGGTAGTGAACCCTATGGCTGGCTTCTGCGGATAGGAAACTGGGTGGTTGTGGAAAGCGGGACCAGAGGAGCACAACCGGGATCCAAACGGAAGCTAGAGCCAAGATTCCCCAGGGCGCGGAGTCTAAGACCCAGCTGGTCTTCTCCAGGGCCTCTAGTGGTGAGGATGTTAGCTGCAGGCTGGGACCAGGTCGCGGCCCCTGGAGTTTCCTAGCTCACGCCCCGTAGGATAAGGGGAAAAGAGGGGAAGCAGCAGCACACGATAAGAGAGAACCGAATAACAAGCTGAAGGTCAGGGGCCACAAGCAGACAAGGATAACGAAGAACGAGCCGAAGGTCAAGGGTCACGAGCAGACAGGGATAGTCGGGGACAAGCCAATAACGTAACAGAGAGACAGACGTAGCACACGGCAGGCAGGAACCCAAACACACAATGCCTAACAAACACGTTGATCAGCCAAGCAGGCTTGCAGTGCACAGGTTAATATAGTGTTCAGTGATAGGGCCTGGGGTGGAGTCAGGCTGGGAGGAGATTATAAAGGAAGCCAGGTGAAGGGGGTCTGGTCTCTAGATGAACACATGAGGAGGAAGGTAAGTTGGCAGACAAACACTACTGCATATCCATGACAGTATGTAGTTTTCTTGTTCATACATCACGGGACACAGAGCAGCATAGTCATTACTATGTGGGTTATATAGAATTACCTTCAGGTGCTGGCACTGGCAACTTCCAAACAGGAAGTACCCTCCCCTATATAAGCCCCTCCCATCCGGGAGTACCTCAGTTTTTTGCCAGTGTCTAAGGTGTTGGCCAAGGTTAACATGTATTCATCTGGGCTTGTGTACAGGTTCTCTGGGCCTTAGCAAGCTATTCCGGATCCGACCAAAAAAGCTTCATAGCTAAACGGTCGGTACCCGGGCCTTGCAGAGAAGAGCAGGGTTTTGCCTGTAATGCCTCTCTTAGGAGGGCTGGACCCTGGGATCCAGAGCTCTGGTCATACCCAAAACCAAGAGGCTATCTGTGCAGGGTGCTATACAGGTCCAGGGGAGTGGAATCCTTGGGAACCCGGTCCCTGAAGGTCTAGTACAATGCCTGCCGTGAGAGGTGAAGTTTGGGCTTCTGTGGACCAAACAAAGTCCTGCGGCGGGGAAAAGGTAAGTGGGGACCCCCAAGCCTAATATGTCTTTCTGCCTGTTACCTAAAGGGTATTCCCGCTAATAGCTGTATATGCCTAAGAAATCCTAGAAATGTTTTTTCATAAGGGAAGTTTTAAAAAAAACTGTAAACCTGGAAATGTTTTTCATAAAGGTGGTTTAAAAAAAAAAAAAAAAAAAAGACAAAAGTGCGGTACCTGTGTTTGTCCACTAGAGGCCGCTGTGGAACGTCTTTTTTCTTGGGACTATTCCTTCCATGGTGAAAGTCCAGGCAGATGAGTGAGCTCTCTATCAGGGAAGCTGCATTCCTCTGTCATGCTGCCAAGTAGTTTCCTTCCATCCCCGAGTCCTGGTGAAACAGGGACCCTGGCTCCTCTCCCTACAGGGCGCCAAGAGTGCACACGTGCACGCGCGCGCGCGCACACATGCTTTCTTTTTATAAGGTTTAGCTTCAAAAAAGGGGGCGGAGCCTGGCGGATGACGCGCTCTGTGCGCCCAGCGCTTCTGCGCATGTGCGGGCGTCCCAGCAAGATAAAAGGACTCAGTCCACGCTGCTTACTATGGACACAGAGCATGAAAAGGAGCTGGTAGCATGGTATAGGGGCTTACAGCGGGCGGTTGATACAGGCATCCCCAGAAAGACGCATTAGTAGACACCCACTGATGTACATAGCAGCAAATTGCATTAGACTATTTCAGTAAGGGGTGTATTGCGGCTGGAATACCTCAGCTTTGAACTAAGGAATATGCCGCCTAAAAAACTCCGAGATATACCTCTCAGGAAGTGTAGGGGGTCTCCATCGGGCTCTGAGGATCTGGAGCAGTCATCTGCACCCTCCTCCCCTGAGAAATCAGAGGTTAATACCCATAAGGAACCCCCGGGAGTGCCAGGTACTGCGGCTGTCCTCAGTCCACCTGCTCCTGCATATATAACAGAGGAGGTTTTTTCCTCAACTCTGGAGGGATTGGAGCAGAGATTGGCTGCATTGATCGCTTCTTCTCTACAGGAAAGAAAGCGCGCCAGATCTCCATCACCTCCATTAGAGTGCCTGTTGGCAGAGCAACAGTCCCAGGAAGGGACCGACCTACCTGAAGGGGATCAGGAGGAGGTTAGCTCTGTTTTTGAGGAATCGACAGTAGATGAACCATTTTCAGCATCACAGACTGAAAGATTGTGGGTCCAGACCCTAACTGACATGGTTCGATCTGCATTTAAAATGCCTCTTGTTGAACCATCAACTACTGCTGTCTCCTCATTGGGGTCGCTAAAAGCTCCCCAGGTTAATTGCTCCTTTCCAATACATCCATTATTGGAAGGACTTATATACCAGGACTGGGAACATCCTGATAAACTATTTGTTCCGCCTAAAAGGTTTCCGGTGATCTATCCCATGGAGGAAAAGTTCACCCAGAGATGGAATGTTCCTACGGTGGATGCAGCCATCTCTTCTGTGAACAAATCACTGACATGTCCAGTAGATAATGTTCAAATGTTCAAAGATCCAGTGGATAAAAAATTGGAATCTTTATTAAAATCTGCTTTTTCCACAGCAGGGGCTGTTACACAGCCAGCAGTGGCAGCTATTGGAGTCTGCCAAGCTTTAAAGGATCAAATGAAAATGGTCCTGAGGGATTTGCCAGACCAACAGGCCCAGGCTCTGGCTGATCTGCCTAGAGCATTATGCTTTGCGGTTGACGCCATCAAGGATTCTATCCATCAGGCCTCCCGCCTCGCGCTGTCTTTGGTACATATGCGTAGGCTTCTGTGGCTCAAAAACTGGTCTGCTGAAGCTCCCTGTAAGAAGCTCTTAGTTAGCTTCCCATTTCATGGGGAACGCCTTTTTGGCGAAGACCTGGATAAGTATATCCAGAAGATTTCCAGTGGTAAAAGTACTCTCTTACCGAGTAAGAAGAGGTCTAGGGGTCCATCTTTTAAGAGGACTACCTCTCCTATCCCTGCGACGTCTGCTACTAAGCAGTTCCGACGGCCTCCTCGGTCAAACTCAGGAGGTAAAAATCAGGGACAGCCACAGGGTAATAAAAAGCCCTGGATCCGAAGAGGTACTAAACCAGCCTCCAAGTCAAGCCTATGAAGGGCTGCCCCCACTCAAACGGGTGGGGGGAAGACTTCAGTTGTTCGCAGAGACCTGGCGGGAGACGATCAAAGACAGATGGGTGCTCTCCGCAGTAACTCTGGGATACAAGTTGGAGTTAAAAGAGTCTCCTCCGTCCCATTTTATGTGGTCAGGCATGCCAAGAGACCCTCTGAAAAGACGGTCTCTCCTATTGGCGTTAGAACAACTATTGCTCCAAGGAGTAATTATGGAGGTTCCTATGGAAGAGTGGGGGTTGGGTTTCTACTCAAACCTTTTCACAGTCCCGAAGCCAAACGGGGACATAAGACCCATATTGGACCTAAAGAGTCTAAACAAATTTCTAAACGTCCGGTCTTTCCGGATGGAGTCGATCCGATCGGTCACCGCTGCCCTACAAGGGGAGGAATGGTTAGCCTCGATCGACATCAAAGATGCTTACTTGCATGTTCCCATCTTTCCAGGTCATCAAAAATTCCTACGCTTTGCAGTAGAAGGGCGCCATTTTCAGTTCAGAGCCTTACCATTCGGTCTGGCCACAGCACCACGAGTGTTCACAAAAATTCTGGCCCCACTGTTGGCCGATCTAAGAACACGGGGTGTAACGATAATGGCATACCTAGACGACCTGTTGTTGATGGACCACTCAGTTGCCAAGCTAGAAGTGGTAATTGTCGATACAATCAAGTATCTAGAATCTCACGGTTGGGTCATCAACCTGGACAAGTCAGCCCTACAGCCAGTGAAAAACCTGGTATATCTAGGGCTACGGCTGGATTCAGACCAGAGGAAGATTTTCTTACCTCTAGACAAGGTATCCTCTTTGAAGCTGTGCCATACGCCCAATTCCACTCAAGGAATTTACAAAGGGCCATATTGTCAGCCTGGAACGGAAAAGTTCAGGCTCTAGACTTCCCGATGGCTTTGTCCCCTTCCGTTCGGAAGAGTCTCTGCTGGTGGTTGATCCCCCAGAATCTCCAGAAGGGAAAACCCTTCAGCCCGATATCTTGGAAGGTGGTCACTACAGATGCCAGCCTTACAGGCTGGGGGGCAGTACTGGAGCAATGGTCTCTCCAGGGCAGATGGTCAAATGTAGTAAAAACCCTGCCCATCAATCTCTTAGAGATACGAGCAGCCCGGTACGCCCTAGTAGCCTGGACATCCAGACTCCAAGGGTCCCCTGTCAGAATTCAATCAGACAATGCCACAGCAGTGGCATATATCAATCATCAGGGAGGCACCAGGAGTCGTGCAGCCCAGAGGGAAGTAAGTCACATCCTGGAATGGGCAGAAAAGCATGTCCCATGTATATCAGCTGTCTTCATTCCAGGGGTGGAGAATTGGAAGGCGGACTTTCTGAGTCGCCAACAGTTATGCCCAGGGGAATGGTCCCTTCATCCCGAGGTCTTCCGAGCAATATGTCAGCGGTGGGGAACACCGGATGTAGATCTGCTAGCATCCAGATTCAACGCAAAGGTGGACAGATTTGTCTCCCGGACAAGGGATCCCCTCGCTTGCGGCTCGGATGCTCTGGTGTTCCCTTGGGATCAGTTCAGACTGATATATGCATTCCCTCCGCTACAATTGTTGCCTCGACTCCTTCGCAGAGTCAGGTTGGAGAAGAAGCCGGTGATCCTGGTGGCTCCAGCGTGGCCCCGAAGGGCCTGGTACGCGGAGATCATCAAAATGTCTGTGGGGAGTCCTTGGACCCTTCCACGTCGTCCGGACCTGCTTTCGCAAGGACCGATATACCACCCTTCCTTACTAACTCTAAGTTTAACGGCCTGGCTATTGAGTCCCACATCCTAAAGAAGAGAGGTCTCTCTAACTCTGTGGTATCAACTATAATCAATGCCAGGAAGCCTGTATCCAGGCAGATCTACTATAGAGTTTGGAAGGCGTACATCACTTGGTGCGAGGCCAGAAAATGGCATCCACGTAAGTACGTTATAGGCAGAATTCTGGACTTCCTGCAGTGGGCTGTAGACAGGAAGTTTGCCTTAAGTACTATCAAGGGCCAGGTTTCGGCCTTGTCAATACTATTTCAAAGGCCCCTGGCTATGCATTCACTTGTCAAATCCTTTATGCAAGGTGTGACTCGTATTATTCCACCGATTAAGGCTCCCATGTGCCCATGGGATCTAAATTTGGTTCTGTCGGTTCTGCAGAAGCAGCCATTTGAACCTTTGCGGCACATTTCCTTGGTTCTACTCACCAGGAAATTGATATTTTTAGTAGCCAAATGCTCGGCTAGAAGAGTGTCGGAATTAGCCGCCATGTCCTGTAAAGAGCCATATCTGGTTATCCATAAGGACAGAGTAGTATTACGTCCTCACCCAGCCTTTCTTCCTAAGGTGGTATCGAGGTTTCACTTGAACCAGGATGTGGTTCTTCCTTCTTTCTTCCCCAAACCAAGCTCGGTAGAGGAAAAGTTATTGCATTCTTTGGATGTAGTAAGAGCAGTTAAAGCTTATCTAAAAGCCACTGCTCAGATTCGTAGAACGGATTCTCTGTTTGTTCTGCCGGAAGGCCCCAGAAAGGGTCAGGCAGCATCAAAATCTACTTTAGCCAAGTGGATTCGACAGGTCATAATACAAGCCTATGGCTTGAAAAGTAGACCGCCTCCGTTCAAAGTTAGGGCGCACTCCACGAGAGCAGTTGGAACTTCATGGGCAGTGCATCACCAGGCCTCCCTGGCGCAAATTTGTAAGGCCGCAACATGGTCTTCAGTACACACGTTTACTAGGTTCTACCAGGTGGACGTGAGAAGTCAGGAGGATGTCGCCTTTGGGCGCAGTGTGTTGCAGGCCGCAAAAGATCCTCATGCCTGATGGCGCCCAGCTTATGTATGGTGTATCCCCCCCCTCATGTGGCATTGCTTTGGGACGTCCCACATAGTAATGACTATGCTGCTCTGTGTCCCGTGATGTATGAACAAGAAAGTAGGATTTTTAAAACAGCTTACCTGTAAAATCCTTTTCTTGGAGTACATCACGGGACACAGAGCTCCCACCCCTCTTTTGGGGACACGTATTGCTTTGCTACAAAACTGAGGTACTCCCGGATGGGAGGGGCTTATATAGGGGAGGGTACTTCCTGTTTGGAAGTTGCCAGTGCCAGCACCTGAAGGTAATTCTATATAACCCACATAGTAATGACTATGCTGCTCTGTGTCCCGTGATGTACTCCAAGAAAAGGATTTTACAGGTAAGCTGTTTTAAAAATCCTACTATATTCTTTTATCTTACCTTTTTTAGGGTAAAAAGTTATCCAAAGGATTAATTAGCTAATCAAAAAAAAGAACAATAGATTAAGTAAAATAAATAAATAAAAAATAATCGTTATAGTCGATGACTAATCGAAAAAATAATCGCTAGATTAGTCGACAGACAAAATAATCCTTAGTTGCAGCTCTAGTATACACCGCTCCTAAAGCGACCCTACCTATTGAAATCAATGGGCAGCGCCGCCAAAGCGCTAAAATAAGAAGCTTCCAGTGCTTAAAAATAAATAATAAGTGCTTTTCTTTTAGGTTATACAGAAAATGGTTTATGTACATTCTTAATTTTCCAAATGAACCTTTAAACTAGAATTTCAGGATAAACTTAACTAATCTTAAAAATGCTGCCCCCCTCCTTTCCCCAACACATATTCTGGCTAACCTGTGTAAAAAAAGATGTATATATTACCTTCTTCTTTTTTTTTTTTACCTCTTCAGTATGGTCACATGATCCCCTGTGTCAGCCAGCACTGGGTACAGGGGAGAAGAGAGAACTCTCAACGTAAAATTGCAACGACATTAAATATATCATCATCTATAGTAGATTATATCATCAGCAACATCAGAGAATCTGGAAAAAATTCTGCACACAAGGGACAAGGCCAAAACGCAATATTGGATGCCTGTGATTTTGGGGCCCTCAGACAGCACTGCAATACAAAAAGGCATGATTCTGCGATGGACTTTACTGCATGGACTCAGGAATGCTTTCAAAAATCTCTGTTAATAGGCCCGGACTGGGACAAAAAATTGGCCTGAGCTTTTTAGACTGAGCAACCCATTTATTTATTTTTTAAACCAAAATCGCACTATGAGAGGAGAACCAAGACTCCTGCAGGCTTATTGGAGGGCGTCAGACCAACACAGCACCAGAGAAGAAGAATAAAGACAGTATCTGGCTAAGCCCATAGTGTATCCTAAGCACATTGTGTATCCTACACGGCGTGCGTAGCCTGATACATCTTTATTCCTCCTACATGGTTTGCCTAGGCTACCAGCCTACTGTCCCTCCCTGAGCGCCAGGCGTCTTTATCAAGGGTCACATCCCCAAAAGTGAAGTACTATAAGTCCTAGCATGAACCCCGGAGATCTAAGGATATGACCCCTTAGATCTCAGGGGTTCATGCTGAAAATCCCTTAAAATCCTGCTGTACTGGGGGGTACTGTGCCCTGCTTGGGCTTATTCCTCCGAAAAATGTAGTCCTTCACTAGTTGGGGGGTCGTCACATCCTCAGCTCTGAGGGGTTTATGCTGGAACTTGTAGTCCTTCACTTTTGGGTGGTCAAATCCCCTGGGATCTAAGGATGTGACCTCCTCCTTCCCTTTCTATCCCTCCGAAGGTGTCATCTGTTGTCCAACATCAGCCTAACTGCCACCCTCTCCGTCCCTGCACCTCTGCCCAGCCCCCTCATGACAGCCCAACAGATTCCAACCCCAGCCTCACCTTGGACTCTGAAATTCACTTCTCTTTTTTGAGCAGGGGGCCACTACCGTAGAGGCTGGAGGAGGTGGGTGGAGCAGAGTACTAGGAGGAGGCTGTTACATCCTCCTAAGTTCTGAATGCTGTGCGGGGGCATCTCTCTCTGCTTTACATGACTTCACTGGTTGCCAGACACCAGGCGGTCCAAGTAATCAGACAGTGGGCAGTGGTGGCCAGTGGTGGAACCAGCGAAACCGAGTCTCTTCCGAGACCAGTAGTGTGAGTGAAGTGACGGCCTTTTTTTTAAACATCAGAGCGGCCCTGGGGACAATTGCCCCTCTGCCCCCCGGCCCAGTCTGCCCTGACACATGGCCCAGGCAAATGCAAAGTGTGCCCTAATGGCCAATCCGGGCCTGTCTGTGAACATAGTTCGCCGTGCCATCCAAAAATGCAAGTTAAAGCTCTATCATGCAAAGAGGAAGTCATATCTGAACATAATCTTCTCTGGGCCAAAGCTCATTTAAAATGCTCTGTTGAAAAGTGGAAAGCTGTTCTGTGTTTAGAAATTTCAAAATGTGACATTCTTTTTTGCAACCATGGGCGCCGCGTCCTCCGGACTAAAGAGAAGAGGGACCACCCAGCTTTTTATCAGCGCTCAGTTCAAAAGCATGCATCTCTGATGGTATGGGGGTGCATTAGTGCATATGGAATGGGTAGCTTGTACATCTGGAAAGGCACCATCAATGCTGAAAGATATATAAAGGTTTTAGAGCAGTATATGGTTCGATCCAGATGTCGTTTTCAGGAAAGGCCTTGCATATTTCACCAGGACAATGCTAAACCGCATACTGCATCTATGACAACAGCATAGATGTGCGCAGCCTATTGCATTAGGGTGTGCACCCCAAAGCTCAAACATACGCTACCGATCACTCACGGTGTTCATTCACAAAGGGAAGGGACCGGTAAATTACACATTTACCGCCCCCTTCCCCACTCATCCTAATACCTCCCCTTAGCAACAGCTGGTGGGAGAGGAGGGAAGTCGGCAGTGCTGTGGGGGGAGGAGGGAAGCCAGGGGAGTAGGGGTAATCTGTTCTGCACAGGGTGATTAGGGTGTGCCTGGGCACACCTGGCACACCATGTGCGCACGCCTATGGACAACAGCATGGTTTCATAGCAGTGGCATCGCTACAGGGGGCCCCCCCCTGTGTGCCTCCCCCCACTAGATTAGGCTGCTGAGCTGTTTCCTTTCTACAGAGCTGCTGTTTCCCCCCCAAAGCCCCTGCTTCCAGCTCGCATGTCTCACTCGCATGTCTCCTAGCAAGCAGAGAGCTGTTTGACTGCCAGTGCTCAGAGCCCAGAGCCATCACTGACACTTCCCCCCCTCCCCTCCACACAGACGGAAGAGGAGAGCATGCTGGTTCTGCTCCTCCTACCGCCCTCTCCTCCTGTGCCTGCCCCGCCCATACTCCCTGGCAGTGTTGTGCCTTAGAAAAGTGGATGTGTGGACAGGAAGTTTGAAACCCAGCAGCCAGAAGAGGAAAAATGCAGCCTGCCGATCCATCCATCCGTTCATCCACTATGAGTGAAGTCTCCCCCTCCCTCCCTTCTCTCTGCTGCTTTCAGTGAGTAATGTAAGAGGAACTCTGATGTCACCCCTTGGCTTTGGTGAGCAGAGACCCCCTTACATCAGAGTTCCTCTTAAATTAGGGCCTTTACATTCCAGAGTCCACAGAGATCGCCCTTACAGTGTAAGTAGTAATTCTCTGTTGTAGGGGGTGCTTTGCGGACTCTGATGTAAGGGGGGATCTGTGTGGACTCCTATGTAAGTGGGGGTTCTGCGGACTCTGATGTAAAGGGCGCTGTGTGGGCTCTGATGTAAGGGGCGCTGTGTGGACTCTGATGTAAGGGGCGCTGTGCAGACTCTGATGTAAGAGGGGCTCTGTGGAATCTAATGTAAGGGGCGCTGTGCAGTCTCTGATGTAAGAGGGGCATCCGGAATCTAATGTAAATGGGTGCTGTGCAGACTCTGATGTAAGGGGGGCATTTTGTGGTGAAAATTATTGGTGCCCCCCCCCCAGTTTTGACTGCCGTCTTATGTCCCCCCCCCCCCCCCCCCCATGTATTGCTTCTACAGTAGAGTCACCACTGCTTCATAGTAGAAGGCCAGAAGGGCCGGGGATGGTGCTTAACAGGCCTGCCTGTAGTCCAGACATTTCACAATTTTTTTCTTGAAATTGTACATTTTCGTAGTTAAACATTTTAGATGTACAGTGGAACCTCGGATTGCGAGTAACGCGGTTAACGAGCGTTTCGCAATACGAGCACTGTATTTGTGATATATATTGATCAGTCAATAAAAACATCTAGTAACAATTATATGAAAACATTCAAGTAATCCACTGTGATAAAAAATATTCCGTGATAAGAATTAGTTCAAATATTCCACAGTGATGTGAATTGTGTAACATAAATAGTCACCAGAAAAAATTAAGTTCATCAATGAAAACAAAAAAAATTGAATGCTGATGAAAAAATTGTAAATGACAATCAAAGTAATAGTGCTCCCAACAAAACTTATTGTGAAGTGACCACCACCAATCGGTTGTAGAAAAGGCTTACCGGAAAAAGTGGACCCTAAAAACGTACGTTCAGAGGGTCAACCAAGCATAGCTAAGCCGCTATGAACAGTAAATCTTCAGCAGCAATTCAAACGGGAACCTCAAGCTTCAATCCAAGATGGAAAAAAGGTTGTCGCTCCTATCCGGATATGTGATGAGGCTTACGGACAGTGCCCGATTGGGGCCAGGCGGTGTTTACCAGATGAATTGCAAAAAAGTAAAAGGAAAGAGAAGGCACATAGTGTAATACTGTATATAAAGGTATTTTTTATGTAGGTAGGAACACTTACATTTAGAAGAGTGTGACGGCGCTTATCAAATGATCAAAATGGATGCATTTGGATGCGAAACGTGTCGGGAGACCCTACTGTTGCCATTTTGATCATTTGATAAGCGCTGTCACACTCTTCTAAATGTAAGTGTTCCTACCTACATTAAAATACGTTTATATACAGTATTACACTATGTGCCTTCTCTTTCCTTTTACTTTTTTGCAATTCATCTGGTAACCACCGCCTGGCCCCAATCGGGCACTGTCCGTAAGCCTCATCGCATATCCGGATAGGAGCGACAACCTTTTTTCCATCTTGGATTGAAGCTTGAGGTTCCCGTTTGAATTGCTGCTGAAGATTCACTGTCCATAGCGGCTTACCTATGCTTGGTTGACCCTCTGAACGTACGTTTTTGGGGTCCACTTTTTCCGGTAAGCCTTTTCTACAACCGATTGGTGGTGGTCACTTCACGTTAAGTTTTGTTGGGAGCACTATTACTTTGATTGTCATTTACAATTTTTTCATCAGCATTCATTTTTTTGTGTTTTCATTGATGAACTTAATTTTTTCTGGTGACTATTTATGTTACACAATTCACATCACTGGATTATTTGAACTAATTCTTATCACGGAATATTTTTTATCATGGTGGATTACTTGAATGTTTTCATATAATTGTTACTAGATGCTTTTATTGACTGATCAATATACCGTATATACTCGAGTATAAGCCGACTCGAGTATAAGCCGAGCTACCCAACGTTGCCAAAAAACTGGGAAACCTTACTGACTCGAGTATAAGCCGATGCCTCACTGTCCACTGTTCCCTAGCTCGCTGTTCCCTATTTTACATTGTAAATATTACCTGTAAAGAAGTTGCGGCTGCGGCGTCCATCGTTCAAATTCCGCGGCGTCCATCGTTCAAATTCCGCGGTCTCTTCCTGTTCCTTCCTTGATAGGCGATTCTCAGCAGACACTTTCTGCCTATCACGATCATTCTCTCATCCTCAGTTTTCCCAGCAGACACTGTGTTGGGTGTTCCGCCAATCACAGACGTCTGCTGGAAAACTGAGGATGAGAGAACGTTCGTGATAGGCGGAGAGTGTCTGATGAGATTCGCCTATCACGGAAGGAACAGGAAGAGACCGCGGAATTTGAACGATGGACGCCGCGGAATTTGAACGATGGACGCCGCAGCCGCAACTTCTTTACAGGTAATATTTACAATGTAAAAATTTTGATGACTCGAGTATAAGCCGAGGGGGGGGGGGGACTTTCAGCCCCAAAAAAAGGGCTGAAAATCTCGACTTATACTCGAGTATATACGGTATATCACTGTTTTATACTGCACTTGTTTTGAGTGCAGTTTTCATTTAGTTCAGCGCTACACATTTTTGTTTTGTTTGTTCTTTACCATTTTCAACTGGTTGTGTGAGCTGCTATACAACTAGGTGGCGCGGATTTTTTTGTATTTGTTTTTGAGCACTGTATTTGTGAAATACGGCTTTTGGCCTGAGGTGGGGGAGCGCCGGAGCCTAGCAGAGCAGAAACTGTTCGGAAATGCTCGGAAAATCGCGGAAATACTCCATTCCCGAGACTTTCCCAGGTTTTCCGAGTTCAGCCGAGGTGTCCTCGGCTCTTTCCGAGTGTCTCTGATGCTCTCCGGCACCCCCGCTGCTGGCCGCATGCGATTTTGCATGCCATTGAAGTCAATGCGGAATGAATTATTTTCATTTCCATTGACTTCAATGGGGAAACTCGCTTTGATATGCGAGTACCTTGGATTACAAGCATTCTCCTGCAACGGATTATGCTCGTAATCCAAGGTTCCACTGTAGTCTATTTTCTATTGTGAATAAAATATGGGTTTATGAGATTTGTAAATCATTGTATTCTGTTTTTGAATAGATTTTACACAGTGTCCCAACTTTTTTGGAATGGGGGTTGTAGGTGGTAGGAGTAGGGAGAGAGTATTTTTAGGACTAGTTAGATTTATCCCAGAATTCTACTAAAATCTAAAGAGAAAGCACGGCTGGAGTTGCCTCTTTTACATTTTGGATAGAGCCATTCACTTTGACAGGGATTGAGTCATTGTTCTAACTGATTAATTTGCATATGTAAATTTCAGCTTATGTTATTGAGCTTTATAAAAATAATATACATTTTTTTTATTGACCATGATTAATAAAGAAAGAAAATAGATATAAAAACAACGACAAAGTCCCATAAAATGGTGAATACGAATCGCATTTTCCAATATACAGATCAGTTAAGTGGATAGTAACAAATCTATAAAGAAAATATAATAACCAAAATATGAACCAGCAATCCAGCAAAAATTAAGCTCTCAACAAAATTACTTTGAAATAAACGTCCAAAAAATGTCAGCTCACTAAAAGATCTTTCCCTTCAATAATAAAACATGATAGGTGTACAGAATGAAAAGCAATAGAACAGGCATACACATTTAGACTAAATCTAGCTAGACAGTGAGTGAGATTGTCACATTGTGGTGTAATTGTTTAAGAGCACCACATTGGGGGGAGTTACTAAAACTGGTGCATATACAGGGCCGTAGATAAGGGGGTACCACCAGTCCTCCTATAAGGGGTCCAGGCCAACAGGGGGGCCCAGGTAGTAGGGTGAATCGGAAGTGGGCAGGGAAGGTGAGCGGTACGGCAGGGGGGCAGTTACGTGAACCAATCTCCTCTATGGCTCTCTCTGCAGCAGCTGAAAGCTGGCTTCTTCTCCTCTCCCTCCCATTGGCTTTCAGCTGCTGCAGAAAAAGCCATACAAAGGATCAGTTCCAGTAATTGCCCCCCCGCCACACCGTTCACCCGCCCTGTGCACCAGACGTTCCCCCCTTCTGCCCAGGCCCCCCCCATTGTCCCCCTCCCCTACCTCCACAGTGCTGCCGGCTTCCCTCTTTCCCGCTAGCAGCTGCAAGCACACAACAGGATCATTTATTATTGAGAGTAGGGGGAGGGTCCATTAAAATTGTCATATTTACCAGCCCCTTCCTCTCCTGAACGAACACAATGAGTGATCAGTACCAATCACTCACTGTGTTCATTCATAACTGAAGCATTGTCTGTATAGGGCCCCTTGTCAGGTTGTCTCTATGGGGCCCCCGTGTCAGGTTGTTTTTATGGGGCCCCATGGTTTCTAACAGCAGCCCTGTGCACACAGAATCTGGTGCAGCTGTGTATAGTAACCAATCAGCTTCAAACTTCAGCTTGTTCAATTAACCACTTTAGCCCCGGACCATTTGTCAGCCTAAGGACCAGAGGTCTTTTTACAATTTCGCACTGTGCTGCTTTAACTGGTAATTGCGCGGTCATGCAATGTTGTACCCAAACAAAATTTGCGTCCTTTTCCACCACAAATAGAGCTTTCTTTTGGTGGTATTTAATCACCTCTGTGGTTTTTATTTTTTGCGCTATAAACAAAAATAGAGCGACAATTTAGAAAAAAATTCAATATTTTTTATTTTTTTCTATAATAAATATATAAATATATATATTTTTTTTCCACAGTTTAGGCCGATACGTATTCTTCTACATATTTTTGGTAAAAAAAATCGCAATAAGCGTTTATTGATTGCTTTGCGCAAAAGTTATAGCTTCTACAAAATAGAGGACTGTTATGGCATTTTTATTAATAGCTTTTTTTTTACTAGTTATGGCGGTGATCAGCGATTTTTATCATGACTTCGACATTATGGCGGACACATCGGACACTTTTGACACATTTTTGGAACCATTGTCATTTTTACAGCGATCAGTGCTATAAAAATGCACTGATTACTGTGAAACTGACACTGGCAGTGAAGGGGTTAACCAGTAGGTGCCGCTGTAGGGGTTAAGTGTGCCCTGATGAGTGTTTCTAACTGTAGGGGGGATGGGCTGTGTGTGACATGACACTGATCTCCGCTCTGACTACACGGAGCGGAGATCAGTGTCATTGTCACTAGGTAGAGCGGGGAGATGCTTGTTTACATAAGCAGCTCCCTGCTGTATCTCTCCGTTAGGCGATCGCAGGTGTCCCCACTGCGATCGAGTCCGCGGGACCCATGGTCCGGCTCACGGAGAAGGTGGCAGGGTCGCGAGCGCGCTGCCGGCGGCGCGTGACCACACGGCGGCATCTTAAAGGGGACGTACAGGTACGTGGTTATACCTGTCCGTGCCGCTCTGCCGGCATATATGTACAGGCGGCGGTCCTTAAGCGGTTAAGCTTTAACAATAAAATCTAGAATCCGAATTTTTTACCATGCACAGCTGCACCAGATTCTGTGTGTACAGTTTTAGTAGCTCTCCCCTATCGTATGACAAACAAGAAGTCATAACAGAGAAAAGAAAACTTGCTTTTTTGCATTTTCATTAGTACGATTGCCACTTAATGACCTTTCTACATGTACCCCTTTTTTATTTGGAGTCTTTGAACATCACTTTCAGAATTTCTGATGACCATTGCTGTAGGCAGGGACAATAGGAAGCCCTGACACTCAGGAATTAGTATACAGACTCCTTTTATAATCTACTATAAATGCAAGAAGCACTTAAAGTGGTTGTAAACCCTATATTTTTTTTTTCCATAACCACCTGTAAGAGAAAGGCATAATGAGCTAATATGACTAGCATAATAGCTCATTATGCATCACTTACCTTAGATCGAGGCCCCCGAAGCCGTCCTCGTCTCCCTCTTCAGCCGCATCCATCGCTGCGGCGATAGCCGGAAGGTTACTTCTGGGTATCGCCGCACCAGCCAATCACAGCGCCGCTCCGGCGCTGTGATTGGCGGAGCGGCGGAGACGTCACTCTGCGCATGCGCGCGAGAGCCGTCACAATCGGCTACGCCCAGCGATTGCTGGGAAGTAGCCGATTTTGTGAATGGGATTAACCCCATGAATGCGCCGTTGTCTACGGCGCGCATGCGCCGTAGACAGCGGCGCCTGTCATTTTTAGTAAATATCTCCTAAACCATGTAGGTTTAGGAGATATTTCTTGCACCTACAGGTAAGCCTTAATCTAGGCTTACCTGTAGGTGCAAGTTGAAAAAGTGGGTTTACAACCACTTTAAAACGGAATTATGCTGCACCTGAGCACCGTAAACCAAAAACTCAATTTCATTTATTTTTTATATTTAAAGCAAACTCCCCCATACATCCAGGTCTCCATGCTTTATTTTGTTGAGAAATCAGTTCGAAAAAAAAAAACCCTTAGCATTTCTGGCCCTGGCCATCTTGAGCAAGGGCAGATGATTAATTTAGCATTTACTTCCTGGAATCCATCTGCCCTTCACTTAGGCATGCAGGCAGAAAGATGTGTTTAGCTGAGAAAATCCTCTTCCCCTCCTAAAGACTGGGATGTATGGCATATTTTGCCTAGGCATGAGGACCAGGAATTAACTGAAGAAATGTAAAAACAAAAGTTAAAACAAGTAAATACAATATACTTTTTCTGTCCATTTACTAATGCTAGCAGCTTAAAGGCTAAGTTCACCTTTTTTGTTTCTTCTAAATTCCAGCTCCCCTATGTACCAATATAACATTAATGTACATATTTTGCAAAAATACAACAGCTTTCCATTATTTCTACATCGGCTTACCTAACTTTCTTCATAGCTGTTTAACCACTTCCTTACTGGGCACTTAAACCCCCCTCCTGCCCAGACCAATTTTCAGCTTTCAGCGCTCATGCACTTTGAATGACAATTCCGCGGTCATACATGCTGTATCTAAATTACATTTTTATAATTTTTCCCCACAAATAGAGCTTTCTTTTGGTGGTATTTTGCTATAATAAATATCCCAATTTTTAAAAAATATATTTTTTTCTCAGTTTAGGCCGATACATATTCTTCTACAAATTTTTGTAGTTAAAATTTTTTTGTTAAAAAAAAATATCGCAATAAGCGTTTATTGATTGGTTTGCGCAAAAGTTATAGCGCCTACAAAATAGGGGATAGATTTATGACATTTTTTTTTCCACTAGTAATATCCGTGGAACTGCGATATGGCGGCGGACACATCGGACACTTTTGACACTATTTTGAGACCATTCACATTTATACAGCAAACAGTGCTATAAAAATGCACTGATTACTGTATAAATGTGACTGGCACGGAAGGGGTTAACACTAGGGGGCGATCAAGGGGTTAAATGTGTTCCCTCATGAGTGATTCTTACTGTGGGGGGAGGGGACTGACTGGGGGAGGTGACCGATGGTTGTCCCTATGTTACACACAGAGATCCACGTCCCTGGCTCTGTGACTGCCGTTTGCGAGTACCTGGCGGACATCGCGGCCGCCAGGCACGCGCATCGGCACCCAGCGGGTATAGCTCTTCCGCGATGCGCACCGCCGCAGGCGCGCATTGCGGAAGTAAACACAAGGATGTCCAGGGACGCCCTCCCAGCAGTTCAGGTCAGCGCTGCGGCCGTCTTTTGGCCATAGCGCTGATCTGAAGTGGTTAAACACACTGCTCGTTTATTTTTGCCTTATTTCCTGGACAGACTTTAGGTCACGACACAGGAAGAAGTTGACCAGCTGATCTCATTAGCACACACCCTGCATCATCCACCCTGATTAAACAGCTATGAAGAGAAATAGGTAAGCAGGTATAGAATTAATGGAAAGCTGTTTTATTTTTTTAAATAAGTACATTAATGCTATGTTACTACATTGGGAGGTGGAATTTAGAAGGAAAAAAAACAGCGAACTTAGCCTTTAAGGACTCGGAATAGTCAAAGTTGATTTAGAGAGTAAAGTTCCACTTCTAAAGCCTCGTTCACACGACCGGTTTTCACGGCAGGAAAACTGCCAGGAGCGCTTTTGGCCGGGAATCCCGGCCCTGTGTATGCTCCCTAACAGTTTTCCCGAAAGAAAAACTGCCGGAAAAAAATAGAGAACCTGCTCTCTATTTTTCCGTCGGGACTCCCGACAGAGTGTTTCCTGACGAGAAAAGCAGTCGTCTGTATGCTTACCTGAAGAGGAAATAAACCGCGCATAACGTGATAACACTTCGGCGCATGCGCGGTAGCAAACAACGTTATTTATTTGGCTCGTCGTAGTCTTTGACGTCACCGCGTTCTTGCCATTCAAAGAAACGGCAGGTCTTTTGTGTGGCCGTGTGTATACACTGCTTTTCAAGGCAAGCTTGCCAGGAATCCCATCAGGAAAACCGACGGTTTTCAAATAGACAGGATTCCCGGCCGTGTGTACAGGGCTTACGTGGTTGTAAAGGTAATTTTTTTTAAAACATCTCTATACTTACCTGCTCTGTGCAATGAAATTGCAAAGAGCAGCCCCGAACCTCCTCTTCTCAGGTCCCCTTCCGGCCCTCCTGGCTCATCCTCAATGTCCACTGCCCCCACGAGAAGCCACTTCCCATGGGGGCACTTGTGCATGCTCATTCCCGAGCCCCACTTCTGTGTCCATTGACACAGACAGCGGGACTTGACCCCGCCTCCCGCTCCCTCGTTACTGGTTTTGATTGACAGCAGCGGAAGCCAATGGCTGGTGACCCAGCATAGACAGTGAGACCAGGAAGTGAGGGGAGCAAAGAGCTGCAGACGTGCACATTGCTGGATTATATGAGGGCTCTGGTAAGTAAAGGGGGGGGGGTGTGAGAGGAGATAATGATGCCCAAACACAAGGAGTGCATTAAGGTGAAATATGTTTAGGCTTTAGAACCACTTTAAGCCAGAGCCTTTTCCAGTCTTGCATCTGGGATGTGTCCTAACTTCCAGCGCCAGGAGTAGTTTCACAAATGGAAAAATTTGATAAGTAGGAAAATATTGACTGATTTATTGCTGTTCTTTATTGGTTCAGCTAAATATACTATTAAAAGTGTTTTGTTATATCTGTTCAATGAGAGCCATAAATACTCTTTGATCCTGCCAGAAATTCAATTCTGTCATGTACCCTGTGCTATATGCAGTGTTTATTTAAACAATGTAATCAGGATGTGTTTTAGGATTACAGAACCCCATCTTTCATACTATGGAGATGAGGAGAGGGGGAGATGTTATGTAGTTCTAACACGCTTCCTGTCCTGGGGTAACAACATTGCGCCTCCATAGGTACAGTTTGGTGTATAAGTATTGTCACCCTAGGACAGGAAGTGTGTTGCTGTAAGGTTTACCAAGCCAAAAAAGGAAAATAAAATTAAAAGAATTCAAAGGAAAATGAATGCAGCCACTACACATACTGTATGGTCTAGTAAACTGCAATGTATTCAATTTCTGTTAATGGATTACTTACACTTTAGGTTGGACCTGCATTTCACTGCATTTGTGAAATACACCAAACAATAGATGTGTGTTTATAGTGAAAACGAGATTTGTCAAGAGCCTTATCTGAACACACCACCAGATTTCCTTTTTGTCTTGCTACTTCTAAATAAATATGGATAGGTATATTGTATATTTACAAGAATATGCAGTGTATATTGTACTCATCTTATCTTTTTTTTCTTCTATTTTTCATATCATATAGCAAGTGTCAATCAAGAATTCATGTGATACATTGATATAAATGTATAATTAACACATTTCAGTTCTATTCAGTACAAAGTCCCACTTGGCAAGGAGCTCAAAGGAATATTCTCAAAGGATTTACATCACAAACATGGCAGAGAAATAACTGCTGTGATATGATAATTATTTCTGACAAATAGTGTGATCTTTGAGATCTTTGACATAGAGATAGCAGGACTAGATAAAAGACTTCCTTTTTATTATCAGGGATCTCTTAAGGCTTTGCTACATGGCCAGTTCACATATGGCACTAGACCAAAAACAACATTTCCACAAGAATGATACAGTTGTAGAGCTGGCAACAGTCATTGGGTGGAAAACTCTATTGCAGTTTTTGTCCCATTAGGCCATTTCTATTACAGTCAAATTACACTAAGTGAGTGAAAATTTCCTCAAAAAGCTAACACAAGTTCTATTTATTCCCAGAGCTATCCAAAGCTTAAAATAAGTTCTGGTTTCATTTGGGCTTTAAATGAAATTCAGAATGTGCCATTTGGGTCATACTATATGAGCATATAACCACAGGTCTATACAAATCAAACAAACCCTTGGAAGAGACATTCCCAACCAGGGTTCTATGAACAGTGGCGTCACTAGGGTTGGTGTCACCCGGTGCGAAAAAAAATGGTGTCACCCCCCAACAACTATAGTCCCCCCTCAGTACAGACCCCCCTCCACTAACTACAGACCCCACTCCCACAGTATAGATCCCTTCCCTCAGTACAAACCCGCTCCACTAAGTACAGACTCTCCGCCATCAATATAGACCCGCCTCCCTCAGTATGAACCCCCACCTCAGTGCAGACCGCTCCATCAGTACAGACACCCCCACCTCAGTGCAGACCCCCTCAGTTACAGACACCCCCCCTCAGTTACAGACACCCCCCCTCAGTTACAGACACCCCTCGTACAGACACCCCCCTCAGTACAGACACCCCCCTCAGTACAGACACCCCCCTCAGTACAGACACCCCCCTCAGTAACAGACACCCCCTCGTACAGACTCCCCCTCGTACAGACTCCCCCTCGTACAGACCACCCCTCAGTTACAGACACCCCCTCAGTTACAGACCCCCCCTCAGTTAAAGACCCCCCTCAGTTAAAGACCCCCCTCAGTTACAGACACCCCCCTCAGTTACAGACACCCCCCTCAGTTACAGACACCCCCCTCAGTACATACACCCCCCTCAGTACATACACCCCCCTCAGTACAGACACCCCCTCAGTACAGACACCCCCACCTCAGTACAGACCGCTCCATCAGTACAGACACCCCCACCTCAGTGCAGACCTCCTCAGTTACAGACACCCTGCTCAGTTACAGACACCCCCCACAGTACCAGACACCCCTCGTACAGACACCCCCTCAGTTACAGACACCCCCCTCAGTACAGACACCCCCCTCAGTACAGACACCCCCTTGGTACCAGACCCCCCTCAGTACAGACACCCCCTCAGTTACAGCCCCCCTGGTGCAAACTCCCCCTAGTGCAGACCCCAGCAGTACAGACACCCCTCCCCCCATCAGTAAAGATGCCCCCCTTACCTTACAGACCTCAGAACAGAGCGGCAGATACACACAGCGGTGTGTCTCTCGAGCGCGGGCTCCTCCTCTGTGGATGTAAACAGAGAGGAGGCAGAGGGGGCGGCGGCTTCCTTCCGCTCCACTGAGGGACACAGCCGCAGCGTGAGCCTAAGGCACAGGGCAGCGGGCAATGTCAGTGTGGTGCCGCTGCGCTACCCACGGGTGTCACCCCTCTGGTGGGTGTCACCCTGGTGTGGCCCGCCCCCCCCGCACCTGGCTAGCAACGCTAGTGCGTGTCGTCACATCATCACAGTGCAGTGTGATGATGTGACAGGCTGAGTCGCTCGCTGGCTCTGTAGGGTAGGGAGGAGGATTGGAATTTAGGAATAGGAAGAATAAGGAGCCAGAGGACACACACCAGGCGCGGCCGCGGCGCTGGAGGTGTTGTTCCAGGCTTCCAGCCCAGCGGGGTGAAATTAATCAATGAATGGGTCAGCTGTAAAAAAAAAAAAAAAAAAAAAAAAAAAAAAAAGGGAGGGTGTCACCCCTCTAGCGGGTGTCACCCGGGGGCGGACCGCACCCCCCGCACCCCCCTAGCAACGCCTCTGTCTCTGAAATCCTAGGGTCCCTAGAGAAGTTGCCAGAGGTTTCTTGAACTGTGGCTGATTTACCTCCTATCGGAGTGCTTGCATAATTCCAGGTCCAATACCACTTGACAGATCTTTTTAGCAGTATGCAAGAGTGGCATTCTAAACCCCAGAAGAGGGTGTAGTACCCTATCCTAATCAGGGGCTATTACCTACATTTAGTCTTTGGCTAGGTGGTAGTCAGCCCATACTTATTTGTATAGTTTTTCACTTAGTCTTTCCCTAACTCAGTAGAGTGGTGATTTATCACTGCTGCCAGTAGGTGTCATTGATACCACTGACAATAATGACATTTCATAACAAGAATGAGTTATGAATATTTAGATTTTCCTTCAGCCAACCCATTAGGTTGAGGTTCAGTCCACTGGTACATGCTGGGGCAGGATATAAATATCTGGGGCAGGCTTTGTTATCTCTCTCTGCCTTCAGGCTGTGGCCTGGGGAGTTGCTGTTGGCCTGACCCCTCTACTAGACCCTAGAGTGTTCTAGAAATTAAATAGTCCTGACGTGGTCCTGGAGTTGTCCTGCCTGTCGATGGTGGAAGCTGAGCCAAGAAGAAGACCGAGGGTAGGACCCTTGTTGTTGCAGAGGCCTGGTGACTCACTTGGAGAAGGTTGCAATGAAGCCTAAGAAACAGAGCAGAGGACATTGGAAAGAGCAAAGTCTGTGGACCAGCTAGGATGCTGTTTGTAGTGTTGCCGGGTTGACTTAAAGGTTTTGACACTGAAGCTGGACATGGATATTGAAGAGTCTTTAAGTGATCTCCTTAGTTAACTGGGACCCCTAACACTTACAGTACCTCCTTGTGTGCTGTCCAATAAATCTTATAAAATGTGACTGGCACTCAATGTTTTTTCTCAGTCCCCCATCTTAGCCATAGCCCTGGGGTGAAATGCTGGCACCCCTTTCTCTGGAAGTGCCAATATGCCTTCGGGGGTCAGGGGGGCTACAGGGACATTCTTCCCACTGACCACCAATGCAATAGGCAATAACTCATGATGAATTCATTTTAGCAGGGGTTCCATGAGACCTGAAAGTTTTTTGAATAGTTCCTCTGGGGTAAAAAGGTTGAAAAAAGCTGCCTTAGAGGATTGGTGGCTGTTTTGAGCTTTAATCTTTATTGATATACACTTGATCTAAGCATAAGTATGAAAGGCAGTGGCAAATTATAAAAAAGATGTCTGGGCCTCTAGCCCTTGGGGGAGCTAATGTTTGCCCAGTGTTGTGTAAAGTTACTTTAATTAAAGTAGAACTGTAGCCAAAACAGTTTTTTACATTTTTGGTAGCGTAAGGGAGGGTTATGATGCCTGTCAGTTTTTTTTTGCCATCTGTGTCCCATTGGGGAGATATGCCTTCACTTCCTGGGCTCAATTCATGAAGAGGTATTCTCCTCTTTAAAATATGAGGTAAAATAGCTCATAGCGTTTTTCCCCCAAAAATTGCAATTCACAAAGTATTCTACTAAAATAAGGCATGAGTTATTTCCTCAAAATGTGAGGTATTTATCTCAGGAAACCATTCCATATTTTATCTCATGACATGATATTCAGTGGAATGGATACAGTGTAAAAGGATTAGACCTTCTATAAATTTGTATTGCTAAAAAAAGAGGTCCCTGCATTGATACAAAAGAAAAAAGATTACTTGAATATCAGTCAAAGGGAAGCTGCTTTCACAGGACACACGTGGTGTATCAAAAAAAAAAAAAGTTCAATTACGTAAATATGTTATAGTGGAAGAAGAGGCTTAAATAGACTTTAATGGCACTGTATGCATAAACTGGTAACCAGTCGACTTAGTATTATAAAAGAGATTTTTATTACAAAAAATAGAGTATATTTTTTTCCCATATACATAAAAAATGCCAATTGTGACAAATATAGAAAAGGCTCATACTTGACATTCTAATGTTACCATACAGAACATCCATTCATAGACATTGCATAGTATATAGACTCAACATGTTTTGCGGTTTTATTCCTAAAATCCGCTTCTTCAGGAGTTATACATGAGAAGGTATTTGTCAGGAAATGTATTTGAATATTGTCACATAACTAAAACAGAAAACAGATTATTAGTGTAGCTGGTATGTACTTTTTAAACTGGTGAGGACACCAGTGATGCATAGTTCCCTGCGGCCCAGCAGGTGGCGCTGTCACTTTTGGCCGGGGTTGAACCATCGCTGCAGTGCCGTACCCTTTGTGACCTCTCGCAGCGGTTGTACGGCGGGGTGGGGAACCCGCCGTGCATCCTGGGAGAGGGTATAAAGGGGGCGGACATCTTTGCCACGAGGTGGAAGTCCCGGGCACCTTCAGCCTGAGGGCTGTTGTTGCGGTCGGTGTCCAGGCGGCCTAGGCCTGGGCACTTGGAGTTCGTGTTCCATCCCAGACACCTTCAGTCTGGGGTGAGATACTCTATTTTTTGTAATAAAAATCTCTTTTATAATACTAAGTCGACTGGTTACCAGTTTATGCATACAGTGCCATTAAAGTCTATTTAAGCCTCTTCTTCCCCTATAACACATTTGATGGGACGAAGGCACTAACTTAAATAAATATATTTACTCATAGCACGTCTATATAATTACGTAAATACAAAATATCTTTATAAATGTCAAATATTGAATCAAAATAGTATAAAAAAAAAATCACACACATATAAATACTGTTCTTTCACCAATAAAAAAAAACACAAGGCTTTCATTGGGGAGATTTCCCTTCACTTCCTGTCCCATTGCCAAAACAGGAAGTGAGAGGAAATCCCTGTAAAGTTAACAGAATCCCTGGGGACCCTCAGGTCACCAGAAACAGGGTCCACATTGGAAGATTTCCCCTCTTACTTTTCTGGAGACAACCCAAAATTTATGATTTTCCTTTCCTTTCGCTTTCAATGATAATGGTAAACAGGACAAATAGAGAAGGTGAATCTCCATAAAACGGACACAGACAGCAATAAAAAACTGACAGGGGCTCTAATCCATCTCCATTCTGTCCAAAACATAAAAAAAAAAAACTATTGCTTTTAGTTATACTGTAACCCCTTGTCACCCATCCACTGTACATAAACAGCAGGGTGGGACAAGCGCTGTTCCAACTAGATGTACCTGTACATCCTATCAGAATGTATGGCCCCACAGCAATCCCATGATGGCTGTGTCCCTCAGATACAACACATCACAAATCGGAATATGGGCTCTCTGACTGGCCCTCCCGATCATGTGATGGCTGTGTCCAATCACAGCCATCACACAGTGTAAACAGAGACATGTTCCTCTGTGTCGGCTCTCCTCCTGAGCT
This sequence comes from Rana muscosa, assembly GCA_029206835.1. Taxonomy (NCBI): domain Eukaryota; kingdom Metazoa; phylum Chordata; class Amphibia; order Anura; family Ranidae; genus Rana; species Rana muscosa. The sequence continues at coordinate 841,395,771 of CM055122.1, forward strand.
CAGTGAGAGCTCAGTTAGGACGGGGAGAGGCGGGACGCTGCACCCTGTCAGTGATCTCTGTGTAGCTGATGTTTTTCTGTTCAGCTACACACAGAGCACAGAGACTGCAGCCATCCCACACCAGTGCACCAAGCACCATCTGTCTACAGTGTACATCAACATCTGTACTAGTGTCCCATTAACATATGTCACAGTGTACCAAATAATAATAATAAAAAAAAGCATAAAATAAATAAGATTTTTTTTTTTTTTTTTTTAACGAGCCCCCTTCCCCCGTGCTCACATACAAAGGTGTATGTAGGTGCATGCGTTGGTCCCGTACACATACAGTACCTAAACGGCGATTGCACCACACATGTCAGGTATTGTCGTGACCTTCTCTGTACCTCTAAACTGGTAACCTGTAAAGGCTTACAAAGTGTCACCTATGGAGATTTTAAAATACCGTAGTTTGGCACCATTTTACAAGTGTGTACAATTTTAAAGCGTGACATGTTTGGTATATATTTACTCAGCACAACACCATATTTTATATTTTACCACAAAATTGGGTATTATATTGTATTTGTCTGCATTAAAATAATTAAAGTGTTTTTTCCCCCAAAAAATTGCGTTCGAAAAACCGTTGCGCAAATACCATGTGACATAAAAAATTGCAAAACCCACCATTTTATTCTCTAGAGCCTCTACTAAAAAATATATATAATATTTGAGGGTTCTAAGTACTTTTCTAGCAAAAATACAGATTTTTACTTGTAAACAAAGAGTGTCAGAAGAAGGCATGGTTTTAAAGTGGATAATGCCTAAAGGTGCTCCTTGGATGTTGCACCTCTCTGTGACTAGGCTGTGAAAAAGGCTCACACATGTGGTATCGCCATATTCAGAAGGAGTAGCAGAATGTATTTTGGGGTGTAGTTGCAAGTACTGTTTGTGAGAAATAACTTGTTATTATGAAATTTTTTGTGAAAAAATATATTTTTTAATTTCTTTATTTTACAAATAATTGTGGGAAAAAATTACAACTTTAGAAAAACCCACCATGCCTTATACTAAATACCTTGAACTTTCCAAAAAGGGGTCATTTGGGGAGTATTTGTAGTGTCCTGGCATGTTAGGGCCTCAAGAAATTAGATAGGCCGTCAGTACATCAGGTGTGATCAATTTTCAGTGACTAGTACCATACTTGTAGATTCCGTAACTTTCACACAGACTAAATAATATGCACTGATTTGGAATATTTTTACCAAAGAAATGTAGAAGTATATATTTTGGTTATAACTTATAAAGAAAAATTACTAATTTGTTTTTTGTTTTTAACAGAAATATTGTATTTTTTGTCATTTATAGCGCAAAAAATAAAAAAAAACAGCGGTGATTAAATACCACCAAAAAAAAGCTCTGGTTGCGTGAAAGAAATTATAAAAATGTCATATGGGTATAGTGTAGTATGTAAAATAGTAGTAATTGTCAATTAAAGTATGAGAGCTCTGAAAGCTGAAAATTGGTCTGGGCAGGAAGGAGGTAAAAGTGTTTCATATTGAGGTGCTTAAAGTAGTTTGTACACCTTGTACAACCACTTTTACCTACAGGTAAGCCTAGATTAAGGCTTACCTGTAGGTGCTGGAAATATCTCCTTAGGCCTCATGCCCACTGGCGTTTTTACAGCTGCGTTTTTTGCAGCTTAAAAACGCCTGTCCATGTTATTGTAAATATTTAAAAAAAAAAAAAAAACAAAAAAAAAAACGTCGGAGCTAAAAACGCGACCACGCGTTAGTGCGCGTTTTTTGCGCGTTAGGGCGCGTTAGTGCGCGTTAGTGCGCGTTTTTGCGCGTTTTTTGACGCTCGCGTTTTTTCCTGCCAAATTCTGACGCTGAGGAACGCACTGGCCCTGGGTTTTTTTTACAGCTTACAAACGCCTATGCTCTTTACAGCTCAAAAACGCCTAGGTGGGCATGAAGCTATAGACTAACATGGACAGGCGTTTTTAAGCTGTAAAAAACGCTCAAAAACGCGGCTGAAAAAATGCCCGTGGGCATGAGGCCTAAACCTCCACAGTTTAGGAGATATTTACAATAGAGCCGTGCGCCGATGTCTACGGCGCATGCGCCATAAACAACGGCGCAGGTGCACTTTAGAAACGACGTCCGTGCCTTTCTAAAGGAGGTCATACCGTGACTGGCGGCTCCCGCGCATGCACGGGGGTCATGTCACGCTACTCCGACCAGTCACAGAGCCGGAGTTTGCGGCCCCAGAAGGAAGAGGGGTGAAGATGGACGCTCGCTGCTAGCGGGGACATCGCAGGCTTCGGTTTCAGGTAAGTGACACATAATGGGCTACTATGCGATGCATAGTAGCCCATTATGCTTTACCTTTGCAGGGAAATAAAGAGGAAGTAAAACCCATCAGGGTTTACTTCCTCTTTAAGTAAATCAAACCCAATGATTCTGTGTTTTTTCCATATTTATGTTTCTATCCATTACTGTTAAGAGAACTGATCCAAAAAGGTACAGACTACTCCAAATTGACTATTATATTTTTACATTCATTAACTGCTTCCCGCCCCCTGTATAGTAAAATGATGGACGGGCGGGAGCACTCTCTTTCTGGGTGGATGTAATATGATGTCCTCCCCTTCTCGCCGCAAATTCGGTGCTTGGGACAAAGGGCATCACCGTTCACTGTAAAGAGCTTATGACGTGTCCAATCACAGCTGATCACAGTGTAAACAGAAATTGACGGTTATCGGCATTCCTCTCCAAGGGAGTTTTCCCCAGTGCTTAGTGAATGAGGTGAAATGTCACTTTACAAAGATTAAAAAAAGGGGGGAGCTGCGCCAATAAAATTAAAATATTAACATCAGTCCTTAGGATGATATAAAAATGTTGGTATATAACAATCCTTGAGATGACATAAAAAATTTGTGTATACCATACACCAATAAAAATCAATATGTCAGAAAAGTCCATAGGCTATACAGTAGTCCATATGTCTTGTATGATGACACCACAGTGCTTGATACAAATGGAGTGCCCACCACCGTAAATCAAATGGCTGCTTACCAGAAAGCAAGCAAAGACGTCATCACACCGTTTGAAGAGGAAGGGCCTCTGTACTTGCCGGCCGGCAAACTTTTATGCTTTTAGAACTCCATGTTGTTGTAAGTACATTACTTTTATTACCATTAAACCAGTTTAGATGATATTACCCTATGGTCCCTCTCCTTCCTTTTTACGTTGTTCCAAGCGCAATATGGAGCTTGTGCTACAGCCAAGGAGTGTATGATACGCTGGAGAAGTGTCTTGGGTGTCTGGTCTGTGTCCTGTTATCACTACTCTGCATGCAAGCTAAAGGCCGCGGCTGGGTTATAGCCACATGCGTGTCTTTGCTTTCTTTCTGGTAAGCAGCCATTTGATTTACGGTGGTGGGCACTCCATTTGTATCAAGCACTGTGGTGTCATCATACAAGATATATGGACTACTGTATAGCCTATGGACTTTTCTGACATATTGATTTTCATTGGTGTATGGTATATACAATTTTTTTATGTCATCTCGAGGATTGTTATATACCAACATTTTTATGTCATCCTAAGGACTGATGTGAATTTTTTAATTTTATTGGCGCATCTCCCCCCTTTTTTATCTGTTCTATTTGTGTGTATCTCACTAGTGCTGCTGCTTTTGTTTTTAATTTGATTTGTCCAAGCACAGTTTTTTCTGTTTATAATTACTTTTCAAAGATTACCTAATCATTTGCAAGGAAAAAAAAAAAAAAAACAGCACTTTTGCTTGCACGATTGAATGACGGAAATCGTTAGAGCTTCACCGCATTTAGTAAGCTCTGGGGAAAACTCCCTGGCAAAGTGCAATTTCCTTTACAAAGTGAACAGTATATTTTCCTTTAGTAAATCAACCCAAATGTGTCTTTTTCCATGTAGTTAAATCACTTGGCATTTAGTGTGATTTTGTTTTTCATACCTCAAAATTCATTATGGTGTTAGCCACAATCAGTTTGTGCTTTTTTTCGTTATTATTTATTCTTTCACTGTTGTAAAAAAATGTATTTTAGTCTTTTCATATTGTTTATGTATATAGCACCAAAAGTTTAAATATATTTATTATTACAGGTATTTTTACAGCAACGATAATTTATGCAATGCTTTACATATGGTACATTCACATCAGTCCCTACTTTTAAGGAGATTACAATCTAAGGCCCGTCCCTCACATTCACATAAATTTGAAAAGAACCAATTAATCGACCAGCATGTTGCACAAGCATGGGAAGAACATACAAACTCCATGCAGGTAGTGTCCTGGTTGAGATTTGAACCAAGCACCCTAATGCTGCAAGGCATAAGTACTAACCGTTAAGTCACTGGACTGCTAAAAATCGCTGTACTCTATCCCTTTCCCAATACCCTTTTCATACAATTTATATAGCATAAACAGATGTAGACAAGTTAGTGTCACAGATGCTGCCATAGCACACCTGGACTGCACAGTGTTTACATTCTGGGGTTCTGCAACTGTGCTCTGTGCTACTGCACATACAGTATTTCAACTCTTGTCATTGTGAATAATTGCCAGATCCATAGTGTGACAGCCCCAGCCCTCTCAAAGCAAGGGTAAGACAGTACTATTTAAAATAGTATTTGGCTGTACTGCTCCTCTTGATCACAGGATGGATCAAAGGTGTGCAGTTCGTTCTGCACTCCTGTGACCTGTTTTTAGCTGATTGTGGGCTAAAGCCCGCTGTCAGCTGACGTCACAGAGCTGGCCCAGGCTCTAAAAAGATCCTGACCATATGGTTTAGATCCTCCCATATGCCTGGACCAGCAGCTGGCTCAGTCTCTCGGCGAGCCACTGAGAGACTGAGCCAGCCGCTCCCTTTCCCTCCACAGCCCAGCGCTCCAGTGAGCGCTGAAGGGGCAGAACAGAGAGCCGGTGACTGATAGTCACCAGTGGAAATGGGCCGAAATGGGCCAAACACCCCCCTGTTCGGTTCGCAGCGGAAAAATTCTGACCCGAAAGGTGAACCCCATTGAAGTCTATGGCCGATTTTGAAGGCTTATGTAGCGGGTACTTGAATTTAGGGGAGCATCTGGGTGGTAGTGTAACCCAGATGCCTTGATTGTTAGGAAATTCAAGGTTCCCTTTGTGAGTCTTGGAGGACTCTGGTGGTGTGAAGTTCCCGCCGGCCTATAGGTGGCATTGTTGCCTTGGACCGGGGTTGGGCTTGCACCGCAAGACTGTACCTTTTTGTCCTCCCCTGGAGCTGGTACAGCGGGGCGGGGAACCCGCTGTGGCGCGAAGGGAGAGGTCATAATAGGGGGGACGCCCTGATCACCGGGTTAGAATCCGGAGCTAGAAGATGCGGCCGCACCCAGGCACCTTCAGCCTGGGTGCTGGCGTTCCGGTGTTCCAGGCCTTGGTGCCCTTGATCTAGCCGGAGCAGAGATGGAGTCCATCTCAGGCACCTTTAGCCTGGGGTGAGGTACAAAGGCTGATGCCTGGGCTCAGTACCTTCGACTGAGTTCCGCGAGGGTGGAGGAATCCGAGGGGGCCCTAACTGCTTGGGTGCCCGTGTCTGAGTTTGTGAGGACTGGTGTGCAGTAACTTCTCTGAAGAGTCCGGCGCAGCATCGCTGTTGATGGAGAGGCCTCCATTTCTCCCTTGGACGGATTTCTTCCTCTGACAGGGGCAGAGTGGGCAAAGGTAATTCACGTTCTACATCACCTAGTCAGTGGCAGTGACTATTCACCACTGGTGACATTACAGTGGTCAGCAGCAGAAGGGAAAGGATTGTGCCTCGATCTGTCCCCATTTTCCAAAGTAAAGAAACAGTTTTATTGCTTGGCAAGAAGAATAAAACTGAGTTGGACCTATTCACTGTGTGGAAGTCTGGTTACTAGAAGCAAAGGAGTCAGGGACGAAGTACTGGACTTGACTCTAGGACACCTACACAAAACCCAATTTGCTGGCCTTCACCTCTTAGCTATGGAGGACATGGGCCGTGGTGTGTCTTATCTCTCTCTCCCAGGTACCCCTAGACAACAGCCATATAACCGATGAAGACAGAGAGAGGGGTGAGCCCCCGCTACACTTATATGCAAGTAATTTGCCATAAAAGGGGTATGAGGGTCTGGGTACTGCCCTGAGGGACATGATCATTTTTAAAGGAGCAGTGATTTTAATGATGCTTACCATAAAAATAAAAAAATCCTTTAAATATAGTGCCTGGGGGGATCCCTTTAGTCTGCCTGTAAAGTGGTCTGTAGTATGTATGGAACCTGCTTCAGCAAAAATAGTATTTCTAAAGAGAAAAAAATTTGTCAAATCACATTTAAATTGACTTGCGGTTGTAATTGCAGGTACCCGGCTATTTAAAAAACATAAAGAAGAGAAACGGCGTGGGGTCCCCAAACCCAGTCCATACCATAAAAATAAAAAACAATGTGGGGCCCCCCAAAATCCATACCAGATCTGAGCACGCAGCCTGGCAGGTTAGGAAAGGGGGGACGAGCAAACACCCCACTCCTGAACCATACCAGGCCACATGCCCTCAACATGGGGGGTGACAAGGTACTTTGGGGTAATGGGGCAGAGCCCCTCCTGTCCCAAAGCACCCCTCATTTTGAGGGCATGTGGCCTGGTATTGTTCGGGGTGCTCGTTCGCCCCCCCATTTCCTGACCTGCCAAGCTGCATGCTTGGATAAGGGTCTGGTATGGATTTTGGGGGGGACCCCACGCCATTCTTTTTTAAATTTTGGCGTGGGGTTCCCCTTTAAATCCATACCAGACCCGAAGGGTCCCCCGGGTGTTCCCCGAACAGGGTGAACAGCCAATGTTTGGCCTGAACTCATGCTCAGACCAAACCTTTCACCCAACACTAGTCACCAGCTCTCTGCAGATTGGTGATCGGGAGCTGATCAGATTAATGCTGCATCCACCTAGATGAGTATAATTTTTTTTCTGGCCAGTAACTGATTTGGCCAGTAAGTCTGTTATTTTTCAGCATTCTTTAACAGACTGAGCTGTCCAGACAAAGTGCCCCCCCCCCCCACAAAAAAAAAAAACAGCAGCTGCCACTGGTCCTATCCACTTCCCTTCTCACTGTGGCAGGGCCTCGCACTGTCACATTCCAGTATTTAGTTACCTGTGCAGCACCTTTTCCTTTAGTGGAGTCCTGGGTCCTCCCATTGTACAATCCAGAAGAACAAATCCTTGTACCCAGCATGTTACATGGCCACAAATTTAGTTAAGAACAAGATGCAGTAAGGTAGAGTTGTTAATGTAATAAAACTTGTAGATCAGTTAAAGGAGATGAGGAGGAAGTTTGTTTCTCCCACTCAGAGATCAGCTTTAAAGGAAACTTGTGGAAATAATGTAAACTGCCATTACTGACCTTCTAAACATAATAGATGCCTGGCTGTCACGCTGTTAGTTCATTCAGTACTTTCTGAGTCACTCATCCAGAACAAACATACAGCATTTAAAAGCAGAACCTTTTTCTGTACTACTTCTTGCGATTTCGGGCTACGATTTACATTGACATCTGTGCAGAAACCTACAGAGATGTCTCTGAAATCGCAGCCGAAATGGGGACTGACGAGCGGGAGTGAAATCGCGCGAGTTCAACTGAACTCGCACAGCTTCATTCCCGCAGCCCAGTGTGAATCTGGGCTAAATCCCCTTTCTTCCCCATTCTGATGCTTGATTTGAACTTCAGCAAGTCATCTTCAGCGAGTTGTCTTCACAATATCTAGATGCCTAAATGCATTGAGTTGCTGCCAAGTGATTGGTTGATTAGCAATTTGTGTTACTAAGCAGTTGAACAGATGTACCTAATAAAGTGGCCGGTGAGTGTATATACTCCCTTCAATAAAAACATTTTTCAGAATAAACTCCTTGCTTTGCGGTGGCTATATTTTTCACATTTCTATCAATGCTAGACAAATGCTAGACAATGCTGATGGCTAGTAGCCAATATGTTAAAAAAGAAAAACCGATTAGATTTGTCACATATTTTTTTCAAGACTTACCTAGTATACTTAACCTCCCTGGCGGTATGATTCTGTCAGATTTTAGGTGCTGAATGCGGTACAATTATTTTGCATGGAAATTTGGCGTTTTATATTGTAGGCCTGCAATTCTTAGGAATAACTCACTTAAATCTGACCAAACCAGAGTCTAGTAGACATCCCGGGTATGATAAAGTTTGAAACACAAAATCATAAATTATATTATAATAAATAACTATAAATATTATAACAAATAATAATATAAAAATAATAAAAAGAATTCAATAATGTAATCAAATCAAAAACACAGAAATTTGCTCAGTTGCAGAATTGTCGCTGTCATTAGATTTAGTGTTTGATGACGAATTTCCCCACAAATCGCTAGGGACACTTTTTGGTTGCTATGGACAATCTCCAAATTCCAGGCAGAAAAAACAGTATTTATAATATAAAAGTGCATGCAGGGCACTGGACAGACCACTAGGGACAAAGGGGATGTGTAATTTTTTTATGCAGTACTGTAATCTGTAAGATTACAGTATACTGTATGTGTATTGTGTTTTTACTTTTTTGAATTTGGCGCCGATCTCCGCCCCCGTGCGCCGCAATGTTGCAGGGAACGGAGCTCAGCGGCACTGTGTGTGAATCGAGCGAGGAGACAGCTCGCACACACTGCGGGGAGACATCGCAGGATCCAGGGAACAAGGTAAGTAACTCTCCCTGTATCCTGCGATGCAGCCCGAGTCTGGCTCGGGGTTACCGCTTATGGTACTGAAATTCCACCTCGAGCCAGACTCAGGAATACCGCCAGGGAGGTTAAAGTGAACAGTATTTAAACCCTGTATTTATTTATCCGTATGTTTGGCATTATGCCTCACCATATACAGTTGGTGATCATTTTTTGGCAGATAATTTTTTGTGAATGTGTTGGAAAGTATCTTACCTGGGAATTCTGCCAGTAACATCACCTTCCTGTTATGCACTGACAACCTTAAACCACTGCCCTGCAATTAGCAGCAGCATTGTCAGCCTGGCTGCCTATCAAGTATGTAGGCTGCAGTACAAAATTAGAAGCGAGCAGACTATGATGAAAACGTTTCTTCTCCACAGATACAGTGTAGTAAGTGAGCATTGCTACCAACAGGATCACCAAAAAAAAGAAAAATTACCACATTAAAGGTCCCATAGGCTGTAAAATGTATTTGAACTGTTTCATTGTTTAACCCCTTTTACCGCCACCGATGTATGGCATACGTCAGTAGGCGCAACACGTTTTACACATGGGGGGGGGGGGGGTTTACTAACTCAGCTTCCAGGTCCAAGCTTAACTGAACAATCTGAATTTAGAAGCTGATTGGCCTCCATGCGCAACTGCACCAGATTCTGAGTGCTCTAGTTTTAGTAAATCTCCCCCATAGTATGTGTAAGTCTTACAAGCCAAATGTACAACCCCCTGATCGCTTTCATGGATCCTCAGAAGTGTGATTGATCACCCCCCTCATGCATGGCGGGTGTCGCCAGGTAGAGCGGAGGGTGACCAGCAAACATCCATTGGCTGATCTCCCTGACCTAGTAAAAACCTGGAAACAACATGTGTATTCCAGTTCTCCAGTTTCTGCTGTTGGTATAGCCGAGGAAAGTGACAGCGATCTGCCCTCCATTAGTTTCAATGGAGGGCAGGTGAGAAATCAGGGGTCTAATAGATGTCTCTTGATTTTTAATTACAGAGAACCTGTCACAACAACATTATATCATATAAAGGACTTTTTGGTCCATGTGCTATAAATAAAGTTTTAAACCCAAGCACTTTAACCCCCCCCCCCAAATAAAATTTGAGCTCTCCTCCCCCTGTATACACACCCATGCACATGTAAAAGTACACATTGGAGGCACCTACGTACAAAAAACTTTGTTTGTGCTACAAATGGTAGATAACACTATGCATATACTGTAGGAGTGATAGCGATAATTCTAGGCCCATTATTCATGGTACACTCTAAACAGATGACCTATAGGGCCTTTTAAAGCGTAACCTTTGGAAAACATAGGGGACCAAAATTTTTCCCTATTTCACAGGCCCACACAATTTAAAATTTGGCATGTTGGCTATCTATTTACTTGCCACAAACTCGTCTTTTTTATTTTACCCAAAATTGGGTAATATATATGTTTGCCCTGAAATTAACCTCAGTGTATTTTAACTGAATGTTTGTGCTTGATTAACTGTTGCACTAATATCATGTGACATAAAGATTTGGAGCTACCACTATTTTATTCTCCTGGGTCTTTGCTTTCAGAAGATATGAAGTCATGTTTGGGAGTTTTAACTAATCTTTAAGTCCAAAATGATTTTTTCAACATGTGTGCAAAAAAAAAACAAAAAAACAAACATAAACGACTCTGGCAGTGAAACAGTTAAAAAAATAACATATTTTTACATGTGTAGCACTGTCCCTGTAGGGCTTGCTGTATGATGACTTCTTGGGCCTCCCTCTGATTACCTTGCAGACAGCCACTAGGGGATTTTTCACACATCCATCCTTACTCCCTTTGGCTCCTTACTCAATAAACAGTCCAGGGTATTTGGTTTTGTATTTATTGTTGGAACTTGGATGGGAGAAGGGAATAGTGGGATACTCTCACTAGGCCTCACTAGATTACTTGTGAATGCAGACTCTCTGCTGAACCATACTGCCACTTGTATGGACGAAATAAGTCCTTTTTGCTCACTATAGCAGAAGACTTGGTGCAACTACTTTCTTTTCAGGATACTAGCATCCCCTTGACTGACACCCATCTACTGACTCTTCTAGATGAAGGGGTGACTCTCACAGGACAGGCCTTGTGACACAGATCTGTACTGTGAGGGTCACCCCTTCAGCTAGAAGAGTCAGTGGATGGGTGTCAGTCAAGGGGATGCTAGTATCCTGAAAAAAAGTCTCTCTCTTCCAGTCAGCTCTGCAGGACAACTGGGTTCAGCTCCTTGCTAGCTTCAGGCCCTCAGGTCGATCTGAGGCTGCATGGCAGCTTCTACAGAGGAGGGGCAGCTGCCCCTTCCCACCGGGACCCCATTTTCCAGCTGAAGACCCCATCACATGTGGACCTTGGCATTTATACAGTTACCCAGCATGCATTGAGGCACTTTCCTCTGCCAAAAGCTGGGCCTGTAACAATGGCTATGCCCTCACTTGTCAGGTTTCCTCCCACTGCCCAATAAATACCTCTATTAGACCAGTGTGAAACAGGCAGACAACATGAGCCGCACCTGAGTATCAATGGATCCTGCTCCCTGGTAGGCAGAGAGCACTTTAAATTTACCTAGCAATCTTCTTGGTAAGCAGAAAAATCCCAAACTACACTCTCTTCTAGCACCTACTTAGGAGGGTGCTACACATGTATCAGAGAACATTTATAGTGGTTAAGGATGCTGGCAGGTGCAGACACTACTAAATCCTTAACAACCAGTGATGTCACCAACCCCATTCAGTTAGCTAATCGCCGCCATTACTAGTAAAAACAATAAAAAAAATAAAAGTTCATAAATCTATCCCCTATTTTGTAGACGCTATAACTTTTGCGCAAACCAATCAGTATACGCTTATTGTTTTTTTTTTTACCAAAAATATGTAGCAGAAAAGAAATGTGATTTTTTACATTTTTTTATTGGATATGTTATATAGCAGAAAGTAAAAAATATTGTATTTTTTTTTCAAAATTGTCTGTCTTCTTTTGTTTCTGGCGCAAATAATAAAAACCGCAGAGGTGATCAAATACCACCAAAATAAATCTCTATTTGTGGGAAAAAAGGACATAATTTGGGTATAGTGTCACACGAAAGCACAATTGTAAGTTAAAGCAACGCAGTGCCGTATCGCAAAAAATGGCCTGGTCAGGAAGGGAGTAAAACTTTCCGGAGCTGAAATGGCAAAGGTCTTGTCAAAAACACAAAGGTGTTGATTTACTAAAGGCAATTAGCCTGTGTACTTTGCAAAGTGCAGTTGCTCCAGAGCTTAGTAAATGAGGTAAAGCTTCACTTTGCAAAGAATACCCAATCACATGCAGGGAAAAAAAAACAGCATTTTTGCTTGCACATGATTGGATGATGGAAGTCAGCATAGCCTCTGCTCATTTACTAAGCTCTGGAGCAACTGCACTTTGCTAATTGCACAGTCTATTTGCCTTTAGTAAATCAACCCCAAAAGGTCTTGTGTTTATACTTTACATTTTCACAATGTACCACTTATTCATTCACATGAGGGAAGCAATATCTGGGTGCCCCCATATTTTTAAAGGAGCTTCCAGATTCTGATAAGCCCCCTGCTCACAGACTCCCACAACCACTGAGCCAGTATTAACATGGGGAAAAGGCGCTTTGTTAGGGGAGTTCCCCCTGGCAAGCTACTCCCCCCCATGTTGGTCTGGTATGGTTTATGAGGGGGGTGCACGCTCGTCCCCTCACCTTTTCTGGCCTGGCAGGCTGTATGCTCAAAAAAGGGTCTGGTGTAGGATTTTTTTTGGGGGAGGGGGAATCGCACACTTTTTTTATTTTTATGTGGGGCTCCACCTTTAAATCCATACCAAACCCAAAGGGCCTAGTATGAAATTGTGGGAGAGGAAATTTATGCTGATTTTTGTTTTGTGTGGGGGTCCCCCATTAACATCTATATTAGAGCCTCATCTAGAATAAGGGTCTGGTATACATAAAGCTTGTTTTTTTTTTGCAGCAATTTAAAAACACTTTTTTGTAAATGTCAATTTTACTGTAGCAGGTTGAATACATCATGTAGATGTGCCACTTTTTTTAATGTTTCATTTCAACCATTTTTAGAATTTCTGCTCCCCGCTAAAAGGAATTTAAACAGTTCTTTTTTGCTTCCGTACATGTCCCTCAGGGCAGTGCCCAACCCACTATGCCATTAGTTTGACAATCCCTAACATATTAGCCCAGAAAGTGTCCATCAATGTTTTTTAACATTCAGCTTCTATTTACTTGGATTTGACACCCGATGTTCACCAAACCAAACCCAGGTATGTTCGGCCCACCGCTAATCGTCAAGAGCATCATGATTTTTGTGAAGTCCAACTGTAACTCTATTTAATCCTCATAAATGTTGTTTACCAATGGAGGATAGGGTTAAGTCTTTGCTATGAGCTCAGTATATTAGAAACAGATATAGGCACATCAGTTAACCATCAACTTCCTATCCTGCTTGACCTACCACAGCAAACATTTTAAACTATTTGCAATTTTGTGACTGTACCATTTCACGTCATATGTGCAGCTGTTCGGAGACAATAATCATAAACACATAATGTAAAAGCAGATGATATCCACTCTCCCCCAGACTCAGCTTGTCATTTTGCAAACAGCTGTTAAACCTTATATGCTATTTGGTCATTGACACCCAGCATATCTCAATGTCTGCTGAAGCTGCTCTAAATTCTTTATGCTACATTTGCTGTAAATCTGCATCTGGTCCCCATGGCCATTCATGTCCAGCATCACTTCAAGGCTTAGACTGTTGGATATTCTAAGAAACCTGTACATTACAGAATGTTTTAAGACTAATTTAAAAGCTAATTGTATTTAAAATGATTGCAGTGCACCAGTAATGTGACATCTCCATCAGCATCTTGCATTTGATTCATTTGCAATGAACTGATTATCCAAAAATGTATTACAATATATTTTTCAAAATGATGGAAAATATTTTTGACTGACCTATAGATTTGGGCGTTAATAGCACGTTGTTATAATACATGGCATGCCTTTCACTACCCCTATTCAAATCATTATATTTCAGTGACGACTGGACCACGTAACTAACGAGCAATAATGAGCAATTTGTGATCATCACAAATGCCAATGCAATGCAATGGAAAATGTCTGCTGTTATTATTCATTTAGAATTTTATCCAAAGCCAAGAAAAGCAGTCTTCTCTGTGTATGTACCCTAAGATGTCAATGTCCAAATAGAGGAGTGAGTAGGTATGGACACATTTTGATCCATCAAACGTTCTAGTGAAAGATCTGTGTGTGTATTGCTACCCTATGTTTGTATTAAAAAATTTACTAGTTCATGTTCAGACTTCAAACTACACAATCTATCATCGCTTCTACAAATCTAGCCCAAAGTCAATGACCATATGTTATTCCAACATATTGATTTTACTATGGTCTCCTAACTACACTGAGCAATGTCATAAATGCTGTATGATTTACTTTCTTTTAGATTAAGTTAATCCTTGCCCTGTTTTCATCCTCCAACCTGGAAAGAAATGTCATTATTTTTATTGTTATAGCTTATGCAGCCTGCTCTGCTTCTAGCTGAAAATAATAACGTCAAAACTGCTTTATAGCCTCATTTGCTACACTAAATATTGAGATGACAGCAAAACCCAGAGAAAGCGCATTGCAATTACAGCTTCATCCATATTTTAAGGCTTGGTGGAAAAAAAAAAAAAACAGCACAGTGATTCTTTCATTCATAAAAAAAGAACAAGCAAGAACACACTTTACGAGACTCATTTAAATGTAAATTATGTTATAAAAAATTGTTTGCTTAGAACAAGCATGGGCTGGGCATCGGCAGTTTATTATAAAATAATGTTTAACTATGATACTATAATAAACACAGTACATAAAAATAAAAAAGGTAATTACATGTCATTTATTATATGCTTACTACATCTATTTGATAAAGTGGTCTACATGGCAATGATGATGTATAAAGTGCAGTAACCATGGCAATCAATCACAATTTGCCTATGACCAGATCAGAACAGTAAAAACAGCATTTTTTTAGGATTGGTTGGCACAGGTTACTTGTGCCCTTTTTTCACACCACCCTTTCCCTTTTTAAAAAAGAAAAACAATTTTCATCCAAAATAATATTCGCTCTTTGATAATTATTTGTATCCTACTTAATGGATGATTTAACCAGAGCTTAAAGTAGCACAGCCGTCTGCCTTTATATTATATAGTGCTGCACAGACCGTTGGCACTATATAAATCCTGTATAAAAATACTAATCATATAATTTATAATGTCATCATTTCTTTCTAACAGTTTCAGATTATCCAGAAGGATAAACCCCCACACACAAGCTGTGTATCTGCAGTGGGTAATGAAGGTAAGCTACCAGCACTGAGCCTTGTATGGGCGAGTAGCATTTCAGCACCATGGACAGCGGAGGATCAATATCAGCACCAAGGACATCGCTCATGTCGACCTCCAGCTTGGAGCTGGGTCCCTTTGGAGCTAACAGATTGTTCAATATAGACTTGGAGAGGAATTTCAAAAGGGTCATTCATGCCAAAAATAAAAGGTTAATTGTTTAGCACAGGCGAAATTCTTCCCATTATCTGTCCTATTGCAAAGTGACACAGCATGCTGCCTGCCCTCACTAGAGAAGAGATTTATTGAAAGGCATGCACTAAATCCCTACTAAACCAACGACGAAGCCTATAGTAAATGATAATTACCTCTTATATCAGATGTTGTTGCCTGTAGAGGTGTCTGGTGGGCCTCACAAGGACGTGTTTTGATCGCAGTATAGGACAGGCATCTTCTAATGACTTTTTCTTAACATCTTCTCTGGACTGGCGCAGTTTTTAGGAAGCCCACACTGTTTTCTCTATATGTCTACTGGGAGATGTTGGTCTGGCTAAAGGAAAATGTTGATTAGAAGAAGGCGGTGAGTTCTCCCCACCTCCTACTCCCCCTCCCTCAGCTTGTGCCTCTCTCGCTCTTCTTTCACATTGCATTTGTCAAATATGAATGGGAGGAAATAGGGATGGAGATTGCAGCTGGAAGAGGAGACTGAGAGAAACCCATAAAGCTGCATGTATGCTACCAAGGCATACTGCGCATGATCCATGGAGCTTAGGGGCATCTGGCACGCCTGCCATAAGCTGTTTGTTCCCTTATTGTCCTAATGTGCAGGGAAATGCTCTGTTTCCTTTCATTCCTCTTGTTCAGTTTCAGTTTAACCCCTGATCGCCAGTGACACATCAGATAAATTCTGGAGTGCTAATTTTTTGTAACATTTGTTCTTTTGTGGATATTGATAACAAAGGGAGCACCTAGTTAAACCCTTGCAAATATAAACATGTGAATATCATACCAGGAAAACCAGGAATATCATACCAGGAAACATCCATCATAAATAAAATATAGTCCATAAAATTGATGCAGATTTATCTTTAATAACTTGTTTGTTTTTTTTGTTTTTTGTTTTTTTTATCTTTATGATTTGGGGACAGAACATTAATTTTGTATTCTTTTGTGGATATTGTAATTTCTATATATTTATTTTTATGGTTACTGGTTGACTTTGAGTCTACACGTGGACAGTCATTTTCGTGGAGGATCTGAGCACACAATTCTTTTGAATTATAAAAGAACTTCATTAAATTCTGTTTTCTAACATGCTTGCTAGGTACCGGTAATATTGTTGTTTTTTTTGTTCTGCCACTTATTATAATGTAGACCTCATGCAATATAGATGTTTTTTCCCAAAAATCTGTTGAAGAAATCTAAAAAATGTACTTACCTTCCACTCAGTTTCCACCCGTATATCATGTACCTGATGCTGGTGGCCAATGGAGAGAGGGCTTTCCTTGCAGCTAAGTTCCAGACTCCCCTGAAGATGAAACAGGAGGAGTTGGGACCACAGGTTGCCTGTGAGGTTGTTTGTAGAGGGACTCAGGAGTGCTGTTGGTATGCTGAGTGGTGGCTGTAGACAGGTGGTGCTTGTGAGATGTGACAAGTCTGTGTTAGCACTGAGAAAGAAGGGAAGTCAGTTTGAAGCCAGGTGGGTAACAGAGCAGACAAGGTCATATGGGTAGCCGAGGTCAAACACACAAGAGAGAGAGAAGAGAATATACGTAAGACAAGCCGATGGTCAGGTTAGGAGGTGAGTAGGAGACAGGTCAAGCACAATCCGAGTCAGTAGCAGAGAATCACAGAAGCAAGAGATCACAGGAACACAGTAGGAAGCTAAAGACCAGTCAGCAACTTCAGCCACTGACTGGCCTCCTTATAAAGGCTACTGGGTGCCAAACTATACAGCATATACTGGATAATGCATAATGGTGCACCAGGGCGCATGTGCATTCTGGCGCGTTTGCGTGCGCCAATGCAAATCATGCGCACTCCTATGCATTCTGGTGGCTATGCAAGATACTGGCAGGAATGCCAGGCCTTCAAGTACCTTTGTGAATGGTGCCCTGACACCGTGGCTCCTACAGTAGGAGAGGGGGATATCCTGGTCCATGGTCAATGGTCATAAGATTTCCAAAATGTTGAGTATCCTAAATCTTGCAAAAAGATTCTCTTGCACTGTGCCTTCTTGCATAAATTGCCCCAAGGCCCCAAGGTGTGTTTTTTACATTTTCTTCACGTGATTTTTTTTAAAGTAAATTGCAGTGTTTGGACATAAAACGATGGGCTAGAATTTTTTAAACCAACCCTGAACAATATCCTTATTCCTCAAAAATAATGTATACACATCCACTATTAAATGGCCCTGTAATCAATTCATGTAATCTATTTGTCATTAAATAATTTCTTACTATGTTCTTCTGCCTCTTTGTAATGTCCTATGTGAGTTCCTAAGTGCATAATCCCTAGTCCATCTCAAGAAAGGGTGGCTACATTTCTACATACAGTGGGACCTTGGAGAACTAACACAGCCACCTCTAATAGGAAAATATGTTTTTTCTATATTAATACAGGGATGATGGTGCCATTAGACATTTGTGCACATATATGCTGATTTCTGTCCACTTTTTTTGACCTCTAATAGGAAGCAAGATCAAAGCAGCAGAAAAGAAGGTGGGTTTTATAGAATCCACATATGTACTACACAGAAGGGAGTCTCTTTGATGAAGACAGGGTGGACAGTGTTGTGGCAGGACAATATTCCATATGCATTTGGTGCAAACCACATGCCTCCATCTTGTTTTCTGTTCAATACAGCTGAGGCCTTCTTGCGGCTACTGCATCAATTCCCATGAATGCCAGCCCATGAGAGGAAAGGAGGGATCTGCTTTTACATGGGAAAGTGTACACAGATTTACACTTTTCCTTTAAAGCTGAACAGGAAAACAGCTAAACTCATGGATAATAAACATACTGTATGTATATTTATGTTCATCCAGTCCTGAAAAACAGGCAGGCTGGTAACCTAACTTTTCTCTGCTGCAGTTAGGCAGTACAGCCTGGTCACTGCCCTTCATCGAGCCTGAAACTGGACAGTGAACAAGCAATGGCTGACAGGCAAATGAGACTGCTCTCTCCACCTGTTAACATTTTTTTTGTTAGTACATTTGCAGGCAGCACTGGCTCTTAGTTCCGCTGCTCCTTCTCTTAGAGATCTTCTGTACTGAGGATTACAGGAGACTAATACTAGTTCTGGTACTCAATCTTAGTGCTATAAAAAAAATTATGATTTATAAGGAATAAATAACTGCATTGATAGGTGTTGTTTTTTTTCGCCTGGAGTTCAGCCCTAAAATCAAATTCCATGTTTACTTTTATTTTTAAATAGTTTGTTTGAACTACAGTATTTCCTTTACTAATAGATGTGCTTGCTGTCAGCACTGTATAACCTGTAGCTACATACAGTATACAGCACTGAGTTCCACCAGCAGTAGGGCACTTCTTTCTTGCTCCCATGACAAAATTGAGTCTGATTGAGCATTGCTCAGCTATTCACAGGAGGCCTTGTACTTTATCAATGAACAAAAGTCTTCATTTGCGTGGCTGAGGTAGAGATTATTAATCAGAGGAAGCCCAAACAAACTGTTTGGCCCAAACAATCTATTTAAAGTAAAAGTAAACATGGAGTTTAGCTTTAGATCTCCTCCGCTGCTTTAAAACTAAACTCCAGAAAACTTGAGAATTCACACTTGCAGTGGGGCTGCCCCTGCATTGCAAGGGTTAACTGCTCATTTAGGTATAGGGGACTTTGAAAAGTAGATTTACTTGCCGAATCCTCCACTCCTCCATGCTGTTAGACCAGTCTCCTCCCCTCCGACAGTCTAAGGACCATACATCATCAAGACTGATGCTGGGTCCATAGCCTTGCATTTGATGTAAGGAAATAGAGAGACAATCTACCATCAGGGATGCCGAGGATCAAGTAAGAAAAAATAATTTTACCATCCCCTAGACCAGGTGTGCCCAACCTTTTGAAGAGTGAGGGCCACTTAAGTGATTTGGTAACTGGTCGCGGGCCACAATGAGTGGAGCAGGCGGATGACCGGTTCGTGTCCACTCTACTTCATGTGCCCTCCCATCCGATCCACCCAGATGGAAGAGGACGGATCCCCTTCTGTTTTTTTAGCGGATCGGATTGGAGATGGGCGGGTGTAAATGGACACAAGTCCGTTTACATCTGCTGCTCCATAGGGGTGAATAGAGGAGCTGGTTGGGTCGGACTTAGCGTGTGAAAGGAGCCTAGGGCTGCTTTCATATGGATGTGCTGCAGTTTACCCACTTTCTGAAAGTGCACCAAACCCGCAGGTAATAACAGAAGTCTGTGGCTCAGTGCAGGTAACCCGCAGGTGCACCTGGGGATCACTTTGAAAGCAGCCCAGTAACCACTGAAGAATAGATGTGCCCATATATTCACTGTGATTTTAGTAATAAACTTACCTGAATGGAAGACTGTTTTCGCCAGCTGTTGCTGTCCCAGGCAGAGCACATTTGGTATCACTCCATCTGTGACAGGAGGCGGTGCTATACAGGAAGCATCAGCTTATGCGGCTCTGCAGCTGCTTGCTTCCTCTACCGCCGGCTTCATTCACAACATTGGATGCTCTGGGATGGTAACCTGTGATCTGTGCTTGCCAACCTGCCATTCCAGAACAGGAGGTCGCGGGCCACATCAAATGGCTCCGCGGGCCAAATGTGGCCCCCGGGCCACTGGTTGGGCACCCCTGCCCTAGACTAAACAACAGTTACTTTTGCAGTGAAGGCGCAGCCCATGTCATGTACATTGTCAAGGGCGCATTGACAAGAGGGCTTCCCTTCCATCTCTTGCCCTGTTTCCCCTGGAGTTGATGACAGGTATAACAGGGCACAGAGTGGCACGGGTGCCTGTAGAAGATCCAGATCAGATCTTGTAGCAGATACAGAGATGAAGACAGTGCAGCAGGCAAGCTGGCAGATGCAGGATCTTAGGCCCCATACACACTATTAGATTTTCTGCAGATTTTTGTCTTCAGATTTACCAAAACCATATAATATGAGTTTCAATTTGTATGCAATCAGGCAGGCCCTTGCACTACATGGTTTTGGTAAATCTGAAGACAAAAATCTGCAGAAAATCCAATAGTGTGTATGGGGCCTAAGATGCATCCTCAGGCTGGCAGAAGTTGGAAACAACCCAGCATCAGAGGTACAGAATCAGGAAGCAGAAGCGGAGCCAAGGTCAGTATAGGGCAAGCAAAGCAGGTACCAGAGTCAGCAACAAGGGTTCAGGAATAGGCAGAGTCAACAAGCCGGGTCAGGATACAGACATAAGCATGAGGTAAGGTCACAGGCAGAAGGAGCTGATGACCACTCAGCAATGATTCTGAGTCCTGAAATACTTTAACCACCTCAATACCAGACATTTTCACCCCTTCCTGCCCAGGCCAATTTTCAGATCTCAGCGCTCTCACACTTTGAATAGCAATTAGTCATGCAACACTACCTAAATTACATTTTTATCACTCTTTTGAGACAGGCAGAGCTTTCTTTTGGTGGTATTTAATGACCAATAGGTTTTTATAAAATTATAAAAGAATTAAAAATCTTTATTACTTTCTGTTATAAAATGTTGCAAACAAATAATCTTTCCTAATAAATTTAAGCAAAAATCTATTATGCTACATTTCTTTGGTAAAAATAACCCCAATCAGTGTATATTATTTAGGCCTCTTTCACATTTGTGCGACCTGAAAGTCGTGCGATTGTGCCATGATTTTACTGCAATTTAGTTTGCCGCAACTTTGACGCGATTTTGCCATGATTGTGATGCCTGTGTAATGTTGAGGTCTATGGACCTCAAGTAGCATCAAAGTTGGACCAAAGTAGTGCAGGGACTACTTTGAAGTCGCTGCGACTTGAAGTCACAAAGATATAAATGGTACTCATTGAAAATCATGGGGGTACGACTTGTCATGCGACTTTGCAGTCCCAAGTCACAGGACAAGTCACACAAGTATGAAAGGGGCCTTAGTCTGTAGGGAAGTTATAGAGTCTACAAAGTAAAGTTATAGAGTCTACAAAGTATTGTATGTATATCTGAAAATAGACTACTCCTGAAGTATTTATTGCTTCATTTCATGAAGCCATTAAATGCCAGGACAGTACCAATACCCCCCAAATGGAAAGTAGCCAGTCTGATGTATTTAAAAAGAGGCATGGTAAATTTTCTGAAGTTGCAATTTTTTGTCACAATGTATTGGAAAATGAAGACATTAAGTAAAATGTGTTTTTGTTTTTTCACATTTTTTTACCCACTGTCACCAGAGTAGTACAGCGTCAATATATGACTGGTGTGGCGGTGTTCAGGGACACTTTGACCAGAGCAGTACAGTTTTACCATAGTGACACTGTACTACTTTGGGAAAGTGATCAGTATTCTTTTAAACACACTATGATTGCTTATTACAGTGATAATCACTGTTATAATTAATATTTTTCTTGAATGGCATCCATTCCATGCATTGTGTACTATTGTGAAGCTGTAATTGGCCACAGCTATCACATGGTACGGATGCACTGTTATTGGCCCTGTCTGTGCCATGTGATCAATGTGACCAATCAGTGATCAACACAACAGTACACAATGAATGGCTATGAATGAAAGCAATTCATTGTGTACAACTGTCATGTGCTCACTGTGATTGGTAACATCGATCACATGGTAACGGCACCTGCCCAAGACAATGATCTGTCACCCAGATTGAGCCACAGTGTGGCAACAGGGCGTGCACGAGGCGTTCTGTGGACCATTCTGCTTGCATTCACATTTCTTTGAGCACGGGCATGAACTTGATTTTCCAGACAGCCCCACTGCAAGGGAGAAGTTTCCTGGAGTTCAGCTTCAAATAAAATAATATGTAACCACAAGGCTGAGGGTGTTCAGATTAATGTTAATATAAAATTCAGTCTGGACACAGCCTTATTGAGTACCGTATATACTCGAGTATAAGCCAAGTTTTTCAGCCCTTTTTTTAGGGCTGAAAATACCCCTCTCGGCTTATACTCGAGGCAGTGTACCTTGGGCGTCCATTTTTTTAAATTCGCGGCTTCCTCCTGGTCCCGTGCGGTTCCGTGATAGGCGATTGACACTGTGTTTAGTGATCCGCCAATCACAGACCTTCTCTTGTTCGAGGATGAAAGAACGTCCGTGATTGGCGGATTACTAAACACATTGCCTGCTGGGAAAGTCCGAGGATGAGAAGATGGCTGTGATAGGTGGAACACTGAACACAGTGTCAATCGCCTATCACGGAACCGCACGGGACCAGGAGGAAGCCGCAAATTTTAAAAAATGGACACCGGCAGCGGGATGGCCATGGGAGGTGATCTTTCCTCCACTCGTTTTATAAGCCTGGCTAATTTCTAGTTCATAGTTTTCTCTGCTGCCTAAATATTTCGTGCTGGCTTGTGTTTGCTCCATGTGGACAGTCTGCCTCTTACAAAAATAGATATTCGCTGTAGCAAGCAGAAGGTGAGTGTGGAGGGTTGCGAGTTTGGAACTTTGTGCTGGCTGCTTCACGATGCGTTCCAGTTAGAGCAAGTTTACTTCCCTCCAGGGGCTTATTTTATCAACTGAATGGAGACCACTGCAGAATTTTCTGTCTGGAGTGCATAATAATGTGCTGTTTATCTCCATGGATATGGGCACAGTGAGGTAGTGGGCACAGTGAGGTAATGGGCACAGTGAGGTTGGGCACAGTGAGGCGTGCAAATGGGCACAGTGAGGCATGCAAATGGGCACAGTGAAGCTGCAAATGGGCATTGTTGACCCTCTTTTCCGCTTACAGTAGCTGCTGCATTCTCACCCTAGGCTTATACTCGAGTCAATACGTTTTCCCAGTTTTTTGTGGTAAAATTAGGTGCCTCAGCTTATACTCGGGTCGGCTTATACTCGAGTATATACGGTAACTGCTGTATCAACCATGGTGCAGAGTTGAGAGCTTAGAATCCATTCAGCTTCTCTGCAGCAATCTGAAAAAGCTATTTTAATAGAAAACTTATTTTAAAAATGCCAAAACATCAGAATTTTCAGCTATTAGTAATGATGTAAATGTAACACTGTACATTTAACAAAACGTGCATTATCCCATTTTATTTTTAATGACTGTCTACAAAGCAATTTAATGCAGAGCGAAATGTAGAGGCACATAATTAGTGCTCAAACCTCCTTCATTTTAAGCAGCTTCTTGTACTGAGCAGCTCCAAATGTACTGATTAAAGCCCAACTCTAGCCAAGACATTTTTACTTTTTTTAGTTTTCAATCTATCTTTATTATATATTTTCTTAGTACAAAAAATGTCAACATTTACCCAGGATACTGTTACATTATATGTCTATATATACTTATTATTTAACCACTTGCTTACTGGGCACAGGCGAAATTTCAGCTTTCGGCACTTATACGCTTTGAATGACAATTGCGCAGTTGTGCGACGTGGCTCCCAAACAAAATTGACGTCCTTTTTTTCCCACAAATAGAGCTTTCTTTTGGCGGTATTTGATCACCTCTGCGGTTTTTATTTTTTGCGCTATAAACAAAAAAATAGCGTCAATTTTGAAAAAAACAATATTTTTAGATTTTTGCTATAATAAATATCCCAATTTTTAAAAAAAGAAATAAAAATTTTCCTCAGTTTAGGCCGATATGTATACTTCTACATATTTTTGGTAAAAAAAAACGCAATCAGCGTTTATTGATTGGTTTGTGCAAAAGTTATAGCGTTTACAAAATAGGGGGTAGTTTTATGGCATTTTTATTAATATTTTTTTTTTTACTAGTAATGGCAGCGATCAGTGATTTTTTTCGTGACTGCGACATTATGACGGACACATCGGACACTTTTGACACATTTTCGGGACCATTCACATTTATACCGTGAACAGTGCTATAAATATGCACTGATTACTGTATAAATGTGACTGGCAGGGAAGGGATTAACACTAGGGGGCGAGGAAGGGGTTAAATGTGTGCCCTGGGAGTGATTACTATTGTGGGGGGAGGGGACTGACTGGGGGAGGTGACTGATCTGTGTCCCTATGTACAAGGGACACAGCATCGGTCTCCTCTCCCTGACAGGACGTGGATCTCTTTGTTTACACACAGAGATCCATGTCCTTGTCTGTGTAACGGCTGATCGCGGGTACCTGGCGGACATCGCTGCCGCCTGGCACGCGCATCTGCATCTCAGTGACGCGCCGGACATGCGCGCCGCCGCCGGCGCTCGCGCGCCCCCCAGTGGCCGGAGGAGCGGTGGCCGTAAAAAGACGGCCTCCCGGCATTGTAGAGCCACCTTGTGGCCGTATATAGTCGTAAGGCGGGCGGCTAGTGGTTAAATTACAGAAACCTGGTCAATCTACAAAAACCTCGTTATCATAAAACAATATGTAGCGGCCTCCTCACTCCCCTCTTCACTTCAGCTCGTCTGTCACTTGTCTAGGGGTACCTCAGAGGGGAGGGAGCGGGGACACCACGCCTGGCCTTCACCACAGGTGTCAGTGTGATGTAAGCAAAGTTCTTTCTATACCTTCGGGTCAGTGCTGTGCACCTAAGACCTCCACGTGAGATTACCTTGAACAATGTCCACCAGAAAAGAGCCCCACACCATTAAAGTCCAACACTCCTTTATTCTTCTCGAATGAACAGCATATTCAGTTGAACGCCCTTAGAGAACAGAACAGAAAAGGAGGTGTGGATGCGAGTAGGCCCAGACACAATTTGTTCTCCACTTTCCTCCCTGAAAGTGGGTTGCGGTCTCCGAGCGAGGGGGAATTTCCTTCCAGGCGGTCTCCGGTCGGAGGCTCACCTGTCACTGGCAATTTGCTGCACCCGGTCTTCAAGTGAGGAGCTCCCCCCGGTCCATTACGCCTTCCGGATTCGGGTTCCCAATCCCTGGGTTCCCTAGGACCTCCTTCCCTCGCGGAACTCAGTGTTGGGCACTGAGCTCCAGACCTCCATCTGAGTACCTCACCCCAGGCTAAAGGTGCCTGGGATGGAACACGACCTCCGACTGTCCTCTAGGCCTAGGCCGCCTGGAGGACCGACAAAAAAACACTGCCCACAGGCTGAAGGTGCCTGGGACTCCACCCTGTGACAAAGATGGCCGGCCCCTTTATACCCTCTCCCAGCAAGCACGGCGGGTTCCCCGCCCCACCATACCGCCACCGAGGGAGGACAAAAAGGAGGCCCGGCACACAGCAATGGCTCAACCCCCAGCCCATGGCGACAGCGCCACCTGCTGGGCCGCAGGGAATTACACATCACTGGTGTCTCTGCTAGTTAAATTTACACCCGGGAAAGTACATACCCGCTACACTCTCCCCCTGGTGATTTGACACTGGTCCCCAGTGTCTGGAACAAATCATACCCTCAAGGGCTGGCATAATCCAATCCAGAGACTAACTAACAATTGTACAAAAATATAAAACTTTTGAAAAACTTGATCAACTAAAGCAATTGTGTCTGAGCCCTATATAAAAATGGAAAGAAAAGAAACAACAGCATTTAACCATAACTTTGAATCACATATTCACATTATACTTTCTTTTTCGTACATCACGGGACACAGAGCGACTTAGTCATTACTAATGGGTTATATAGATTACCTTCAGGTGCTGGCACTGGCCACTTCCAAACCGGAAGTACCCTCCCCTATATAAGCCCCTCCCATCCGGGAGCACCTCAGTTTTTTGCCAGTGTCTAAGGTGTTGGCCAAAGAGTAACATGTGTTTTCACTGGGCTTGCGTACAGGTTCTTTTGGGCCTTAGTAAGCTGTTCCGGATCCCACCAAAAAAGCTTCATAGCTAAACGGTCGGTACCCGGGCCTTGCAGCAGAAGAGCAAGGTTTTGCCTGTAATGCCTCTCTTAGGAGGGCTGGACCCTGGGATCCAGAGCTCTGGTCATACCCACGACCAAGATGTTGTCTGTGCAGGGTGCTATACAGGTCCAGGGGAGTGGAATCCTTGGGAACCCGGTCCCTGAAGGTTTAATTACAATGCCTGCCGTGATAGGTGAAATTTGGGCTTCTGTGGACCAAACAAAGTCCTGCGGCGGGGATCAGGTAAGTGGGGGCCCCCAGGAACTTGGTTCTATTGGGGGACCCCCAAGCCTAATTTGTCTTTCTGTCTGTTACCTAACGGTATTCCCGCTAATATCTGTGTATGCCTGTAACTACTGAAAATGTAAAATTTTAATAGTAGTCAAGAAAAAAAAAAAAAAAAGGACCGCGGTACCTGTGTTAAACCACTAGAGGCCGCTGTGGTCCATTTTTCTTGTCATGTGGATCTTTGGTTTTCTCAAGTCAAAAGATCCAGGCAGTTGGTAAGTTTCTCTGTGGGAATCCACTTCCTCTGCCCTGTTGCTGCGCTCATCCACCGCACAGGCCCTCCGGCAAAAAGGGCCCTGGCTCCTAGTCCCTGTTTGATTTTCGAAAAGGGCGCCAATGGCGCACGGGCGTGCACGCGCCTCCTATGAAAAAAAAAGGGGCGGGGCGGGTGGATGACGCTCGATGCGCGCCACGGCGCTTCTGCGCATGTGCAGGCGTCCCAGCTTGTATAAAGACACAGTACAAGTGTCAGCTGGATGCAAACAGAGCTAGCAACAAACAGTGGCACACAGAGGCGGTTGATGCAGGCATCCCCATAGAAAGGCACTTTAGTGGACACCAGCTGGTATATAGCAGCAACTGTGTTAGACTATTACCAGCAAAATTGGTGTATGACGACGGGAATACCTCAGCTTTGTGCTTATAGGATATGTCGTCCAGACGCTCTGGAAATAGATCTTCCAAGAAGCGAAAGGGGTCTCCGTTGGGCTCTGAGGATTTTGGGCATGCTGTACTGCGCCAATCTCCCCTGAAATTTCAGAGGCAGTAGCCGTAGGAACCCCGCAGGAGTACCTGGTACTGCGGCTGTCCCCAGTCCACCTGCTCCTGTATATATAACAGAGGAGGTTTTATCCTCAACTCTGGGAGGATTGGAAGAGAGATTAACAGCATTGATCGCTGCTTCCCTGTCACAGGAAAAGCGCGTCCGATCTCCGTCTCCTCCTGCAGAGTGCCTGTTAGTGGAGGAACAGTCCCAGAGATCGACCTACCTGAAGGGGATCAGGTGAGGTTGATAAAGTTATAGAGGAATCAACAGTGGAAGAGCCTTTCTCAGCATCTCAGGCTGAAAGATTATGGGTTCAGTCTCTGACTAACATGGTCCGAGCAGCATTTTAAATGCCTCTGGCGGAACCATCAACCACTACTGTCTCCTCGCTGGGGTCGCTGAAAGCTCCCCAGACTGTCTGTTCCTTCCCAATCCACCCTTTATTGGAAGGGTTTATTTACCAGGATTGGGAGCATCCTGTAAAATATTTACTCCCCCCAAGAGATTTCCAGTGATCTATCCCATGGAGGATAAGTTCATAAAAAAAAATGGAGGGTCCCTACAGTGGACACAGCCATCTCTTGTGTAAATAAATCACTGACATGTCCAGTAGATAATGTTCCAATGTTCAAGGACCCAATAGATAAAAAATTGGAGTCTTTACTAAAATCTGCTTTCTCTACAGCAAGCATGGTGACACAACCTGCAGTAGCAGCGATTGGAGTCTGCCAAGCAATGAAAGATCAGTTGAAACAAGTCTTAAGGGACTTACCAGATCAGCAGGCTCTTGCCCTAGCTGACCTACCTAGAGCCTTGTGTTGCGGTGGACGCCATAGAGGATACAATCCAACAGGCATCCCGCTTTACGCTGTCTGTAGACATATGCGTAGGCTTCTATGGCTCAAAAACTGGTCTGCTGAAGCTCCCTGTAAGAAATTGCTGATTAGCTTCCCATTTCATGGAGAACGCTTATCTGGAGATGATCTGGACAAATATATCCAGAAAACTTCTGCCGGTAAAAGTACACTCTTGCCGGTTAAGAACAAGGGTAGAAGTCCTTCTTTTAAGAGGCCTACTTCTCCAGTCCCTGGCACATCGGCTGTGAAACAGTTCCGACGGCCTCCGCGGTCAAATCCAGGGGGCAGAAATCAGGGACAATCACAGGGTAGCAAGAAACCCTGGGTCAAGAGAGGTACAAAACCTCCCCCTAAGTCATGAAGGGTTGCCCCCACTCAATCGGGTGAGGGGAAGACTTCAGTTGTTCACAGAGACCTGGCGGGACACCATCAGAGATGGGTGATCTCCGCAGTAAGTCTGGGATACAGGCTGGAGTTAAAAGACATTCCTCCTGCCCATTTTATAAGGTCAAACGTGCCAAGCGATCCCCAGAAGAGTGGATCCCTCCTTCTGGCACTAGAGCAACTATTGCCCCAAGGGTAATCATGAAGGTTCCCTTGGAAGAAAACGGGTTCGGGTTTTACTCGAACCTTGTCACAGTCCCCAAACCAAATGGGGACATGAGGCCCATATTAAATATAAAAGGGCTAAACAAGTTCCTACATATCAGGACTTTTTCGGATGGAGTCGATCCGATCGGTGGCCACCGCCCTACAAGGGCAGGAATGGTTAGCCTCGATCGACATAAGGGATGCTTATTTGCATATTCCCATCTGTCCGGCCCACCAGAAATTTCTACGCCTTGCAGTAGAAGGGCGCCATTTTCAGTTCAGAGCCTTACCTTTCGGTCTGGCCATGGCACCACGAGTGTTCACAAAAATTCTGGCCCTACGATTGGCCAAACTAGGAACACAAGGTGTAACGATAATGGCATATCTAGACGACTTGTTGCTGATAGACCACTCAGTGAAAAAAACTAGAAGTGGTCGTTCACAAGATAATCAAGTATCTGGAATCTCACGGTTGCATTATCAACCGAGACAAGTCAGCCCTAAAACCAGTCAAAAGCCTGGAATACTTGGGGGCTAAGACTGGATTCAAATCAGAGAAAGATTTTCTTACCTCCAGAGAAGGTGTCGTCTTTGAAAGATTTGACCCACTTAGTGGGTACAAAAAAGAAAAACCATCCATACGCCTGTGTATAAGGCTGCTGGGAAAAATGGTGGCTTCATTCGAAGCGGTACCCTACGGTCAATTCCATTCAAGGAACTTGCAGAGGGCCATACTGTCAGCCTGGAACAAAAAAGTTCAGGCTTTAGACTTACCAATGTCCCTGTCCCCTTCCGTTCGCAAGAGCCTCCATTAGTGGTTGGTACCAGAATCTGGAAAAAGGGAAACCCTTCAGTCCGGTTTCTTGGAAGGTGGTCACTACAGATGCCAGCCTCATAGGCTGGGGGGCAGTACTGGAGCAATGGTCTCTCCAGGGCAAGTGGTCAGAAGCAGAGAAGGCCCTGCCCACCAATCTCTTAGAGATACGAGCAGCCGGTATGCCCTAGTAGCATGGACATCCAAACTCCAAGGGTCACCTGTCAGAATTCAATCAGACAATGCCACAGCAGTGGCATATATCAATCACCAGGGTGGCACCAGGAGTCGTGCAGCCCAGAGGGAAGCGAATTGCATCCTGGAATGGGCAGAAAGGTATGTCACAGCCATATCCGCGGTTTTCATCCCAGGAGTGGAAAATTGGAGAGCGGACTTTTTAAGTCGCCAGCAATTATGCCCGGGGAATGGTCTCTTCACCCCGAGGTTTTCCAGGCAATATGCCAGCGGTGGGGAACACCGGATGTAGATCTGCTAGCATCCAGATTCAACGCAAAGGTGGACAGATTTGTGTCTCGCACAAAGGATCCCCTAGTTTGCGGTTCGGATGCCCTAGTGTTCCCTTGGGATCAGTTCAAGCTGATATATGCATTCCCACCGCGATTAATCCGCAGAATCAGGGTAGAAAAGAAACCAGTGATTCTGGTGGCTCCAGCGTGGCCCCGAAGGGCATGGTACGCGGAGATTGTAAAAATGTCAGTGGGAAGTCCTTGGACCCTCCCACATCGTCCGGACCTGCTTTCGCAAGGACCGATATACTACCCTTCCTTACCAGCCCTAGGTTTGACGGCCTGGCTATTGAAGCCCACATTCTAAAAAAGAGAGGGCTCTCTAATCCTGTGGTATCTACCATGATCAATGCCAGGAAGCCGGTATCCAGGCAGATCTATTATAGGATCTAGAAGGCGTACATCACGTGGTGTGAGGCCAGGAAATGGCATCCACGTAAGTACGTAATAGGTAGGATTCTGGACTTCCTACAGTGGGCTGTACATAGGAAGCTTGCCTTGAGTACTATCAAGGGTCAGACGGCCTTGTCAATATTTTTTTCAAAGGCCCTTGGCTTTGCATTCATTAGTCAAAGCTTTCATACAAGGAGTGATGCGTATTAGCCCTCCGGTTAGTATTCCCATATGTCCATGGGACTTAAACCTGGTTCTGTCGGTTCTACAGAAACAACCATTTGAACCATTGCGGCACATTTCCTTGGTTCTTTTCACCAGGAAATTGATTTTCTTAGTAGCCATTTGTTCGGCTAAAAGAGTATCGGAATTAGCCGCCTTGTCCTGTAAGGAGCCATATCTGGTTATCCATAAGGACAGAGTAGTATTACGTCCTCATCCAGCCTTCTTCCTAAGGTGGTATCGAGGTTCCATTTGAACCAAGATGTGGTTCTTCCTTCCTTTTTCCCCAAACCTAGTTCGGTAGAGGAAAAGTTATTGCATTCTTTGGATGTAGTAAGAGCAGTTAAAGCTTATCTTAAAGCCACTGCTCAGATTCGTAGAACGGATACTTTGTTTGTTCTGCCGGAAGGCCCCAGAATGGGTCAGGCAGCATCAAAAATCTACTTTAGCCAAGTGGATTCGACAGGTCATAATACAAGCCTATGGCTTGAAAAGGAGACCGCCTCCGTTCAAAGTTAGGGCGCACTCCACAAGAGCAGTTGGAACTTCATGGGCAGTGCATCACCAAGCCTCCCTGGCTCAAGTCTGTAAGGCCACAACATGGTCCTTAGTACACACGTTTACCAGGTAGACGTCAGAAGTCAGGAGGATGTCGCCTTTGGGCGCAGTGTGTTGCAGGCCGCAAAAGAGCCTCATGCCTGATAGCGCCCAGCTTATGTATCCCTCCCCTCATTTGGCATTGCTTTGGGACGTCCCATTAGTAATGACTAAGTCGCTCTGTGTCCCGTGATGTACGAAAAAGAAAAAGGGATTTTTATAACAGCTTACCTGTAAAATCCTTTTCTTGGAGTACATCACGGGACACAGAGCTCCCACCCCTCTTTTTGGGACACTTATTGCTTTGCTACAAAACTGAGGTGCTCCCGGATGGGAGGGGCTTATATAGGGGAGGGTACTTCCGGTTTGGAAGTGGCCAGTGCCAGCACCTGAAGGTAATCTATATAACCCATTAGTAATGACTAAGTCGCTCTGTGTCCCGTGATGTACTCCAAGAAAAGGATTTTACAGGTAAGCTGTTATAAAAATCCCTTTTTTCCCACCCATCCTGGCTAAGACCCACCCCATACTCAGTGGTCTTGATGGGATGCTCTCCTGCACAGGGAAAAGAAAGAAATTTAACACACATAAACCCTGACACATATGTTCGTGTGAGAGAAAAGAAACTTCTCCGGGAAGAAATCCTTTTTCTCCAAGGAGTGAGTGTGTGAAAAGTGTTTAACGTTGCGCAACACTGCCACCTGGTGACAGCATCGCGGTAACTGCACTCGTGGAACTTTTCCTCCTTCCTTTGGCCCTATCTACCCCAGAGTCCATGATCTCTTGCAGAAAAAGTAAAGAACAACAGGAACAGTCCTTCATTCCTCTGGGCAGCAAAAACAACAGGCCCCAGAAAGTTCAGCAGCATAACAAGAACTGAGTCTTTTCTCTCCTACAGGTAAAAACGAGGATGCGGCAGAACAAGTGGCTTCAAGTGCTGGTCCATGGTCTCCAGATGATACTCTACATCTTCCCCTTCCTTGCGCCGGATCAGCACCTTGTCTGCATGGATGTGTCGTCCCAACAGCCACTCTGCCCTGCAGTCCCTTAAACGTTGAGAAGCCCTGGGTGAGCCTGCCAGGCACCTGCGTGCGTGTGGAACCTGAAGGTGAGTCCACACAAAGTCATTGTACCAGCGCTCCTGGCACACTTCCACCTCATAGAGCAGTTCCTTCGACAAGTATGGATACTCCCATCCGTACTCCGCAGCAACCTTCTGGCCAAATAGGTGTTGTAGTCTTGCCAAAGGAGGCATTGTAGATTTGTCCCCTTCGCCAGGTAAAACTATTGAGTCCGGGTGGCGAGGGACCTTGACCACATCTGGTCTGGGCATTGGTGCCCGCAGTAACAGTCTCTTTTCCCCGGTCTTCGGTACAGATGGTACCGGGGATGTAGAGGCAGGCTGGGGACGGGACCCCTCTTCAGGCGCTGGTGTCTCCACCCGGGGTGTACTTTCCCCTGTAGACATGGGTGGATCCCTGGTTCTCCGGGATGAAGCGAGAGGTACTTTGTCCCAGCCCTTTTCTGCAAACAGTTCATCTATAGCAACGTCGTCTCCCATGTCCGAGAGCGACTCCAGGTCAGAGGTGTCACACTCCTCCGCGGGTAGGTACCCTGTAGTGAAGACTGAGTTTTCACCTCTTCCCACACACCAAATCTCTCCGCCAGGCTTACCTCGACCTTTTCTTGAATCGGGACGTCCGGAACTCTTGTCAACGGATCCATCCTGGCCAGGCGTAAGTGGGCGAGACGGTCCACCACAACCGCTGGTCGGGGCTACCATGCCGGTCTTTCTCTTCGGTGGTGGACGCTGCGAGACAGTGGTGACCGAGTCAGCATTCTCGGATTTCTCCCGTTGAGTTCTCACGACCTCCTCCGCGGTCGCTGCAGTGTGCGCAGGGATGGCTGTCAAAGCAGTGATTCCTCCTCTCTGAGTGGTGTTGCCTGCAGCACGGCCGGGGTAAATGGTTCTCGGTTTCTCCACCGCTGAATCCACTTCAAACAGGAACTCCCCACAAGCCTCGCATCGCCCGAATGGCTTCAGTTGGCACACCAGTCCCGAACAGCCGGGACAAATCACACTTAGGGCCTCAACGTCCATGCACGAATACAGGGCGAATCGACCCCTTGGCTTTAGCCGGATCCCCGTATCTGTTACCGGAGCAGCAGCAGTCAATGTCGTGGTGGAAGGGTGAACTGGAATCCACGATGTATGTCCGAACATGGCGACCTGTTGCTGATCCATCGCACACTGCAATGTTTTTGCGCCAACGTCCCACGTGTAGTCCTTCACACGTATTGGACTCCTCCCCTTTTGCTCCAGTTTGCGGGCTTTTCTTCTTTTCTGTTTCTGAGTCACGCCCACGAACTAAGCGATGGGGGTGTGCCTGGTGGCACAGTGCAAATAGAAGCCCCCACGTGTAGTCCCTCACACGGCTGAGCTTCCCCCTTTCCTCGCTCTTCTGCGCAGGCCTTTCCCTTCAATGGGTCATGTCCACGACTTCGAGCACAGGGATGCACTTCGGCCAATGAAGGCCTGCCTACTCGCGTAACTCCTTCCGCAGACACGTTCAATTCCGTGGTGCACAAACACTATACCGGACCCGAGCCCCCACGTGTAGCGGCCTCCTCACTCCCCTCTTCACTTCAGCTTGTCTGTCTCTTGTCTAGGTGTACCTCAGAGGGGAGGGAGCGGGGACACCACGCCTGGCCTTCACCACAGGTGTCAGTGTGGTGTAAGCAAAGTTCTTTGTATACCTTCCGGTCAGTGCTGTGCACCTAAGACCTCCACGTGAGATTACCTTGAACAATGTCCACCAGAAAAGAGCCTCACACCATTAAAGTCCAACACTCCTTTATTCTTCTCGAATGAACAGCATATTCAGTTGAACTCCCTTAGAGAACAGAACAGAAAAGGAGGTGTGGATGCGAGTAGGCCCAGACACAATTTGTTCTCCACTTTCCTCCCTGAAAGTGGG
Organism: Rana muscosa; assembly: GCA_029206835.1. Taxonomy (NCBI): domain Eukaryota; kingdom Metazoa; phylum Chordata; class Amphibia; order Anura; family Ranidae; genus Rana; species Rana muscosa. The sequence continues at coordinate 841,429,904 of CM055122.1, forward strand.
TTGCGGTCTCCGAGCGAGGGGGAATTTCCTTCCAGGCGGTCTCCGGTGGGAGGCTCACCTGTCACTGGCAATTTGCTGCACCCGGTCTTCAAGTGAGGAGCTCCCCCCGGTCCATTACGCCTTAAGGATTCGGGTTCCCAATCCCTGGGTTCCCTAGGACCTCCTTCCCTCGCGGAACTCAGTGTTGGGCACTGAGCTCCAGACCTCCATCTGAGTACCTCACCCCAGGCTAAAGGTGCCTGGGATGGAACACGACCTCTGACTGTCCTCTAGGCCTAGGCCGCCTGGAGGACCGACACGAACCACCGCCCACAGGCTGAAGGTGCCTGGGACTCCACTCCGTGACAAAGATGGCCGGCCCATTTATACCCTCTCCCAGCAAGCACGGCGGGTTCCCCGCCCCACCATACCGCCGCCGAGGGAGGACAAAAAGGAGGCCCGGCACACAGCAATGGCTCAACCCCCAGCCCATGGCGACAGCGCCACCTGCTGGGCTGCAGGGAATTACACATCACTGGTGTCTCTGCCAGTTAAATTTACACCCGGGAAAGTACATACTCGCTACAAATATATCAACAACATCCTTACTCCTTTCATTCCAGTCGTCCGCATTCATGCCACATACCCATCATGAAAAAAAAAGAAAAAATAAAGGAAATTACACCCCCCTCCCCCTCCCCTCTTTTCTCTCCTTCCCCGTATACTGTTTTACTCTATTTCCTTCACTTATATGATTCTTCTTCATAATTTCCCCCTGTTTTCAATCACAGGTATTCTTCCATTCCTTTTGAAAGCCTAAATTCATCCCATTTTTGGCATATTGTTGGCATTTGACTATTAATATATCTTTCTTCTCTTAAAGGGGTTGTAAAAGTTTGTTTTTTTATTTTCTAAATAGGTTCCTTTAAGCTAGTGCATTGTTGGTTCACTTACATTTTCCTTCGATTTCCCTTCTAAATGTTTTTTTTCTTTGTCTGAATTTCTCACTTTCTGTTTCTGCTCAGTAAACTTCACACCATCATCTGAGCGGTGTTGAGTCAGCCAGAACAGCTTACTGAACAGTTTACTGAGGAGGAACAGGAAGTGAAAAATTCAGACAAAGAAAACAAAGAAAAAAAACATTTAGAAGGCAAATCGAAGGAAAAGGTAAGTGAACCAACAATGCACTAGCTTAAAGGAACCTATTTAGAAAATAAAAAACTAACCTTTACAACCCCTTTAATTGTTTTTCCATATATTGTATTTCGTTCATTTCACATATCCAATCTTCAATTTTCAATTCAACTATCCTAAAGAAAGTAAATCTTGAAGATTGAAGATTTACTTTCTTTAGGATAGTGAAAATGGTTGGAAACTGTGTTTTTCAGGTGGAGAACTTTACAAGAGCACTCTCACGTTGCCCTGAATGGGCAAGGTAACAGTGGGATTGATTTACTAAAGGCAAAGAGACTGCGCACTTTGCAAAGTGCAGTTGCACTCTTCAGGTGAAGTTTCTCCAGAGCTTTGTAGATGAGGCAAAAGTTCTCTTTGCAAAGGAAAAAAAAAACAGCATTTTTGCTTGCACATGATTGGATGATGGAAGTCAGCAGAGCTTCTGCTCATTTACTAAGCTCTGGAGCAACTGCACTTTGCAAAGTGCACAGTCTCTTTGCCCTTAGTAAATCAACCCCAGAGTCTTTTTAACTCTTGCTAACTGCAAAACCAAAAATAAAACATTTGATTATAGTTAGGCCTTTAATTGTATGGGACATTTTTAAACAAATCTTTCCAAAACCTCTGAGGGCCCTACAGCACCTGCAGGCTTCAAGGCACCTGTTTTCAGTCTTTCAGTTACCTGTTACAGGAAAGATGGTGTATGTGGTAACTAATAAGTATTTCTAATTTAAATGCATCCCATTGCTAGAAAATACTGCAGACATACTGTATATACATTTTTTAAGTTTACTTATTGCATGCCTGTTTTGGGTGAGTGACTTGCGGTCAAAAACCTACTCCCACTGCCATTCTAGGCCCTATGCTTACTAGCCTGTAAAGGAAAGATATGTATACTTACCTAAACTAAGGACATTGAGGTGATTGGGTCCTAGCGCCGGCTTCAGTGTAGAGAAGGGACAGCAGACAACGGATGCCACATAGTAAGTCTATGGGTCACTGCCCAGGCATTGCAGCCTTTGTCGATGCTCTCTCCTCTCCCATGAAGCCGGCCGCTGGGGAGATCACGTACCAGATTAGAGTGTCTTAGATTAGGTAAGTATAAGCATCTTTCCTTTACAGGGTAGTTAGCATAAGGCTTAGAATGGGGGTATGAGTAGGTTTAAGCTTCATTTTGACCGGTCTTCCACTGTAAATATTAGTGACAGCCAAGTAAATAAAATTTTTAGATGAAGATCAGCAGTGAAAAGGGGAGGGGCAATATTCAAATTCAGAATAGTTTATTAATTCCAAAGGAAATTATTATATAAAGGGAATACACTCACAGGCAACTTTATTAGGTACACCTTGCTAGTACCGGGTTGGACCCCCTTTTTTCCTTCGGAACTGTCGTAATATTTTGCGACATCGATTCAACAAGGTGTTGGAAACATTCCTCAGAGATTTTGGTCCATATTGACATGATAGCATCACACAGTTGCTGCAGATTTGTATGCTGTACATCCATGATGCTAATCCCCCATTCCGCCACATCCCTAAGATGCTCTATTGGATTGAGATCTGGTGACTGTGGAGGCCATTGAAGTACAGTGAACTTATTGTCATGTTCAAAAAATTAGTTTGAGATGATTTGAGCTTTGTGCATTATCCTGCTGGAAGGAGCCATCAGAAGATAGGTACACTGTAGTCATAAAGGGATGGACATGGTCAGAAACAATACTCAGGTAGTCCATGGTGTCTAAACAATCCTCAATTGGTACTAAGGGGCCCAAAGTGGGCCAAGCAAATATCCCTCACACCATTCCACCACCACCAGCCTGAACCATTGATACAAGGCAGGATGCTTCCATGCTTTCATGTTGTTTACACCAAACTCTGACCCAACCATCTGAATGTCGCAGCTGAAATTGGGACTCATCAGACCAGGCAACGTTTTTCTAATCTTCTATTGTCCAATTTTGGTGAGTCTGTGTGAGCCTCAGTTTCCGGTTCTTAGCTGACAGGAGTGGCACCTGGCGTGGTCTTTTGTTGCTTTAGCCCATCTGCTTCAAGGTTCGATGTGTTGTGCATTAGGAGATGGTATTCTGCATTCCTTGGTTGTAACGAGTGGTTATTTGAGTTACTGTTGCCTTTCTATCATCTCGAACCAGTCTGCCCATTCTCCTCTGACATCAACAAGACATTTTCTGCCGCTCACTGGATATTTTTTCTTTTTCGGACCATTCTCTGTAAACCCTAGAGATGGTTGTGTGTGAAAATCGCAGTAGATCAGCAGTTTTTTAAATACTCCGACCAGCCCGTCTGGCACCCATGCCACGTTCAAAGTCACTTAAATCCCCATTCTGATGCTTGGTTTTGACTTCAGCAAGTCGTCATCACCACATCTAGATGCCTAAATGCATTGAGTTGCTGCCATGTGACTGGCTGATTAGAAATCATGTGTTACCAAGCAATTGAACAGGTGTACCTAATAAAGTGCTCAGTAAGTGTAAATGAGAGGTTTGCTTTGGCTCAGGTAGCTGAATATGAAATACACAAGACCCAGTCAGGCTTACTTAGTGGGCAAAAAGGCAATTCGCAAAGTACAGCTGTCAGCAACCCATAACAAGCAATCAGACTTCAAAATCAGTGATTTGATGACAGTAAATGGAAGCCTCAGTGGTTGTTATTGGTTAGAATTTTTTTTCCAGTTCATCATTAGGCTTTAAATTGAGTTGAATTTGGCCAGGTTCTTGTGTACATAAAGCCCAAACTTTCTCTTTATATCTCTGGTCGTAGCAATCAGTATTACAGATGCATTCACTTCACTTACCAAATTATGTGCAGACGAATTTAAGCCCAGCTCCAGCCAAAGCTTTCTTTTTTAGTTCTGAATGAAATGGGTAATAGTTGGATCCTCTGTAAGGTCACTAAATGCTGTGTTCCCTCACTTCCTGCTTTGTCAGACATCCTTCATCTAAACAGGATGTAAGTGGAAATCTCCCCAAAGTCACACACCATAGAGTTCTGTTGACCACTTCTTTTTATTATTTCCTCAAAGCCCTTGTTTGCATGTTTGAGGATATCTATAGGCAAGTTCACATATGGCACAAGACAAAAAAAAACAAAAAAACACTTCTACAAGGCTGATACAACCTCTCTGCTTTGTTTATTGAAGCCACTCATTAATTATTCTAACTCAGTTGTGCTTCATTTCTTTCAATTGGCCCCACACTAGCTTGCTGTATTTATTTTATTCAATTAAAAATACAGTTTCAATTATTTCATTTGATTGAATTTTTTCTTAATACTGTAAAAATATCAACGTGAAAAAATATTGAATAAAGAATGTGCTCTACAACCCCAACAAAGGAAGCTAAGATTTTACAACCTTTTTTATTGCTTCTTTTTTATTTGAATTGTCTAAAAATTTGAAAATTTTGTTTCATTTTTATTGTTAACTGTATAAAAAAATAATAAAAAAATAAAAACGTAAAAAATATTTAAAGCCTACTTAAAACAACAAATGCTGTGCAAAACAATCATACCTAAACTTAAAAACAAAAACGTACGCTTTTGTCCATCCATTTAATAATATCCCCCCCCCCCCTCATTCCTAGATATAAAATTATAGAAATCTGGTGAACGTTGGATTTGCACATGTAACTGACGATGTAATGTAAACGTTGTGACATTTGATACTTTTCACAACATGTAGTATTATGCGCCAGGCTATGATTATTTGCATGTTTAATGATATATGTACCCACTTTGAATGTCAAATGAAAAGTAACTTGTCATTCTGTCAAATTCTGATGTAAACCTATAAATAAAGAACTGAAAAAAAAAAAGAATATATTGCAGTTTACTAGTACTTAGATATGGTCATAGCTCCCAACTGTCCCTGATTTCGAGGGACTGTCACTGATTTGGAACAATGTCCCTCTGTCCTCCTCAATTGTCCCTCGTTTTGGTCTGATATACAGTATATAGTTATTATATAAAATGCACTACTCATCTTTCAAAAAGTGTTTCACAGTGCTAAATCTTTCATCCAATTTTTAATATGATGCATTTGTAAATTTCAAAAGCCAGTATAAAGGAATAGTAGTGGTAAAAATAAAATCACTTTTGAGTTTAACTCATCACTTTTTTGGTATAGTTCTCCTTTAAGGGACGTGGTAGGGGGTGTGTCCTATGTCTATATACTTTTGCTTATAGGTGTCCCTCGTTCCCATTTCAAAAATTTGGAAGATACAGTGCCTTAAAAAAGTATTTTTACCCCTTGAAATTTTCCACATTTGTCATGTTACAACCAATAACATAAATGTATTTTATTGGGATTTAATGTAATAGACCAACATAAAGTGCCACATAATTGTGAAGTGGAAGGAACATGATAAATGTTTTTCAATTTTCTTTACAAATAAATAACTGAAAAGTGTGGCGTACATTCGCTATTGTCGCACAAGTGAGTGGGCTCACCCTTTTTGAAGCCAATTATAGCCTCCGTCTCTAATCACATGCACCCGGCATCCTGCATGTAGATTAGGTGCTGGGCGTATGGATTAGGGGGCGGGCCCTACACCCTGTATGGATGGGCCGCCACTGGTCAGGAGCATGCCGGGTCAAGATCAGAGGTCGGGCACAGTAATCAGGAACACAATCACAGAACTCTGAACACAGAAATCAGTAGCCCTGTTTAAATGGGCTGTTTGTCACCAGCATTGGTGACAGGCATGTAGGGGTGCGCATCTTCACTGGTCTCACGATTCGATTAGATTACGATTATCTGGTCATCGATTCTATTCGATTCCGCGATGCATCACGATGCATCACGATTACCGACAAGCTCTCACATCCACTTGGGCCGCCTAGGCGGCCCTTCCTCCCTGCAATCTTCTGAGACACATCACAGGTCCCAGAAGATTGCCCGGCTATGTAGGACAGCGCAGTGAGACATGCGCACCTGGCTGCGCCTGTTCAACTTATGCAAATTGAGTTATGTGACTTGACATTTACTAAGATTTTGCCGGAGCAGTGTCTTGGAGCCTTTGAACCATTGAAATTCCCACGCTGAGCTCAAAAAAACCTCCCGCAGCTCGAATCGTACTTGCCGGCACAGCAGGCTGGTTTTAAAAAAGTTACTTTCTCACTCTATTTTGGGCATATTAGTTATTTGGGCAGGTGTCCCTACACTTCCTCACATCACCCCATGTCACCCCCATTATATTCTCACTTCCAGCTTCTTTATATTTAGATTTTTACATGCTGTGCGCCAGGTCCATAGTGGCGCACTGAGCGCCTCCTCCCGTCCGCCGACAACACTATAGTAAATGGCAAATAGGGCTGCGCTACCGGCGCTAATGTTTTGTAAATACCAAAACAGCCATTGCGCACGCAGATGCGCCAATACTCATGGCGCAAACGTTTCGTAAATCAGCCCCTATGTGTTTGTCTCAGTTAGATCACATGCATGTTTTTGTTCTCAATATGTTTGGTTAATATCTTTTCATCACATGTTTTGATACTTTATTATTTGACACACAAGCTGGCCATTGTTCAGCCTATTGTGTGTCACTTTCAATAGGTCCACGTTTCTATAGGATATCTTCATTCCTATTTCTCACTCGCGCCACACTTTGTATATTTATATAGAGAGAGCACAGCAGTAGCTTCTACCCTACGAATGTCTAAATTAATCTCCATAAGCCCCATCTTCCACAACTCTTAATAATTCCGCTGTGTGTAATTTGAATTTAGCTATTTGGCTCTGTAAACAATTGTTTTTTTTTTTACCAAGCTATTTTCACGTTTCACTATTTTATATTAACCAACCAAAAATATGTTTTAAAGGTTAAATTCTAATTCTGAATCAACAAATAAAAAAATAATATATATAAATGCTACACATTATGTTTAAAGTTTGGGGATTCATGTGTGACTAAATCTCCTAAAGATAAAATCCCTATTTAGTGCTTCTCCGGGAGATTTTGGGGAGATTAGTCTTCTTAGATTGATCTTGCTGGGTTACACATACAATGAATCTCAGAAATGAACAATTGTTGAGTGATTAATCTCTTCTCCCAATCATGTCTATAGAGCAGAGGAGATTAATTGCAAATACTTTCTTTGAAGCAGCAGTGTTGAGCCATTGCTTGATTATGAGAGATTGGTAACTGAATTGCACAGATATAAATCTCTTGTTTAGCAGCCCATATTAAAAAGTAAACCAATACAAAATTTCCAGTCATTGGCGTACAATTTTATCTCTATCGTTGTGTGATTCACGCTTGTAGATTCAGGCTTCTGGAAGGTGAGGTCACACAAATTGTCTTTCCCTCCTGTAAAAAGCTTCTGTTGTCACATTATGGCATGCCACACTGACCTGATCATATAGGCCTCATTTATAGGCCTCATCCACATTGGCGCTGGCACCTGTATTGCGGGAATGAGGCACTTTTATGCTTCATCTCTGTGTTGACGTCATTGGGAATGCAGCTGCATTATTTGGGTGAAGATTGCACTGGACTGTATCACAGCCATGATTCCACTGACAGGAGAAGCTCTCATCCAACACTGCACTACCAGAATAATGTTCAGTAACATTGTCATCATCAGCAGCATCTTACATAAATAACAGAGAAAAAAAAAAAAACTACCGGTAATACAATTCTGCAGTAACACTGGCTTGTCCCATGAACATCAATGTATGAGCAGTCTATTCCCTTGGATATCATTGTATACATGCATCAGATGGAATAATCGGGATGAGCGATTTTGGCAAAATTTTTCCAATTTCACTATCTGCAATATTCTCATAGTACCTGTGCTGATAAACCACCAACAAAGAAAATGAAAAAGAAAAATGGGGAGGACACAACCAGCAGTCCTTGCCAACCGTTCAGTACCGTTCCCTGCCAATGGGGCAGGGCAAACACAGGCCCCTGGAAACACAATCAGGAGGCCACACAGATTCAGAAATTGTAAATCCACTCTTATGATGTCTGAAGCTCTCGTCTTGATCTGTTGCAATATAATGTCCCTCAGCCAGGGTTCATCGGGGTAAAAGTAGTACAAGGTCTCCACATCATAATATGGCACCGCAGGCGCCATGTTTAGTACAGGCACCCTCCGGGGGGCGGCTCACGCACATCATTCCTCCTCACTGTTCTGACCGCGTCGTCTCAGGGCTTGCTCATTCCGGTCTAACCAGTTAGTTGCATCCTTGGCTGACTCAAAGAATTGTGCCTGACCACTCACAATCACTCGCAGCTTTGCCGGGTACAACATGGCGTATGATAACTGCAACTGCTGGAGCCTGCGTTTCACATCAAAGAACTTTGCTCTTCGTCTCTGCACCTCACTCTGGCTCCGTTATGTTGTATGTTGGCCTGCTCCCTTGCCAGCCGGAGCACAGTTTCTCTGTCTCTATAGTGTAGCAGTCTTACCAGTATTGGCCTGGGAGGCCCCCCAGGCTGAGAAGGGCGAGATGGCACTCTGTGAGCGTGCTCCACCGCAAACAAGGGGGAAAAAGCGTTTTTCCTGAATATATCCAGCAGCCATCCCTCCACATATGTTGTGGGGTCCTTGCCCTCCACCTTCTCAGGAAGCCCCACAATACGTATGTTATTTCTCCTGAGGCGATTCTCAAAATCCTCTGCTCTGTCAACAGCCTCCCTCGCAAGTTGGTAAGCAGCTTTGGTATCTCTTTCAATGGGGGGTAAATGATCCTCTATTTTACTCACCCTGCTCTCCACAGCAGTAGTATTTTTTGCATGTCCTGTCGCAGCAGCGACAATTCTTCTCGCATTGTAGCTACTGAGGCGTTGCCAATATTGACTGCCCTGAGAATATCAGTCAGTTTCGGCTAAACAGCCCCTGATGCATCTGTATCATTAGTATTTAGGTCCCCAGGGTCAGTCTGGTCTGTCTCCTCACTCTCACTATGTGCAGCTAAGATGGCCGCACGTGCTTGTGTCCCATTCAAAGCAGGGTCTGTGTGCTGTGAGTGCTCAGCAGCATCAGTCCCATTGAGCCCATTCATTTTCTGGGTGTAATACACCATGTCCTTGGGTGTCTCCTTACCCTGTGCCTTTGGCTGTTTCTGCCCTTTAGGTCCCTGCTCCTTCAGCTTGTCAGCGCCGCGTGGAGTCCCCTTCACTGTGAGCGCGGCGGCGCCATCTTGGAAATCGGGACCCATGTCTGACTGTGCTTTTCGGGTCATTCCCCTAGTACAGAGGGCTGGCGGAGGTTCCCCTGAGATCCCGGGATCAGGTGCTTGCAGCATATATCAGCAGAATGTCGGTAGTGTGGCTGAGGGAGGATCGGTCACGGATCAAGCTCAGGAGCTGTGAGCGCTGTGTCCTCTCACATGCCGGTCCAGGCCACGCCCCCATCTGCAATATTCTCAATTTTTCTTGTTAACCTCTTTAGGTGAAATTTGCATGAATGAAAAGCAATTTTTTGAAGTTTTTTTTTTTATTATTTGCATTTGTTTCCTATTTGCATGTATTTGATTGTTGTTTGTGTACAGTCACTTTGTGAACTTCTTGGTTCCCACTGTTTTTCTGTATTAGGTACAAAGGTTAAAGTTTACTTTCACTGTCACTGTTTTCTTTCTTAAAAAAAGAAACTCATGAGGCTAATGAAAAGCTTTTTTTGCTACAAGAATAAAGGTAGGTAAACTGATCTACCATAACTTTCAGCCTTCCATATTCAGTTTATGTTTGCCTTCCCTATTGACTGCAATGCGTTTCACCAAAATCTCATATTTTTCAACAATATTTTGGCCAAAAGAAAGCTCTTGATTTTGTTTATATCTAATAACCACTGTTTGAACATGCATTTTTGTGAGAGTGAGTCATTTTAGGAGAAATCAAAATGTTCTTTCCTAACATCCATTCATCACCCATCCATAAATGTATCAGCACATCTCAATAATGTAAAAGCAGACCATGTTACAGATATATATTTTTCATGTGAAGTAATGAGTAAGGCCGGCCATAGTTGGAGCAATTTTCTTTCCTGGGGGGTATCCCTCCCACATAGCCACTGTGTTCTCCTGGTGGGGGGGGGGGGTAGGGGAAACCGTCCCCACTGAGAGAACACAGTGGCTCTGTGGGATGGATTCACAATAAGAACACATTGATTATTGCTAGCAGATAAAACACCCACTAGCAATAGTCGCATGTAAAATCTGACAGGCTGGTTGTACCCAAGTTGATCGGTCGATCAGCTTGGGTGCATTCAGCCTGCCCATACATGGTCCGAATCTCGGCCAGATCCTGCTGAACCAACTGAGATTCAACCCATCTATGGCCAGCTTAAGTGTAAGACTTACAGGTACCGTATTTATCGGCGTATAACACGCGCCGGCGTATAACACGCACCCCAAGTTTAGGAGGACATTTTAGGGAAAAAAACTTTTAGGAGGGGGAAGTTTAAGGAAAAATAACTTACATTTAAATGCAGCCTTGTCAGTGTCCATTGCAGCCTTGTCACAGTGCAGCCTTGTCAGTGTCCATTGCAGCCTTGTCACAGTGCAGCCTTGTCAGTGTCCATTGCAGCCTTGTCACAGTGCAGCCTTGTCAGTGTCCATTGCAGCCTTGCCCCAGAGTGCATTTCAGCCTTGCCCCAGTGTAGCCGTGCAGCCTTGCCCCAATGTCGCCGTGCAGCCTTGCCCCAGTGTCGCCGTGCAGCCTTGCCCCAGTGTCGCCGTGCCGGATTTTAAAATTGGCGCCGAGACTGTGCGGAGCGGGGCGGACGCCGCCGAGAACGCAGGGACGCAGGGACTGGGCGGAGCCGCCGCCGAGATACACATAGCCGAGTGTACTCGGCTATACTCGGCTTTGCTCACAGTCACGCCGAGTCCCGCCCTATGATGGACATAACACAGGTCCAATGGCGGGACTGGGTGTGACTGTGAGCGGAGCCGAGAAAAGCCGAGTATAGCCGAGTACATTCGGCTATGTGTATCTCGCTCCGCTCCGCTCACAGTCAGCGGAGACAGCCCAGGGATGTGGGTATCGGCGCATAACACGCACCCACGATTTTCCCCTGATTTTCAGGGGAAAAAGGTGCGTGTGATACGCCGATAAATACGGTATTTATTATCTCCCTGAGAGATCACAGTACTCCCCCTGGCAATGACTTCATCTGTTTTTATCTCCAGAAGAATGGAGCCAACTTTGTTTAGGGAAAAGCATCTACTTTCGGGACTGAGATGCTGCCTTAGACAGATCAGTCCCCTGCTGAAGCCACTCACATTGTTATTAATTACAGTCTGAGTGATCACAGGAAGAGAGGAGCCTGAGAAAATGCTTCCTAATGATTGCAGCAAACTGATAGCGGCATTCTTACAGAGTCTTCTTTTCGGCCTAGGCACACTCAGTTGTCTGGAGCTCAAAGTGATTCTAAAGGCAGAAGGTTTTTTATCTTAATGCATTCTATGCTTTAAGATAAAAAAAAGCTTCAATGTGCAGCAACCCCCCCCCCCTCTCAGCCTCCTAATACGAGGGGGTGCTGATAAGTATTGAGCCTTACCCATAAAAAATTGAGACAGGAAGCTGTAAATTGCAGGGTGTACTGGGCAATTTGTCTATATTCAATGGTGCAAAAATCCATAGTGCTCTCTGCTTGTTACTTTATTAAAACAGCCCCAAATTAGGCACACTTAGTAGCTACTGAGGAAGCCCAATCAGAGGGCGACATGCGTATAGAGGGGAGGAGCCAAGCCCGTGACATCACGCAGCCACCCTGAGTGTATGCCAGTTGTGAGCGAGCGGACACATATACACATGCTGTTTCAAACATTTGATCTTTTAAGTGTGCCTAACTTGGGACTGTTTTAATAGAGTAACAAGCAGAGAGCACTATGGAGTCTGTGTTTGTGATTACATGTCAATAACCAAATTGAGAGAAGCGGAGCTGAGCTGTAGGCGGGGAGTAAAGGATTGAGTTTCCTGATCTAAATCTATGTGAAGTTATCAGCGCAAGTATACAGCAAGTATACAGCTGGGAGAGCATAGGAGGATCTGCTGTTTTGGCGTGGAGGAGAGAAATCATGAAGGAATAAAGGAGTGACCAATGATTGAGTTTTTTAACCCATCTGTGAGTTGAGCAGGCAATTTGGCTGGGGATGGTGTGCACGTTATTGATTCCAGTGAGGACGGATGAGCACAGCGGTGGATGGTTTTACACACTGTTATATATGAACTGGTTCTTCACCAACATTGATGTTTTTCAACATATGATTTTTATATATATATATATATATATATATATATATATATATATAGACTGGTAGCACTGTGGTATTAATTACTTATATAAGAAAGTATTGTAGGGGGTATTTCATAAAATTTTATTTAATTTTTATTCATTGGTGTTTTATATACTGATTTAGAGCTTATACAGTGCTGCACTATAAGAATATAATTGTTTAAAGTGGAGTTCCACACAGAATTTTTTTTTTTCACAGAAAAAAACCTAAAAAAAATAGAATTGCTTTTTTTTTATACTCACCCGAAATACCTGTTGCTACGCGGAAGTCCGTAATCTGCCTTTTCCGTAACCGCGGTTTGTTTTCTTCCCCATCCTCTTCTAGTGAATGGGGCGTGCTGTTTTCTGGGAACTGTGTGTAATCCCAGAGAGCAGCCGCCCATTCACAAGTTGGCCCGAGACTCGCGCATGAGCAGTAGGAAACGGGCAGTGAAGCCGTAAGGCTTCACTGCCTGTTTCCCTTAGTGTGGATGGCGGCGTGGGACCTGCACCGATCGAGGGACCGGCATCGAGGGGGCCATCAGCGCGGGAGAGTAGGACAGGTAAGTGTCCTGATTAAAAGTCAGCAGCTACAGTGTTAGTAGCTGCTGACTTTTAGAAAAATAAAAATTGCGGGTAGAGCTCCGCTTTAAATTGGTGTAGTGAATCACTTTGAGTGTTACAGCAGCTGTGGGGTTTTTATAGCTTCATGCACATTGCACTTTAGAAAGTTAGTTTTGGCGCTGATTGTCACTATACACTTTATACTTACCATCCAGCCTGCAGGAAAAAAAAATGTCCCTGTCTAACAATTTATGTTAAAATATACACATATAGCTCATATAACAGTGGATATATTAAGGGCAGATATGCCTGGAGGCAGCCCATTCCTCCATAAAGACGGAAAAATTTAAAGTCAGCAGCTACAAATACTGTAGCTGCTGACTTTTAATATTAGGACACTTACCTGTCCAGGGTTCCCGTGATGTCGGCAGCCAAAGCTGATTTTCAGATCGGCTGTCTGGTGCTGCCGTAGCCATTCAGGGTAAGGGAAACTGGCAGTGAAGTAGGTGCCCTACTGTGCATGTGTGAAGCGTGCTGCACTTTCTAATTGGCCTGGCAGCGGAGGAAGAAGGAGGGGGACCCTACATATGACGGACGGCGCAGCGCCACTGTCTCCCGGAAGTGGGGACGGGGACCTGTCAAAACCCACCCCTAAAAGGTGCCAAATGTGGCACGGAAGGGGGAGCATATAAGCAGAAGTTCCACTTTTGGGTGGAACTCCACTTTAAATACGTAGGAACAGGAGCCCAATGGCAGCTGAAGACATCCAATGTATCTCCACACCATTTCCAATGGGCAAGATATACAAAAATGGCTTTTTAATGATACAATGTGCAGCTTTTTTTGTTACAAATTATACTGTTGCAAAATATTGTTACACTTCAAGAATGTTACCCTGGTATCCTTTGGGCTACTTTCACACTGAGGCGTTTTTCTGGAAAAACATCTCCCCTGTCTGTGTGAAAGCCCGAGTGCTTTTACACGGGAGCGGTGCACTTGCAGGATGGGAAAGAAAGTCCTGGAAGCAGCATCTTTGGGGCGTTTCGGGAATGGTGAATACACGGCTCCTAAAATGCCCCTGCCATTGAAATCAATAAGCAGCTCTGCCAAAGCGCTTTGCAAGCGGTTTTAACCCTTTTTTGCCCACTAGTGGGGGTTAAAAGCGCATCGCTTAATAGCGGCGCTTTACCGCCGACGCCCCACCGCCCCAGTGTGAAAGTGCCCTTAACCACATGCCGACCGGGCCATAGCCGAAAGACAGCTGCAGCGCGGTTGGCTTATTCTGAGAGGGCGTCCATGGGTGTCATTTTTGCTATGTACATGCTATGTGTTGGAAATATCTTATAAATGGCCAACTTTGTGTTAAAAAAAATGCATTTTCGTTTTCTTTCCACATTTTCCAAAAACTTGTCGAAAAAAATGACATGTTGAAAAGACTCATTATGCCTCATAGAGTATACGTTGTGGTGTTTATTTTCCAAAATGCGGTCATTTTGTGGGCGTTTCCATTGTGCTGGTGCTCCAGGGCCTTCAAAAGTGTAAGATGTAGTCAAAAAATGAAATGTGTAATTTATGTCCCTAGAACACCTGCATGTTGGGCCTCTGTATGTGGCCAGGCTGTGTAAAAGTCTCACACATGTGATATTGCCATACTCAGGAGGAGTAGTAGAATGTGTTGTGGGGTGTAATTTGTGGTATGCATATGCTGTGTGAGAGAAATAATCTGTTAATATGCCAATTCTGTGGGAAAAAAAATAAATCGTAATTTTGCAAAGAATTGTGGGAAAAAATGACAAGTTCAAAAAACTCACAATGCCTCTTACTGAAGACCTTGGATTGTCTACTTTTCAAAAAGGGGTCATTTGGGGGGTATTTGTACTATCCTGGATTGTTAGGGTCTCAAGAAATTAGATAGGCCGTCAGTACATCAAGTGTGGTCAATTTTCAGTGATTGGCAACATAGCTTGTAGACTCTAATGAAAAAAGACCAAAAATTTGGTAAAAGAAATGATTTCTTTTACCAAATTTTTGGTCTTTTTTCATTTATAGCGCAAAAAATAAGAAAATAAGAATCCCAGTGGTGATCAAATACCACCAAAAGAAAGCTCTATTTGTGTGAAAAAATTACAAAAATGCCATATGGGTACAAAATGTGAGAGCACTGAAAGCTGAAAATTGGTCTGGTTAGGAAGGGGGTTTAAGTGCCCAGTGGGGAAGTGGTTAGTAAATTGATTTAAGTACCTACAATATTCTTTTATACAGACTGTTTTTGTATCTAGAGACATATGTTGATAATCAGCTTTAAAGGGACCTTGTCAGTACATACAAGCATAATAAAAGCAGTCTGCAAAAACATGATGTACACTTATGTTTCTATTGGTTTACTATACCAATGTATTGATGATCTCTGGCCACTTCTGCCAAATACATGCTCCCCTGCTGCATGCTGTGTACCTCTCATGGGCTCCTACAACACTAAAGGACCAGAAAAAATCTATACAGAAAAGTTCTAAAGTGTATTTACACATTCGGACAACACATCCTTTATATTTTTAACACATTCCCATTCACATAGCTTAACCCTTTTTTTTTTTTTTCGCTGCTTACCTTTTTACTTGCTTACGATTCTACCAAGCTTCTATGCAATGTTAAGGTGGGGGCTGAGGAAATACATTTATCATAGTTAACTCTGTCTGAACTGTGCTGGCAGATCTTATAATAAGTTGTAAATAAGATTTCAACACTGTCTGTCCTAACAAAGGGTTTGTGGTCTGAAGGCTTTGGGTGGTACATTGTATGCTGATATACTTTCCCTCAGTATGTCCCTCTAATTGTACTTTAAAATTGTGCAGAATAGCTTGCAAGTTGCCTATAGTGTTCTGTGTACAACCCTGCTTCAAAGAAACAACTAGAAAGCTAAGAAATATTTTTAAAACTATTTTTAGCCATGATGTGTGAATGGTGATGCATAACAAACAGCGTGTGTGTGTGTGGTTCTCAAATTTGACTGCAAAGGTGGAAATACACTTTAAGATACTGACTGCAGGAAAAAGTAAATATACAGTAGGGTACATTATGTTTCTTTAACTTTACTATTGTAGCGGGTATGTACTTATAAATCTGGTGAGGACACCAGTGATGCATAGTTCCCTGCGGCCCAGCAGGTGGCGCTGTCATTTTGGGCCGGGGTTGAACCATCACTGCATAGCCGTACCCTTTGTGACCTCTCGCAGCGGTTGTACGGCGGGGCGGGGAACCCGCCGTGCTTGCTGGGAGAGGGTATAAAGGGGGCGGACATCTTCGCCATGAGGTTCGAGTCCCAGGCACCTTCAGCCTGAGGGCTGCTGTGCGGTCGGTGTCCAGGCGGCCTAGGCCTGGACACTTGGAGTTCGTGTTCCACCCCAGACACCTTCAGTCTGGGGTGAGGTACTCAGCCGGAGGCCTGGGGCCCAGTGCCTTCCGCTGGGTCCCGCGAGGGAGGGATTGTCCTAGGGGGCCCTGGGAGTGGGGCACCCGAATCCAGAGGCATAAGGGACCGGAGGAGGGACTCACCCGAAGACCTGGTGCAGCAGATTGCCAGTGCCGGGTGAACCTCTCGAGACCGCCCGGAGGGATATCTCTTCCGAACAGGGGCCAAGTTCAGAGAGGAAGTTCAGTCCATGTTCTATGACCGGTGGCAGCGGTCCAACGATTCCACTCAGGTCAGTGGCAGAGACCTGCTATTAGGCCTGTGGCAGAGGCCTCAACAGTTAATCCGGTCGGTGGCAGCGACCAAAACTCACGGTCGGTGGCAGAGACCGTGCGCCAGGCCTATTTGCTAGCAAAGGAATAGGAGAAAACAGTTGTGCCTGGGCCTACTCATACCCACAACCCCCTTGTTCGTCTGTTATTGGAAATTCAACTGATTGTGTCCACTGTATTGTACGAGAAATAAAGCAGTGTTGGACTTTCGATTGGTGTGGGGCTCTATTATTGGCAGACACATCTCCATGGGACAACCGAGGCTTCGTATGCAGTGGACAGACCCGGAGGTAATTACATTTTTTTATTTTTTTCAAATATTGTTTTTTTATTAATTTTTCTTCGGGATACATAAACAGAAAACAAGGGGAAAGGGGAAAAAGAAAAAAAAAAAAAGCAAGTAAATATCTCTAAAGGAGGACACAGCCTCCTAGTCATATAACACAGGAATATCTATACATTGTAATACACCCTAAATAGTATATATCCTGAAAATATCATTATTTTCCTAAAAAAAAGGGGGGGGGGGAAGGGGGGGAGAGGGACGGTGTTAGGTCAGACACGTCATCTATTCAGGAATTATAAATCTCACAGCTCATATCAGTATATTAACTATTTAACTCTCTAATAATTTTTTCCCCTCTTCTGAGTATATAAACATATTCCAACTAGCCCATGTTGTTTTATAGATTTTGTGCCTGTCCTGTGCTGTCATTGTTAGGTCTTCCATTTTATTTATGTTTTCCACTTTGCGTAGCCACATCGCTACTGACGGTGGATTCTGAACCTTCCACCTCATGGGGATGCAGGCTTTAGCTGCATTAATCAAGTGTCTCAACACTGATTTTTTATTTACCCGGGGGTTAAGGTCGATATATGAAGTAAAAAAAACGCTGGATCATTTGGTATTGGAAAGTCAGTGAATCGTTGTACTAGATTTCTCACCGTCTTCCAAAAATTGCTCAATTTAGGACATGACCAGAATATGTGCAGCATCGTACCCCTGTCCTCGCCGCATCGCCAGCAATGTTCTGGTATATCTGGAAAAATCGCATGAAGGCGAACCGGTGTCAGATACCACCTTGTCAAAATTTTGTAATTAGTTTCTTGTATTTTGGTGCATATCGAGGATTCAAGGGAGAGGCTAACCATGTTCTGCTTTTGAGTCAAGGAAAATGTACATTCTAATTCAGCTTCCCATTTTGCGATACAGGGCAGATCGGGTTGTTGCTGTGGTGTATTTAACAGAGCGTACATTTTGGAAAGGGTCTGTGGTAACCGACCTATACCCGCACAGTATTTCTCGAAATTGTTCAAGGGTCTAGTATAACTCTGAGGGTTCAAAATGGTCCGGAAGAAATGCTGCAACTGTGCAGCATTCCAGAACTCAAGTCCATAAGCGCCTGTAGTATCCATCAGTTCCCGAATAGTTGGCCATCCGTCGTTAATTACGAATTGGAAGGCCATCGTAAGACCGGAAGTCCTTAATTGCTTAAATTGCGCCAATGAGAGCCCTGGGGGGAAGCTAGGATTACCCAATATCGGGGTCAGAGGTGATGTCATAGTTATTAAGGGGAGTTTTGATACAGCTCGGGCACTTTGTCGTAAAGTGTTACCTATTAGTGGGTGTGATTTTAATTCAGTGGGTAAAGAATCTATACACCACAGCGCAGTCTTTAAAGTAATATCTGTCTGGTTTTGTTCTATTTGTATCCATAGTTTGGTCTCATAATTTCTCCACCAATCCGTCACTCTGCTCAAATGGGTCGCTTGGTAATATCTCCTTACATCTGGTAATGCAAGACCTCCACTTTGTTTTGGCATTGTTAGCTGAGTGTGAGGGATTCAGGGTTTCTTGTGAGCCCAGACAAAATGGGAAAAAAGAGCTTGGGTTTGTTTGAGATATGTAGGAGATATCCTAATCGGTAAAGCCTGAAATAGATATAAGAATTTAGGCAGGACACTCATTTTCAATAGGTTACACCTCCCAAACCATGAATGTAGTCCTTTATTCCATATCTCCAATTGTACCCTAGTTTTAACCAATAAAGGGGGAAAATTACTCTCATATAAGCGAGAGAGGTCCGCCGGGATGCTAGTCCCCAAATAATTCAGTGCCGGTGTCCATTTAAACTTAAAGTTTATACTTATATTTGGTATGGCCTGTGATATTGGTAGTACTCTCATCGCCTCTGACTTTGAAAAATTAATTTTGAAGTTGGACAAAGCCCCATATCTCTCAAACTCGTTAAGTAAGTTTGGCAAAGAGATTACCGAATTGGTCAAAGAAAACAGTAGATCATCAGCATACGCTGAGATCTTGCAATGTATCCGGCCTATCTTTACCCCTTCTATATCTGGATTTAATCTAATTGTAGCTAAGAAGGGTTCCAAGGATAGGGCGAATAAAAGAGGGGACAGCGGGCATTCCTGTCTTGTACCATTTTGTATTGGGAAAGGGTCCGATAGGACCCCATTCACCTTCACTTTAGCTGTCGGGTTAGAGTATATTCCGGCTATTCTGTTGAGCATCACCTCCCCTAGGCCAATGTATCTAAGCACCGCAAACATGTATGGCCAATCAACTCGGTCAAATGCCTTTTCGGCATCTGTGTTTAAGAATACACATGAGGTGTTTGTAGAGCGTGCAACATGAAGCATGTTCAGTACTTTAGTGGTACTATCTCTCGCTTCTCTAGATGGTATAAAACCCACTTGGTCCAGATTAATAAGTTGCTGAAGGTGATGCGCCAATCGAGTAGCCAGAACAGTATTATATAAGTTAAGGTCTACATTTAAGAGCGATATAGGTCGGTAGCTGCCACATTCCGCCGGATCTTTTCCTTCCTTATGAATCACCGATATATGAGCTCCCAATGTTTCTCTAGCAAATGTTCCACCCATACCTATCCTATTGAACAATGTCAGCATTTGAGTGCCCAATATTGGTAGCAATGTTCTGTAATATTGTGATGTGAAACCATCTGGGCCTGTGGCCTTCCCTGGTTTCATATGTTTAACTGCACTTTCAAGTTCCTTCAAAGTAATGGGTGAATCCAACTCCATTCCTATCTCCTGTGATAAAGAAGGCATCTGAGATGCTCTAATATAATCCTCTAGCTCTACTCTATTCGTTGTCGCTCCCGACAAATTATATAAGCATGAATAGTAATCTTTGAATGCTTGTGTGACTTGTGTCGGTAAGACTACCTTTTGACCACTTCTAGTATTAATATGGGGGACATATGTAGAGAGAGTTTATGTTCTCTAACGGCTTTCGCTAATATTTTCCCACATTTATCTCCTGACTCATAACTCACTCTACGACCAAATTGCAGGGCCGCTTTGGCCTTGTACCGAAGTAAATCCGTAATCTGTGTCCTAATTAGCATCAGTTCGGTTTCTAAAGATTGTGTAGGTGTGTGTTTATATCTGGCTTCGATCTCTGACATTTTCTGCAGCCAGCAGAGGAGTTGTTTGTTCCGTTCACGTTTGATTCGTGCCCCGTGCTTGATCAATATTCCCCTTATAACTGGTTTATGGGCTTCCCACAGGATACCCGGGTCGCAGTCTGGTTGGTCATTTTCCTGAAAGTATAATTTCAGCGTTTCTTTCACCTCATCTAATACCTCTGGCGTCTGTAAAATACTCTCATTTAAGCGCCAAAAGCGATGCCGTGGTATGGAGGTATCGTTGAGTCTATAGGTCAGAAATATCGGCGCATGGTCCGACCATGTCCTATTCCCAATCAACGTCTCCTTTACCGTGTGTAGTTGGGTATGAGGCACTAAAAAGTAGTCTATCCGGGTATATATCCGGTGCATAGAGGAATAAAACGAATAGTCGCGTTCCCCTGAATGTTGCAAACACCATGCGTCTATTAATTGGGCTCCATGAAGCGTCTTAGCTATTCTTTTAAGTTGACTCGATGGAATAGATGTTTTACCGGTCGAGGTGTCTACCGAGGGAATTAATGGAACATTAAAATCTCCCCAAGAATCAATTGTCCCTCTTTGAATTCCTGCAGTTTCTCTAGTGTATTTCTCAGAAAGGTGGCTTGTAATTCGTTGGGGGTATATATTGTAGCTAATGTCGCCTGTTTATCCCAAATCGATCCTTTTAGAAAAACGAAGCGCCCTGTTTGATCTATAATAGTGCTCTGGCATTTCCAAGGTATCTTACTTGAGATTAACACTGAAACCCCTTTAGATTTACCTGTCGGGTTAGTAGAGTGATAAGCGGTGGGGTAGAGTCTATTTCTCAAGTAAGGGAGCTTATCGTTTTTAAAGTGTGTTTCCTGGATGAAGGCGATATCGGTATTATATCTTTTCATATCATTAAGAAGTAGACGTCTCTTCTCCGGGGTGTTTAAGCCTCTCACATTGAGCGACAACACCCTAACACCGTCCATCTTAAAAAAAAAAAAAAAAAAAAAAAGGGGGGGAGGGGAAATCCCTCCTCTATACTAAATTTAGCAAGCTGCTAAAAAAAAACGCTCACCGTTTATCGGTATCTGAGCGTCTACCTATTTAGGTACATGTGCCTGGATTGGCCGGCCGAGAGAAAAAATAAATATTAAGAAAAAATAAAAATTTCAATAAAAATTGTAGTCTCTAGGTCTCCCAGACCTCCGCATCCCCTAGGTTATTTAATAACTAATATTTTTAACGAGGGAACCATAAAAAGGGAGCCGGAAGGGGGGAGGGAGGGAGGAGGAGAGGGAAGAAAAAAAAAAGGAAGGAAAAATATACTCCTGATTTCTCCACTCCCTCCTCTCCTATCCAAGGGTATTTCCCTCTATTTCTGTAGAATTGTATATCTCAGCTATTCCCTTCCCAATCTTCATCCCTCTCCATTTCTATACTTCCTCTCTCCAATACTCACTCCTCACTCCATTGTTTTTAGTAGTTCTATTCATTCGCCATGATAGAGGGGTGGGGGGGTAAAGAGAGAGGGAGCCCCCAGGTCTACCGTTCCAATCATTCTTAATACCAATACAAATAATATTAATACTATTATCCCTAATGGTTAAACTTGATACAGTTAATACATTTTAATAGATATATTTGTCTGTGTGTTTACATATCATAATTTGTCTTGAGATTTACCTACGTATTACATACATATTACTTGTATTGCTAAAATTGCCGGTATAAACTAGGAGTAGTAAAAAAAAAATATATATTTTTCTTTTTAGAAGGTGGAAAGGAAGCAAAAAAAATAAAAAAAATAAAAACAAGGCCCAGTCTTGTGCCTTTGTGTCTTTGTGAATTCGTGTTTCTTACATTTCTTATGTGTCTTGTGTGTTTTCCTTAGAGTTTACCCCACTCTAGAGAAGCCAAAAAAAAAGGGGGAAACTAAGAGGAGAGGGGAAGATAAAAAAGAAAATCATTCCCCTTTTCCTCTTTAGTGTAACCTGTATTTTAACAGTGATTATTAACTCGTGATTACCTTGTGTTTTATGAGTCTCATTAGTATAGTGTAAGGAAAGAGTAACCCGGGTGTAGAAAAAAGAAAAAAGGGGGGTGAACCAAATAAAACAGGAACATAGGAACAAACAATAAATCGATTTCTCACTTAAAAAAAAAAAGGGTATCTTATATCCCTTTGTGAGTTTAAGAAGTGGAGCTAAACTGCTCCCCAAGAAAAAAAAAAAAAGAGAGGAGGAGAGGAGTATCCGGAGTAAAACACTCCGTGCTCCTCTGTATATGGATCTATCTATACCCCTAAATTTATTTCACTATGTATATATATGTTTTAATCATATCCAAATCACCTCATACTCTAAGCTCTAGACATTTCTAATCATTTCCAAATACAAATACAAATTTCTGGTGTCTCCCTTCTCTTCCCAAATCAGAGGAGAGGGGGGAATATCATTTGTCTTATTAATCCTTCCCATTTCTTAACACTCAGGTTTTTAAATACACAGTGCCTTATTCCCGTAAACACACACAAAAAAAAAAAAAAAAAGAGAAAGAAAAAACCCAGATCATAAAGAAATGGCAAGGAATGGCAGGATTCCGGGTGCTCCTTCTAAAGTTTCTTATTGTGTCCAGGTATTGGGGGGGGGGGATATTTATTCAGTATTAAAGTCTATTAAATTCAGGTTCCCCTTCAA
The DNA here is from genome assembly GCA_029206835.1 of Rana muscosa. NCBI lineage: Eukaryota > Metazoa > Chordata > Amphibia > Anura > Ranidae > Rana > Rana muscosa. The sequence continues at coordinate 841,452,723 of CM055122.1, forward strand.
GTCTCCAGAGAGTTTGGATTCTGGGTTCTTTGTCATCTTATATTTCCTGGGAGTCTCTCCTCTGACCCTGATTGTCTAGGTACCCCCTACGGTTCCCATTATGTTTAAGGGGTAGAAGCCAGTTCGGAACCTGTAAAGGTAAAATTGCTAAATATAAGAAGAGATCTGGTAAGTACGCTGGTGTCTGGAGGGTAATTGTGGTGGATGCCCTTCGGAATGTGACTGTTAACGGATATCCCCATCTATACGTGAACCCCTGTTCTCTGGCTCGATCCAAAATAGGCCGTAGGCATGCTCTGCGCTGTAATGTAGCTCTTGAGACATCAGGTAAAATTTTTATTTGGGCTCCCTCAAAAGGTATGTCTCCCTTGTCCCATGCAGCTCTGATTATCTGTTCCCTTAAATTCTGTCTGCTTAAACGGCAGATTACATCTCTAGGCCTATTCAGGTTTGAAGATTTAGGGCCTAATGCTCTATGAACTCTATCCAGTTCGATCACTATCAACGGTAAATCTAAAGCAGCCTGAAGTACTTTCATCACTTTGGTATTTAAATCTTCTATTTTCTCTGTTTTCTCTGTTTCTGGGAGACCCCTGAGTCGTATATTATATCGACGGCTTCTATCTTCATGGGCCTCCATTTGCAGCTGTAGATTTGTTATTATATCTGTCTGCCCCCCCTGTGTCTTTTCAATAGACTTTATACGCTGCTCCAGGGCAGATACAGAGTTCTCTCCCACCACCACCCTCTCTGTCAATCCCTGCACTTCAGCTCTTACTATCAGGAGGTCTTGACGGTGTGCCTCTTCGACCCGCAAAATTAATGCCTCTATATCTTGACGGGTCGGTAGTGCAGCAATATCTTGCTTTGTAGGCAATGTTGCTAACATAGATTTAATATCTCCTACCTCCATCTCAGATATGTCCATCTGTTTCAAGATATTCATACGGCTCTGTGTCTCAGTCTGTCCGGGTTTCCTTACTTCCTGTTTGCCCTCTGACCCGGAGGGACTTTGGGGAGTGTTCAGCCTGGCTCTCTCGTCTGTTTCTAGACTTCTTCGTATCAATCTCCTCGTGGACGGAACACCTCGTGAGACCGAAGTCGGAGCTGGCAGCAGGTAATGCTGAATGTCGTTTTGTAAAGCGCTTACACCTCCTTTTTTCGTAGCGGTTCTGGTCCCGTATTTGCGGCCAGTATTCATGCCGCTCGTATGGCTTCACTCTCCCTCATTTGGTCGGGGGTATGCGGAGGTCCTGGAGCCTAGGATCAACGTGTGTCTCTCAGTCCGCCATCATCAGCTCATGTATCAGGTAATTGAATTAACTCTACTCAAACCTCATACACACACGAGGGGAGAGCTTGGCGTAGTGTTCCTGCACTCTCCTCTCCCAGGTACCCCTAGACACAAGTCCCTCACATGAGGAAGCACGGAGAGGGAGAGTGAGTCTCCGCTACACTATGTTTGTATGTATCGACAGGATCAGGCTGTTGATGAACTACAGACTTAGAATTGTACAACACATTGGACCTAATAGCTGCTAGTAGATTTCAGGACAGGTTGATCTATGAACTCAGCTGAGCAAAGGAATTCCTGCTTTGTTTGCATAATAAAGTATATTTTAAATTCATAAATCAGACCCATATGTCCCTAACTGGGTTTGTGTCAAGTGACAGTTTGTTAGTTACCTAACGTCTCCAGTGGCTTTGTCCTTTTCTTTGTATCTGTCAGGATAAGAATTGGCTGCTGACAACATGTTTTACATTATAGATGTGTATTAACCAACACAGAATCTCTGTCCCAGTGTTGCCTTTATTTCTGCCCTCAGTGCTCTCCTTGTCATAGAATGTCTGTCTGTAAACTGCCCAGGCCAATTTTCAGCTTTCAGCGCTCTCACACTTTGAATGACAATTGTACGTGTAGCGATACCTCCAACTAAGAAGGCCGCAGATTTAGTTTGGGCCCTGAAGACAGCTCCGCCAACCCCCGGCAATATGCTCTACCCCCTACTGGCACAGCTAGTACTGACAGTAAATTGTATATCTTATACTGTATGAATAACTGAGCATTGAGACAATATTAAATTGAAATAAAGGTAAGATTTTACTTAAGCTATTGGTAAAGAAAAGGGTAACATCAATGACAGTTTACAGAATAATCATTTGTAATGCAGAGCCCAACCACACTAACACACTATAAGGTTAACACATAACAAGTGCGCCACGCGGGCGACCGTTAGCTAAGTGCCCTGTGACGCAGTAACCAAAACACCTTAGAAATCCCACCAGGCCTGGTTCTGATATCTACAACTTAGTCCTTTTTCTTCACCGGCAGATCTTTAACGGTGGTGCACATTAATAGAGTACAAACTTTGTAATCCAATGGGGTAGGTAAAGATGGAGTAGAAACTTGACTATGTGAACGGTAGGTTCAGTTCTAACAAGGGGTCTTCAATAAGAGCACTAAGAACAACTCATAGGCCACGGCAGTCTATAGGCCTATATGCAGTAACAGTATATCGTTTGGGCATATGCCCTCTCACCCGCCCGGACTACGATCCCAGTCCGGGAACTTCCACCTGTTGTGTCCTCACACACACACACTCCGTCTCTTCAGCGATCGGGTCCCCGATCCAACAAGGCTGTAGTCGAGCAAAGTCAGATACCACCCAGGCTCGCAGAGGGGTGGAAGGCTCTTTGGTGCTGCACAAGGTCTCAGGCTTCAGGCCCTGTACTCCGACACATCCGCACAGGAGGATCAGTCTGTGAAGTCTCGTGTCCCAAAGAGACCGAGCCCAGCCTCGCCTCCTCCTTTTATAACCCCTCCCATGAGTCTCTGCGGCGGAACATTGCCGAATGGGGTTCTGGGTAATGTAGTCTCTCTGCATTAAAGGGGAACACCCCGCTACACACGTCATGTCATTTTTATCATTTTTTTCTCTCGCATAAATAGAGTTTTCTTTTGGCAGTATTCAATCACTGCTGGATTTTTTATTTTTTGCTACAGAAAAGAAAAAAGTCTGAAAATGTTTGTTTCTGTCAGTATATTTCGTAAATAAGTAATTTTTCCCCTTCCCTTATGTGCGCTGATGAGGGGGCACTCATAGGCTTCACTGATGGGCACTGATGAGGCGGCACTTAGGGGCACCGATGAGGCGGCCCTGAAGGGTACTGATTAGGTAGCGCTGATGAGGAGGCACTAATATGCCGCACTGATGGGCACTGATAGGTGGCACTGATATGCAGCATTGATGAGCACTGATCGGCAGCAGTGATGGGCACTGATAGGTGGCACTAGTGGGCACTGATAGGCAGCTCAGGTGGGCACTGATAGGCGGCACAGATAGGCGGCACTGATGAGCAGAACTGATGGGCAGCACTGACTGGCATCACTAATGGACACTGATTGGTGTCACTGATGGGCACTGATTTGTGTCACTGATGGGCACTGATGGGGCTGTAGTGTAATCAGAGCACTGATGATCAGTGCCCTGGTTACCTGTACATGTCTCCCCTGCGAGGAGATGCCGCTGATTGGCTCCTTACCTCAAACTCTGTCATTGTGAGCTGAGGAGAAACGATAAACAACACTTCCTTGTTTACATGTGCTTATTTGGAATGATTTTTGCATTCAGTTATTAAAATTTCTGAGGGATCCAGGGAGGCGGAGGGAAAAGTATATTTTTTGAAAGCTGGAGTTTGGCTTCAAGACCAGACTTTTTATATTTTTTTAGTAGTCACCATATTTGAGGTGATATCAATAACTATAAGAGAAGGAATGACAGTCTTGAGATGCCTTGCTATAGGTATAAAATTGAAAAATTGATGAGACAATGACATTGCATCATGGAATATCGGCAAAACTAGCCAACCGTAATTGCACTGCAATGGATATGTTTACTGTCATGGTTATGCAGTAATGTTTGTCTCTCAGCTTACCTCTCCATGTGCTCAGATTAAGAGGCCAGCCACTCTCACCTGGCTGCTTTAGTAATCTCTCCTCTAAGCATGGCTCCACCCCAGGCCCTATCAGGGAACACTATATCAACCTGTGCACTGCTAGCCAGCCGTGCTGATCAACATTGTTTGTTAAGCTATTGTGTGTTTGGGTTCCTGCTTGCCGTGTGCTACATCTGTCTCTGTTTTACCGATCTTGGCTTGTTCTCGAATATCCCTGTCTACTTGTGACCTTGACCTTTGGCGTGTCCTTTGTTTATCCTTGTCTGCTAGACACCCCGACCTTTGGCTTATCCCCTCACTATCTCTTGTATCCTGACCTGCTGCTTTCCCTCTATCCTCTAAAGCCTACTGTGAGCGTGAGCTGGGGGCCTCTGGGGGCCGCAACCTGGATACAGTTGCAGCCCAGTCCATCCTCACCACTAGAGGCTCTGGTGAACACCTGCTGGATCTTAGACTCCGCGCCCTAGGGAATCTTAGGCTCTAGCTCCCTGTGGGATCCCTGTTTGTGCTCCAGTGGACCTGCCTTCCTTAACCACCCTGAGTTCCATCCGCAGCAGTCAGCCATAGGGCTCACTACCTTAGCGGTGCACTCCTGACCCCTAACACTGCATAGATGGTTCATGTCTGTATTTCTGTATACCATACAAATAAATATACTGTATGTTGTGGGACAACTAATATTAGTGGGTGTGTTTTGAGCAGGAGAGCTAAATCAGCATAGCACCACAGGGCCCGACTGAGCCGAGTGTTTGGGCCTGTTCAATGCTTGACCATAATTTAATATCTTCATGACGACACCAATCTATTAGTCTCCCTAAGTGCGTTGATTGATCATTATTTAGCAAATCAGAGATTGCTAACCCGCGAACTGCTTGGACAGGGTCAAAAGCCTACAGTGAATCCGGGGTCTCCCACATGCCAATATAAAATTGCACAGGAGGGCGTAAACGCCTGTTTGAAATAAATCAAGGGGGGTGCGGATCGGTAAAGCTTGGAATAGCTAGAGAAACTTTGGTAGAATGCATATTTTCACAATATTACAGCGCCCAAACCAAGAATGAAGGCCCCTGTGCCAATTAGCCAAAAGAGAGCAAACCTTTCCCAAAATCAGAGGGAATGTCAAATCGAAGGTGGGGGGGGGGGGGGCAGCTGCCGAGAGATCAAACTGCCCAGATATTTCAGGGCCGTAGCAGTCCATTTAAATTTTAATTTAACCTACACATAGATTTTATTTTAACCACATCTGATATTTTATATTGAAACATATTGTATTCCATGCAGATCCACAATGTTTGCTATACTTACAGTATACAGAACCAATGAATCTCTAGTTTGTGAGATATGTTTAAAATTAACCGCTAGACTGGCATTTTAACTAGCTTTGGCACAGCAGATAACCCTGTTTTTGTAAGAAGCAAATCTGACATTATCTTATACCATTAAACCTCAATAATTACCCCCTAGGAGAATATGACTCTCTGCTCATCAGTCCAAATCTTTGCAGTTCTTCCACATTACAGACATTTTGAATAAATACGAGAAATAAAAGCCAGTATAAGACAGGCTGTGCTGAGGTTGATGAGGTGAAATCAGGGGCGGATCCAGGGAGGGGCAACGGGGCAATTGCCACCCCCAAGAAATTTGTATTAGTTGTGGAACTTGCGGGCGCCTGGGAGTCTGAGCGAGTGATAGTTGCAGAACTTGTGGGCGCCGGAGAGTCTGAGCGGATGGCTCGGCTGCAAGTGAGAGTCAGAGAGTGGGCGGTCAGCTGGTCGGTTCTGTGGGTGAGCGGGCGGCTGGCCAATCAACAAGCCGGCGGCCAGGGGAGCAGAGAGATTACATCATCCCTCACCACCCCGCGCCCGCCCTGCATCCCTGCAGTAACTTCCGCCCTCACTGTGCAGGCAGCAGAGAGATTACATCATCTCTCTGCTGCCTGACTCTGACAAGCAACTTGTGATAATCCGCAACATGTGGCAAGTGACAATCCGCAACTTGTGGCAGGTGACGTGGCAAGTGACAATCTGCATCTGGTGGCAGGCAAGTGACTTTCCGCAACATGTGGCAGGTGACGTGGCAAGTGACAATCTGAATCTGGTGGCAGGCAAGTGACATTCTGCAACATGTGGCAGGTGATGTGGCAAGTGACAATCTGCAACGTGTGGCAAGTGACAATCCGCAACGTGTGGCAGGTGACGTGTCAAGCCACAAGCTGTATCTGGTGGCAGGTGACGTGGCAAGTGATTTTGCATTATGGTGAGTTGAACCATTTCATTTTATATTACAATGTAATAATATAAATAATGCGCTTCAATCATCCTGACACCATAACAACCATGGTGCCGTGATCATTGAAGCGCTAACACCAGTCATTTCCCTGATAAATTGCCCCCCGAAAAAAATATTTTCTGGTAGTGCCCCTCCCAAAACTAGACTCTGGATCTGCCCCTGGGTGAAATGACATACATTTGGATGATAGGGACATTTTTATACTACTGAGATCAGGTCAAGCGATCATAAATAGAATTAAGTCTCAATTAAACAAAAAAAAATCAGCATACATTCATGTGTTGTAATCGATCAATAAAAAAAACACACACTTTTACTACTGAACTGAGAACTCCTTTGATAGCACTTTTTTTTACTGTGCATAACTGTAAGAAAGGTAAACATTTTTTGTTGAACTCATAAGCCTTATTGAGTGACGAGAAAGGGTAATCCAGGATATTAGCGTCTAAAAAAAGAAGCATTCAGCCATTTGGGGAACTTTATAAGATTTAACCACTTAACAACCACCTGCCGACAAATAACGTCGACAAGGTGGTTGCTTAACTCTGGGAGGACGTTATATAACGTCCTCCCAGAATCGCGCTCCCACGCGCCCCCTGGGGCGCGCACACGGGAAACTCCGTGACCGCCGGGTCCAGAGGACCCGGCGGATCACGAATCGCGGTAAATCGCCGCTGATAGCGGCCGTTTACCACGTGATCGCTCCGTCAAATGACGGAGCAATCACTTGTAAACAGACCGGCGTCATTTGATGACGCCGGTTCCTCCCTCCCCTCTCTGTACCGATCGGTACAGTGTGAGAGGGGAGGGGGAGGGAGCGGATGGCAGCAGCAGCACTGTGGGCTGGATCTGTGACAATTGCAGTCACAGATCCAGCCATCCATCCATCCCTGCTCAGCCATCCCTGTGCTATACCCTGCCAATACTCTGCAATACACCCTGCCAATACTCTGCAAAATACCCTGGTGCAATACTCTGCAATACCCTGGTGCAATACTCTGCAATACCCTGGTGCAATACTCTGCAATACCCTGGTGCAATACTCTGCAATACCCTGGTGCAATACTCTGCAATACCCTGCAAAATACTCTGCAATACCCTGGTGCAAAATACTCTGCAATACCCTGGTGCAAAATACTCTGCAATACCCTGCGCAATACTCTGCAAAATACTCTGCAATACCCTGCACAATACTCTGCAATACCCTGCACAATACTCTGCAATACCCTGCACAATACTCTGCAATACCCGCCACAATACTCTGCAATACCCGCCACAATACTCTGCAATACCCGCCACAATACTCTGCAATACCCGCCACAATACTCTGCAATACCCTCCACAATACTCTGCAATACCCTCCACAATACTCTGCAATACCCTCCACAATACCCTGTGCAATACCCGTGCAATACCCTGCCATACACCGCAATACCCTGCCATACACCGCAATACCCTGCCATAGTCCGCAATACTCCGCAATGCCCTGCAATACTCCGCAATGCCCGGCAATACTCCGCAATGCCCGGCAATACTCCGCAATGCCCGGCAATACTCTGCAATAACCACTTCCCGCCCTCCGGCCGTCATATGACGTCCTTGACTTTGTGCGGGGATATCTGAATGATGGGAGCAGCTACAGGCATCATTCAGATATTAGCTTTTTCAGCCGGCGATTCCCTACACCATAAGAACAATCATAGCGGCTGTTCCGCCGCTTGATCATTCTTACGGGAGGCGAGAGGGGATGTCCCCCCCCCCGCCGCCCTCCGGTGCTTCTACCGACTCACCGCTACGATCAAAGCCAGGATTGTTGTTTTTTTTTTTTGTATTTTTTTCAGGCTTCCCAGCCTAGAGGTGAGATGTGGGGTCTTATTGACACCCCCCCCCCCCATATCTCACTGTAAAGAGGACCTGTCATGCCATATTCCTATTACAAGGGATGTTTACGTTCCTTGTAATAGGTATAAAAGTGATCAAAAAAATGTTTAGGGCGGAAAAACATGTCAAACTAAAATAAATAAAGTAAAATGAAGAATAATTTTTTTTTTTTTTTTTAAAGCGCCCCTGTCCCCGTGAGCTCGCATACAGAAGCGAACGCATACGTAAGTCCCGCCCACATATGAAAACGGTTTTCAAACCACACATGTGAGGTATCTCTGCGAACGTTAGAGCGAGAGCAATCATTTTGGCCCTAGACCTCCTCTGTAACTCAAAACATCTAACCAGTAAAAATATTTAAAGCGTCGCCTATGGGGATTTTTTAAGTAGCGAAGTTTGGCGCCATTCCACGAGTGTGTGCAATTTTTAAGGGCGACATGTTAGGTATCTATTTACTCGGCGTAACTTCATCTTTCACATTATGCAAAAACATTGGGCTAACTTTACTGTTTTTTTTTTTTTTTTAAGCACAAAACATTTTTTTTCCGTAAAAAACGCGTTAAAAAAATTGCTGCGCAAATATCGTGCGAGATAAAAAGTTGCAACAACCACCATTATATTCTCTAAGGTCTTTGCTAAAAAAACATATATAATGTTTTGGGGTTCTATGTAATTTTCTAGCAAATAAATGATGATTTTTACATGTAGGAGAGAAATGTCAGAATTGGCCTTGGTGCTCCAGAACGCCTGAAGGTGCTCCCTGCATGTTGGGCCTCTGTATGTGGCCACACTGTGTAAAAGTCTCACACATGTGGTATCGCCATACTCGGGAGTAATAGCAGAATGTGTTTTGGGGTGTAATTTGTGGAATGCATATGCTGTGTGTGAGAAATAACCTGCTAATATGACAATTTTGTGAAAAAAAAAAAAAGAGAAAAAAAAATCTTGATTTTGCAAAGAATTGTGGGAAAAAATGACAACTTCAAAAAACTCACAATGCCTCTTTCTGAATACCTTGGAATGTCTTCTTTCCAAAAAGGGGTCATTTGGGGGGTATTTGTACTTTTCTGGCATGTTAGGGTCTCAAAAAAATAGAACAGAATAGAATAAAATATAATATATTCAGTCCAATTGTTTTTCTAGTCTATTATCTGTTTTTCTATTTTATTATAATCTTTTCTATTTGGTTGAAATAATTTCAAATCCGGTTGAAATATTATCGAATTCGGTTGAAATATTATCGAATCCAGTAGATATATTTTCGAATTTGGTTGAAATATTTTCGAATGCGACCGATTTTTCGAATTCCAATTAGAAAAGATTAGAATAGAAATAGAAAATAGACTAGAAAAAAAAGAACAGAATAGAATAAAATATAATATATTCAGTCCAATTGTTTTTCTAGTCTATTATCTGTTTTTCTATTTTATTATAATCTTTTCTATTTGGTTGAAATAATTTCAAATCCGGTTGAAATATTATCGAATTTGGTTGAAATATTATCGAATCCGGTAGATATATTTTCAAATTTGGTTGAAATATTTTCGAATGCGACCGTTTTTTCGAATTCCAATTAGAAAAGATTAGAATAGAAATAGAAAATAGACTAGAAAAAAAATAGAACAGAATAGAATAAAATATAATATATATATTGTATTTTATTCTATTCTGTTCTATTGTTTTTCTATTTGATTATTTCCAATATTTTCGATTCTATTCTATTCTAATTGTTTTTCAAATTCGATTCGACTGGAATTCTTTTCGAATTCGATTCGAATTTCGTCCGTGGTTTTTCGATTCGAATCGTTCGGATTCGGTTGAATTTGTTAGCATTGGTAATTCGTTAATTCGGATGCATCCGAACGTCCGAATAATGAAAATTTGTCCGAATTTCGATTCGGAACGAAACGAAATGCACATGCCTAATTGCAACCTGCAGGCTTAACTGGGAAGAGTCTCATGTGCACCAACTAGTACTAGTACAACTGTGTCCCAACGCTAGCTGGCTAAAGAGTTAGGACTAAAGACTGTCCCTTTACAGATGCTACACAGAGACCTTTACCTATTGCTTATGCTAAGAAGTACATCTCAGGAGACATTGCACCATATCCTGGCCATTCTTTTAAAGTGCACTCTACACTAGTTATAGTATTATTATTCACATTGCAGTTAATGCTTTATGCACTGTTTTTTGCTGACTTGCTGATTCATGAGTTGATTCCAGTCTAGTGGTACAGAACTCTATGTTAAGTTATATTGGCATAGTGATTAAACTGTCTAGCAGACTCTGTCTGAATCTACCTTCTGTATGCTTATTTATACTTAACCTCCCTGGCAGTATTCCCGAGTCTGGCTCGGGGTAAGATTTCAGTACCTAAAGCGGCAACCCCGAGCCAGACTCGGGATCGCATTGCAGGATACAGGGGAAGTTACTTACCTTGTCCCTGGATCTTGCGATGTGTCCCCGCTGTGTGAGCGAGCCGTCATCTCCCTCGATCCACACTGCCGAGTGCTGCCGAGCTCCGTCCCCTGCAAGCGTTGCGGTGCACGGAGACGGAGTTTGGTGCCAAATTCAAAAAGTGAAACACATAATACACATACAGTATACTGTAATCTTACAGATTACAGTACTGTATCAAATAATAACACATCCCTTTTGTCCCTAGTGGTCTGTCCAATGTCCTGCATGCACTTTTATATTCTAAAAACTTTTCTTTCTGCCTGGAAACTGGAGATTGTCCATAGCAACCAAAAAGTGTCCCTTTATGTCAAAAGTGGTTTTAGACCAGCTAGAAAACATCGATAATAAATTAGAATCACTTTGAGCGACAGCAATTTGTGGGGAAATTCGTCATCAAACACTAAATCTAATGACAGCGACAATTCTGCAACTGAGCAAATTTCATTGTTTTTGATTTGATTACATTATTGAATAATTTTTATTATTATTATATTATTATTTGTGTAGCGGCCTCACCCCATCTCTTTTGTCTAGGGGTATCACGTACGACAGGATGAGATTCGCTACGGCCCATGTCCTCCCCATAGCTGTGGGTGAGGTGTAGGCCAGTACCAGGTATTTCCTCGGGCCTGTGTGTTTTAGTTAAGGATCAAGTCCTGTTGTGCCAACACTTCCCTCTGCTCCCATTAACCAGAGTTCCACACACCGATCACAGTCCAACTCTTGTTTTATTGCATAGCTCACAATAAACAGTGCTTCAGTAACCAACTGGTTGAGACCCAATAACAGTTTGATACGGTGGAATGAGCAGGTCGAGGCACTATCCTGATTGTACACTAAACCACTGTGGCTTCACCAGCGGTTACTATAGCCTTGGCTAGAGAGAACTTAGAACTTGTGAGTCTCTACCAGCGACTCAAGAGAACGTAGATAGGAGTACCTTCACTGCGTTGCGGCCCCTGTCAGGGGAAGATGTCCCTCCAAGGGAGTTACCAGAGGCCCATCCGTCACCGGGTTGATGCTGCTCTGGACTCTCCGGACGGGTAACCTCCCCAGCCTCCTCGCCTCAGACATGGGCCCCGTCCACCTCAGGGACCCTCGGACTTCTCCACCCTTGCGGGACCCAGTCGAAGTCACTGGGCCCCAGGCCTCCGGTCTAGTACCTCACCCCAGGCTGAAGATGCCTGGGATGGACTCCAACTACATTTCGGTCAGGCCTAGGGCACCTGAGCCGAAATGCCGAACCGCCCGCACCCAGGCCTAAGGTGCCTGGGCGCGTGATGAAGAAGCTCCAGAAGACCTCGTGGTTAGGGCGTCTCCCCCTTTTATCCCCTCCCTCAACGCCACGGCAGGTTCCCCGCCCTTGCCGTACCATCTCCGGAAAGGGACAAAAAGGACAGCACTGCGGCAGCAATTCTACCCTGAGCCTGCGGGCACAACGCCACCCTCAGGCCAAGTAGAATAATACACCACCCAGTCCTCCACGAACACAAAATGGTCCAAAACCTCTCATGATTTACACACCTGGGTCGTACTAGTACCCAGTGCATCCCAACTAAATTTTAAAGACCCCGCTACATTTGTTATAATTATTTATAGTTATTTATTATATTATAATTTATGATTTTGTTTTTTGAACTTTATCATACCCGGGATGTCTACTAGACTCTTGTTTGGACAGATTTAAGTGAGTTATTCCTAATGCCGCGTACACACGATCGTGATTCACGGCGGTTAAAAAACCGCCGTGAATCATGACATGAAAAACGAGGGAACGGCTTGTTCCCCCACACACGGTCGTTTTTCCCGTCATTTTTTCTCTTGTCGAGAAAAACGAACGTGTGTAGGCTCCGTGGCAGTGTTTCCCTATGGGAAAACTGCCGCGGAAAAAAATGACGGGAAAAACGACGAGAAAAATTAGAGCATGTTCTAATTTTTCTCGTCGTTTTTAATGCCGTTTTTCACGTCGGGAAAAATGACAAAAAGACCACACACGGTCGTTTTTCTTGTTGAAAAAAAAAATGTAATTTTTCACGACGTGAAAAATTATCGTGTGTACGCGGCATAAGAATTACAGGCCTACAATATAAAACGCCAAATTTCCGTGCAAAATAATGGTACCGCTTTCAGCAACTAAAATCTGACAGAATCATACCGCCAGGGAGGTTAAACCACCATATATTCTAACCAATACCAATACATTGAGTTAATTTACCACTAAACAGTCTTGTGTCTATTTCTTGATGTTAATTCACAGACGAGTTCAAGGTATCCTCTCTTGTGTTCCTATAAGTGCTTGCAGTAACTTTCACTCAACCAGATGTGCCAAAGGGACTGAGGGTGTTCTTGGAGTCGAGGTGCAGAACAGAGAACCCAAATTACCAGCGTCTCTTTCAGGGGTAGCGCTACACTCAGTAACCCTTTAAGTCCCAGGGTGGACACGTACATTACTTAGAACATAACAATACAGTTTTCTTTCTTAAAGTTTTTTGAAAACAAGATAAAGAAAAGGGAGATCTTATAATGGAGCAGCGAACAATCCTTGTCTGTTCCAAGCATGCAACGGGGAAACATACAAATACAAAGCTAGGTAGAAAAACTAGTGAGGACCAGAGCACCTTGAAAATCTCTGCCGTGGTGGCCTCTAACGTATGTTAACTGGAGTTTATAACTTACATCAACATATAACATATCATACCTCCCAACATTTTGAGATGGGAATGAGGGACACCTACTATCAAATGTATGTAGTCATAGGACACGCCCCCATGCCACACCCTCTTAAAGGAGAATTACCCAATAAAAAAGGTTAATTAAATCCACAAGGGCATTATTTTTGCCACTACTATTCCTTTATATTGGCTTTTAAAATTTACAAATGCAGCAATTTAGACTTTGGATGAAAGGTTTAGCACTGGCAAACACTTTTTGAAAGATAAAAAGTGCATTTTATATACAACTATACAGAGGGACATTGCTCGAAATCAGGGACAGTCCCTCGAAATCAGGGACAGTTGGGAGCTGTGCATAATACTACTAGAGAGTTTTAGCAATGTAAATGCAGGAGGTTCACTGTTTGGTTGACCCCTTAATGAGGCAGATCGGATTATGAAAGATCGTGGACTTGGGAGCCTAGCATTGTTATTGCCAAATCATGATTGGGTAGTATTGGCAGCAATAGTGCCTCTAACTCAAATTGTGTGATAACTAAGGCACTTATAACTATCACCATTGTAACTAGTGATGAGCCGAACACCCCCGGGTTCGGTTCGCACCAGAACCCGCGAACGGACCGAAAGTTCGAACGAACATTAGAACCCTATTAAATACAATGGATGCGAACGTTCGAATTCTAAAGTGCTAATTATAACAACTATTATGCATGTTATTGTCATAAATAGGGTTTGGGAACCCGGGTTCTGCACCAGGGGACATGTATCAATGCAAAAATAAGTTTTAAAAACGGTCGTTTTTCGGGAGCAGTCATTTTAATGATGCATAAAGTGAAAAAAAAAAAGTCAAATATTCCTTTAAATATCGTACCTGGGGGGTGTCTAAAGTATGCCTGTGAAGTGCCACGTGTTTCCCGTGTTTAGAACTGTCCCTGCACAAAATGACACTTCTAAAGGAAAAAAAAGCCATTTAAAACTGCTTGCGGCTTTAATGTAATGTCTGGTCCCGGTAATATGGATGAAATTCTTTAAGAAAAATGGCATAGCTACCCCATGACCCCCCCCCTACCCCAGCCCATTACCAGCCCCTTTGGGTCTTGTATGGATATTAAGGGGAACCCCGCACATAAAATAAAAAAGGCCCTATATACTCTGAACAGCCGTATACAGGCGGTGCATACAAGACAGGGACTGTAGGTTTGTTCTTATGTAGAATCTGTTTGTAATTTTGAACAGGTACATTGTTGAAGTGTAGCTCCAGCCCAAAAATCTATTTTTAAACTTTTTGGGAAACATAGGTAAGGGTTATCACCCCTGTAACATTTGTTTTGCTGTCTGTGCCCCTGTTCAGAACATTTCACCTCACTTTCCGTCCCAATGACAACTGTTTTTGAAATGTGGTGTTTTTCTTGAAACAAGGATTGCTGATAAAGCATCAGTACAGATGAGACCCCTTTCTCCCATATTTATTCTTACAGGAGAGAATTTTCCTTTCTAGGGGTAGATTTCCTCTCACTTCCTGTTGTCTTCTTTCGTTTGCAAGTAGGAGTCGTTTGTAAGTTGGATGTTTGAAAGTAGGGACCTGCCGTATATACTCTGCAGAAATAGGCCCCTTAGTTGTTGGTGTTGGCACAACACTGTAAGCACTCAGTTACTCTTGGTTGGTGCTGGAACGCCCTGCTGTCAACTATTATATCAGGAATTTTAATTACATATAATTGTTGAACAGTGGTAGTAAAAATTGGGGCTTTGATGGTGGTGCTGGTGCCACAACACTGTAAGCCCTGACAGTTACTCTTGGTGGGTGCAGCAATGGGCCCTGCTGTGAATTATTAGATCAAGAATTGTAATTACATGCCCCTTTTGAACAGGGGCTGAAAAATTGGGCCTTTCGTGGTGGTGGTGGTGGTGGCGTTGCCACAAGACTGTAAGCCCTCAGAGTTACTCTTGGTGGGTGCAGCAATGGACCCTGCTGTGAATTATTAGATCAAGAATTGTAATTGCATGCCCCTGTTGAACAGGGGCTGAAAAATTGGGCCTTAGGCACTGGTGGCACAACACTACAACCCCTCACAGATACTGTACTTGGAGCACTAGTGATGAGCCGAACACCCCCGGGTTCGGTTCGCACCAGAACCCGCGAACGGACCGAAAGTTCGAACGAACATTAGAACCCTATTAAATACAATGGATGCGAACGTTCGAATTCTAAAGTGCTAATTATAAAAACTATTATGCATGTTATTGTCCTAAAAAGGGTTTGGGAACCCGGGTTCTGCACCAGGGGACATGTATCAATGCAAAAATAAGTTTTAAAAACGGTCGTTTTCCGGGAGCAGTCATTTTAATGATGCATAAAGTGAAAAAAAAAAAGTCAAATATTCCTTTAAATATCGTACCTGGGGGGTGTCTAAAGTATGCCTGTGAAGTGCCACGTGTTTCCCGTGTTTAGAACTGTCCCTGCACAAAATGACACTTCTAAAGGAAAAAAAAGCCATTTAAAACTGCTTGCGGCTTTAATGTAATGTCTGGTCCCGGTAATATGGATGAAAATCTTTAAGAAAAATGGCATAGCTACCCCATGACCCCCCCCCTACCCCAGCCCATTACCAGCCCCTTTGGGTCTTGTATGGATATTAAGGGGAACCCCGCACATAAAATAAAAAAGGCCCTATATACTCTGAACAGCCGTATACAGGCGGTGCATACAAGACAGGGACTGTAGGTTTGTTCTTATGTAGAATCTGTTTGTAATTTTGAACAGGTACATTGTTGAAGTGTAGCTCCAGACCAAAAATCTATTTTTAAACTTTTTGGAAAACATAGGTAAGGGTTATCACCCCTGTAACATTTGTTTTGCTGTCTGTGCCCCTGTTCAGAACATTTCACCTCACTTTCCGTCCTAATGACAACTGTTTTTGAAATGTGGTGTTTTTCTTGAAACAAGGATTGCTGATAAAGCATCAGTACAGAGGAGACACCTTTCTCCCATATTTATTCTTACAGGAGAGAATTTTCCTTCCTAGTGGTAGATTTCCTCTCACTTCCTGTTGTCTTCTTGCGTTTGCAAGTAGGAGTCGTTTGTAAGTTGGATGTTTGAAAGTAGG
Organism: Rana muscosa; assembly: GCA_029206835.1. Classification (NCBI taxonomy): domain Eukaryota; kingdom Metazoa; phylum Chordata; class Amphibia; order Anura; family Ranidae; genus Rana; species Rana muscosa. The sequence continues at coordinate 841,469,090 of CM055122.1, forward strand.
GACCTGCCGTATATACTCTGCAGAAATAGGCCCCTTAGTTGTTGGTGTTGGCACAACACTGTAAGCACTCACAGTTACTCTTGGTTGGTGCTGGAACGCCCTGCTGTCAACTATTATATCAGGAATTTTAATTACATATAATTGTTGAACAGTGGTAGTAAAAATTGGGCCTTTGATGGTGGTGCTGGTGCCACAACACTGTAAGCCCTGACAGTTACTCTTGGTGGGTGCAGCAATGGGCCCTGCTGTGAATTATTAGATCAAGAATTGTAATTACATGCCCCTGTTGAACAGGGGCTGAAAAATTGGGCCTTAGGCACTGGTGGCACAACACTGCAACCCTTCACAGATACTGTACTTGGAGCACAGCAATGAGCCCTGTTGCAAAGTATTGCTTCAAAAATTGTAATGACACGCCCCTGTTAAACAGGGGCTGAAAAATTGGGCCTTAGGCACTGGTGGCACAACACTGCAACTCCTCACAGATACTGTACTTGGAGCACAGCAATGAGCCCTGTTGCAAAGTATTGCTTCAAAAATTGTAATTACACGCCCCTGTTAAACAGGGGCTGAAAAATTGGGCGTTAGGCACTGGTGGCGGCACCCATAAACAAAAATGATCTTCCAAGCTATCATCATCAATCGTATCATTGAGGACTCGGAGGAGGAGGATAGCCAGTCAACATAACAGCACAGGCACTCAGCATCAGCATCAGTCTTGAAGGGATGTGACATTTTAAAATCAATTAGTCTGTTATATCAGCATCAGGTGTGTGGTAGCTGGTGGTGATCCAAGACTGGTTCATCTTGATGAAAGTCAGTCGATCAACCGAGTCGGTGGACAGGCGCACCCTGTGATCCGTGACAAATCCTCCAGCAGCACTGAATGTGCGTTCCGAAAGAACGCTGGATGCAGGACAGGCCAGTAGCTCAATTGCATACTGTGCAAGCTCTGGCCAGTGATCCATCCTCAAGACCCAGTAAGCCAGAGGATTTTCGGTGGGGAAGGTGTCCAAGTCTGACCTTGCCCCTAGATATTCCTGCACCATGTTTATCAGACGCTGGCGATGGTTGCTGGAACCGATCATACTTTGGGGCTGCGGACTAAAGAATTGTCTGAACGCATCGGTCAGACGGCCACCTTCCCCACCGCTCCTTCTTTGACTGGCCGAAGCCTCAGCAACTCGTTGTCCAGGACCAGGAGTTTGCAACCTCCCAGTCTCTGGGAACGCGTTGCACAGACCTTTCTGCAAGGCCTCCCGGAGTTGTCTCATCCTCTGCTCCCTCTGCGACGGTAACATAAGGTCCGCAACCTTACCCTTGTACCGTGGATCAAGGAGAGTGGCCAGCCAGTAATGGTCCCTCTCCTTGATCCGAAGAATACGAGGATCCTTCCGCAGACTTTGCAGGATCAGGGAGGCCATGCAGCGTAGGTTTGCTGAGGCATTCGCTCCGGAGTCCTCTGGGTCACTAAGGACGACATGATCCGCAGCCACCTCCTCCCAGCCACGTACAAGTCCACTGGTTTCTTGGGACTGTAAATCATCCCTAAAAGACTGCTGCTGATGATGCTGAGTGCCAGCCTCCACCTCCATGCTGACACAATCCTCCTCCTCCTCCTCCTCCTCCTCCTCCTCTTCCTGTGCGATGGGTGGGACAGAAGGAACACTGTCTGGGTAAAGGGGGCCTTGAGAGGCAAGGAAGTCCTCCTCTTCCTGCCTCTGTTCTGCCTCAAGTGCCCTGTCCATTATTCCACGCAGCGTGTGCTCCAACAGGTGGACAAGAGGTACAGTGTCACTGATGCATGCACTGTCACTGCTCACCATCCTCGTGGCCTCCTCAAATGGTGCCAGGACAGTGCATGCATCCCTGATCATGCCCCACTGGCGTGGAGAAAAAAAACCAAGCTCCCCTGACCCTGTCCTGGTGCCGTAGTCGCACAGGTACTCATTGATGGCCCTCTGCTGCGTGTGCAGCCGCTGCAGCATGGCCAACGTTGAGTTCCACCTGGTGGGCATGTCACATATAAGGCGGTTCTTGGGCAGGTTCAACTCCTTTTGCAGCTCAGCCAGGCGAGCACTGGCATTATAAGATCTGCGGAAATGCACACAGACTTTCCTGGCCTGCCTCAGGACATCCTGTAAGCCCGGGTACCTGCCCAAGAAGCGCTGCACCACCAGGTTAAGGACGTGAGCCACACAGGGCACATGGGTCAGTTGTCCCTGTCGGAGGGCGGAGAGGAGGTTGGTGCCATTGTCGCAAACCACCATTCCTGGCTTAAGCTGGCGTGGCGTCAACCACCTCTCGGCCTGGCCCTGCAGAGCAGGCAGGACCTCTGCCCCAGTGTGGCTTCTGTCCCCCAAACACACCAGCGCAAGCACGGCATGGCATCTTTTTGCCTGCGTACTTGCGTAGCCCCGTGAACGGCTACGGAGCACCGCTGGTTCATAGGACAAACCACAGGAAGAGGCCATGGAGGAAGAAGAAGAGGAGGGGGTGGAGGAGAGAGGTGTGTCACAACCAGTAGTAGCATTTTGGAGGCGTGGCGGTGGGACAACCTCCAACACTACTGCACCTTGTCCTGAATCCTTCCCAGCTGCCAAAAGAGTGACCCAATGGGCCGTGAAAGAAAGGTAACGTCCCTGTCCATGCCTGCTGGACCATGAGTCAGCGGTAATATGCACCTTACCGCTGACCGCCCTGTCCAGCGAGGCCAAGACATTGCCTTCCACATGCCGGTAGAGAGCCGGAATAGCCTTCCGTGAGAAAAAGTGGCGTTTGGGAACCTGCCACTGAGGAACCGCACATTGCACAAACTCACGGAAGGGGGCCGAGTCTACCAACTGAAAAGGCAGCAGTTGAAGCGCTAGCAATTTAGCCAAGCTAGCATTCAACCGCTGGCCATGTGGATGGCTGGGAGTGAACTTCTTTCGACGGTCCAGCAGCTGGGGCAGGGAAATTTGCCTGCTAGAATCGGACGTCGGTGTACTGCTAGCAGAGTGGGCGCAAGTACTTGGCTGTGACACACCTAATTCTACACCTTCATTCCTCTCAGTGCATGTTTCAGAGAGGACTGAAGTTATAGTGGGGTTGGAGATCCCAGCTGATGCGGTGCAAGGAGAGGTCCGCTTTGTTCTTTGGTGTGGGTCTTTGAGGTAGGCTTGCCAACGAGCTGCATGGCAGGTCAACATATGTCTGGTCAGGCATGTGGTACCCAAGCGGCTGATGTTTTGGCCACGCGATATACGCTTGAGACATATGTTGCAAACAGCAGCTGTGCGATCTGATGCACTAGCCTCAAAAAAGGCCCACACCAAAGAACTTTTTGAATGACGGGCAGAGGCAGCGCCCTGCACAGGCGGAGCTCTGCGGTGTGATTCCGTCGGTGTACTGCCCTTACGCTGGCCACCAAAGGGCATCCTGCCTCGTTGGAGATGTGCCTCCTCCTCATCCTCCTCCTCCTCCTCTCTCCTATTAGGCACCCACGTGGAGTCATTGACCTCATCATCCCCTCCCTCCTCATCACTGGAGCCAATCTGGCAGTATGCTGCAGCTGCTGGAACATGACTGCCAGATTGGTGTCCTTCTTGAGCATCCCCTCTGTCTGCTCTCACGCTACTGCCTTCCTCTAGCTGGGTTTCATCATCAGACCCTTCGAAACGCTGGGCATCCTCCTGGAGCATGTACCCAACACTGTGCTGAAACAGTTCGGGGGACTCCTCAGGAGGAGGACATGGTGGGTCTAGGGAAGGAGTGACTGATGATTTGTCTGACATTGATACCAGGGAAGACGACGCTTTGGCAGCTGCTTTTCCAGTACCCTGAGCCTGGGTGAGAGAGGATGAGGAGGAGGAGGAGGGCTTGGTCATCCACTCTACCAAGTCTTCGGCATGATGTGGCTCAACATGTCCAGCTGCCGAAAAGAAGGACAAGCGTGTCCCATGGCCATGTGCTGATGACAATGCACCGCGTCCACGACCAGCACTGTTGCCCCCAGACACAGAGCCTGCTTGCCCTCTTTTATTGCCTCCTGACTGTCTGCCTCTCCTTGTTTGCCTTCCAGACATTCTAATAGATGGCCTGCAGGGAGATGGGAAAAAAGCAATAAGGGCTACCTTGAGGTGTCCTTCTCTGTCCCTTGAAACAAGGACTTTCACAGTGAAAGAAACTGACACTGTCCCTACCTAGAGTTTTCTGTCCCTAGAATAAATGTTTTTTTTAATCACAATATAGCACAAGGACAATTCACTCAATGTCTCTCCAGGTCCCTGGAAACAAGGACTTGCAGAGTGAAAGAAACTGACACTGTCCCTACCTAGAGTTTTCTGTCCCTAGAATAAATGTTTTTTTTAAGCACAATATAGCACAAGGACAATTAACTCACTGTCCTTACAGGTCCCTGGAAACAAGGACTTGCAGAGTGAAAAAAAAAAAAACACTCTCCCTACCTACAGTTTTCTGTCCCTAGAAAAAATGTTTTTTTTAAGCACAATATAGCACAAGGACAATTAACTCACTGTCCTTACAGGTCCCTGGAAACAAGGACTTGCAGAGTGAAAGAAAAAAAACACTCTCCCTACCTACAGTTTTCTGTCCCTAGAAAAAATGTTTTTTTTAATCACAATATAGCACAAGGAAAATTAACTCACTGTCCTTACAGGTCCCTGGAAACAAGGACTTGCAGAGTGAAAGAAAAAAAACACTCTCCCTACCTACAGTTTTCTGTCCCTAGAAAAAATGTTTTTTTTAATCACAATATAGCACAAGGAAAATTAACTCACTGTCCTTACAGGTCCCTGGAAACAAGGACTTGCAGAGTGAAAGAAACTGACACTGTCCCTACCTAGAGTTTTCTGTCCCTAGAATAAATGTTTTTTTTAAGCACAATATAGCACAAGGACAATTAACTCACTGTCCTTACAGGTCCCTGGAAACAAGGACTTGCAGAGTGAAAGAAAAAAAACACTCTCCCTACCTACAGTTTTCTGTCCCTAGAAAAAATGTTTTTTTTAAGCACAATTTGGCACAAGTAAAATTAACTCACTGTCCTTACAGGTCCCTGGAAACAAGGACTTGCAGAGTGAAAGAAAAAAAACACTCTCCCTACCTACAGTTTTCTGTCCCTAGAAAAAATGTTTTTTTTAATCACAATATAGCACAAGGACAATTAACTCACTGTCCTTACAGGTCCCTGGAAACAAGGACTTGCAGAGTGAAAGAAACTGACACTGTCCCTACCTAGAGTTTTCTGTCCCTAGAATAAATGTTTTTTTTAAGCACAATATAGCACAAGGACAATTAACTCACTGTCCTTACAGGTCCCTGGAAACAAGGACTTGCAGAGTGAAAGAAAAAAAACACTCTCCCTACCTACAGTTTTCTGTCCCTAGAAAAAATGTTTTTTTTAATCACAATATAGCACAAGGAAAATTAACTCACTGTCCTTACAGGTCCCTGGAAACAAGGACTTGCAGAGTGAAAGAAAAAAAACACTCTCCCTACCTACAGTTTTCTGTCCCTAGAAAAAATGTTTTTTTTAATCACAATATAGCACAAGGAAAATTAACTCACTGTCCTTACAGGTCCCTGGAAACAAGGACTTGCAGAGTGAAAGAAACTGACACTGTCCCTACCTAGAGTTTTCTGTCCCTAGAATAAATGTTTTTTTTAAGCACAATATAGCACAAGGACAATTAACTCACTGTCCTTACAGGTCCCTGGAAACAAGGACTTGCAGAGTGAAAGAAAAAAAACACTCTCCCTACCTACAGTTTTCTGTCCCTAGAAAAAATGTTTTTTTTAAGCACAATATAGCACAAGTAAAATTAACTCACTGTCCTTACAGGTCCCTGGAAACAAGGACTTGCAGAGTGAAAGAAAAAAAACACTCTCCCTACCTACAGTTTTCTGTCCCTAGAAAAAATGTTTTTTTTAATCACAATATAGCACAAGGAAAATTAACTCACTGTCCTTACAGGTCCCTGGAAACAAGGACTTGCAGAGTGAAAGAAAAAAAACACTCTCCCTACCTACAGTTTTCTGTCCCTAGAAAAAATGTTTTTTTTAATCACAATATAGCACAAGGAAAATTAACTCACTGTCCTTACAGGTCCCTGGAAACAAGGACTTGCAGAGTGAAAGAAACTGACACTGTCCCTACCTAGAGTTTTCTGTCCCTAGAATAAATGTTTTTTTTAAGCACAATATAGCACAAGGACAATTAACTCACTGTCCTTACAGGTCCCTGGAAACAAGGACTTGCAGAGTGAAAGAAAAAAAACACTCTCCCTACCTACAGTTTTCTGTCCCTAGAAAAAATGTTTTTTTTAAGCACAATATAGCACAAGTAAAATTAACTCACTGTCCTTACAGGTCCCTGGAAACAAGGACTTGCAGAGTGAAAGAAAAAAAACACTCTCCCTACCTACAGTTTTCTGTCCCTAGAAAAAATGTTTTTTTTAATCACAATATAGCACAAGGAAAATTAACTCACTGTCCTTACAGGTCCCTGGAAACAAGGACTTGCAGAGTGAAAGAAACTGACACTGTCCCTACCTAGAGTTTTCTGTCCCTAGAATAAATGTTTTTTTTAATCACAATATAGCACAAGGACAATTAACTCACTGTCCTTACAGGTCCCTGGAAACAAGGACTTGCAGAGTGAAAGAAACTGACACTGTCCCTACCTAGAGTTTTCTGTCCCTAGAATAAATGTTTTTTTTAAGCACAATATAGCACAAGGACAATTAACTCACTGTCCTTACAGGTCCCTGGAAACAAGGACTTGCAGAGTGAAAGAAAAAAAACACTCTCCCTACCTACAGTTTTCTGTCCCTAGAAAAAATGTTTTTTTTAAGCACAATATAGCACAAGTAAAATTAACTCACTGTCCTTACAGGTCCCTGGAAACAAGGACTTGCAGAGTGAAAGAAAAAAAACACTCTCCCTACCTACAGTTTTCTGTCCCTAGAAAAAATGTTTTTTTTAATCACAATATAGCACAAGGAAAATTAACTCACTGTCCTTACAGGTCCCTGGAAACAAGGACTTGCAGAGTGAAAGAAACTGACACTGTCCCTACCTAGAGTTTTCTGTCCCTAGAATAAATGTTTTTTTTAATCACAATATAGCACAAGGACAATTAACTCACTGTCCTTTGTGACAGCAGGAAGGTAAAGTCACCTGGTTGCATCCAGGGGGGTAGATATATTTCGCCCAGATTCAGGCTTTACGCCGATTTATACAGCTAGGTGGAGAGTTGTATAAGCCCAGCTGAGACTAGTGGGCTCATTGATGACTCATACCTCTAGGGAGAGGGCTGGGCGTCGTGTAGGCAGGGAGTTGATGAGGCCAGCTGAAGCCTGTCAGTTCGTTTAAGGCCTCTATAAAAACTCCCAGATTCATTAGATGTTAGCTCATGCCTGGAACCAGACCTGTGTGGACTGTCTAGGGAGAGTGAACCCCTGTGCGGTGAGGCAAAGCCTGTGTGGCTATTTGTTTGGACTTTTACTAAACCAGGGACTTAGGGACTAGGACAGCACCAGGCTGATCCCAGTTGTTAGTTTAGGAAACCTGCATGTTTAGTCAGAGGTCAAACTGACCAGGATTTATTTTGTTTGTTTCTTTTTGGCTTTGCTGTGTTTTGTCACTGTACATAGAGAAATAAACCGCACCTTTTGATTTTGAAAACCACAACCTCCGTCTGCTGGCCCTGTTTTTGTGTGGGGAGCCCAACCAGGGGGTCACACACACCCGCTACCGAGTTAACCCCCTCACAGTTGGTGGAGAATGCAGGCAGTTTTTTTTAAGCCAGCATGGAGGAGATACTGAAACAGCTGGCTCTAGCAAATGCCAATCAACAGCAGACAAATGCAGGTTTGCAAAGGAGCCTTGCAGCCCAGCAGCAAGCTCATCAACAAGCCCAGCAGCAATCTGAGGCCCGCTTCATAGACCTGTTACAGAAGCAAGAGCAGAGACTACAACAAATGGAAGCAGTAATGCAGCAACGTCCGCAGACCAGTGAGGAAAGCCGTCCCACTAATACCGCGTCCAAGGGGTGAGGGTGGAGAGAGTGAGAGGGTGGGAGCTCTACCCCAAGTTTGGCGAGAACAGCCTGGGAAATCAGCGGCTCAAGAGGCCGCAAGAAGGATCGTTTGCTACCGCTGCCGGCAAGCGGGACATATTGCAGCAAATTGCCCGGTTGTGGAGGAACCCATGCAATGTGACTTTCTGATGGACAGACGTCAGTCGCTGTGTGCGACAGTCGCATGCACTGCCATTCGGGGAACTGAGAAACATTTATGCAAAATGTGTATTAATGGTAGAAATGTTGTGGTATTACTGGATTCAGGTAGCCTTGTGACCCTGATAAAGGCTGAATTAGTTAAAACAGAGGTCTCTGGGAATAGCAAGGTAGCTGTTATTTGTGTGCATGGGGACACCCGAGAGTATCCAGTGACTACAGTGTGTTTCGAGACCCCCAAAGGTACCCTCTCTCATCCAGTGGGGTTAGTATCTCAATTACCGCATGATGCCATTGTGGGAAGGGATTTTCCGAAGTTCTGGGAACTGTGGGATGATCCTGAGCCCCCCACTGGTGCCCCTATGTACCAGGAATGTGATAGCCAGAACTCCTCTGAGAGTGGTGAGGACTCTCCAGAATTTCCCTTGTCAGTATTGGCAGGGGAGACTCAAGAAACTGGAGAGGAGCCCACCTCCTCAGACGAAAACCTACCGTCTGTGGAGTTTTCTGATCTGGAGGTTCACAGGGAAAATTTTGCCACAGAACAGTTAAAAGACCCCGCCCTAATAAAGGCACGGGAAAACGTAGTGGAAATAGATGGCGAGTTAGTGAACCCAGATAATACCTGCACTTACCCATACTTCAGCGTAGAGAAGGACCTACTGTATCGGGTGGCAAAAAGGGCAGAAGAAACCGTTGAGCAGCTGGTGGTGCCCAAACCTTACAGGAAGTTGGTGTTGGAGTTGGCCCATGGGCACATTCTTGGAGGTCATCTGGGGACAGAGAAAACCCGAGAGAGGGTATTACAGAGATTCTATTGGCCTGGGGTGATGAAGGACATAGAAAATTATTGTTCCTCCTGCCCTGTGTGTCAGAGGTCGGCCCCGATGCCACATTTCCGTAGCCCGCTGGTCCCTCTACCCATCATTGAGGTCCCGTTTGAGAGAATCGCAATGGATTTGGTAGGTCCTATAATCAAGTCCGCTAGGGGGCACCAGTACATATTGGTTATAATGGACTATGCCACCCGTTATCCAGAAGCGATCCCTCTCAGAAATACCTCGGCCAAAACCATAGCCAAAGAGCTATCTCTTGTTTTTAGCCGGGTGGGTATTTGTAAAGAACTGCTTACGGACCAAGGTACACCCTTTATGTCCCGGGTTATGAAAGAGCTGTGTAAATTGTTCAAAGTGACGCAATTGCGTACATCTGTGTATCACCCCCAAACCGATGGGCTGGTTGAAAGATTCAACAAAACCCTAAAACAAATGTTGAAGAAAGTGGTGGATAGAGATGGAAAGGATTGGGACTGTCTACTTCCTTATTTGATGTTTGCTATTAGGGAGGTGCCCCAATCCTCTACGGGATTCCCCCCCTTTGAGTTACTGTATGGGAGACACCCAAGAGGGCTGTTGGATATTGCCAAGGAAACTTGGGAAAGTGAGAGTTCTCCCCACAGGAGTGTGATTGAGCATGTCGCCCTGATGCAAGATCGAATTGCACAGGTAATGCCCATCGTGAAGGAACATTTGGCCCAAGCGCAGTTGGCACAGCAGAGAGTGTACAACCGTGGAGCAAAGACCCGTACCTTTTCCCCGGGGGATAGGATATTGGTACTTGTCCCTACGGTTGAAAGTAAATTCCTTGCCAAATGGCAAGGCCCCTACGAGATAATGGAAAAAGTGAGCGAAGTGAATTACAAGGTCAGACAACCAGGAAGGCGAAAGCCCGAACAGATATATCACGTTAATCTGTTGAAAGCCTGGAGGGATAGAGAGTCCCTAGTCGCAGAAACTTGGTCACCAGCTCAAACTGGTTGCGTGATTCCGGAGGTTGGAATAGCAGCCACCTTGTCACAACCCCAACAACAGGAGGTTAAGGAGTTTGTGCTTCGCAACAAGGAGGTGTTCTCTGAGCTGCCGGGACAAACATCTGGGGTAGAGCATGATATTATTACCCCGCCCGGTGAAAGGGTGAAGTTAAAACCCTATCGGATCCCAGAGGCCCGACGGGAGGCAATACGGGAGGAAGTACAGAAAATGCTGAACTTAGGGGTGATAGAGGAGTCCCAAAGTGATTGGTCTAGTCCCATTGTGTTGGTGCCTAAACCGGATGGGAGCTGGCGATTTTGTAACGATTTTCGTCAGTTGAACAAAGTTACAAAATTTGACACCTACCCCATGCCACGTATAGATGAGTTGATCGACCGGCTGGGAACAGCCCGATACATGACGACTCTTGACCTCACAAAAGGGTATTGGCAAATTCCCCTGGCCAAGTCGGCCAAAGAGAAAACCGCATTTGTAACCCCAGACGGGGCGTTCCAATATAAGAGAATGCCGTTCGGGTTACAGAATGCGCCGGCCACATTCCAGCGGAAAATGGACCAGATGCTGAGGCCCCATCGGAAGTATGCTGCGGCTTACCTGGATGACGTAATTGTCCATAGCACAGATTGGGCCTCACATCTGCCAAAAGTGCAAGCAGTCCTGGACTCTGTTCGGGAAGCAGGGTTTACGGCTAACCCCAAGAAGTGTACCATTGGGCAGGAGGAGGCCAAATATCTTGGGTACACCATTGGGAGGGGAGTAATAAAACCCCAACTCAACAAAGTCGAGGCCATCCAGAGTTGGCCACGTCCCAACAGCAAGAAGCAGGTACGAGCCTTTCTGGGAATCGCTGGGTATTATCGGCGATTCATTCCCCACTTTGCTTCTAAGGCTGTGCCCCTAACCAACCTGACGAAGGGGAAAGGGTCGGTCATGATTAAATGGACCCCCGAGGCTGAGGCAGCATTCCAATTCTTGAAACAAGCCTTATGTAGCCAGCCAGTGTTGTACTCACCCGACTTCTCTAAAGACTTTGTCGTACAAAGTGATGCGTCAGATGTGGGGTTAGGAGCAGTATTGTCCCAGGTCTGGAACGGGGAAGAGCACCCAGTCATTTACCTCAGCAGGAAGTTGAAGTCCCATGAGGTAAATTACGCCACCGTTGAAAAGGAGTGTTTAGCGGTGAAGTGGGCTCTAGATTCCCTTCGGTACTACCTGCTAGGTAGGCACTTTGACATGGTTACGGATCACGCTCCGTTAAAGTGGATGGCTCAAAACAAGGAAACAAATAGAAGAGTGAATAGGTGGTTCCTGGCCCTCCAGGAATTCAACTTCACAGTAAAGCATCGCCCTGGCGTTCAAATGGGGAATGTGGATGCTTTGTCTCGAGTACATGAATGCCTGATTGCTGGTGTTCCAACCCCGAGGTTAAAACAAGAGGGGGGGGTATGTGACAGCAGGAAGGTAAAGTCACCTGGTTGCATCCAGGGGGGTAGATATATTTCGCCCAGATTCAGGCTTTACGCCGATTTATACAGCTAGGTGGAGAGTTGTATAAGCCCAGCTGAGACTAGTGGGCTCATTGATGACTCATACCTCTAGGGAGAGGGCTGGGCGTCGTGCAGGCAGGGAGTTGATGAGGCCAGCTGAAGCCTGTCAGTTCGTTTAAGGCCTCTATAAAAACTCCCAGATTCATTAGATGTTAGCTCATGCCTGGAACCAGACCTGTGTGGACTGTCTAGGGAGAGTGAACCCCTGTGCGGTGAGGCAAAGCCTGTGTGGCTATTTGTTTGGACTTTTACTAAACCAGGGACTTAGGGACTAGGACAGCACCAGGCTGATCCCAGTTGTTAGTTTAGGAAACCTGCATGTTTAGTCAGAGGTCAAACTGACCAGGATTTATTTTGTTTGTTTCTTTTTGGCTTTGCTGTGTTTTGTCACTGTACATAGAGAAATAAACCGCACCTTTTGATTTTGAAAACCACAACCTCCGTCTGCTGGCCCTGTTTTTGTGTGGGGAGCCCAACCAGGGGGTCACACACACCCGCTACCGAGTTAACCCCCTCACACCTTACAGGTCCCTGGAAACAAGGACTTGCAGAGTGAAAGAAACTGACACTGTCCCTACCTAGAGTTTTCTGTCCCTAGAATAAATGTTTTTTTTTAAGCACAATATAGTACAAGGACAATTAACTCACTGTCCTTACAGGTCCCTGGAAACAAGGACTTGCAGAGTGAAAGAAAAAAAACACTCTCCCTACCTACAGTTTTCTGTCCCTAGAAAAAATGTTTTTTTTAATCACAATATAGCACAAGGAAAATTAACTCACTGTCCTTACAGGTCCCTGGAAACAAGGACTTGCAGAGTGAAAGAAACTGACACTGTCCCTACCTAGAGTTTTCTGTCCCTAGAATAAATGTTTTTTTTAATCACAATATAGCACAAGGACAATTAACTCACTGTCCTTACAGGTCCCTGGAAACAAGGACTTGCAGAGTGAAAGAAACTGACACTGTCCCTACCTAGAGTTTTCTGTCCCTAGAATAAATGTTTTTTTTTAAGCACAATATAGCACAAGGACAATTAACTCACTGTCCTTACAGGTCCCTGGAAACAAGGACTTGCAGAGTGAAAGAAAAAAAACACTCTCCCTACCTACAGTTTTCTGTCCCTAGAAAAAATGTTTTTTTTAATCACAATATAGCACAAGGAAAATTAACTCACTGTCCTTACAGGTCCCTGGAAACAAGGACTTGCAGAGTGAAAGAAACTGACACTGTCCCTACCTAGAGTTTTCTGTCCCTAGAATAAATGTTTTTTTTAATCACAATATAGCACAAGGACAATTAACTCACTGTCCTTACAGGTCCCTGGAAACAAGGACTTGCAGAGTGAAAGAAACTGACACTGTCCCTACCTAGAGTTTTCTGTCCCTAGAATAAATGTTTTTTTTAAGCACAATATAGCACAAGGACAATTAACTCACTGTCCTTACAGGTCCCTGGAAACAAGGACTTGCAGAGTGAAAGAAACTGACACTGTCCCTACCTAGAGTTTTCTGTCCCTAGAATAAATGTTTTTTTTAAGCACACTATAGCAGAAGCACAAAACACACTGACACTCTCCCTACCTATCCTTCTCTTTCCCTAAACTAAAGGAATCCAGGTTAAGCAAGAAAGAAATAACAGTCACTGTCCCTGCCTATGCTACTCTATCCCTGCTCCGGAACACACTACACTAGGCCGCCGTGCTGGCGGCCTTTTATAGTGTGGGGCGTGTACTAAACACCCTCAGCAATAATTGGCCACAGGCATCCTGCCTGTGGCCAATCATTGCTCTCCTCGCTGCCGGCGCTGTGATTGGCCAAGCATGCGGGGTCACAGTGCATGCTTGGCCAATCACAGCGCCTGGATGACACTGCGATGGCGTAGTGCATTGTGGGCCGTTCGCGTCACTCGAATTTGGCGCGAACGGCCCAAATCGTTCGATCTTCGTCGAACGATCGAACAGCCAATGTTCGAGTCGAACGTATGTTCGACTCGAACACGAAGCTCATCCCTATGGAGCACAGCAATGAGCCCTGTTGCAAAGTATTGCTTCAAAAATTGTAATGACACGCCCCTGTTAAACAGGGGCTGAAAAATTGGGCCTTAGGCACTGGTGCCACAACACTCCAACCCCTCACAGATACTGTACTTGGAGCACAGCAATGAGCCCTATGGCAAATTATTGCTAAAAAAATTGTAATTACACGCCCCTGTAAAACAGGGGCTGAAAAATTGGGCCTTAGCCACTGGTGGCGGCACCCATAAACAAAAATGATCTTCCAAGCTATCATCATCAATCGTATCATTGAGGACTCGGAGGAGGAGGATAGCCAGTCAACATAACAGCACAGGCACTCAGCATCAGCATCAGTCTTGAAGGGATGTGACATGTTAAAATCAATTAGTCTGTTATATCAGCATCAGGTGTGTGGTAGCTGGTGGTGATCCAAGACTGGTTCATCTTGATGAAAGTCAGTCGATCAACCGAGTCGGTGGACAGGCGCACCCTGTGATCCGTGACAAATCCTCCAGCAGCACTGAATGTGCGTTCCGAAAGAACGCTGGATGCAGGACAGGCCAGTAGCTCAATTGCATACTGTGCAAGCTCTGGCCAGTGATCCATCCTCAAGACCCAGTAAGCCAGAGGATTTTCGGTGGGGAAGGTGTCCAAGTCTGACCGTGCCCCTAGATATTCCTGCACCATGTTTATCAGACGCTGGCGATGGTTGCTGGAACCGATCATACTTTGGGGCTGCGGACTAAAGAATTGTCTGAACGCATCGGTCAGACGGCCACCTTCCCCACCGCTCCTTCTTTGACTGGCCGAAGCCTCAGCAACTCGTTGTCCAGGACCAGGAGTTTGTAACCTCCCAGTCTCTGGGAACGCGTTGCACAGACCTTTCTGCAAGGCCTCCCGGAGTTGTCTCATCCTCTGCTCCCTCTGCGACGGTAACATAAGGTCCGCAACCTTACCCTTGTACCGTGGATCAAGGAGAGTGGCCAGCCAGTAATGGTCCCTCTCCTTGATCCGAAGAATACGAGGATCCTTCCGCAGACTTTGCAGGATGAGGGAGGCCATGCAGCGTAGGTTTGCTGAGGCATTCGCTCCGGAGTCCTCTGGGTCACTAAGGACGACATGATCCGCAGCCACCTCCTCCCAGCCACGTACAAGTCCACTGGTTTCTTGGGACTGTAAATCATCCCTAAAAGACTGCTGCTGATGATGCTGAGTGCCAGCCTCCACCTCCATGCTGACACAATCCTCCTCCTCCTCCTCCTCCTCCTCCTCTTCCTGTGCGATGGGTGGGACAGAAGGAACACTGTCTGGGTAAAGGGGGCCTTGAGAGGCAAGGAAGTCCTCCTCTTCCTGCCTCTGTTCTGCCTCAAGTGCCCTGTCCATTATTCCACGCAGCGTGTGCTCCAACAGGTGGACAAGAGGTACAGTGTCACTGATGCATGCACTGTCACTGCTCACCATCCTCGTGGCCTCCTCAAATGGTGCCAGGACAGTGCATGCATCCCTGATCATGCCCCACTGGCGTGGAGAAAAAAAACCAAGCTCCCCTGACCCTGTCCTGGTGCCGTAGTCGCACAGGTACTCATTGATGGCCCTCTGCTGCGTGTGCAGCCGCTGCAGCATGGCCAACGTTGAGTTCCACCTGGTGGGCATGTCACATATAAGGTGGTTCTTGGGCAGGTTCAACTCCTTTTGCAGCTCAGCCAGGCGAGCACTGGCATTATAAGATCTGCGGAAATGCACACAGACTTTCCTGGCCTGCCTCAGGACATCCTGTAAGCCCGGTACCTGCCCAAGAACCGCTGCACCACCAGGTTAAGGACGTGAGCCACACAGGGCACATGGGTCAGTTGTCCCTGTCGGAGGGCGGAGAGGAGGTTGGTGCCATTGTCGCAAACCACCATTCCTGGCTTAAGCTGGCGTGGCGTCAACCACCTCTCGGCCTGGCCCTGCAGAGCAGACAGGACCTCTGCCCCAGTGTGGCTTCTGTCCCCCAAACACACCAGCGCAAGCACGGCATGGCATCTTTTTGCCTGCGTACTTGCGTAGCCCCGTGAACGGCTACGGAGCACCGCTGGTTCATAGGACAAACCACAGGAAGAGGCCATGGAGGAAGAAGAAGAGGAGGGGGTTTAGGAGAGAGGTGTGTCACAACCAGTAGTAGCATTTTGGAGGCGTGGCGGTGGGACAACCTCCAACACTACTGCACCTTGTCCTGCATCCTTCCCAGCTGCCAAAAGAGTGACCCAATGGGCCGTGAAAGAAAGGTAACGTCCCTGTCCATGCCTGCTGGACCATGAGTCAGCGGTAATATGCACCTTACCGCTGACCGCCCTGTCCAGCGAGGCCAAGACATTGCCTTCCACATGCCGGTAGAGAGCCGGAATAGCCTTCCGTGAGAAAAAGTGGCGTTTGGGAACCTGCCACTGAGGAACCGCACATTGCACAAACTCACGGAAGGGGGCCGAGTCTACCAACTGAAAAGGCAGCAGTTGAAGCGCTAGCAATTTAGCCAAGCTAGCATTCAACCGCTGGGCATGTGGATGGCTGGGAGTGAACTTCTTTCGACGGTCCAGCAGCTGGGGCAGGGAAATTTGCCTGCTAGAATCGGACGTCGGTGTACTGCTAGCAGAGTGGCCGCAAGTACTTGGCTGTGACACACCTAATTCTACACCTTCATTCCTCTCAGTGCATGTTTCAGAGAGGACTGAAGTTATAGTGGGGTTGGAGATCCCAGCTGATGCGGTGCAAGGAGAGGTCCGCTTTGTTCTTTGGTGTGGGTCTTTGAGGTAGGCTTGCCAACGAGCTGCATGGCAGGTCAACATATGTCTGGTCAGGCATGTGGTACCCAAGCGGCTGATGTTTTGGCCACGCGATATACGCTTGAGACATATGTTGCAAACAGCAGCTGTGCGATCTGATGCACTAGCCTCAAAAAAGGCCCACACCAAAGAACTTTTTGAATGACGGGCAGAGGCAGCGCCCTGCACAGGCGGAGCTCTGCGGTGTGATTCCGTCGGTGTACTGCCCTTACGCTGGCCACCAAAGGGCATCCTGCCTCGTTGGAGATGTGCCTCCTCCTCATCCTCCTCCTCTCTCCTATTAGGCACCCACGTGGAGTCAGTGACCTCATCATCACCTCCCTCCTCATCACTGGAGCCAATCTGGCAGTATGCTGCAGCTGCTGGAACATGACTGCCAGATTGGTGTCCTTCTTGAGCATCCCCTCTGTCTGCTCTCACGCTACTGCCTTCCTCTAGCTGGGTTTCATCATCAGACCCTTCGAAACGCTGGGCATCCTCCTGGAGCATGTACCCAACACTGTGCTGAAACAGTTCGGGGGACTCCTCAGGAGGAGGACATGGTGGGTCTAGGGAAGGAGTGACTGATGATGAGTCTGACATTGATACCAGGGAAGAGGACGCTTTGGCAGCTGCTTTTCCAGTACCCTGAGCCTGGGTGAGAGAGGATGAGGAGGAGGAGGAGGGCTTGGTCATCCACTCTACCAAGTCTTCGGCATGATGTGGCTCAACATGTCCAGCTGCCGAAAAGAAGGACAAGCGTGTCCCATGGCCATGTGCTGATGACAATGCACCGCGTCCACGACCAGCACTGTTGCCCCCAGACACAGAGCCTGCTTGCCCTCTTTTATTGCCTCCTGACTGTCTGCCTCTCCTTGTTTGCCTTCCAGACATTCTAATAGATGGCCTGCAGGGAGATGGGAAAAAAGCAATAAGGGCTACCTTCAGGTGTCCTTCTCTGTCCCTTGAAACAAGGACTTTGACAGTGAAAGAAACTGACACACTCTCCCTACCTACAGTTTTCTGTCCCTAGAAAAAATGTTTTTTTTAAGCACAATTTAGCACAAGGAGAATTCACTCACTGTCCTTCCAGGTCCCTGGAAACAAGGACTTTGACAGTGAAAGAAACTGACACACTCTCCCTACCTACAGTTTTCTGTCCCTAGAAAAAAAATTTTTTTAAGCACAATTTAGCACAAGGAGAATTCACTCACTGTCCTTCCAGGTCCCTGGAAACAAGGACTTTGACAGTGAAAGAAACTGACACACTCTCCCTACCTACAGTTTTCTGTCCCTAGAAAAAATGTTTTTTTTAAGCACAATTTAGCACAAGGAGAATTACCTCACTGTCCTTCCAGGTCCCTGGAAACAAGGACTTTGACAGTGAAAGAAACTGACACACTCTCCCTACCTACAGTTTTCTGTCCCTAGAAAAAATGTTTTTTTTAAGCACAATTTAGCACAAGGAGAATTACCTCACTGTCCTTCCAGGTCCCTGGAAACAAGGACTTTGACAGTGAAAGAAACTGACACACTCTCCCTACCTACAGTTTTCTGTCCCTAGAAAAAATGTTTTTTTTAAGCACAATTTAGCACAAGGAGAATTCACTCACTGTCCTTCCAGGTCCCTGGAAACAAGGACTTTGACAGTGAAAGAAACTGACACACTCTCCCTACCTACAGTTTTCTGTCCCTAGAAAAAATGTTTTTTTTAAGCACAATTTAGCACAAGGAGAATTCACTCACTGTCCTTCCAGGTCCCTGGAAACAAGGACTTTGACAGTGAAAGAAACTGACACACTCTCCCTACCTACAGTTTTCTGTCCCTAGAAAAAATGTTTTTTTTAAGCACAATTTAGCACAAGGAGAATTCACTCACTGTCCTTCCAGGTCCCTGGAAACAAGGACTTTGACAGTGAAAGAAACTGACACACTCTCCCTACCTACAGTTTTCTGTCCCTAGAAAAAAATGTTTTTTTTAAGCACAATTTAGCACAAGGAGAATTCACTCACTGTCCTTCCAGGTCCCTGGAAACAAGGACTTTGACAGTGAAAGAAACTGACACACTCTCCCTACCTACAGTTTTCTGTCCCTAGAAAAAATGTTTTTTTTAAGCACAATTTAGCACAAGGAGAATTCACTCACTGTCCTTCCAGGTCCCTGGAAACAAGGACTTTGACAGTGAAAGAAACTGACACACTCTCCCTACCTACAGTTTTCTGTCCCTAGAAAAAATGTTTTTTTTAAGCACAATTTAGCACAAGGAGAATTACCTCACTGTCCTTCCAGGTCCCTGGAAACAAGGACTTTGACAGTGAAAGAAACTGACACACTCTCCCTACCTACAGTTTTCTGTCCCTAGAAAAAATGTTTTTTTTAAGCACAATTTAGCACAAGGAGAATTACCTCACTGTCCTTCCAGGTCCCTGGAAACAAGGACTTTGACAGTGAAAGAAACTGACACACTCTCCCTACCTACAGTTTTCTGTCCCTAGAAAAAATGTTTTTTTTAAGCACAATTTAGCACAAGGAGAATTCACTCACTGTCCTTCCAGGTCCCTGGAAACAAGGACTTTGACAGTGAAAGAAACTGACACACTCTCCCTACCTACAGTTTTCTGTCCCTAGAAAAAATGTTTTTTTTAAGCACAATTTAGCACAAGGAGAATTCACTCACTGTCCTTCCAGGTCCCTGGAAACAAGGACTTTGACAGTGAAAGAAACTGACACACTCTCCCTACCTACAGTTTTCTGTCCCTAGAAAAAATGTTTTTTTTAAGCACAATTTAGCACAAGGAGAATTCACTCACTGTCCTTCCAGGTCCCTGGAAACAAGGACTTTGACAGTGAAAGAAACTGACACACTCTCCCTACCTACAGTTTTCTGTCCCTAGAAAAAATGTTTTTTTTAAGCACAATTTAGCACAAGGAGAATTCACTCACTGTCCTTCCAGGTCCCTGGAAACAAGGACTTTGACAGTGAAAGAAACTGACACACTCTCCCTACCTACAGTTTTCTGTCCCTAGAAAAAATGTTTTTTTTAAGCACAATTTAGCACAAGGAGAATTACCTCACTGTCCTTCCAGGTCCCTGGAAACAAGGACTTTGACAGTGAAAGAAACTGACACACTCTCCCTACCTACAGTTTTCTGTCCCTAGAAAAAATGTTTTTTTTAAGCACAATTTAGCACAAGGAGAATTACCTCACTGTCCTTCCAGGTCCCTGGAAACAAGGACTTTGACAGTGAAAGAAACTGACACACTCTCCCTACCTACAGTTTTCTGTCCCTAGAAAAAATGTTTTTTTTAAGCACAATTTAGCACAAGGAGAATTCACTCACTGTCCTTCCAGGTCCCTGGAAACAAGGACTTTGACAGTGAAAGAAACTGACACACTCTCCCTACCTACAGTTTTCTGTCCCTAGAAAAAATGTTTTTTTTAAGCACAATTTAGCACAAGGAGAATTCACTCACTGTCCTTCCAGGTCCCTGGAAACAAGGACTTTGACAGTGAAAGAAACTGACACACTCTCCCTACCTACAGTTTTCTGTCCCTAGAAAAAATGTTTTTTTTAAGCACAATTTAGCACAAGGAGAATTCACTCACTGTCCTTCCAGGTCCCTGGAAACAAGGACTTTGACAGTGAAAGAAACTGACACACTCTCCCTACCTACAGTTTTCTGTCCCTAGAAAAAATGTTTTTTTTAAGCACAATTTAGCACAAGGAGAATTCACTCACTGTCCTTCCAGGTCCCTGGAAACAAGGACTTTGACAGTGAAAGAAACTGACACACTCTCCCTACCTACAGTTTTCTGTCCCTAGAAAAAATGTTTTTTTTAAGCACAATTTAGCACAAGGAGAATTCACTCACTGTCCTTCCAGGTCCCTGGAAACAAGGACTTTGACAGTGAAAGAAACTGACACACTCTCCCTACCTACAGTTTTCTGTCCCTAGAAAAAAATGTTTTTTTTAAGCACAATTTAGCACAAGGAGAATTCACTCACTGTCCTTCCAGGTCCCTGGAAACAAGGACTTTGACAGTGAAAGAAACTGACACACTCTCCCTACCTACAGTTTTCTGTCCCTAGAAAAAATGTTTTTTTTAAGCACAATTTAGCACAAGGAGAATTCACTCACTGTCCTTCCAGGTCCCTGGAAACAAGGACTTTGACAGTGAAAGAAACTGACACACTCTCCCTACCTACAGTTTTCTGTCCCTAGAAAAAATGTTTTTTTTAAGCACAATTTAGCACAAGGAGAATTACCTCACTGTCCTTCCAGGTCCCTGGAAACAAGGACTTTGACAGTGAAAGAAACTGACACACTCTCCCTACCTACAGTTTTCTGTCCCTAGAAAAAATGTTTTTTTTAAGCACAATTTAGCACAAGGAGAATTACCTCACTGTCCTTCCAGGTCCCTGGAAACAAGGACTTTGACAGTGAAAGAAACTGACACACTCTCCCTACCTACAGTTTTCTGTCCCTAGAAAAAATGTTTTTTTTAAGCACAATTTAGCACAAGGAGAATTCACTCACTGTCCTTCCAGGTCCCTGGAAACAAGGACTTTGACAGTGAAAGAAACTGACACACTCTCCCTACCTACAGTTTTCTGTCCCTAGAAAAAATGTTTTTTTTAAGCACAATTTAGCACAAGGAGAATTCACTCACTGTCCTTCCAGGTCCCTGGAAACAAGGACTTTGACAGTGAAAGAAACTGACACACTCTCCCTACCTACAGTTTTCTGTCCCTAGAAAAAATGTTTTTTTTAAGCACAATTTAGCACAAGGAGAATTCACTCACTGTCCTTCCAGGTCCCTGGAAACAAGGACTTTGACAGTGAAAGAAACTGACACACTCTCCCTACCTACAGTTTTCTGTCCCTAGAAAAAATGTTTTTTTTAAGCACAATTTAGCACAAGGAGAATTCACTCACTGTCCTTCCAGGTCCCTGGAAACAAGGACTTTGACAGTGAAAGAAACTGACACACTCTCCCTACCTACAGTTTTCTGTCCCTAGAAAAAATGTTTTTTTTAAGCACAATTTAGCACAAGGAGAATTACCTCACTGTCCTTCCAGGTCCCTGGAAACAAGGACTTTGACAGTGAAAGAAACTGACACACTCTCCCTACCTACAGTTTTCTGTCCCTAGAAAAAATGTTTTTTTTAAGCACAATTTAGCACAAGGAGAATTACCTCACTGTCCTTCCAGGTCCCTGGAAACAAGGACTTTGACAGTGAAAGAAACTGACACACTCTCCCTACCTACAGTTTTCTGTCCCTAGAAAAAATGTTTTTTTTAAGCACAATTTAGCACAAGGAGAATTCACTCACTGTCCTTCCAGGTCCCTGGAAACAAGGACTTTGACAGTGAAAGAAACTGACACACTCTCCCTACCTACAGTTTTCTGTCCCTAGAAAAAATGTTTTTTTTAAGCACAATTTAGCACAAGGAGAATTCACTCACTGTCCTTCCAGGTCCCTGGAAACAAGGACTTTGACAGTGAAAGAAACTGACACACTCTCCCTACCTACAGTTTTCTGTCCCTAGAAAAAATGTTTTTTTTAAGCACAATTTAGCACAAGGAGAATTCACTCACTGTCCTTCCAGGTCCCTGGAAACAAGGACTTTGACAGTGAAAGAAACTGACACACTCTCCCTACCTACAGTTTTCTGTCCCTAGAAAAAATGTTTTTTTTAAGCACAATTTAGCACAAGGAGAATTCACTCACTGTCCTTCCAGGTCCCTGGAAACAAGGACTTTGACAGTGAAAGAAACTGACACACTCTCCCTACCTACAGTTTTCTGTCCCTAGAAAAAATGTTTTTTTTAAGCACAATATAGCACAAGCACAAAACACACTGACACTCTCCCTACCTATCCTTCTCTTTCCCTAAACTAAAGGAATCCAGGTTAAGCAAGAAAGAAATAAAAGTCACTGTCCCTGCCTATGCTGCTCTATCCCTGCTCCGGAACACACTACACTAGGCCGCCGTGCTGGCGGCCTTTTATAGTGTGGGGCGTGTACTAAACACCCTCAGCAATAATTGGCCACAGGCATCCTGCCTGTGGCCAATCATTGCTCTCCTCGCTGCCGGCGCTGTGATTGGCCAAGCATGCGGGGTCACAGTTCATGCTTGGCCAATCACAGCGCCTGGATGACACTGCGATGGCGTAGTGCATTGTGGGCCGTTCGCGTCACTCGAATTTGGCGCGAACGGCCCAAATCGTTCGATCTTCGTCGAACGATCGAACAGCCGATGTTCGAGTCGAACGTATGTTCGACTCGAACACGAAGCTCATCCCTAATTGTAACCATAACAATACAGTTTTCATAGTATCCCACAAAAAAAAACATGCATACCGGCAGCATTTCTAGGCCCCTGCCTACAAGCTGACTAACAGAACAACTGATAGAATAAAAACAACAAAAAGGCAGAAGACTGAAGGTGGTTTGTTATTGGTTTTGCTGCATAATTCCAATGTAGTTCAGTGAATACATCCATATTTCTATAAGATAAAAACTATTTCCACATGGGCAATTAGGGGCATATGGATTCCAATGGCAAGAATAAGCAGATTTGATGACAGGAGCATGCAAACAGCAGCAGCTGCTCAGCCTGTACAAAGCAATGACAGGCTGAGAGAGTGCTCTTGTCATGTATCCACACATGCAGCTGTTACCTGCTGTTGGGGATCGATGTCCAAACTTTGATAGATCTGTCTACATCCAGCGGCAATCATCCATCCCTAACCACAAGTAACCTCTACATATGCGTTTACCCATGAACAGCCTCTGCCACCAGCTTGTCATTCATTCACATGGGCAGAAAGGCCTCAGCCAATAGTAAACACCAGGGAGTCCAGCAGCAGGGATCCATTGACTCTTGACGCTGAAATTCACAGGCCAGCTCTAATCGCCTGTGTAAGCAAAGTGTTCACTAAATATTTTCTTTTAGCATTTCCTTTTTCTTGCCAAAGATATAGTATATTGTTACTGTTGACAGCCAGCAGTTGTGACTGAAGCATAGAGCCTACAAAGCAATGCAATGCAATGTGACACTGCAGCTGTTCCTATAGTTGAGTGGTTGTTGTGGCCCCGGCAATGCTTCTTTCTCTAGGACCAATATGTACAAGCACATGTTCTATATTTAGTTTTAGAGCTCCATCATTAGGATACTTCATACACCAAATCCCCAGATGAAATATAATTGTGCTTTGTATTTATTGATCAGCTCTGATGCTCTTGAGAGAGCCTGGGTGGTGAAATTGGCTTCATGAGTTTTTCTGTATATAGCTATTAATATTACACTGAGGGGAAATAAATGTCACCTTCCCATGTATCAGTCTCATGATGGGAGGTTTAAAGTTGAAATCCAGGCAAACAAGTAAATACACTGATGGGATACTAATATGGGAGCTAGTTTTCATGTCAAAGGATTTGAATTTCTGTCCATCCAGTTCTGAGATATACATAGCTCTGCTACAAGCGCAGTCCTTTCTGGAGGAGGAGAAGACATGATTTTTCTCCTATTTTCTCATTAGCACATGAGCATTGCTTACTGCTATCCCTACAAGGTTCCTTGTGCTACTTCTCCCTCTCCCAGTCTGAATTCCGCTGTACAATGGATTACATGAAGGTCTCATTCAGATACATACACTGCTTGTATTTAAAAATCTATTTAACCACTTGCTTACTGGGCACTTAAACCCCCCTCTTGCCCAGACCAATTTTCAGCTTTCAGCGCTGATGCACTTTGAATGACAATTGCGCGGTCATGCAACACTGTAACCAAATGACATTTTTATAAAAAAAATTCCCACAAATAGAGCTTTCTTTTGGTGGTATGTGATCACCTCTGCGGATTTTATTTTTTGTTATTTTTTTTTTTTAAAAAGACTGAATTAAAAAAAAATATATATATATATATATATATATATATATATATATATTTTAATATTTTGTTATACAATTTTGCAAACAGGTAATTTTTCTTCTTCATTGATGTACGCTGATGAGGCTGCACTGATGGGCTGCACTGATGGGCTGCACTGATGGGCACCGATAAGGCGGCACTGGGGGGGACTGATAGGAGGCACTGGTGGTCACTGATAGGCGGCACTGGTGGGCACTGATAGGTGGGACTGGTGGGCACTGAGAGGTGACACTGAGAGGTGGCACTGATGGGTGGCACTGAAGGGCATTGATAGGTGGCACTGGTGGGCACTGAGAAGTGGCACTAATAGGTGGCACTGATAGGTGGCAGTGATGGGCACTGATGGGTGGCAGTGATGGGCACTGATCGGCACTGGTAGGTTACAATGATAAGCAGCACTGCTAGGTGGCACTGATAAGGCACTGATTGGCACCAATGGTGGGCATTGATAGTTGGCAATTGTGGGGGGCATTGATAGGTGGCACTTGTGGGTATTGATAGATGGCACTGATGGGCACTGTGGACACTGGCAGGTGGCACTTGCAGGGGGTACAGATTGGCACAGATGAGGCAGATGTGCCTCCTTCCTCTTCGGGACCGATGTCCCTTGCACCTAAGCCGGTGATCGGCTTTTTTTTCTCCTCACGCTATCAGCGTGAGGAGAAAAAAAACGATTACCGAGCTTTGTTTACATCACTTGATCAGCTGTCATTGAAAGCTGATCACATGGTAAGGGGCCGGGATCTGTGATCACAGTCTCAGTGACTCGGGTGATCACAGCGCGTGGCAATGGTTATGGCAATGGCTGTGATTTTCTTCTCGAATTGTATATAATTGTATATAATTTTACATTAAAAACAAGTAGTAAAGCCATATACTAGCAGTCACTCAGGCATAAAGGGTCAATATTCTTTCATAGTTAAAGTATAACTAAAGGCAAAAGTTTTTTTTAAAGTTTTTTGATAAAGTGGAGAGGGGTTAGAACCTTTCAGGTTTTTATTGCTGTCTGGGGAGATTCACCCTCTCTATTTGTTCTGTTTACCATTATCAAAAGTGAAAGTAAAAGAAAATCCCAAATTTTGGGTTGTCCCCAAAACAGGAATATTGGGGATATCTTCCAATAGGGACACTAGTTCTGGTGACCCTGGTGACAAAAAGGGATTTCTTCACTTTAAGGGATTTTCATTAATGACCCGGCATCAGTGGGAGAATAACAAGTAATATCTCTTTTTCAAGGCTCATATCTAGGGACTTCTAGGAAGCTGTGACATGACAGAGGGAACAATAAAGAACTTGAAACAGCCTTTATGCGCAGGTATTGTGAGAATAAGTAGCATTGCATGACTCATTTTATTAGTAAAACATAGTTATTATTTTTACAGATGAATACAGAAAAAAGAAGGTACATTTTTTAGATCTGGAAGCATTTGTCAGTAACAATAATTTATTAACTTAAACTCATTTTAGGGAAACCGAGCAAAACACGTACAGGTATATGCTTGTAAAAAGCTGTCATCACATTTAATGGATCAAAGTGGTTCCTAAAGGGCCGTTCTTACAGGAGAAGAAATTGTTTGAAATGGAAGAATACAAAATACAAAGTGATCTAGTAATGCACCACTTTGTGCAGTATATATAAGTACACAAAGAGGTTGAAGAGGAAAAAGGATAAACCTAAAAAGTTAGAAATATATAGAATTTATACAAAGAGTACAAATACACACGTTTGAACTACCATTTATTACAAAGTTTGGAGTTCAAGCACGGCAGTTAAATGTTGACAAATACAGTAAAACCTTGGATTGCAAGCATAATTTGTTCCAGAAACATGCTTGTAATCCAAAGCACTTGTATATCAAAACAAATTTTCCCATAAGAAATAATGGAAACTCAAATGATTCGTTCCACAACCATTTATTCATAAGTCCTTCAGTTTATAGTCCATATAAAAAGATTACAGTAATGTGACCGGGTTGTGTACCCATAAAATGTTCATCCACAAATGGAAGCCTCCACAAGGCGATTAGAAGCAAAATCCAGCAGGAGCTACAGAGTATAAAAGAGAAGAGAGGCGCCTCCAAGTGTAGCAATATGTTTCTAAATGTTGTACGTTCATTAAATGTAACCATATTGCTACATTTAGAGGCGCCTCTCTTCTCTTTTGTACCCAGTTGTGACATGATGCCAAGACATCGCTTGTATATCAAGTCAAAAGTTATTAAAAAATTTAGATTGTCTTGCAAAACGCTCTCAAACCAAGTTACTCTCAAACCAAGGTTTTACTGTACCTGATCCTGAGGGATACTGTTGTACAAGATTTTATACCAAAAAAGTAAATTGCAAAAATTCACATAAACTAAAGTGAACCTGAATTTAAAAAAAGTGAACATCTAAATTTGGGAACATCTAGATTTGTTAATTTTTCTCTGAAAGTTTTACTTTTCCCCCTAAATTTCTCTACGTCTGATATACACTTATATGTAGGGATGAGCCGAACACGCAAAAAATGTGTTCGAACACGCAAACACCGTTAAAGTCTATGGGACACGAACATGAAAATGAAAAGTGCTAATTTTAAAGGCTTATATGCAAGTTATTGTCATAAAAAGTGTTTGGGGACCCGGGTCCTGCCCCAGGGGACATGTATCAATGCAAAAAAAAGTTTTAAAAACGTCCGTTTTTCGGGAGCAGTGATTTTAATAATGCTTAAAGTGAAACAATAAAAGTGAAATATTCCTTTAAATTTCGTACCTGGGGATGTCTAAAGTATGCCTGTAAAGTGGCGCATGTTTCCCGTGCTTAGAACTGTCCCTGCACAAAGTGTAATTTCTGAAGGAAAAAAAGTCATTTAAAACCACTCGCGGCTATAATGAATTGTCGGCTCCCCGGCCATACAGATCAAAGTCATTGAAAAAAAGGGCAGGGGTCCCCCCACAGTCCATTACCAGGCCCTTTGGGTCTGGTATGAATATTAAGGGGAACCAGGAACCC
Organism: Rana muscosa; assembly: GCA_029206835.1. NCBI lineage: Eukaryota > Metazoa > Chordata > Amphibia > Anura > Ranidae > Rana > Rana muscosa. Next base: position 841,496,462 of record CM055122.1, read on the forward strand.
AAAAAAAAACGTGGGGGTCCCCCCAAATTCCATATCAGGCCCTACAGGTTTGGTATGGATATTAAGGGGAACCCTGCACCAAATAAAATAAATTGACGTGGGGTCCCCCCAAAAATCCATACCAGACCCTTATCTAAGCACGCAACCTGGCAGGCCACAGGAAAAGAAGGGGGGGGCGAGAGAGCACCCCCCCTCCTGAACCGGACCAGGCCACATGCCCTCAACATGGGGAGGCTGTCCCCATGTTGATGGGGACAAGGGCCTCATCTGCACAACCCTTGCCTGGTGGTTGTGGGGGTCTGCGGGCGGGGGGCTTATCGAAATCCCCCTTTAACAAAGGGGAACTCCAGATCCCCCCCCCCCATGGGAGGGATTACTTTTGTTAGTTCCTGACAGGGAACCCACAAGAGCTGCAGTTTTGGAATTGTTATGACCCAGTCGTTTAGTCATTACAATTTGGCACTTGTCAAAGTCGCTCAGATCCTTACACAATCTACATTTTTTCTACTTTTTCAACACATTAACTTCAGGGACAACATGTTCACTTGCTGCCTAATATATCCCACCCACTTCAAGTGTCATTTTCACAAGAGAATCAATGTTATTCACTTTACCTGTAAGTGGTATTAATATTATGGCTGATCGGTGTGGATGTTAATGATGCCCCTATGAAAAAAAAAAGATCCCCCTAAAAGTACATACCAGGATCTTATACTTGATGAGGCTCTCATATGCATGTCAGGTGTAGCCCATGGAAAAAAAAGAAGAAGCATTGGGCCGCCACAAAAACCCATACTAAACCCTTATCTGAACATGCTCCCTGGTTTACTAGGAAAAGGGAGTAAAACAAGCATGCATCCCTCCCATTCTCCTACAGTAAACCCCCATTATATCGCGGTTCAGTTTTCGCGGTCCCGATATAGTGCGTTTTTTTTTCTGTAAGACCTATGAACATTATTTTATTGATTAAATCATTGTTAATTAAATATTTTTGTGTTTTCCATTGCTCTTGCTATGTCTCTCAGTATCTTTTATGTGTTTAAATGTGTTTCTATTGTTTTAAAAGTGTGTTTAAAGACCTTAAAATGCCTTTAAAAGTACAGTATAAAAACATGCCTAGTGTTTATTTAAATAGGGTATTTCTATTTCACGGATTTTCACTTATTGCGGGTGGGTCTGGAACGTAACCCCCGCAATGGAGGGGGGTTTACTGTATACCATACCAGGCCACAAAGCACAGGGGTTTACCTTGGCAGGGGGCACCTTTTATCGGGTTGAGGCCATGATTCTGTCAGGCCAGTTAAGTTCCTCCACCCCAAACTCGCTCATCCATGTCTTTATGGACCTTGTTTGTGCACTGGTGCACAGTTATGTTGAAACAGGAAGGGGCCATCCCCAAACTGTTCCCACAAAGTTTTTTTGGGGGGAAAAAAAGTGTTTCTTTGTTTCTGTTATAAAATTTTGTAAATAAGTAAGTTTTCTCCTTCACTGATGGACACTGATGAGGCTACACTGACAGGCACTGATGAGGTGGCATTAATGGGCACTAATGAGGTGGCACTAATAAGGTGGCACTGATGGGCACTGATGAGGAGGCACTAATATGCAGCACTGATAGGCAGCACTGATATGCAGGACTGATGGGCACTGATATGCAGCACTGATGGGCACTGATAAGCGGCACTGACAGGCACTGATAAGCAGCACAGATGGGCAATGATAGGTGGCACTTATGGGCACTAAAGAGCAATGATGGGCACTGATGGGTGGCTTTGATGGGCACTGATAGGCAGCACTTATGAGAAGGCACTGACAGGCATTACTGATGGGCTCTCATTGGCATCTGTGATGGGTACTAACAGGCATTACTGATAGGCATTGATTGGCATTTGTTATGGGCACTGATTGGCATGTGTGATGGACACTGATTGGCAACTGGGGTGGGAACTTCTGATGGGGGCTGCGCTGATATTCAATGCGCTGATTATCAGCACAGACCCCCCCACTGTCAGGAGAGCTGCTGATTGTCTCTTTTCTACTCATGCCTTGTCAGCGTGAACTGACATTAACCGGTAATTCCTGGTTACTGCTGTGATCAACTGTGATTGGTTACAGCTGATCACGTGGTAAAGAGCCTACGTCATAAGCTCTTTACCGAGATCAGAGATGCAGTGTGTCGGAGCGACACACCGCACCACCGATCACCGCCAGGGGCGAGCGGCTTATCCTGCTGGATGTCATATGACACCCAGTTAGGATAACTGATCCCCTGCCCGGCCGTCATTCTACCATAAGTCGGCGGGATGTGGGTAATGTTCATGTTCGTGTAAAGGCAGGCATACCAATACTTTTGGTAATATAGTGTATACTGTTTCCCTTTATTACTAATTCTCTGAAATCATGGGGAAACATTTTAAGGTGGTTAAAAATTCTTTGTAAGTGTCATAGGCCCTGAAAACATGGGGAGAAGCCAAGAAAGAAATAATTAGGAATTATTACTACTTCTATGGGTGAAGAATTTAAAATAAAACAATTCATGTAATACTCACTATAATGGAATTGAGAATGGAGAACAGACTGTGCAGGGACATTTTTTCTTTTATAAGCAAAATAAATATGACAGATCATTAACAGATCACTTCATAATGCTTTCATCTCCAGTAAATGAATAATTTCTAATCATTAAAATATAAACTGTACATTAAAATAGAACAACCCTGAACATGATTTACAAACTCTTTAAATCTTCACCACAGCCAGATAATTGACTTCTAAGATTTGTCCTAATCAAACACAAGGTAGAAGTGAAAGTCGGTAGCATTACTTCCAATTAGCACAGTGACACTTGTGCCGGAGATGATTAGTGTCGCGGTTTTTTGCCTTCTCAGCAATTACACTGAGGAATGTGCGTCAATAAGAAGAGAAACCATCTCCCCAGCATTCTGATAGTGATGAGAGTTCAGAAAAAATAGGACACAAGGCATGTTATTCTCTTCCAGTAATTCTTCGAATGAAGGAAATTTCTGTTCTAAAAGAGATGTTGCCAAAATTAGATGTGCTAGATATAAACTCAAATTAAGATGCTTTCAACTATAGAGTTTAAGTAGAACAGAACACTCTATAGAATTTCCTCACACATCACCACTTGTTTGAATCAGAAGGGGATTTAGGACTATAACCATATGAAAATATTGTAGTATTTATTGTAGTATTTAATATATATATATATATTTTTTTGTAGTAATGAACTGGGCATGTACAGTTTGCTAGAAAATTACTCATAAGTAACCCCCAAACATTATATATGTTTTTTTAGCAGACACCCTAGGGAATAAAATGACGGTCACTGCAACTTTTTTTCTTGCACGGTATTTGCGCAATAATTTTTCAAACGCCTTATTTTTGAAAAAAAAATGGTTTCATGAACTAAAAAATAACAAAACAGTAAAGTTAGCCCAATTTTTTTGTAAAATATGAAAGATGATGTTACGCCAAGTAAATAGATACCTAACTTGTCACGCTTTAAAATTGTGCAAACTCATGGAATGGCGCCAAACTTCGGTACTTAATTTTTTTTACAGGTTACCAGGTTAGAGTTACAGAGGAGGTCTAGTGCTAGAATTGTTGCACACGCTCTAGCGCACACGGCGATACCTCACATATGTGGCTTGAACGGCGTTTACATATGTGGGCGGGACTTACATGTGCATTTGCTTCTGATCGTGAGCTACCGGGGACAGGGGCGTTTAAAATTTTTCTTTTATTATTATTTTTTAAATTTTTTTACTTAATTTTTTTTATTTTTACACTTTTTTTTTATTTTTTGATCACTTTTATTCCTATTACAAGGAATGTAAACATCCCTTGTAATAGGAATGGTGTGTCACAGGTCCTCTTTATGGAGAGATGTGGGGTCAATAAGACCCCACATCTCTCCTCCAGGCTGGAAAGCATGAGATTGTGAAAAAAAATTCACCGATCTCATGCATACTAGCCGCAATGGCAGCTTTGTTTACTTCTGAGGACCCGGGCGTGACGTCATCACATCGTGCCCGGGCCTCCGATGGTCATAGAGATCACCAGACATCTCTATGCTTCACCTCCGGCGCCGGACGATTCATTCTCCGGGCCCCCGATGGCATGGGAGAGCCCGGAGAAGCACCGGATGGCGGCAGGAGGGGGGGATGTCCCCTCCTGCCGCCTATAAGAACGATCAAGCGGTGGAACTGCCACTATGATCATTCTTATGGTGCGCAGAATCGCCGGCCCAAGACAAGGATATCTGAATGATGCCTCTAGCTGCAAGCATCATTCAGATATCCCCCCACAAGGCCCAGGACGTCATATGACGTCCACCCAGGATGGGAGATCCCATCTGTGGATGTCATATTACTATGGGCAGGTAGGGAAGTGGTTAAGTTGGAAATAGGGCAAGGCCACAGCTTTATTGAACTTTTCAAAAGTACAACTTTCCAAATGTACCAAACAATGCCAGTCACAGTATACCATGAACACCCATAAAACATAAACTCACATGGTCTAAGAGGCCTGTCCTTACCATCAGTGCCAGACAGGCATTAGCCTGACCCCAGAATTTACCATACAACAATGCCATTCACAGTATACCGTGGGCACCCATAAACATAAACTCGCATAGTCTAAGAGGCCTGTCCTTACCATCAGTGCCAGACAGGCATTAGACTGACCCCAGAATTTAACTTGAGGGCATAGCCCATAAAGCAACATCAATTGCTGGCAAAGTCAAAACCGCCAATAAAGCTGTGACAAAACATCACAACGGGTGGGAGGGTGGTCAGCTCTTGTGACAGCTGATTCTCCTCAGAGCAGTTGGATGTGCCTCAGCATAGCCTTCTCCTAGAGTTCAGGCTCCATCCAGTCCCCTCAGGTCTTTGTAGCCAATCCCAAGGGAGCTACTTAACTTCCCTTTTAGGTTTACACCCACAGCGATACCATGCTTCCAGCAGTCAAGGCTCCCTTTCCCTAAAGGCGGTTCAAGGGGCCTTCATTATAACAAATTCACATTTGTTAGCATTAACATAGTCGTTTTTGTTTTTCTGAGTCCCCCATAATATAGTTTAATTACCTTTTGATCCTACCAGAACATCCATTATCCCACTGCAAGGTAGAATTTTTGGATTTTCTGGAGTTCAGACTTTAAGCGTTTTTGTTTTTTTCAGTTCAATAAGTGCTCAGAAATACTTGTTGATCCTACCAGAAATCCAGTGTTGCCCTGTGCATTCCGCAATGTTATCTTATCCAGTGTTAACAGCAATGCCCATTTCAGCTTAATAGACCAAAAATAAAATAAAAAACATATTATCCCAGATAGCATACAATTGCGCTGCAAGTTTGAAAATGACTTGCTGAGCTATTGTTAGACTTGCCAGGCTTCACAAGTTTGTTGCACAATTGCAGCAATGACTAGTGATGAGCCGAACACCCCCGGGTTCGGTTCGCACCAGAACCCGCGAACGGACCGAAAGTTCGCACGAACATTAGAACCCTATTAAATACAATGGATGCGAACGTTCGGATTCTAAAGTGCTAATTATAATGACTATTATCCATGTTATTGTCCGAAACAGAGTTTGGGAACCCGGGTTGTGCACCAGGGGACATGTATCAATGCAAAAAGAAGTTTTAAAAACGGACGTTTTCCGGGAGCAGTCATTTTAATGATGCATAAAGTGAAAAAAAAAAAGTCAAATATTCCTTTAAATATTGTACCTGGGGGGTGTCTAAAGTATGCCTGTGACGTGCCACGTGTTTCCCGTGTTTAGAACTGTCCCTGCACAAAATTACATTTCTAAAGGAAAAAAAGCCATTTAAAACTGCTTGCGGCTTTAATGCAATGTCTGGTCCCGGTAATATGGATGAAAATCTTTAGGAAAAATGGCATAGCTACCCCATCAACCCCCCCCCCCCCCCTACCCCAGCCCATTACCAGCCCCTTTGGGTCTTGTATGGATATTAAGGGGAACCCCGCACACAAAATAAAAAGGCCCTATATACTCTGAACAGCCGTATACAGGCGGTGCATACAAGACAGGGACTGTAGGTTTGTTCTTATGTAGAATCTGTTTGTAATTTTGAACAGCTGCATTGTTTAAGTGTAGCTCCATGCCAAATTCCTTTTTTTTAGCTTTTTGGAAAACATAGGGAACGGTTATCACCCCTGTCACATTTTTTTTGCTGTCTGTGCCCCTGTTCAGAACATTTCACCTCACTTTGCGTCCCAGTGACAACTGTTTTTGAAATGTGGTGTTTTTCTTGAAACAAGGATTGTTGATAAAGCATCAGTAGAGAGGAGACACCTTTCTCCCATATTAATTCTTACAGGAGAGAATTTTCCTTCCAAGGGGTAGATTTCCTCTCACTTCCTGTTGTCTTCTTCTGTTTGCAAGTAGGAGTCGTTTGTAAGTTTGATGTTTGAAAGTAGGGACCTGCCGTATATACTCTGCAGAAATTGGCCCCTTAGGTGTTGGTGTTGGCACAACACTGTAAGCACTCACAGTTACTCTTGGTGGGTGCTGGAACGCCCTGCTGTCAACTATTATATCAGGAATTGTAATAACATATAATTGTTGATCAGTGGTAGTAAAAATTGGGCCTTTGATGGTGGTGCTGGTGCCACAACACTGTAAGGCCTGACAGTTACTCTTGGTGGGCGCAGCAATGGGCCCTGCTGTGAATTATTCGATCAATAATTATAATTGCATGCCCCTGTTGAACAGGGGCTGAAAAATTGGGCCTTTGGTGGTGGTGGTGGTGGTGATGGTGGTGCTGGTGCCACAACACTGTAAGGCCTCACAGTTAGTCTTGGTGGGCGCAGCAATGGGCCCTGCTGTGAATTATTAGATCAATAATTATAATTACATGCCCCTGTTGAACAGGGGCAGAAAAATTGGGCCTTAGGCACTGGTGGCACAACACTGCAACCCCTCACAGATACTGTACTTGGAGCACAGCAATGAGGACTGTTGCAAAGTATTGCATCCAAAATTTTAATTACACGCCCCTGTTAAACAGGGGCTGAAAAATTGGGCCTTAGGCACTGGTGGCACAACACTCCAACCCCTCACAGATACTGTACTTGGAGCACAGCAATGAGGACTGTTGCAAAGTATTGCATCCAAAATTTTAATTACACGCCCCTGTTAAACAGGGGCTGAAAAATTGGGCCTTAGCCACTGGTGGCGTCACCCATAAACCAAAATGATCTTCCAAGCTATCATCATTAATCGTATCATTGAGGAGGAGGAGGAGGATAGCCAGTAGGGTTGTCCCGATACCACTTTTTTAGGACCGAGTACAAGTACCGATACTTTTTTTCATGTACTCGCCGATACCGATTGCCGATACTTTTTTTTTAATGTCATGTGACAGTTTTCAAACCACAATACAGACTAATGATATCTTCTTTATAATTATGAGGAACTCTAACTCAAGACATTATAAAAGAATAAAAAACTGTTTTATTTGCTTGTCACGCAGTAATAAAAAAAACTCAAAGAATTTTCACAGAACATGTTGATAAATACAAAAAATATATATTTTACAACATCAAAATATATTAATAACAACAATAAATAACAAATGTAAAACCAACCAACCAAAAGTGCAAAACAGTAAACAACCATAACAGTGCATTGTTAATCATGGGGAACAGTATGGGTTGGATTAAAGGCAATATAGCTAATAGAATTATTATTTCTCAAAAGTTAGTGGCAAGTTGTTTTTAAGGAATAAAAGCATCTCTGCATGTTCAGCCATAAGCCTGTTTCTGCTATCAGTAAGGACGTTAGACGCTAAGCTGAACAGTCTTTCACTTTCCACACTACTGCATGGGGCAGAAAGAAATTTTTGGGCCATTTTAGCCAGAGTTGGAAATCTGACTTTATGAACTGCCCAGTACTTCAGGGGTTTCTCTGAACGAGGTACAGTGATCTCTCCCAGGTAAGCTTCCAGCTGTATAGTAGCAGCTTTTGGAGCACTGCTCTCAGACGTAGCTGAACCTTCACCAGCAATTTCAGCAAATACACTGTCCAGACTGGTACCTGGCTGGTCACGGTGAGGTCTTTTGGAAGCTGGTTCTTCATGTTCCTCAGACACAATTGTCTCTTCAGAAATGTTTTGCTGCAGTTCCAGTATTAACATTTCTTTTGCCTCCCTGGAAGTGTCTGAATTACAAAAAAATCTATCTTTATACCTAGAATTAAGAAAAAAATAAACCATGAATCAAATCAATGCAGCATATTCGTTATGTGAAGAAAAAATGTACATTTTATAGCAGAAAAATTAACATTACCTTGGATCGAGTAAAGTTGCGATACAGTAAAGTGGGTTTCGCTCAGTATCAGAGAAGCGCTTCCGCAAAGCAGCAAGCAAAGTGCTCTTCATTGTTTTGATACCATGGTCGTCATCCACTTTTGATAACACTTTCTGCAACATGGGAGAAAAAGAAACCCTGGACTGCCGCACTCTGTATAGACAGTTATTTATTCCAAAATTTCAGGTAAAAAATCCAAATTCAAAATAAATCCATAAATCCAAAACAACAAATGCAGATGGTGTGCATGCAGGGAAGGGTGGCTAACGCGTTTCACGTCACGAATTGACGCTTACTCATAGCTAACTTTCTGCAACACTGTGACTGCAGGAATGACATCAGAGGCAAACGCATCTGAACAACTCACTTGGCGAGTCATCTCTTCAAAGGGAGCCAAGATATTGATCAACTTTTCTATCAGATTCCACTGGTTTGCAGTAATGGTGGCAGGGAGCTCATGTTCAGACACATACACTCCAAGGGCCCGTTTCTGCTCAAATAGAGACTTCAGCATGTAAAATGTGCTGTTCCAACTAGTCTGCACGTCTTGCTGGAGTCTTCTTACTGGCTGACCAAGCTGTATTTGGATGTCCTGCAGCCGAGAGTATGCCAGGTTAGAGTGCTTGAAGTGGCCAATTATTCTGTGCCCGACTCCCACAGCATCTGCAATGCTGCGCTGTGATAAAAGTCCCTCTGAGACAGCAAGCTGCAGTGTATGTGCAACACATGAGATACTAGGAAGTCCAGCATCTTCCATACCTTTTACCATGTTTTTAGCATTGTCCCGGACCACAACATGAACAGAACTTTTGGGAATCGCCCAAGTCTGAAGCATTTCCTCAAGAATGTTCGCTATTACTTGACCGGTGTGGGAGCCTTCAAATTTCGTAGCATGGAGCATGACCTGATGCAACGAGAATTCGCCATCTATCCACTGCGCCGTTAAACTGATGAGAGAGAGAGGACTCACACTACTGCTCCAGATGTCTGTGGTGAAGCTAATTGCCTTGATGTCCTTCTGCAACATGATAGTAATGTGCGTTTTAACCGTGCTGTGGATCTTTGGTAAGAGGACGTCTGTAATGTAATGGCGACTGGGAATGTCATACTTCGGCTCCAACACATTAAGAAATCTCTTCAAACCCATGTTCTCAACAATTGAAAGCGGTTGATCATCCAGAATAATAAATTGGGTGAGCGCGTCTGTTATCTTTACAGCTCTGGGGTTGTCTCTTGACAGCTTTTCTCTTCTGGCAAAAGTTTGCTGCAAAGTTGGCTGCTGACTCATTACTGAGTGCTGAGTATTACTGCTCGTGCTGGCGGTAAATTCTCCATGTTCAATTTTATGTTTTAGCTTCAAATGTTTTATCAGATTACTGGTATTGTAAGAGCTGATTTTTGTACCTCCTCTGGATAATTTTGCAGAACAAAGTTTGCAGTCTGCCATCCGTGGGTTGTCCTCATTAATTTTAAAATACTTCCACACAGCTGACATTCTGCTGGTGTCTGTGCAGTGTGCACTGAAAAACTCTGATAATTTGCGCGACCTTGGGTGAAAAAAGCAAAATAAAAAATTAAGCATCCATTGTTTAATTACTTCTATATCGGGCACTCTCACCCCCTCTTCCTGCCCAGGCCAATTTTCAGCTTTCAGCTTTGTCACACTTTGAGTGACAATTGCGCAATGCGCAGTCATGCTACACCGTACTTTTATTTGGTATAATTTTTTTTCACACAAATAGAGCTTCTTTGGTGGTATTCATTTTATTTAATCACTGCTGTGTTTTATTTATTTTTTTGTTAACAAAAAAAAAAAAACCTTTCTTAGGTTCCAGGAAAAGGGGAAAGCTGCGCCAAGTAAATGAAAGATTAAGTATATGATGAAGGTTTGAGGCTGAGCAAATAAATAGTCCATATGAAGAACCAGTCCTCCTTAAATGGCACCACAGTGACTCCATGTCCCTTACATTGGAGATCAGTGGGAAGAATGTTCCTTACATTGGTGGTCAGTGGGAAGAATGCCCCTTACATTGGTGGTCAGAAGGAAGAATGCCCCTTACATTGGTGGTCAGTGGGTAGAATGCCCCTTACATTGGTGGTCAGAAGGAAGATTGCTCCAGTCCTTACATTGATGATCAGTGGGAAGAATGCTCCTTACATTGGTGGTCAGAAGGAAGAATGCTCCTTACATTGGTGGTCAGAAGGAAGAATGCTCCTTACATTGGTGGTCAGAAGGAAGAATGCCCCTTACATTGGTGGTCAGAAGGAAGAATGCTCCAGTCCTTACATTGATGATCAGTGGGAAGAATGCTCCTTACATTGGTGGTCAGTGTGAAAAATGCTCCTTACATTGGTGGTCAGAAGGAAGAATGTCCCTTACATTGGTGGTCAGTGGGAAGAATGCTCCTATTTTATTATCTGCGAGTTGGAATTTAATCACTGCTGAAGAAACACCTGGCAACCTTGAGGAACCTCTATTTTTTCACATTAAATGACTGGATTTTACAGTTCTATTAAAGCGGAGTTCCACCCAAATTTGGAACTTCCGCTTTATCCACTCCTCGCCCCCTTACATGCCACATTTGGCATGTCGTTTTTTTTTGGGGGGGAGTGGTGTCTTCAGTCGGAGTGGGACTTCCTGTCCCACTTCCTCCTTCCGCCCTGTGGTCGCCTAGGCGATACGTCATATCGCCCTGTGGCGGCCCCTCCCTCTAGGTGATCACCTGGGACGTGACAGGTCCCAGGCGATCGCCTTTCCACTCAGAGAGCGCTGCGCCGTTCGCTAATGCGCAGTGAGTGCCCGGCCATGAAGCCGAAAGCTGTCACAGCCGGGTGCCCACACTATGAATGGAGGCGCCGGCGGAGAAGGGGGGAGAGGAGCGGCGCATCGCTGGACAGTGGAACAGGTAAGTGTATATTTATTAAAAGCCAGCAGCTACACTTTTTGTAGCTGCTGACTTTTATTAAACATAAAGGCTGGAACTCCCCTTTAAGCACTATAGGTGCAATACAGAATAGCTGTCAGTGGGTGGCACTGCAGTTCAGGTGATTCCAGGGAAGAAGACCCCCCCCCCCGCCCGCCCAAGATGAGCTCACATCCTGCCCACCTGAATAGTTAGTTCTTATTCATTAGAGAGCCCCCCCCCCCCCCCGCCGCCATTCTTAGTGGTTAATTAATGGCTTATCTAAACTCCCCCCCTCCAACATCGAAAAAACAGGCAGGAGAGTCAGGGCACAGGACACAGAGCACAGAGTCAGGGCACATCCAGCAAAATAGGAGGGTGACCACTGACCAGCACAAAGACAGGCAAGGAGACCTTTGGATCGTAACAGGGGAGGGAGGAAGGAAAAGAAGTGTGTGTATGTCACCCCGCTCTCCGCCCCCTGCCCCGCTCTCCGCCCGCTCTCCACCCCCTCTCCACCCCCTCTCTCATCAGTCGGACTCATTCAGGAGCATTTGTGTGCAAGTTGCAACTGTCACCAATTAAATTTAAAAATGTACTTGCCCGCCTGTAGAATCCTCTGCTCTCCGCTCTGCTCTGGTCTCCGCCTCGCTATGCTCCCGGCTCTGGTCTCCGCCTCGCTATCCTCCCCGCTCTGGTCTCCGCCCCGCTCCCCGCCCCGCTCTCCACCCACTCCCACTCTCTCAAAGTATCGGACTGGGCATCGGGAGCATTTGCGCGAGTACAAGTACTTGCGCAAATGCTTGGTATCGGTCCCGATACCGATACTAGTATCGGTATCGGGACAACCCTAATAGCCAGTCAACATAACAGCACAGGCACTCAGCATCAGCATCAGTCTTGAAGGGATGTGACATTTTAAAATCAATTAGTCTGTTATATCAGCATCAGGTGTGTGGTAGCTGGTGGTGATCCAAGACTGGTTCATCTTGATGAAAGTCAGTCGATCAACCGAGTCGGTGGACAGGCGCACCCTGTGATCCGTGACAAATCCTCCAGCAGCACTGAATGTGCGTTCTGAAAGAACGCTGGATGCAGGACAGGCCAGTAGCTCAATTGCATACTGTGCAAGCTCTGGACAGTGATCCATCCTCAAGACCCAGTAAGCCAGAGGATTTTCGGTGGGGAAGGTGTCCAAGTCTGACCTTGCCCCTAGGTATTCCTGGACCATGTATATCAGACGCTGGCGATGGTTGCTGGAACCGATCATACTTTGGGGCTGCGGACTAAAGAATTGTCTGAACGCATCGGTCAGACGGCCACCTTCCCCACCGCTCCTTCTTTGACTGCCCGAAGCCTCAGCAACTCGTTGTCCAGGACCAGGAGTTTGTAACCTCCCAGTCTCTGGGAACGCGTTGCACAGACCTTTCTGCAAGGCCTCCCGGAGTTGTCTCATCCTCTGCTCCCTCTGCGACGGTAAGATAAGGTCCGCAACCTTACCCTTGTACCGTGGATCAAGGAGAGTGGCCAGCCAGTAATGGTCCCTCTCCTTGATCCGAAGAATACGAGGATCCTTCCGCAGACTTTGCAGGATGAGGGAGGCCATGCAGCGTAGGTTAGCTGAGGCATTCAGTCCGGAGTCCTCTGGGTCACTAAGGACGACATGATCCGCAGCCACCTCCTCCCAGCCACGTACAAGTCCACTGGTTTCTTGGGACTGTAAATCATCCCTAAAAGACTGCTGCTGATGATGCTGAGTGCCAGCCTCCACCTCCATGCTGACACAATCCTCCTCCTCCTCCTCCTCCTCTTCCTGTGCGATGGGTGGGACAGAAGGAACACTGTCTGGGTAAAGGGGGCCTTGAGAGGCAAGGAAGTCCTCCTCTTCCTGCCTCTGTTCTGCCTCAAGTGCCCTGTCCATTATTCCACGCAGCGTGTGCTCCAACAGGTGGACAAGAGGTACAGTGTCACTGATGCATGCACTGTCACTGCTCACCATCCTCGTGTCCTCCTCAAATGGTGCCAGGACAGTGCATGCATCCCTGATCATGCCCCACTGGCGTGGTGAAAAAAACCCGAGCTCCCCTGACCCTGTCCTGGTGCCGTAGTCGCACAGGTACTCATTGATGGCCCTCTGCTGCGTGTGCAGCCGCTGCAGCATGGCCAACGTTGAGTTCCACCTGGTGGGCATGTCACATATAAGGCGGTTCTTGGGCAGGTTCAACTCCTTTTGCAGCTCAGCCAGGCGAGCACTGGCATTATAAGATCTGCGGAAATGCACACAGACTTTCCTGGCCTGCCTCAGGACATCCTGTAAGCCCGGGTACCTGCCCAAGAACCGCTGCACCACCAGGTTAAGGACGTGAGCCATACAGGGCACATGGGTCAGTTGTCCCTGTCGGAGGGCGGAGAGGAGGTTGGTGCCATTGTCGCAAACCACCATTCCTGGCTTAAGCTGGCGTGGCGTCAACCACCTCTCGGCCTGCCCCTGCAGAGCAGACAGGACCTCTGCCCCAGTGTGGCTCCTGTCCCCCAAACACACCAGCGCAAGCACGGCATGGCATCTTTTTGCCTGCGTACTTGCGTAGCCCCTTGAACGCCTACGGAGCACCGCTGGTTCCGAGGACAAACCACAGGAAGAGGCCATGGAGGAAGAAGAAGAGGAGGGGGTGGAGGAGAGAGGTGTGTCACAACCAGTAGTAGCATTTTGGAGGCGTGGCAGTGGAACAACCTCCAACACTACTGCACCTTGTCCTGCATCCTTCCCAGCTGCCAAAAGAGTGACCCAATGGGCCGTGAAAGAAAGGTAACGTCCCTGTCCATGCCTGCTGGACCATGAGTCAGCGGTAATATGCAGCTTACCGCTGACCGCCCTGTCCAGCGAGGCCAAGACATTGCCTTCCACATGCCTGTAGAGAGCCGGAATCGCCTTCCGTGCGAAAAAGTGGCGTTTGGGAACCTGCCACTGAGGAACCGCACATTGCACAAACTCACGGAAGGGGGCCGAGTCTACCAACTGAAAAGGCAGCAGTTGAAGCGCTAGCAATTTAGCCAAGCTAGCATTCAACCGCTGGGCATGTGGATGGCTGGGAGTGAACTTCTTTCGACGGTCCAGCAGCTGGGGCAGGGAAATTTGCCTGCTAGAATCGGACGTTGGTGTACTGCTAGCAGAGTGCCCGCAAGTACTTGGCTGTGACACACCTAATTCTACACCTTCATTCCTCTCAGAGCAGGTTTCAGAGAGGACTGAAGGTATACTGGGGTTGGAGATCCCAGCTGATGCGGTGCAAGAAGAGGTCAGCTTTGTTCTTTGGTGTGGGTCTTTAAGGTAGGCTTGCCAACGAGCTGCATGGCAGGTCAACATATGTCTGATCAAGCATGTGGTGCCCAAGCGGCTGATGTTTTGGCCACGCGATATACGCTTGAGACATATGTTGCAAACAGCAGCTGTGCGATCTGATGCACTCGCCTCAAAAAAGGCCCACACCAAAGAACTTTTTGAATGACGGGCAGAGGCAGCGCCCTGCACAGGCGGAGCTCTGCGGTGTGATTCCGTCGGTGTGCTGCCCATACGCTGGCCACTCAAGGGCATCCTGCCTCGTTGGAGATGTGCCTCCTCCTCATCCTCCTCCTCCTCCTCTCTCCTATTAGGCACCCACGTGGAGTCAGTGACCTCATCATCCCCTCCCTCCTCATCACTGGAGCCAATCTGGCAGTATGCTGCAGCTGCTGGAGCATGACTGCCAGATTGGTGTCCTTCTTGAGCATCCCCTCTCTCTGCTCTCACGCTACTGCCTTCCTCTAGCTGGGTATCATCATCAGATCCTTCGAAACGCTGGGCATCCTCCTGGAGCATGTACCCAACACTGTGCTCAAACAGTTCGGGGGACTCCTCAGGAGGAGGACATGGTGGGTCTAGGGAAGGATTGACTAATGAAGATAATGATACCAGAGAAGAGGACGCTTTGGCAGCTGCTTTGCCAGTACCCTGAGCCTGGGTGAGAGAGGATGAGGAGGATGAGGTGGGCTTGGTCATCCACTCTACCAAGTCTTCGGCATGATGTGGCTCAACATGTCCAGCTGCCGAAAAGAAGGACAAGCGTGTCCCATGGCCATGTGCTGATGACAATGCACCGCGTCCACGACCAGCACTGTTGCCCCCAGACACAGAGCCTGCTTGCCCTCTTTTTTTGCCTCCTGACTGTCTGCCTCTCCTTGTTTGCCTTCCAGACATTTTAATGGATGGCCTGCAGGGAGATGGGAAAAAGAGCAATAAGGGCTACCTTCAGGTGTATACTGTGCAGGAGGCTTAGCAACAATGACACTGACACTGTCCCCTGCCTATCCTTCTCTGTCCCTAAACTCAAGGATTAAAAAAATGGAACAGCAAAATTGGTTTAGAACAGAATAGCACACTGTCAGTTTCACTCACTGTACCTCTCTGTCCCTAAACTCAAGGATTTCAAATATGGTTCAGCAAAATTGGTTTAGAACAGAATAGCACACTGACACTTTCCCTCACTGTCCTACTCTGTCCCTCCCTACAAACAAGATTTAGCACAGTATAGCACACTGATAGTTTCCACGAGTGTCCTTCTCTGTCCCTAAACTCAAGGATTTCAAATATGGAACAGCAAAATTGGTTTAGAACAGAATAGCACACTGACACTTTCCCTCACTGTCCTACTCTGTCCCTCCCTACAAACAAGATTTAGCACAGAATAGCACACTGATAGTTTACACGAGTGTCCTTCTCTGTCCCTAAACTCAAGGATTTCAAATATGGAACAACAAAATTGGTTTAGAACAGAATAGCACACTGTCAGTTTCACTCACTGTACCTCTCTGTCCCTAAACTCAAGGATTTCAAATATGGTTCAGCAAAATTGGTTTAGAACAGAATAGCACACTGACACTTTCCCTCACTGTCCTACTCTGTCCCTCCCTACAAACAAGATTTAGCACAGAATAGCACACTGATAGTTTACACGAGTGTCCTTCTCTGTCCCTAAACTCAAGGATTTCAAATATGGAACAACAAAATTGGTTTAGAACAGAATAGCACACTGTCAGTTTCACTCACTGTACCTCTCTGTCCCTAAACTCAAGGATTTCAAATATGGTTCAGCAAAATTGGTTTAGAACAGAATAGCACACTGACACTTTCCCTCACTGTCCTACTCTGTCCCTCCCTACAAACAAGATTTAGCACAGAATAGCACACTGATAGTTTCCACGAGTGTCCTTCTCTGTCCCTAAACTCAAGGATTTCAAATATGGAACAGCAAAATTGGTTTAGAACAGAATAGCACACTGTCAGTTTCACTCACTGTACCTCTCTGTCCCTAAACTCAAGGATTTCAAATATGGTTCAGCAAAATTGGTTTAGAACAGAATAGCACACTGACACTTTCCCTCACTGTCCTACTCTGTCCCTCCCTACAAACAAGATTTAGCACAGAATAGCACACTGATAGTTTACACGAGTGTCCTTCTCTGTCCCTAAACTCAAGGATTTCAAATATGGAACAGCAAAATTGGTTTAGAACAGAATAGCACACTGTCAGTTTCACTCACTGTACCTCTCTGTCCCTAAACTCAAGGATTTCAAATATGGAACAGCAAAATTGGTTTAGAACAGAATAGCACACTGACACTTTCCCTCA
Source organism: Rana muscosa (assembly GCA_029206835.1). Classification (NCBI taxonomy): domain Eukaryota; kingdom Metazoa; phylum Chordata; class Amphibia; order Anura; family Ranidae; genus Rana; species Rana muscosa. Next base: position 841,513,381 of record CM055122.1, read on the forward strand.
CTGTCCTACTCTGTCCCTCCCTACAAACAAGATTTAGCACAGAATAGCACACTGATAGTTTACACGAGTGTCCTTCTCTGTCCCTACAAACAAGATTTAGCACAGAATAGCACACTGACACTTTCCCTCACTGTACCTCTCTGTCCCTAAACTCAAGGATTTCAAATATGGTTCAGCAAGATTGGTTTAGAACAGAATAGCACACTGTCAGTTTCACTCACTGTCCTACTCTGTCCCTACAAACAAGATTTAGCACAGAATAGCACACTGACACTTTCCCTCACTGTACCTCTCTGTCCCTAAACTCAAGGATTGAAAATATGGTTCAGCAAGATTGGTTTAGAACAGAATAGCACACTGACACTTTCCCTCACTGTACCTCTCTGTCCCTACAAACAAGGTTTAGCACAGAATAACACACTGACACTCTCCCTACCTATCCTTATTTGTCCCTAAACACAAGGAATCCAGGATTAGTAAAGGAAAAAAATGACACTGTCCCTGCCTATGCTTCTCTTTCCCTGCTCCGGAACACACTACACAAGGCCGCCGTGCTGGCGGCCTTTTATAGTGTGGGGCGTGTACTAAACCCCCTCAGCAATAATTGGCCACAGGCATCCTGTCTGTGGCCAATCATTGCTCTCCTCGCTGCCGGCGCTGTGATTGGCCAAGCATGCAGGGTCACAGTGCATGCTTGGCCAATCACAGCGCCTGGATGACACTGCGATGGCGTAGTGCATTGTGGGCCGTTCGCGTCACTCGAATTTGGCGCGAACGGCCCAAATCGTTCGATCTTCGTCGAACGATCGAACAGCCGATGTTCGAGTCGAACGTATGTTCGACTCGAACACGAAGCTCATCCCTAGCAATGACTCCAGATCAACTTTATTTTGCAAACATTCTGCCAGTCTGCTGCAAGTTCTGGTCTGTTGTGCAATAGTCATCCAACCACAGGGGTCACTGTGGCTTAATTTTCATGCTGTAAACTTGCAGAGCTCTTGCTGTAGACTCACCGCTGGAGCTTCGCTCTTGCTCAAGACTTGCCACTCAAATTTGCTACATATTGGAAAAGTGTCAACTAGAACTTGTGCTTCAAGTGCCCTGCAAGTGTACAACTTGCCAGTAAAAATGATCAGCAAGTTAACAGATTTACAATTCAACACTGCCACAATATTGAGGCAAGGTATCCTTGCTATATGGGATGGAGAGTGGAGATATTCTGTAGTCCACATCAGGAGCAAGTAACCTAGAGCGACAACTCTCCTCCTGTATACTGTAGATCCAGAACAGCAAGTAAGCATTAGGAAGTGAAAAGTGCTACTGGCAGTATCATCAGGTAACAATAAATATCAAAATAAAACTAAAACAGGCACCACATCTAAGGACTGCTAATTACAATAATGACATCTGATGAACTCCAAACTAAGTAAAGAGAATGTGGGTTATGCTGAGCCCAGTTTACCCTCTTTTCTCCAAAATGGAGTCAGGGGCAGACAATTAAACCCTATTCACACCATGCAGGTACAATGGAGAGTGCAGGCATGTACATGACTTAGGAGAGGTATGATGGTCCCACCCTCCTATCCTTCTGAAGCAGATTCCAGTGAACAGTAAGGCCCCGTTCACACCTATGCGAATTGGTTGCGGCTTACACCGCATCCAATTTGCATAACATTATAAAATACATTGATTTTAATGAGGCTGGTTCACATATGTGCGATGCATTCGCACTGCGCATTGCCCAAAAAAGTGTGCGTTTTCTAGGCATTGCGGTGCTGCTCAGGTGCGAATTCAGGCCCATTATCTTCTATGGGAACGCATCTGATTCGCAGATGTGTTCAGTTCTCAACAGGATATCTCTCCTTCTCCTCACTACACTTCCCCCTCCCCCTCCTCTCTCCCAAGTCACCAAATTCGCAGCTAAAATGGAGATGATCTGCTGAACAGCTCTCTTTGCAAAGATAAGAGCTGGAATTTGCACCGCACAAGTGTGAACCCAGCCAGTAACCCAGCCTTAAACCTATCAAGCTTATGTAGGATTGCTGCCCTCTCCACCTGCTTGCTAATTAGCCCATATATTTGCTACATTATACTAAAACTGCAGAGTTGCTGGGACTTGTGGTATACATCCTTCAGACTTCGGAAGTTATAATTAATGTTTGTACATCCAATTTGGATTTCTAATGCAAATCCCTGGACTTCTGTGTTGAAAGTGAGTGGGGTCTTAAAAAGTGTATAGTAGTAGTTTCATATTTCCCTTAAATTATTGTTTAAAGAACTATTATTCAATTTGTGAGTGGTATTTTTTGCAAGAGTAAAGATTATAATTTGATACTGGATATCTGTGTATTATACTGGAAGGTGTAATAATTGCAGTTTGTTTACAAGACTTATTTTGACTCATATGGGATATTATCCAGAACCTTTCAAGGAGTACAAACAATAATTGGTGTTGGCAACGTCTACAATACAGTGTGGCAGGCTCCCTTCTGGGAACGGGGGAGTGTCTGCCATATGGTGTCTTTTCTCCTAATATATGATTATGAGGATAGTTTAACATTCATTTAAATATATTAACCAGCTTCCAATGCCCTATGTCCTAAAACAATGCATATATTTTAATTAAGTAGACATACAATGCCTTGAAAAAGTATTTGTAGCGCCCTGCCCCCGATGATTGGGGCGCTATTGTAAATTTAGGGGGTGTCTGAACCAATAGTTGGGCTCAGACTTGTGTAATTATATTAACATTGCCTCTGTCTGGGTTATGGAGGTACCTGATAGCATTTTCTCCTGTTGTCTGAAGGTGGTGGTACCACCTCAGGCCCATGTTGGAACACAGGCAGACCATGGTGTATTGGGTGTCCCTTCTCGGCAGCTGTTCAGTGGGAGTGGTGCCCCGCTGTGCATGCTGGGGAGGGATACTTAAGGGGCAGATGCCATTGGGGTTCGCTCGTTCCTGGGGACCCATTGGTCCTGTGGGTGAGCCTCGTGGCCCGTATGGCACGGGGTGCGTGTGTTCTGGTCCTGGGCACCTTCAGCCCGAGGCCGCATCGCTGCTTGTAGTCCCGGCTCTGCTGGCTGAGGCCTATGTTTCAAGAAAAGGATCCCAAGCTGCCCACCTACGGGAAGCCTACTGTTTTAGAAAAGGAGACCAGGGGAGGATCAGTGCTACACGTGGGGGCTCGAGTCCGGGATTTGCGGTTACCTCTCGCAAGTGGATTGATTTCTATGTGTTTGGAAAAGTCGGCCATTGAGGAAATTGGACTGTGTTTTTGGAACGAGAGAGGGGGTTAAGGGGTACAAGAACTGTTCTTTTTCTAACTGTGTAGTTCGTGGGTGGATCCAAAAGAAGAAAAGCCAGCGAGTAACGTGCAGGAAGAGAAAAAGGGGAGGAGTTCCCACCACCTGCGTGCTACATGTGGGAATATTGGCGCCAAGGAGCAGAGAGAGATTGGATCAAGTGAGAGGAGCAACATTTCTACATTTCCATGGACCTCAACCTTATCGGGACCCCGGATGTTCCCAGTGCCTACTACCATGGACATTGCTCTGCTTACAGCCCCACTCACGGATACAGGGATCCGGCTCAAGCCCTGGGGCCGTTTCACTTTGTATACTTGCCGAGATGCGGAGGCCCTGAGCATACTCTGCCCTAGATGCGGTGGACTGGCCATGCAGTTACGGCCATTCGGACGATGTTTGTCCTGTGGGGAATTTCTGTTTAAGGTGGACCAGCCCACCGAATCACCCCAGGCCTACCGGGTCAATTGTGTCACAGGCGTTGTTACTTCGGAGGAAGACGCCTATGCCCATACAGTCGAAACACACGCGCATCGCATTGGTTGCCACGGATGTGACCGAGGAGGACGTCTCTGCCGCTGCAGAGCCATCGGCGGACACCGCAGCGGACGCTTCCTCCGCCACTACAGAAGTCCATATCCCATCAGCAAAACGGAAGGTGGGATATGTCAAGGCCTCCCACGGCCTTGGTTGAAGCCTGCCCCAGCACTTGCCGGAACCGGACTTTAAAAGTCAGAAAATGCTTGATAGGTCCACGTCAGGAGACTGTAAGGAGGCTGGGGGAAAAGTGTCTGAAAATGCCAGGAATTACCTGCCTGCTGAAGAGGTAGATTCCTCAGATATTGACTCATCATCCGATGTTGGGGATGATGTGGAGATAGACGAGATCTTCCTCGCAAAGGGATGGGACAAGAAGAAAAATATTGTTTCAACCCGCAGCCTTCGAGAGGGATAGCCCATGAGCTCTGGGGAAACCAAACCCCAGGTGGAAGTCCCCACTATAACAGAAAAGGCTATCGTTGTGATAAATGAGAGACTTTCACCGGAGCCTACTACGGTTTTGGTCCGGAGGTCCCCGGATTCTTATGTGATACCTGGAGCAGGAGACCCTGCGACCCTGCCTAAGATTGCTCGCCTACAGCGGATCCTCATGAAAAGAGTGGCTGATGAGTATGGCTTGGAGTACCCCTACGTACCCAAGGAAATATTATTTGAAATTGAGGCCTGTCGTGAACGGTGGTACAAGGAAGCTATTTGGAACTACCTCAAAGTGCCCAAGCCATACAGATACTTTGCCTGCTCAGCTGCCATGACTGCTAGGTTCAAATGTTGCCGCAGGGACTGGAACTATGGTCGGCACATCCGCGCTGACCGAGTTGTGATTTTCTGTTCAAAGAGAGATGATGTGACTTATTCTGTGACAACTCTGGACAAGCAGTGGAAGTCAGTTACCCTCCCAGATCCAACGTTTTACCTTTAAAAATTTGAAGACAGGAGTTTTTTTTTTTTTGCTTTTATATCCTGTCTCTGCACGGATAAACCGTGCCCTGGATTAAGGTGACTCTGCCCTCTGCTAAAGAGGATGTCTGCTCTAAAGGGGGAAAAGACGGAGAGTATGTTTGTTTTTTCCTTCTCTCCGGAAAAAAGGACAGTTTTTCCTCTGAGCGGACTTTGGGGTAGTTAGTTAGAGTGTTGTGGTAAGAAGATGCCACGCTCAACAGTGGGATGTTCAGTGTGTTGTGTTGCAAATCCCTGCGCAAGAATTTTTTTTTTTTGGTGAGACTCTGCTAACACTAGGTGGCAGTGGTCTGCAGGAATGAAGAGACTTTAACGACGATATGGCACTTAGGGAAATTTTATGCTAGGCTTAGCATTAAAAACTTTATAGAAGGAAACTGTCTCCTCTCGGGGAAACAGTCCGCTTCTTTAGTGAGTTAGGATGTTTTTTTTATTAGGCTTGTTGTTTGTGATTTCTTGCAGGTACCAGAAGCTACTATCAAGACCACTGGAGAATGGGGTGGGATAGATAGTCAGTGATGGGTGGATTGTATATTTGAACGTGAAATTTAAATGTCTTCTTTGTAAAATGTAATGTTATTCTGTGTGTTCTCTCTTTTCTTTTCTTTCTCCCCTCCCAAAATTTTTTGGTTCAGGTACCAAGTTCAAATAGTTTTTTTTTAATAATTAGTAAATCAACAGCCTTCAGGATTGAAGGATTTTGATTTCCCCAGCCACTGGGGACAGTGTCTTTTTAAGGAGGGGGTGTGTGTAGCGCCCTCCCCAATATTTGGGGGCGCTGTGTACATATTTAGGGGTAGTCTGAGCTAGTAGTTGGGCTCAGATCAATTGATTATTCATTATTGCTTCTGCTCTGGGTGTGATGCTGCCTGGCAGTAGTGTTCCCTGTTGCCTGTAGGTGGCACTGTCAGCGCCTGCATAGGTTGAACCACAGGGGGTATCACAGCACCTTAGGTGTCCTCTCTCGGCAACTTACAGTGGGCGTGGTCTACCTGCTGTGCATGCTGGGAGGGGGTACATAAGGGGCAGACGCCATTGGGGTTTGCTCATTCCTGGGGACCCATTGGTCCTGTGCGTGCGCCTCGTGGCCCGTATGGCACGGGGTGCGTGTGTTCTGGTCATGGGCACCTTCAGCCCGAGGCCGCATCGCTGCTTGTAGGCCCGGCTCTGCTGGCTGAGGCCTATGTTTCAAGAAAAGGATCCCAAGCTGCCCACCTACGGGAAGCCCACTGTTAGGAAAGGAGACCAGGGGAGGATCAGTCCCATAGGAGACTAGCGACGGTACTGCTGTCACGGCAAGAGGCCTGGAAACTCGCCTAAAGAGGGATCCATAATCAGAAGCCTGCAATACGCCAATCTGGCCTAACGGTTCTCTTCATTATTGTCTGGCTGGGAGGATCAGGACTCTAATCCTGTGGCAGGGGATTTCCTGATCGTATCCATAATACAAAAATAAAAGATTGATTTGTGCTGCATTCCGGCTGCTAGGACCACTAAATGGGACTATCCGGGTGAGCAATACCCACTTAGGCTTGAGTGGCGACGAGTGCTATTTTAGTGTTGCGTGCCTGAACCTTCCCCTGTGTGTTATTTTTCTCTCGTGTCCTACTCTTCCTCTAAATTTTCCTCAGCAAGAGAAAAATAAAGCCTGACTGTTTTGGGTTTTACATTGTGTGGACATTGGCCTTTCTGAACACTCTTCTCACACCCTGACAACGGAAGCCATGGAGGTAATTCGCAGACCCAAACAAAACCAGCAGCTCTCTTAACTGGGGGTAGTGCTACATATATATACACTTTCTCATTATTTTAACTGTAGATATCTAGTGTACTAAGCACTTTACTTTACATAGACTTTTACAGCTAAAAGTATCATTCGCTTTCTCATCTACTATTGTAGGTAGCCATGCTCATACACCTAGGAAACTTTTAAGAGAGATAAACAAATATTGGGGGAATATGGATGTTCCTGGTACCACCAAAGATGCCACATACAATGATTAAAAATCTATTTACTTGAAATCTTGATAGGAAACGTTTAAGGACCATGTTCAGTAAAACTGGAGATGGGTGTACCTTGTTATATATAGGATAGAGTGCAAGTTTACCTTGGAGTTCATCTGGTTATGTCTGTCAATGTCTCTTTCTGCACAGTAATTGAACTTACTGTAAATGTAAGTCAGTTTGTCTTCATCTTTAATTGCTTGAGGTTTGCATTACCCATCAGTCACTATGCATATTTTAGACTCTGTTTATTATTGTATGTGTCTCCATTCATTTTTATGTCACTCCACATCCATCAAAGTCTTGTTAGTTTCATCAATCTGTGATAGTCTGGGTCCTTTAAGGAATCTTTGAGGCAAGGATAGGCTCATTACTTAATATTACTTGGCTCTAATGCTACCCGAGTCCCTGTCCTAGAACAAGTATGTAGGTCATGATTTCTGACTTCACTTGCTACATGCTTGTTTCAGGCTAGGGGCTCAGAATGTAATGAGACTAGAAACAGCCAGGCAACTACTATTTTAAGAAGTAGATTGGGAAAATTATCCCACATATTTTTCTTAGTGCAGGTTTCCTTGTTTTTGTTTAGGTGTGTTATATGAAACAGTATACCACCTGCTATAAATCTTTAAGAATGGTAACATTTACATTGGAGTTCTTTATAAATGTTTTTAACTTGTACCTTATCCTATTCGACTGTACAGTGGAACCTCAGATTACGAGCATAATCCGTTCCATTAGAATGCTCGTAATCCAAAGTACTTGCATATCAAAGCGAGTTTCCCCATTGAAGTCAATGGAAACGAAAATAATTAGTTCCAAATTGACTTCAATGGGATGCAATACCGCATGCGGCCAGAGGCGGGGGGCACCGGAGAGCCTCGGAAATGGCCGAAAAGGGCCAAGGACACTTCGGCTGACCTCGGCAAACCTCAGAAAGACGTCCTACCCGAGATTTGCTGAGGTCAGCCGTGCTGTCCTCGGGTCTTTCCGTGCATTTACGAACGGAGCAGATCGGCTGCGATTGGCTACGTTCCGCTCTGCTCAGCTCCGGCGCCCCCCCACCTCAGGCCAAAAGCGGTACTGCCCACCGCTTTGGCCTGAATCATGCTCGTTTTGCAAGACAATACTCGCAAATCGAGTTACGATTTTTTAAAATACAGTGCTCGTATTGCGAAACGCTCGTTAACCGCGTTACTCGCAATCCGAGGTTCCACTGTACTTTTAAGTGATTTCTAATATCTTTAATATCTTTAATCAGTGGGTACATTATCCAATAGATGACAAAGGTTTTATTTTGTCAACTTAGACATTTGGGGGCAAGTTTATAGTTGAAATATAGACCAAGTTTATATTACTAAATTATTATTTATATTGTCTTTATCTACACTTCATATTTTGAATAAATCGATGTTAGGATAATCTGAATCTGTGTGTTATCTTCTTGTTTCCCTATAGTCACATATAAATTAATTCCTCAGCATTTACTGCATATTAACATAAATTTATCAGTCCAGGTATACCCTAACGGGGCTATATCTTAAAGTGGTTGTAAACCACTGAAATTAAAAATGAACATAGCATATCCTTCTATAGTGTGTACTTGCATTAATCCAAAACACCTAGTGTGATTTCTGTCTCCTGCCTCCTTCCTCTGCTATCTGCAATTACTCAGATTATGCCAACATCAAGGGATTCAGGGGACACCCCCACTCCCCCCAGACACACAACAGGTGATTGACAGCCTCAGCTGTGCATATTTCCCTATGAGACTGTGTAGAGGGGGATCTGTCCATTCCTTCCACACTGGTCTCAGATTATACGGTACTCTGCTCCCTGCTCTGTGCTGTCCGTTGCAGTATGAGACATTGCCCCCTTCCTCCTATAGCTCAGAAATGCTGTGTAGTTTGTATACTTTTTTTTTTTTTCTTATGTAAGAATGCAATTCACAATAAGAGTGGTCACAACATTTTGCGAATAAAACAAGATAATATTAACAATGTACACTTTATTAGTACAGCTTAGTGATGAGCTAGCAGCGCTGGGTCCAGGGGAGAATGGTAAGAAGCACTTGGATGGATGGCGGTTGGTCCAGTAGTTAGGAGATAGAGGAAAATGGGGGAGGCCTCAGTCAATAGATTACAAAACATATTACGGTTTAAGTGGGGGGTAAGACATCAATGGGGGGGTCATTGGTTAATAATATAGTTTGGTACCACTGGGCGTATTGGAAACATTGTACTATAGATTGTTGAATACCTAAGGCCAAGGTTTAAATATAGGCTTCCCAAAATATTCTGTACTTTAAATAGCTCTGTAGAAGAGAAGACTGCAGATAAACAGGTGCCACTTTTGTAGGAGGATTTGTTTAATCTCTGTGTATCATCTAAGGCTAGTCACTTCTGAGGGTATATGGGTTTACAACGACCATCAGGATTTCAATAACTCTAGTTGCCCAGGCAAAGAAAACAAGTTAAAACTGTAGCTTTCCTAGTTGAAAAGGTATCTCCTACACTACATAACCACATTATGCTTAACATAACCTGCAAAATAAGCCCTTAAAGTGGTTCTAAAGGTTCTAGGTTTTTTCTAGGTAAAAAATCCTTCTCTGTGCAGCAGCCCCCCTAATACTTACCTGAGCCCCATCTCGATCCAGCAATGTGCACAAGAGCCTTGGCTCTTCAGAGACTCTTCCTCCTAACTGGCCAGTGAGCCAATGAGGAGAGAAAGGGGGCGGGCCGAGTTAGGGCTCTGTGTGTGAATGGACACGCCATGGCTCAGGTACGAGCTTGCTTGGGTGTCCTCATTGCAAGCTGCTTGAGCTGGGGGGGGGGGGGTGTTCGGCAGGAGGGAGGGGCCAAGAGCACCTGCGAGGAACTCAAGAAGAGGAAGATCGGGGGTGCTCTGTGCAACACCACCAGAGCAGGTAAGTATGACATATTTGTTATGTTTGTTATTTTAAAAAAAAACTTTAATATCACTTTAACACTTAAAGAGGAACTCCACTCCGGCCTGACTTTCCCCCTTTTCATGACCCCCTACCTTTGTTTTTGGGTTCTCATAAAAAATATACCTGCCTAGGCAACCCAACCTCAATGACGCGCGCAGCTCCACCCTTCCTGCCTGCTCTGTGAATGGGCTCCTGCAGCCTCCTGGAATATGTGACAAGGTTATCCCAGGGGTCTGCTGGAGCATGATTGACGCGAGATTCTGGCCTAGGCCAGAATGGTGGTGGGGGTATGGTAACCATAGCAAAAAAATGTAAAAACACAAGCAAAATCCCCCCACACACACGAAAAACAGCTAATATTGTGAAGTTGGAGGTGGAGGCAGAGCATGCAGAGACCCTAACAAGCCAGAGCTGAAACAGGACTCTCCTCATCTGACACTCTTTGGAATCATCCAAGTTTGTAAATGTTAGCCATTTTATAGTTACATAGTTACATAGTAGGTGAGGTTGAAAAAAGACACAAGTCCATCAAGTCCAACCTATGTGTGTGATTATATGTCAGTATTACATTGTATATCCCTGTATGTTGTGGTCGTTCAGGTGCTTATCTAATAATTAAAATTAACTCCCTTCCACTGAAAAGTTTCATTCCTATTGTGGGGTCACCAGTATGGTCAGTGGTGGCCCGTCCATAGGGGGCCCCCGGATGCCGCCCCTAACCCCCCCCCCCCCCTCCAGTAGTCACAAGAAAAAAAAATTAAACGGCCCCGTTAAGAATTTCTTTTTTTTAAATGTCCTTTTGCTAAATGCACTATGTGGCGCCAGCCACGTGCATTATGGGAAGCGCCACGTCAATGCAATCACAAGATTGCAGACACGGCACTTCATTTGCGGGCTTTTGTCCCGCCTTGTCGCTCATAGTATCTACTACTACGGCCAGGCAGTTTGATTGACATCTGAGTTAGATCATGATGTCACTTCCTGTTTTCTCTCTCTCATTGTGCCTGAGAGAGAGAAAACAGGAAGTATGAGGAGCGGACTCCTCCATGGCCGATGCCAGTGGAAGAAGACACAAGGAGAGGAAACCACACAGATAGGTAAGTCCCGCTGTGTGATTTATCTCTTGGCGTTCGGCGGCAACCCCCCACTTATCAACTGTAATGTGAATGTCATATTCGGAATCCCCCCCTGCTTTTCTCTGCTCCAGGGCTGCCCCTTCATTGAAACTGTGTAAGGGTAAGGGTAATTGTGTAATTGATGGGACAGGCTGCAATTGATGGGACAGAGGCTGCATTTGATGGGACAGGCTGCAATTGATGGGACAGGCTGCAATTAATGGGACAGAGGCTGCAATTGATGGGACAGAGGCTGCAATTGATGGGACAGAGGCTGCAATTGATGGGACAGAGGCTGCATTTGATGGGACAGGCTGCAATTGATGGGACAGGCTGCAATTGATGGGACAGGCTGCAATTGATGGGACAGAGGCTGCAATTGATGGGACAGAGGCTGCAATTGATGGGACAGAGGCTGCAATTGATGGGACAGGCTGCAATTGATGGGACAGAGGCTGCAATTGATGGGACAGAGGCTGCAATTGATGGGACAGGCTGCAATTGATGGGACAGGCTGCAATTAATGGGACAGAGGCTGCAATTGATGGGACAGAGGCTGCAATTGATGGGACAGAGGCTGCAATTGATGGGACAGAGGCTGCAATTGATGGGACAGGCTGCAATTGATGGGAGAGAGGCTGCAATTGATGGGACAGAGGCTGCAATTGATGGAACAGGCTTTCTGTAGAGCTTTCTGTAGAGCAACAATTCTTTTTTTTCAGATCCTCAGAGAGTTCTTTGCCATGAAGTGCCATGTTGAACTTCCAGTGACCAGTATAAGAGAGTGAGAGGGATAACACCAAATTTAACACACCTGCTCCCCATTCACACCTGAGACCGTGTAACACTAACGAACCCTAGTTGAGAAACCCTGCACCAGACTGTTATTTTTTTTCTTACAGACAATGATACTGGCCACTCTTTATCCTACTAACCACAAATTCCCTAGCATCCCACCTCCCATAGACACCAATGCCAGGCCATTCTTCCTCCCACAGCCAATGACAACCTTTAAAGCCGCACCCAATGTTCAGCACATTGCAGCCATGCCTACATTTCACTGTGGTAAACTGAGTAGATCGTATTTTCTCTCTGCATCAATGTGTTCTTTTTTCTCAAGTTTAAGGTTGGAAGGTGTGCTCTACAAGCAGTGAGATTGTAACTGTATAGTTTAAGTGTGTGTAAAAAATCAGCTCAGGTTAGTGGTGGCTTGTACTTCTTGTTGTCATCTCCACTATGTGTGCTCCTCAGAAGGGGTACTTTTAGTTCCAGTCATTTGGCAATTATCATCTGGTTTAAGTAACTTCTTTTTGTCACTCATTATGTATTTGATAACTATATTTCACTTAGTGTCCTGAAAAATTAAAGAATTCTAATGAAATCCTTAACATTCCAACTGTCAAGTTAAATCAATCCATTTAAAAGAATGTGAAATCACTTTTAGATGGCACATATTTTATGTGTCTAGATAGCTCACAAGGTGACAGAATATTCTATAGAAGTGTTGCTCTGACAGTAATTTGAACTTGACTCTTTTGGGTATCTCAAGTTTTTTTAAAAACATTGTGGAAAACCTTACATATGAGTAAACTGTTTTCTTGCACATACAATGACTGTAGGGTGGTGAATTTACATTGTAAAGTATTTGTGCAGGTCAGGCTTAGTATCATTGCCAAACAGTAAGGAATGTAAGGAATCTGTACTAGCTAAACAAAGTTGTGCTTAATAACCTTTTCAATACATGGTGTTTCTGGAACAATCTTCAAAAGCATGTCATGCATGATTCTCTTTAAAATAACAAATAGCCTTGTACATAATAAAAATGCACATGGAAGCTAGGAACACAAAAAGAGTTTGCTGTTCTGGACCAAGATTACAGCGGGGCTGGGAGGGTATTTGGCAAGGGTTCCATTCTTTCTGGGACCCCTTGTTGCTGATGTAGGAAAGGAGGTGGCACTTACACAAGGTTATTCCTAAGCATGGGGCAAGGTGAACAGATGGGGCCCTCTAGAAGCACAGGACAAGGTTTTTACTTTGCTTGGTGTTCCCTCTACTGATTGCTGTCATGTACACAATTTTTCACACACGTGTTTAATGCCCATTATTAGAAGTTTAAAAAAGAATCCAAAACTATATATTTTCTGAAAGAAGAGGACCTATAGAATAAAAATATCACAGTTTAAATTTGTTATGTCACACAATATATAAAATAAAGAGTGCCACTTAAAAGGTGAATGCACAATGGTTTTATTTTGGCGTTTCGACTTGGTACAAGCTCGTCTTCCTCAGGACAGCTTGTGCCTCGTCAAAACATTGAAATAAAACCTTCATTGTGCATTGTACATTCACCTTTTAAGACCCGTGAATGCCGCTCTATATGTTGGATTATATGCACTACAGTCTTTGCTGCGCACCTTGGCCCATTTTTTATCTCTGATATGTGTACAGTGGCAACCATTGGACATCACACAATATGTATGTAGCCCTCCTTTGGTTGAGAGAGGATTATGAGAACTGGCCCTTCCCAAACAGGATATTGCACAATACCTGTATGTAAATAAGAGAACCAGAAAAAATAAATAAATAAGAGAACACAACCTTCGCTTAGTGGAAGAGTGGGGTTGATAATACAGTTGGTAGTGCCTCTACCCAGGATAGAGCCTCTGTGAGAAGAGGGGATTCCCTCCCTGGTAAATTAAAGTGGAGTTCGACCCAAAAGTGGAACTTCCGCATATCTGATTCCTCCCCCCTCCATTGCCACATTTGTCATCTTTTGGGGGGAAGGGGGGGGAGTAGGTACTTTTTTTTGACAGGTACCCCGTCCCCACTTCCATCAGACCCCGCCACAGTGAGGTACGTCAGAAGTCCGGCCCCCCTCTTGCTCCCTCCTCCTTCCTCTGCTGCCAGGCCAGTAAGAGAGCGCGCTTCACAGTAGTAGGGATGGGAGTAGTAGGTATGCGCAGTAGGGACCCGGCTTCACTGCCGGGGTCCCTTACCAGCAATGGCGGTGGCAGCACCCGACAGCCGATGGGAACATCGGCTGGGGTGCCGACATCGCTGGATTCCAGGACAGGTAAGTGTCCTACTATTAAAAGTCTGCAGCTACAGTATGTGTAGCTGCTGACTTTTAGTTTTTTTTTGGGGGGGGGGGGGGCGGAACACCGCTGTAATCAGTAATCTAAACAAAGTAATTGGGAGTGGAAGAACTACTGCAAACAGCATATGATATTAACCATAAGCATATAAAGTGCCTTGAAAAAGTATTCAAACTCCTTGAAATGTTCCACATTTTGTCATCCTACAACCAAAAACTTAAATATTTTTTATTGGGATTTTATGAGAAATACCAACACAAAGTGTCACATAAATAAGAAGTGGAAGGAAAATGATAAATGGCTTTAATTTTTTTTTACAAATAAATATCTGAAAAGTGTGGCATGCATTTATATTCAGCCCCCTTTACTCCCCAGATAGCAAGGATAACTTGTTGAATTGTAAGTCTGTTAACTTGCTGCACATTTTCACTGGCAAGATGTACACTTGGTGTTGGTGTGCAGTTCCCTGTGGCCTACAGGTGGCGCTGTTGCCGTAGGCCAGGGTTGAACCACTGATACAAGGCTGTGCCTTTTTTGTCCCCTCTCAGCAGTAGTACAGCGGGGCGGGGAACCTGCTGTGCCTGTCGGGAGAGGGTATAAAAAGGGGCGGCCATCTTCCATTGTGGTCTTCGTCCACGCCCAGGTACCTTCAACCTGGGTGTGTGGTTCATCCGCGCCCAGGCGCCTTCGGCCTGGGTGGGCGTGAGGAGGGTTATCTCCGGGTGCCCTAGGCCCGGAGGTGGAGTTCCTGTTCCATCCCAGACACCTTCTGTCTGGGGTGAGGTACTATTTTGAAGGCCCGGGGCCCAGCGACCTTCGGCTGGGGTTCGCTGAGGATCGAGAGCTCCCAGTGTGCCGCCTTGCGAGGGGACACGTATCTGAGATGAGGAGGCCAGGGAGGTAACCCTTTCCGAAGACCCAGCGCAGAGTCGTGGTGACGGTGAGGGCCTCTGGTAACTCTCCGGAGGGATGGTTTTCTCCTTGACATGGGCCAAATACTTTAAGAAGGTAGTTCACCAGGTCAGTGGCAGTGACCCTACTCGCTTCAAGTCAGTGGCAGTGACTTCATAGGGCAAGGCCCTATTCACCAGGTCAGTGGCAGTGACCCGTTCTACAAGTCAGTGGCAGTGACTTCTATTCACCAGGTCTGTGGCAGAGTCTGTGACAGAGATCGTGCGCCAAAACTGTTTGTGAAACGTAAACAGTCTGAAGAAATCATTTGAGTTTGTGCCTGGACCTCCTCCCACCTAAGCTGTCCTGTGTCTTGTTCCAACCTGTCTGCTGTTAAAGAGACTATTTATTATCCAGTGTGAAATAAATATAGACGTTGGACTTTCAGTTGGTGTGGACAGTTACATTACTGGGGAGAAATAAGGACTTGCATCTATTCAAGGTAGAGGTGAGAATCATCCTCAGGAGGATTCAACTCCAGCCGCAGGCAGGCCCGAAAACTAACACCGCTCAACCTCCTCACACAGGAGGGTACGGGCTTGTGGTGCGGTGTGCCTCTCTCTGCCTGCGAGGAGCCTAATTAAATGCAGGTAAAGACAGGGGTCTGTGCGCTACACATTATACAAAAAAATTGGGCTAACTTTACTGTTTATTTTTTTTTTTAAATCATTAATGTGTATTTTTTTCAAAAAATCTGCATTTGAAAGAGCACTGCGCAAATACAGTGTGACATAAAATATTGCAACAACCACCATTTTATTCTCTAGGGTCTCTGCTAAAAATATATATATAATGTTTGGGGGTTCTAAGTAATTTTCTACTTAAAAATTATGATTTTAACTTGAAACCAACACGTGTCAGAAAAAGGTTTAGTCTTTAAGTGGTTAAACTTCCCACATATACAGACTGAAATTCATTCCTTTGATCTAAAGAATAAAATGTTACAATGTTTACAGTTAGCTCAGTGGCTAAGGAATGTTGTGAAACCTGGCAGACTGCCTTTTTTTTTTGACAGCTGCCGGCTTGAGCAGAGAACTCTGCATAAAATCCGGAAAATGCTTTGTTAAGATCGCAAGGGGGAAAGAATTGCGATCTTGATTCCTAAAGAATAATCCTGCAGCTCTGCATACTATAAATAACATTAAGGCTTCATGCCCACAGACGTTTTTAACAGCTGCGTTTTTTACAGCTTAAAAACGCCTGTCCTTGTTATTGTACATTTTTTTTTTTTTTTGAGAAAAAACAAACAAAAATAAAACGTCGGAGCTAAAAAACGCGACCGCGCGTCAGTGCGCGTTTTTGAGCGTTTTTTGACGCTCGCGTTTTTTTCTGCCTAACTCCGACGCTGAGGAACGCACTGGTCCTGGCTTTTTTTACAGCTTAAAAACGTCTATGCTGTTTGCAGATCAAAAACGTCTAGGTGGGCATGAAGCTATAGACTAACATGGACAGGCGTTTTTAAGCTGTAAAAAACGCTCAAAAACGCAGCTGTAAAAACGTCCGTGGGCATGAGGCCTGTTCTTATTTTGTGGCCTCATGCACACTGGATGTTTTTACAGCTGTTGTTGACTTCAGGCATTTTTTTCTGCAGACAGTAAACTCCCCAGCATATTATCCTAGGTGTCCATGCACACATAGGCTGTTATCAGCATTTTTTGTCAGGGGCGTTTTCTGGCTGGAAAAATCCCCCCACAACTAGTGGGTTTTAAGAGGAGTTTTTAAGCTGTAAAAACACTCTATTGATAAAAGCTTAAAAACGCTGAAAAACATGGCTATTCAGCATTTATCAGCGTTTTTTAGCCATAAGCTTTTCTGGGAGTATAGTTTTGCAAAAAAAAAAAAAAAGCTAAAAAATGCAACAGATAAAAAACACTGAAAAACACTACTGTGAAAACGCTGCAAAACTCATTCTACAGCTATAGTTTGCTACTGGCGTTTTTATCAACATTTGGCAGAAAATGGTTAATTCAGGATCATACTGGACCAGGAAATATGAAAATATGAGTAATTTTCTCAGTATCTTCTACTTTGTTGAATGTGGTGAATCATCTTTGAAAGCTTTTGGTTGCCTTGGTAATGTGAAATAGGCTTTACTAGTGGAGTGTAATAAACCTGAATCATTAGGCTATGTCCACACAATGCTAAGTGCGCAGTGCTTCATTATTCTATAAGAGATCTTTAGGCTCAAGGTTGTGTATTACTCAGTTCTAAAGTAATGAGGCTTAAATCAAATTATTCTTGTAGAAAAGTCCAGTGTGTGAAGTCAGGTGTTGCCATGCAATATTTACCTCATTATGGCCAACCAGAGAATGGCTTCTACAGGCGTGATCATATGTCTTTCCTTCCAAGAAAGCAAAAGCAACATGAATTAAAATGAAGACATCATGGATTGTGTATAAAAGCAGATGGTATAAAACGTGAAAACTTGTAATGTGAAATCTATGGAAAAATAAAGAATTTATAAAAAAGAAAGAAAGCCATAAAAAGTCCAGTTTGCAGTTTGCCAGAAGCCATGTTAGGGACACAGCAAACATGTGGAAGAAGGTGCTCTGGTCAGAAGAGACCTAAATTTAACTTTTTGACTGAAAACTAACACTGCACATCACCCCAAACACATCATCCCCACCGTGAAACATGGTGGTGGCAGCATCGTGTTGTGGGGATGCTTTTCTTCAACAGGGACAGGGAAGCTGGTCAGAGTTGATGGGAAGATGGATGGAACCAAATACAGGGAAATCTTATGCCGCGCACACACGATCATTTTTCACGTCGTGAAAAATGACATTTTTTGTTTTCAACAAGAAAAACGACCGTGTGTGGTCTTTTTGTCATTTTTCACGACGTGAAAAATGGCATTAAAAACGACGAGAAAAATTAGAACATGTTCTAAATTTTCTCGTCGTTTTTCCTGACATTTCTTCCGCGGCAGTGTTTCCCATAGGGAAACACTGCCGTGGAGCCCATAGACGATCGTTTTTCTCGTCATTTTAAAAAATGGCGAGAAAAATGACCGTGTGTGGGGAACAAGCTGTTCCCTCGTTTAAAATGTCATTATTCACGGCAGTTTTTTAACCGCCGTGAATAATGATCGTGTGTACGTGGCATAAGAAGAAAACCTGTTATGCCCCATACACACGATCGTTTTTCATGCCGTTAAAAATGCCATTAAAAAAAATGGCCATTAAAAATGATCGTGTGTAGGCTCCAGAGCATTTTTAACGACGTGAAAAACGGCCATTAAAAATTTCGAACATGCTCTCTTTTTTCACGTCGTTTTTCATGTCGTTTTTTTTAACGACGTGAAAAACGATAGTGTGTATGCTTTAACGATGTGAAAAAAACGCGCATGCTCAGAATCAAGTATGAGACAGGAGCGCTCGTTCTGGTAAAACTAGCGTTCGTAATGGAGATAGCACATTCGTCACGCAGTCACGGACTGAAAAGCACGAGACTGAAAAGAGCGAATCGTCGCTCAACAAACTTTACTAACATGAAGGGTGGCGCCATTCGAACGGAACTTCCCCTTTATAGTGCCGTCGTACGTGTTGTACGTCACTGCGCTTTGCTTGATCGTTTTTTTAAATGATCGTGTGTACGCAAGACAGGCTTGAGAGGAAACATGAAAAAAAACGACGTGAAAAACGGCAAGAAAAAAAATGGCAAGAAAAACGATCGTGTGTATGGGGCATTAGAGTCTGAAAAAAACTTGAGACTTGGGCGGAGGTTCACCTTCCAGCAGGACAAGGACCCTAAATGTACAGCCAGAGCTACAATGGAATGGTTTAGATCAAACCATATTCATGTGTTAGAATGGCCCAGTCAAAGTCCAGACCTAAATCTGATTGAGAATCTGTGGCAAGACTTGAAAATTGCTGTTCACAGACATTCTCTATCCAATCTAACAGAGCTTTGCAAAGAAGAATGGGCAAAAATGTTACTCTCTAGATGTGCAAAGCTGGTAGAGACGTCCCCAAAAAGACTTGCAGCTGTAATTGCAGTAAAAGGTGGTTCTACAAAGTATTGACTCAGGGGGGCTGAATATATTTGCACACCCATTTTTTCAGATATTTATTTGTAAACAAATATGGAAAACCATTTATCATTTTCCTTCCACTTCACAATTATGTGCCACTTTGTGTTGGTCTATCACATAAAATCCCAATAAAATACATTTATGCTTTTGGTTGTAACGTGACAAAATGTGGGAAATTTAAAGGGGTATGAATACTTCTTCAAGGCATTGTATATATGGCTAAATGTGTCCATTCGCTGCAGTCCAAAGAGGAGGAGAGAGTCACATCTGCACACCACCCTGCCCCCAGCAAGCACATAGGGGTGGCCAAATGGGCACTGAACTACCCAGAGAGGACAGAACCGCAGCCCCAGTCGAGCACTTCCTCAGACTGCACGGACACTGGCCAGTAAGCAGCCTGCCACAGCATGTTTATCAATTTATGTTAAGCTGTTTAGCATCTTTGGTGTTTTATGATTGTTGGAAAGTTTTTAACCACTTGCCGACC
This sequence comes from Rana muscosa, assembly GCA_029206835.1. NCBI lineage: Eukaryota > Metazoa > Chordata > Amphibia > Anura > Ranidae > Rana > Rana muscosa. The sequence goes on from CM055122.1 coordinate 841,532,837, forward strand.
GCCGCACGCAGATATACGTCGACAGAATTGCACGGACAGGCAAAAGGGCGATTATATTGTCCCCTTTAATTTGCCGCCGTGTGGTCGCGCACGCTGCCAGCGCACTCGCAACCCTGTTGCAAGCTCCATGACCGCGCCCGTGGGACCCGCGGACCCGATCGCCACCAGTGTCCCGCGATCAGGTCACAGAGCTGAAGAACGGGGAGAGGTAAGTGTAAACAAACCTTTCCCCGTTCTTCCTAGTGAGAGTGTCACTGATCGTCTGATCCCTGTCATAGGGAACGACGATCAGTGATGTCACACATCAAGCCACGCCCCACACAGTAAGAATCACTCATGAGGTCACACTTAACCCCTTCAGCGCCCCCTACAGGTTAACCCCATTCATTGCCAGTGTCATTTTCACAGTAATCAGTGCATTTTTATAGCACTGATCACTGTAAAAATTACAATGGTCCCAAAATGGTGTCAAAAGTGTCCAATGTGTCCGCCATAATGTCGCAGTCACGATAAAAATCGCTGATCGCCGTCATAACTAGTAAAAAAAAATATTAATAAAAATGCCATAAAACAGTCCCCTATTTTGTAGAAGCTATAACTTTTGCGCAAACCAATCAATAAACGCTTATTGCGTTTTTTTTTTAACCAAAAATATGTAGAAGAATACGTATCGGCCTAAACTGAGGAGAAAAAAATTGTTTTTTATATATTTTTTGGGGATATTTATTATAGCAAAAAGTAAAAAATATTGAATTTTTTTCAAAATTGTCGCTCTATTTTTGTTTATAGCGCAAAAAATAAAAACCGCAGAGGTGATCAAATACCACCAAAAGAAATCTCTATTTGTGGGAAAAAAAGGACGTCAATTTTGTTTGGGAGCCACGTCGCATGACCGCGCAATTGTCAGTTAAAGCGACGCAGTGCCGAATCGCAAAAAGTGGCCTCGTCTTTAACCAGCCAAAATGGTCCGGGGCTGAAGTGGTTAAAGAACATTTTGCATGGTCACCTGACCTAAGAACCGTTTTTACTTATATGTAATAAAGTTGTTTTTCTACTTTTAAACAGTTGATTTAATTGTATTCCCCCACAGTCAACTATACAACAAGTAAAGTCCTACATTGCCAAGTAGGAAATGTTCCCCTCAATATTCTTTTCTTGTGAATATACACAATAATACCATAACCAAAGAAAATTAAAAATTACAATATTCACATAAGGAAGAATGTGAAACAGTGGCAAAAATAAAGTATTCGATTGGTAATAAGCAATAGCACCAGAGAGTGACCCTTATATTGGGGGAAGGTCCTGTCCAATCTATCACATTTTCCCCTTTTTACATGGCTTGTTGTCGCCATATTGGTTTGGATTTCTTCCTTTTCGGATTGGAAATACGGACCAGTGGTGCTGTCGGCATAAGGAAGGAGGTGTCTTGCAGATCCTGACTGTTCCTTGGGTCCACAGAGTGGACAAAGCTTTGTTGATCCACCACCGTACGGTGAGCTGCGTCCACTCTGTCCGGTAAGAGCATTTACTTCTCCCCCATTGGCCCAAGGTGAAGGCACTCCCGGGTGATGTCATATATCCTATATGCCTATAAAGAAAATGTGATAGATGCACCCTTCAAACCTATTTTCAAACGATGCAGCCCTATGAACTTCTTTTCATATGCGATAAGATTGGACATTATTCTACATACTCATCTGTGACGCCTTATATGAGTTTGTCTCCACCTACATTATATTTTCATTTTTATTTTTGTTTATTATGGGTATGATCAATATTCCAGTTTAATTGTTGGTTTTTGTTGTGCACCTATACCCCATACCAATTATTTCACTGTTAGTATTCACTTACATTTTTATCACATTCATTTGTGTACACCTATTGTGTACAAACGTTTGGTTTGACACCATATTTTTATGTGCACCATTGTGCTATACATGAAGTAGGGTTTTTTACTACTTCTCTCACAGCGCCACATTATATATTTTTTATACGTTCTATATATCCTGTCTGATTTTATGTTTGGCTGCTTCATTTAGTATTTAGAGTTGGCACAGTATTATTATTATTTAATCTGCAGGGGCATGTAATTACAATTATTGATCTAATAATTCACAGCAGGGCCCATTCCTGCACCCACCAAGAGTAACTGTGAGGGCTTAAAGTGTTGTGGCAACACCACCACCAAAGGCCCAATTTTTCAGCCCCTGTTCAACAGGGACATGCAATTACAATTCTTGATCTAATAATTCACAGCAGGGCCCATTGCTGCACCCACCAAGAGTAACTCTGAGGGCTTACAGTGTTGTGTCACCAGCACCACCACCAAAGGCCCAATTTTTTATTTTCCACTATTCAACAGGGACATGTAAATATAATTCCTGATATAATAGTTGACAGCAGGGCGTTCCAGTGCCCACCAAGATTAACTGTGAGGGCTTACAGTGTTGTGGCAACACCAACACCTAAGGGGCCAATTTCTGCAGAGTATATACGGCAGGTCCCTACTTTCAAACATCCAACTTACAAACGACTCCTCCTTGCAAACGGAAGGAGACAACAGGAAGTGAGAGGAAATCTACCCCTAGGAAGGGAAATTCTCTCCTGTAAGAGTTAATATGGGAGAAAGGTGTCTCCTCTCTACTGATGCTTTATCACCAATCCTTGTTTCAATAAAAACACCACATTTCAAAAACATTTGTCATTGGGACGGAAAGTGAGGTGAACTGTTCTGAACAGGGGCACAGACAGCAAAAAAAATGTTACAGGGGTGATAACCCTTCCCTATGTTTTCCAAAAAGCTTAAAAATAGATTTTTTGGCTGGAGCTACACTTAAACAATGTACCTGTTCAAAATTAAGAAACAGATTCTACTTAAGAACAAACCTACAGTCCCTGTCTTGTATGCACCGCCTGTATACGGCTGTTCAGAGTATATAGGGCCTTTTTTATTGGGGTAGCTATGCCATTTTTCTCAATGATTTTCATCCATATTACCGGAACCAGACATTACATTAAAGCCGCAAGCAGTTTTAAATGGCTTTTTTTCCTTTAGAAATTTCATTTTGTGCAGGGACAGTTCTAAACACGGGAAACACGTGGCACTTCACAGGCATACTTTAGACACCCCCCAGGTACGATATTTAAAGGAATATTTGACTTTTTTTTTCACTTTATGCATCATTAAAATGACTGCTCCCGAAAAACGGCCATTTTTAAAACTTTGTTTTGCATTGATACATGTCCCCTGGGGCAGAACCCGGGTTCCCAAACCCTTTTTAGGACAATAACATGCATATTAGTCGTTATAATTAGCACTTTAGATTTCGAACGTTCGCATCCATTGTATTTAATAGGGTTCTAACGTTTGTGCGAACTTTCCATCCGTTCGCGGGTTCTGGTGCGAACTGAACCCGGGGGTGTTCGGCTCATCCCTAATAGTCTCTATCCGTAGTGTTTTTTTCCCTCCTCTATAGCTCTTTTCTTTTCCTACATAGTTAACCAATGGCAGCTGGTTAATTCTTGCTCAGCTTTGGCTGCTCAGTATTTCCTTCATGGCTAATTACATGGCTCATGGCTAATTACAGTCACCTGTTTTGAATAATGACTGTACACAAACCGGCTTCCAGTATATATGCTTTGGGTAATCTGACCATGTAAGCCTCTATTATGTTATATATTTGTCTGTTTGTTTGAAAATATACTGTATAATCCACCTGCCAACAGTTTTGGCTTACTATACTGTATATATATATATATATAATAATGATTCTTTACAGGCAGCTCTTTTTGGTGAAGTCCCATTGGATCTGTTTGGCAGCCCCAGCGGCCACGCCGATCCAGGGGAGGCATCCCTATCCATCTGCTGGGTTCTTTTTTGAGGTGGAAATATACTCCCACTACAGTAAATGTGATTTTATTTCCTGTGGCTGATTGCATTAAACAATTCAAGCACAGTTTGGTCAGTAGCAGCATCTATACACATCTTTTGCCTTATATGTATTGTCACATATATGTATATATATGGATTGTATTTATTTATTTGAGCATCCTTGAGAAAGAAATGAAATCCCTATATTTGGAACGCGTTGGATATCTCAATACAATATTTTGTTCCTATGGTTATAGTGTTTTGGCAACCAATAATACTGTGTTGTTATCATCTATTCAGCCGCTAGTCTTTTTATGACTGTAATTTTAAACTCGTTTGATATGTAATAAAATATTGCTTTATATATTATTTGTGTATAAGTACTTGTATTGTCTGTTGTGCCTATAAAATTCCCCCACATTTTGAAGGGTATTCTTGTTTCTAATGCTGTGACAATGGCCCCGCAGGCTAATGCCCCATACACACGATCATTTTTAATGTCATTTTTAAAACTGACGTTTTTCTTGTCATTTTTTTTCTTGTTTCCTCTCAAGCCTGTCTTGCGTACACACCATCATTTTAAAAAATGTTCAAGAAAAGCGCAGTGACGTACACCACGTACGACGGCACTATAAAGGGGAAGTTCCGTTCGAATGGCGCCACCCTTCATGTTAGTAAAGTTTGTTGAGAGACGATTCGCTCTTTTCAGTCTAGTGCTTTTCAGTCCGTTACAGCGTGACGAATGTGCTATCTCCATTACGAACGCTAGTTTTACCAGAACGAGCGCTCCCGTCTCATACTTGATTCTGAGCATGCGCATTTTTTTTCACGTCGTTAAAGCATACACACTATCGTTTTTCACGTCGTTAAAAAAAACGACATGAAAAACGACGTGAAAAAAGAGAGCATGTTCGAAATTTTTAATGCCCGTTTTTCACGTCGTTAAAAATGCTCTGGAGCATACACACGATCATTTTTAATGGCCATTTTTTTTAATGGCATTTTTAACGGCATGAAAAATGATCGTGTGTATGGGGCATAAGACTTTGTCAAACCCTTTCCTACTGACCAGTACATTGCAGCCCAAATCTGGCTTTGGAGTCCTCAAAATTAAGTCCCTCTGATCCCGGGTGTAGGTGCTTGAACGGTGTTCTTAGTGGGCAATACTGTTACTTTATGTAGGGTGTGGTAGGGATGGCCAGTGGCCTCTCACCGACTTCTAGGGTGACATTTGCCATCCAGTGACGTCCTCTCCACGATCAATCTGCAACACCAGGCTCAACAGTGTCATTTGCACAAGCCAGGAAATGTCCATACTCAGCCTCTTTACATCCCTGATACTATGGTAAACCAACCTGACAGTAGCCTGCTACAATGTGTGTGCTCCACCATTCCCTCTCTGTGACTGCCCTAAACCCAGGAACAGTCTTTCCTTTTCCTTTACTACAGAGTTCCACCCATGATGGGATTTGTAGTTCCAAAGCTAATCTAAAACACAGGCTCAGTTTCCCTGGGGACTACATTCTCCGCAAATCCTAGTCCCTCCCAGCAGGCTCTGTCCTTTCCCAGGCTGCACAGCAACAGCATTATTGCTTCCTTTGTTTTCCCAGGTGGTGGGCGGGGCTTTACTCTGGTTGCACACAGGCACACAAGTGTGTTCTCTTTCTCTTCTCACAGACAGCCCAGGAGAGGGAGATCAGCTGCTTCTTTATTTTCATTATCCTTTATTTCTGACAACTTATTAACGTACATCTATATTTTTTGAACAATCACAAAAATTTAAATGACGTAATCTACTTTTTGTTTGAAATATCAATATACTTATTTTTCTATATTTGTAATAATTGGACAAATATCAACAACATGTATTACATATGATCTGTATGTGACTAATATATATGTCCAATAAAATACTTTGACAAGGAAATATCAATATACATTTATTACAATGTTACGTTGTTTTTCTGAAATCATTTTAACAACCAGAAGAACCCCTAAGGGAACTTGTGCAACTGTTTAAAAATCTCTTCTCTAATGCCCCGTACACACGATCGTTTTTAATGTCATTTTTTAAACCAACGTTTTTCTCCTCGTTTTTTTTCATGTTTCCTCTCAAGCCTGCCTTGCGTACACACTATCATTAAAAAAAACGATCAAGCAAAGCGCAGTGACGTTCAACACGTACGACGGCACTATAAAGGGGAAGTTCCGTTCGAATGGCGCCACCCTTCATGTTAGTAAAGTTTGTTGAGCGACGATTCGCGCTTTTCAGTCCGTTACTGTGTAATGAATGTGCTATCTCCATTACGAACGCTAGTTTTACCAGAACGAGCGCTCCCGTCTCATACTTGATTCTGAGCATGCGCATTTTTTTTCACGTCGTGAAAGCATACACGCTATCGTTTTTCACGTCGTTAAAAAAAACGACATGAAAAACGACGTGAAAAAAGAGAGCATGTCCAGAATTTTTAATGGCCGTTTTTCACGTCGTTAAAAATGCTCTGGAGCCTACACACGATCATTTTTAATGGCCATTTTTTAAAATGGCATTTTTAACGGCATGAAAAACGATCGTGTGTATGGGGCATAAGCCTTTAATACCGCTTATCTTGTTTCTATTTCTTTTTCTACTATTTCCCGCAGGATTATTCAGCCTAAATATTTTTCCAATCCCTCTTGAAGCAAATTGAGGGAAATAGGAGTAATGAGAATTCTATGAGATCATTTGCCACCTTCACCAGATATAGATGGAGCTACTGTGAAATTTAGAAATAACAGTAAGATATTACCAACTGTTCATACAGATTTGGCACTGTGGAGGTGTTACCATGTATTCCTAAAATAAAGAAATGCTTTAGTAATAATACTGTATAGTATAGCAATGATTTAGCACTGAGAGAAAACAGCCAAGAAGGATTCGATTTTTAAGGTACCCAACACAGTTACAAAAAATAAAATAAATAAATGTTTTTTAGTGGTCTGGCTAGGTAATTCACAAGATACTTTCTAAGGATTGTCTCTATGGACTTTATTAGGGCTTTGACGTAATGATTATGGTTGCATGCTATCTCTATTTTATCTATCATATTTTTAATTATCACTGTACTTTGTTTTAAAGTGTTACTAAGCCCACAACAGTAAAATCAGTCTGTATATGCAGTATTGCATGCTTTTTATACTCACTGTGGAACCTAAGGGGTTAATCCTCTGCATTGTATAAAAAGGCTGGTTGATCCTGTTTTCTCTGATCCTCCCCTTCTTCCACAGTCCTAATCTATCTGCTGATAGGGGGAAAGCTGCACATGCTCAGTGTGGTGTGTATTGCTAGAGAGTTTTTTTTTCCTTGGAAGAGTGCATGTGATCAGCACAGGGCCAATCGGCAATGTCCAGACAGAGGGTCAGGGGTCCTGCAGCCTCATAGGACAATCAGGGGAGAATGACAACTCCTCCTACAAGCTTTAACCAGACACTGATAGAAGTCACAAGACTGCTCTAACTGCTGAGAAAATGATGTATCTCCTTATTTAAACCTATTTTATTTATTTACCAGTTCATATTTACTACAAAGATTGCATTTCCATGTTCTGTGTACTGTGAGAGACCAGACATACTGAATGCAGGGTCCTGGGTTTAGTAACACTTTAAATAATTTCTTCCACATACTGTATGTGCAGCAATCCAGCAAGAGCCAACTTCTGCTCTTTACAGTAATGCAGACTGGTCACTGCCCCTCTCTCCTTGTACAAGGTAACTAACTGCTCTTGCATCCTCCCCCTATAGTTGTCTGCAGGCAGTCTGTAGAAAGAACCCACCCACAGCTCTGCTATCTGCTCAAGTTATGTGCAGCATAACAATGATGTTGCAGCTAATTTTTTAAAGCAGTATTAAACCTGAAAGCAAACATTTATTATATTGCATCTTACCAATTCTTAAGCCTCGTACACACGGTCGGACTTCCATCTGACTTTTCCGTGTTTTTTTTGTCCGAACGGAGTTGGTCGGGAACACCCATTGCATACACACGCTCGGACTTTTCTGCAAACTTTTCCAAAACTTTTTGCCTTATCACGTGGTTTTTCTGCTCTTTTCTGCTCTTTACCGCCACCCTTTGGTCAACTTATGCTATTGTTGGTTGATTTTAACATTAGTTGTTTTGTCCATCGGACAAAAGTCCGATGGTTATCTGTACACACGGTCGGACTTTGCTCCATCTGACTTTTGTTGGGCAAAAGTTTGTCCGTTTGCAGACCCAACTTTTGTCCGATGAAAACAAGAAAAAAGCAAAAAAAGTTTGCCCGATGGAGCGTACACACGGTCGGATTGTTGGTCCAACTTGCTCAAAATGAAGTTTGTTGGCCAAAAGTCCGACCGTGTGTAACGGGGGCTTTAGATGTGATAGCTGCATTTTTTCCTTTTTTAGCCTTTCTTTCTTTTATTTTCATCTGGTGATCCAGTCAGCAAGTCTGTTGCTTTTTAGAAGCTCTAGCTTCCCAGCAGAATGTATCAATTTAAATTGATGAGACAAACCACTTAACACTGGCAGGGGTAATTAAAATGATCAGCTATTATTTTTTCATACAAAACCTTTATCCCAAAAAGAAAAAAAAAACTGTTTGCTGTAACTGCTTATAAAGTGTGAGCTGGAGCGTGGCTTCAGTTTGTTAGTGCATCTAAATCTGCTAATAAATTTAACACTACCCTCCCCACAGACTGACAATGTTGCTGTCTGCTGTGCCTCCCCTGCTAATTCCTCCAGAGTTGTATCTCACTAAGACAGGAGGTGTTTCTGTATTAGAGAAAAGCCAAAGAAAAATGATGCAGCCGCCTGATTGGTACGCTGCAATGTATTACATTTTTTTTGGAGGGGTTGGATTTAATACCACTTTAAGGTAATATCTCAGTTTCTGATGGCATTTGGTACACACAAAGTGGATTTATATATTTTGTTGCTATTGAGAATTATATTTCAATGAATTATTTTGTGCTTGGAGTCAAGCTTTTACTTGTCTCTATCCATAAGTGTAATTTTAAGTGACATAATTAAGCCCTCTTTGTTTCATTTATTTAAGCAGTCAAGTTTATACAATGGAAACAAAGAAGAATGGTGGCACATACCGGAAGTAAAATCAAAAGATTTTATTGAAAGTCCATAAAATCAAGCAAACATGACAAACATCAGTCCAAAAAAGGTGCTCAGTGGACGTGTTTCACACAGACATGCTTACTCATCACAGTGATAAGTGAGCATAGAAATGAAAGTCAAAACATTTGTGTATAGATATAAAAAAACATTATAAGTACATTTTTTCCCCTTGAATATAACTGATCACATTCCCTCTCTTCTCAGCTGCATAAGAGCTGGGGGAGAAGAAGCAGCAGAACACTGATCTTACCAGTGAAATGCTGAGCTGGGGGGTTGTCAGGACAAGACTGATCATTGGAGGAGAGCAGGCTGAGTTCCCAGCAAAGCAAGCTTCTGCCCTTGATCCCAAATCGCCACAAATCGTGGGACGCACTCATGATCCCCGTCACTTCCAATGGCACCCCGATCGCGAGGCTATCTTGATGAATCACAGTAAAATCACGCAAACAGAATCGCATTATGCCTGTCACCCAAAAGAAGTTCCGAAACTTCTTCTGAGTGACAGACGTTCCACGATTCTGTTTGCGTGGTTCACACGGCAAAATTGCGCTACAATCAGGGTGCCATTGGAAGTGATGGGGTTTGCGAGAAGGTCCCGCAATTTGTGGCAATTTGGGATCGCTGGCAGAACCACAGTGATCCTGCCCGTGATCCGGGATGCCTAGATGTGAACAGAGCCTTTAGCCCTGTACACACGATCGGTTTTACCGATGAAAACAGTCCGATGGACTTTTTTCATCGGACAAACCGATCGTGTATGGGACCCATCGGTCTTTTTTCCATCGGTTTTAAAAAATAGAACATGTTTTACATTTTTCCGAAAGATCAAAAACTGATAGCAAATTCCGATCGTCTATGGGCAAGTCCATCGGATAAAAAACCCATGCATGCTCAGAATCAAGTCGACGCATGCTCAGAAGCATTAAACTTCATTTTTCTCGGCTCATCTGAGTGTTTTACGTCACCCGCGTTTGGAACGCTCAGTTTTTTGACTGATGGTGTGTAGGAAAGACTGATGGAAGTCAGCTTCATCGGATTTCTGATGGACAAAACCATCGGATTAGAATCCATAGGATATCCGATCGATTGAAACTGATTGGTTACCATGCACAGCTTCACCAGATTTTGCACTCTCCGGTTTTAGTAAATCAACCCCAATAGTTACATTGTTTATAAGGTTGAAAAAAGACAGAGGTCCACCCCGTTCAACCTATTTGTGTGTGTAATTTTTTTACTATCTAAGAATTCCCATAGCCCTGCATTTTCTGCTTCCCAAGGAAGACATCATCCTAACATAAAGGATGAGGAGGAGTTACATTAACTTACTTCAAATATTTAAACTAACTTAAAAAAGCACACGAATTGAATGAAACCATTCACCACTCTTGTTTCATCTAAAGGAAAGTCATACACCCCCTCCACCCCCGCTCACCCAAAACCACAAACCCCCTTCGACTTCCACCAGGTCCTCTGTGAAATAGTCACATAGCTATACATTACTCATTTCATACATTACAATAATTTACAAAATCTGAGTAAGAGGGTTTAAAAACGCTTAACCTCTTGCTTACTGGGCACATAAACCCCCTTCCTGCCCAGGCAAAATTTCAGCTTTCGGCACTGCGTCGCTTTGAATGACAATTGCGCGGTCGTGCGACGTGGCTCGCAAACAAAATTGACGTCCTTTTTTTCCCACAAATAGAGCTTTCTTTTGGTGGTATTTTATCACCTCTGCGGTTTTTATTTTTTGCGTTATAAACCAAAAAAGAGCGACAATTTAAAAAAAAAAAAACACAATATTTTTGCATTTTTGCTATACTAAATATCCCATTTTTTTAAAAAAACAACCATTTTTTCCTCAGTTTAGGCCGATATGTATTCTTCTACAAATTTTTGGTTAAAAAAAATCTCAATAAGCGTATAGTGATTGGTTTGCGCAAAAGTTATAGCGCCTACAAAATAGGGGATAGAATTCTGAATTTTTTTTTATTCTTTTTTTTTTTTACTAGTAATGGCGACAATCTGCGATTTTTGGCAGGGCTGCGATATTCCGTCGGACACATCGGACACTTTTGACACATTTTTGGGACCATTCACATTTATACAGCGATTAGTGCTATAAAACTGCACTGATTACTGTATAAATGTGACTGGCAGGGAAGGGGTTAACACTAGGGGGCGAGGAAGGGGTTAAATGTATTCCCTATGAGTGATTGCTACTGTGGGGGGAGGGGACTGACTGGGGGAGGTGACCGATCTGTGTCCCTATGTACAAGGGACACAGCATCGGTCTCCTCTCCCTGACAGGACATGGATCTGTGTGTTTACACACACAGATCCATGTCCTTGTCCTTGTCTGTGTACCGGCCGATCGCGGGTACCTGGCGGACATCGCGGCCGCCAGGCACGCGCATCGGCATCTCAGTGATGCGCCGGGCATTATTGTGAATAATCTGGACACTACCCTGAACCATTAATGGTAGCAGAACAATGAAGCCCTTGGCAAAAACCAAGATTTTCCAGCCAGAGCTTACACAAGGATGTCACACTACCTTCTTCTGGCTAGGCTGGGCCAATCATTAAGCATGGTTGCTGTAACATAAAGAGACGAGGAGTGAGTGACATTTTCTTCTATACCTGGAAGTATTAGAAATCGTCAGCTGAAAAGAAACAGCAGCAGAGCGATGCAAACGTGGGAAGGTTCTGCTCAAAAAGAGGGATTAAAAATAACTTTTTGGCTCACTTTTACAATGTTTAATTATAACACAATAATAGATAGTAAGCTCTAATGTCCTAATGTCTAATGCATCTTGTAGTAATTAATACTATTTCTTTATCACTCTAAAAGTTAAAAGTTTAACAACTTTTGAATTTTTTTGTTTCTCTTGATTATATAGTTGTTAAAATCAATTGTTAACACCTTAGTTCTTTAAATAACATATAGCTTAGTCTTCAATTGCTTGTAAATATAAGTAATACTAAGATTTGATATGTAAATTCAACTAATGCTATCATCTAATGTAATCAATATTTTGTTAATTGTACTAATGTTTATATTTACAAAATCAATAAACAAATTTGACAAGAGAAAAATAACTCTTTGCTTTGATTTGCTTGGCCAAAGCACAGGTTTGCGTTAAAGAAACTTTTTGGTCCTGTTGAGCATTATTCCCCCAGCTCTTATGCCGCGTACACACGATCGTTTTTTTTCGACGGTGAAAACACCGTCGAGAAAATCGATGTGAAAAACGAGGAACAGCTTGTTCTTCTACACACGGCCGTTTTAAATTAAAAAAAAAATTCTTGGTCGAAAAAAACGACTGTGTGTAGGCTCTCCGGCAGTGTTTCCCTATGGGAAAACTGCAGTGGAAAAAAATGACGGGAATCACGACGAGAAAAATAAGAGCATGTTCTAATTTTTCTCGCCGTGATTAATGCCGTTTTTCCCGTCGGGAAAAATTACAAAAAGCCCACACACGGTCGTTTTTCTCGTCCAAAAGAAAAAATTTCATTTTTCCCGACAGGAAAAATGATCGTGTGTACGCGGCATAATATGCTGTATATATACAAACACATAGCCTATAAATATGCAAGTGCAGTAATCAGTGCTCCTATTCACAGACAATGATGTCAATAAAAAAATATGGTCAAAAATGTCCAACTTAGCATATCCTTTTTTTGTCTAGTACGTTAGACCAGAGGAATTGAATCATATATAATAACGTAGTTCTTTTCTCACTAAAAACAGTTCTACAACCACCATTGGTCAATGTCCCTGGCATATCCTATCACCATGACAATGAGCAGTAGGGTCATTAGGATACAGTTTTATTAGTCTGGTGAACTGATTCCAAGATAGTATTTATTAAAGTTATCACATTAACATATAGATAATTGGTTTGAGTTTATACTGTAAATGTCACATGAAGAATCTTCATGCCATCACCATGGTTCTCAAAGCAAGCTTACAATTAATTAATGAAGACAATGGCAAACCCTGCTGCTCTGCATCTGTACATAAAACAAAATAGATAATGTAACTATGTAATGTCAGTACAAACACACAGATTATATTTTAAATGATCAGCATGTCTCAAACTAGCATCTTTTTTGTTGCTCAATTTCTAGTTAACATGTATTTTCCAAATGTCTTATTCCATGGCTGGTGCTCATATGTTGTTCTAGAGCAGCCTCTCTCAACCAGGGTTCCATGGAAGGCTAGGGTTCTATCAGAGGTTGCTAAGGGTCCTTGAGCTGTGGCTAACTGACCTCCCTTTTGATGGTGACTGTCTGCATAGTTTCAGGTCCAATGCCAGTTGGCAGAGCCAATGGCAAGACATCAATGATCTTTTTAGCTGTCTGTAAGGATGACATTCCAACCACCACTGTAAGGAGGATATTGTTCCCAATAACCACCAATGTCAGGAGAATTGTTCCCCCTGACCCCCAAGGAATTCATTTTAGCAGGGATAACCTGAGACCTTAAAATTCTAAGTAAAAGATTAAAATAGTTCCTTATTTGCCAGAATTTTACATTTTATCATTTCCAGTGCCACACTGCTTGTAAGAAAAGTCCAGTACGTACTGTATCAGAGTGGGAAGACTTATGCCTTGTACACACGACCGGATTTTCCGATGGAAAAAGTCAGACGGGCTCTTTTCATCGGATATTCCGTCCGTGTGTATGCCCCATCGGACTTTTTCCTTCGAAATTTAGACGGACTTAGATAGAGAACTTGTTCTCTTTTTTTTCCCGACGGACAAAAATTTCTATTGGAAAGTCTGTTCGTCTGGATGCAATTCCGATGGACTAAAAACCACGCATGCTCAGAATCAAGTCAACACATGCTCAGAAAGAATTGAACTTAATTTTTCTCGGCTTGTCGTAGTGTTGTACGTCACCGCGTTCTTGGCAGTCGGATTTCAGTGTGACCGTCTGTATGCAAGACAGCTTGAGCGGAATTCCGTCGGAACTCCGTCGGACAAACCATCAGACTTTATTCCGACGGACAGTCCGGTCGTGTGTGCAGGGCATAACTGTGCATTAGCGTGCACTCTAAACCGCTTATACGTAGATGCAGGTGCACGGTCTGCACTGGCATTGGTGCCAAATGGTTAATTGAAGCTGGATTGTGGCATGAACAGATTGCTGAGTGGTTTTCAGTTAGTTCCTGCTTTACCTGCTACATTTCCCTTTCCGTTTCCAGCTTGCTTCTGATCTTTCTTTAAAATCCTGCCTATCTGTTGTTACTTCAATTTGTACCCTGACTTCACCTCTCCTTATGTTCCTGTAGCTCTTTGCCCAGCTGTGAACTGACCCCAGCTTGTATCCTGACTCTACCTCTGCCTGATATTCCTGTACCTTGCTGCTCAGCTGTTAATGACTTTTTGGCTTGTGTCCTGGCATCGCTCCTGTTTGCTGATCAAGTGTCACTGTGTTCTGGCCTTTGGTCCTTGTATGATGATCCACAGTTACTTGTATCCTTCAACCAACTGTATCCTGATCCACAGTCACCTGTACCTTGCGACCGCTGCATCGGTCCTTGTGCTACTTTGTGTCCTCACATCTCCTGTCATCACTACCAGAGGTGCAAGAGAAGCCCCCTCTCCAGTTTGATCTCCACAAGATATGTGACACTGCTGTAACCCAGTATATCTTAACTTATAACTCTTAAGCCCTGTACACACGATCGGATATCCTATGGATTCTAATCCAATGTTTTTTTCCATCGGAAATCCGATGAAACTGTCTTCCATCAGTCTTGCCCACACACCATCAGTCAAAAACCCGCCGTTTCAAACGCGGTGACGTAAAACACTCCGATGAGCCGAGAAAAATTAAGTTCAATGCTTCTGAGCATGCGTCGACTTGATTCTGCGCATGCATGGGTTTTTTATCCCCACAGACGATATTAATTTGCTATCGTTTTTTTTAAGCATCGGATAAATTTAAAACATGTTCTATTTTTAAACACCGATGGAAAAAAGACAGATGGGGCCCATACACGATCGGTTTGTCCGATAAACAGTCCATCGGACTGTTTTCATCGGTAAAACCTATCGTGTGTACACGGCTTAAAAGTTTTGCTGCCAGTTTAGAGCAATTACTTATTGAATTCCAATGCCTATCTCCAGTTCTCCACTCCAAGTGTTATACTTACATGTTCTCACTCCACCAAGATATTTGCTGTGCAGCTTACATGGTGCCAGTTCTTCAAATTGTTCACTGTTGGATCAAGCTCTACTTGCTTATATGCACCAAAGCCTAGTCTATTCAGTCCTATAAAAGGGCTGTTCCTAAGGAAATGTTTTTTCTACATTAAACGTATGGCCATTATGTACCGATCCTCTCTTCTATGATACCAAATTGCCCAAAATTTGGATTTAACTTCTTATAGGTATACACTGCCATTTATACAACTAGGTTTGTTTTTCTTTTGTACTGTTTAATGTTGGTTGTTATTATTATTGGTTGTTAATAATACCTTTATATATTACTTATTCATTTTTTGCTAACACTGTTTAAGCCCTGGTTCACACTGGTGCGTTTTGACATGCGATTTGACATGTCAAATCGCATGTCACATCAGCGGCATTTGCCGTCAATGACACCGTCCTAATCGGTGCGTCACGGCGTCTGCGGCGCTGCACCAATTTCAAAAAGTCGTTTATGTACTACTTTTTGCGAGTTCGGGCTGAGATTTACATTGACATCTGTGCAGAAAGCTGCACAGATGTCTCTGAAATCGTGGCCGAAATCGGGACTGACAAGCGGAAGTGAAATTGTGCGAGTTCAGCTGAACTCGCAGGGCTTCATTCCCGCAGCCCAGTGTGAACCTGGGCTCAAGCTCAACTGAACGTTTAGTTTATATCATCTAAGTTAGGGGTGCCCAACCAGTGGCCCGGGGGCCACATATGGTCCGTGGAGCCTTCTGATGTGGCCCACGACCTCTTGCTTTGGGATAGAAGGTTGGCAAGCCCAGATCACGGGTTGCCAATTCGCCATCCCAGAGTATCAGTGTTGTAAATTAAGCTGGTGGTAGAGGAAGCAAAGGGTCGGGGAGCAGAGCTGCATAAACAGATGTTTCCTGTATAGCAACGGCTCCCATCACAGGTGGAGTGATACCAAATGCACTCTGCCTGGGACAGCAACAGCCAGTGATACCTGAACTGAAGACTAGTTACTAAAATCAAAGAGTATTAATGGGCATATCTGTTCTTCAATAGTTATTGGGCTGCTTTCAAACTGATCCGCACTGAACCATAGAATTAGATTACCTGTGGGTTTGGTGTGCTTCCAGAAAGGGCACCACACCTGCAGGATATAATAGAAGTCTATGGCAAAGTGCAGCTAACCTGTAGGAAAGCCACAGGTGCACTGCACTGCACAGACGGTGTGGGTAAACTGCAGCGCATCAGTGTGAAAGCAGCCTTAGGCCCCTTTCACATGATTGGTCCGACCCAATTGGAGCCTCCATTCACCTCTCTGGAGTGCTAGATGTAAATGGATGGTTTACGTTAATACCCGCCTACCTTCAATCTGATCTGCTAAAAAACAAGAAGGGGATCCGCCCCCTTCCATCTGGGTAGATTGGATCACAAAGCCCATAGCATAGAGTGGGCTTTGTCTGTATCCACTCTGCATATGCAAAGTGAACACAGACCTGTCATCCGCCAGCTTCCACTCATTGTGGCCCGCGACCGCTTACCAAGTAGCTTAAGTGGCGCTCGCACTTCAAAAGGTTGGGCACCCCTGATTTAAGTATATATGAGGTGCAAAATTTGTTCATAGTCCTACAGACCCCTACTGAGTCAAAACTAGAACTCTCAGTTCATCATAGAGCATGAGTTTTGCTGATTGCAGATCTGTAAGTCTGACTCACCTGGGCGTGTTGGACCTCTATAGAGAGACTACTGCTTCCACACAGAACAAGGGCCGTTCTCTGCTGCAGTAAGGACACAGGCTTTTCTTTTCAATCTGTGGCTGCTTTCTAAAAAAAATTAACTGTAGGACTATGCACACATTTTGCTTTTATGCACTTGGAATGTATTTATTTGATTTAAACTGAAAATTCTGTTGGACTTTAAAGTGGTTGTAAACCCAAAATTATTATTTATTTTTTTAATAAAAACCTGCAAGACAAAGGCATAATGAGCTAGTATGACTAGCATACTAGCTCATTATGAATTACTTACCTTAGATCGAAGCCCCCGAAGCCGTCCTCCTCTCCCCCTCCGGCCGCAGACATCTCTCCCGGAGGTTACTTCCGGGTATCGCCGCACCAGCGCTGTGATTGGCCGGAGCGGCGAAGACATCATTCCACGTGTGCGTGCGGGAGCCGTCAAAGCTGGCATTACCCATTCACAAAACCGGCATGCTCAGTGCACCTGCGCCGTTGTCTAGGGCGCGCATGCGCCCTAGACATCGGTGCATGCTTTTTGGCAAATATCTCCTAAACCGTGTAGGTTTAGGAGATATTGCAAACACCTACAGGTAAGCCTTAATCTAGGCTTACCTGTAGGTAAAACTTGTCAGAGAGGGTTTACTTCCATTTTAACTTTTAATTGCAGAAAGAGATAGCAAACTCTCCTTTAAATTGTCGCTCATATCTTGTTGATTTAGTTTGTACATATCTGATACACTTTCTTGGCATCAGTAGCTAAATACTAACATGGCCCTGCACTACCAGTAACTCCTACAAAATTGGTGATTACCTTGGTCAGTTGATCCACTGACAACTGTACTCATTGGCATCACCTCGCCTTTCTTTGCACTGCTCTTTTCTCAATTTCTCAAAGTTTCCACATATTATTTTAAGATGGCAGGTATGGTAAAGAAAGACAAAATAGTCTAGGCTCTGAGGAAAGAATTTTTTATGAATTGTAAAAATGTACTATTAAGCACTCTGTAACAAATTAGTGCTATACAGCTCAAAGAAATATACCCACAGTCAACAGCATGCTAGATAGTTACTTAAAGCGGAGGTCCACCCAGAAAAAAAAAATACATTAAAAATCCTAAAAAAAAATTATACTCACCCAAAATGTCTGTTGCTATACGGAAGTCCCCTAATCTACCTTCTACTGTGCCTCTTCCTTGTCCTCGGATTGAGAACTTCCGTTTCCTCTTCTTGTGAATGGGGCGCGCTGCCTTCTGGGAACTGTGTGTATCCCAGGAGGCAAGCTGCCCATTCACAAAGTGCCGTGCGAGTGGCGCATGTGCGGTAGGAAACGTAAGGCTTCACAGCCTGTTTCCCTTAGTCAGGATGGAGGAGTCGGGAGCCTGGCAGCAGCGATCGATCGCCGTGGCAGGACCGACATCGCGGGCGAGTAGGACAGGTAAGTGTCCTTATTAAAAGTCAGCAGCTACACTGTTAGTAGCTGCTGACTTAAAAAAAAAAAAAATCTGCACTTCCGCTTTAACATGCAAGCCTTGCAGCACTGAACCCTGGGTTTGAATCTCACTAGGTACACTACAGCAGTGGTTCTCAACCTCAGTCCTCAAGTACTCCCAACAGGCCATGTTTGCAGGTTTTCCTTTTATCTTGCACGGGTGCTTTAAATCAGAGTCAATGGGTTCGTATTTTTGACAGCTATTTTATCTAAGAGAAATTCCCAAAACATGGCCTGTTGGGGGTACTTGAGGACTGCGGTTCAGAACCACTGAACTACAGTATATGCAGAATAACCGATAGGGTGAAGTGCAAGTCGGTAATTAATCTCAGTGCAAGGCAATCAGGCCTTCCTAAGCGCCATATATAGAAGAAACATAGAGGGATTGCTGCACTTAAAATTGAATGCAAAATTAAAACAATACAGAATGTTCGATAGTGTTCAAAGTTAACAGTTTCGGGCTATGTTGATAATGCCTATCTTTAGAACCAAGCATATCCAAATATGTGACCATACTCAATAATATTTATACCAATTAGATAATCTTGTACCAATTAGCAAATAAGTAAATAATTAATCAATACTTTTTCTTCAACTAGTTTAATACACATTGTTAAAACGAAAAACCACTAGGTGCTATAGATTCCCTACATCGCATAAGGATTCTGCCAGCAGGGCACCTATTGTCAAAAAATATATATACGATTGAGAATTACACAAAACCATATAAATATGTATAATATTAAACTTCAATTAGAAATTGTAGTTGTCATACTGACTAAAAACAAACCCAAATATTAGAGGAATAAATATCCTTGGAACAAAGTGTCTAACCGATGAATCCAATAGACTTCATGCTTTCTTAGGATTAATTCTCTATTACCCCCACGTCTGTTACATTTATATACCATCAATAACCATGTAGCTGAGTTGTGACACTGTGTGACACCTCTCAATAAAATGTCTAGCCAATGGTAACTTAACAAGTTTTACCCTGATAGAATATTTGTGTCGGGCAATACGATCCTTGACTTTCTGTGTGGTTTCCCCTACATAGGATAGCCCGCACTGGCATTTTATTTTATATATTTTATATATATATATATATATATATATATATATATGATGATTGGCATGTATAATGATGTTTAATAGGTATATTTTAACCTTTTTGTGAATGGGAAAAAGATTTCCCCTTAATCATGCTGTTACACAATTAAGGCAGGCACTTTTGTGAGCACCAAAGAAAGTTATTGGTGGTAAAGGTGTACGATATTGATCTGACTTAACTAATCGGTCATAAATTTTCCTCCCCCCGACAGTAAGGTGGTAAAAAGGGATTTTTATAACAGCTTACCTGTAAAATCCTTTTCTTGGAGTACATCACAGGACACAGAGCGACTTAGTCATTACTAATGGGTTATATAGATTACCTTCAGGTGTTGGCACTGGCCAATTCCAAACCGGAAGTACCCTCCCCTATATAAGCCCCTCCCATCCGGGAGCACCTCAGTTTTGTAGCCAAGCAATAAGTGTCCCAAAAAGAGGGGTGGGAGCTCTGTGTCCCGTGATGTACTCCAAGAAAAGGATTTTACAGGTAAGCTGTTATAAAAATCCCTTTTTCTTTTTCGTACATCACGGGACACAGAGCGACTTAGTCATTACTAATGGGACGTCCCAAAGCAATGCCAAATGAGGGGAGGGATACATAAGCTGGGCGCCATCAGGCATGAGGATCTTTTGCGGCCTGCAACACACTGCGCCCAAAGGCGACATCCTCCTGACTTCTAACGTCTACCTGGTAGAATCTAGTAAACGTGTGTACCGAAGACCATGTTGCGGCCTTACATACTTGAGCCAGGGAGGCCTGGTGATGCACTGCCCATGAAGTTCCAACTGCTCTTGTGGAGTGCGCCCTAACTTTGAACGGAGGCGGTCTCTTTCTCAAGCCATAGGCTTGTATTATGACCTGTCGAATCCACTTGGCTAAAGTGGATTTTGATGCTGCCTGACCCTTTTTAGGGCCTTCCGGCAGAATAAACAAAGTATCCGTTCTGCGAATCTGAGCAGTGGCTTTTAGATAAGCTTTAACTGCTCTTACTACATCCAAGGAATGTAATAACTTTTCCTCTACCGAGCTAGGTTTGGGGAAAAAAGAAGGAAGAACCACATCTTGGTTCAAATGAAACCTCGATACCACCTTAGGAAGAAAGGCTGGATGAGGACGTAATACTACTCTGTCCTTATGGACAACCAGATATGGCTCCTTACAGGACAAGGCGGCTAATTCCGATACTCTTTTAGCCGAACAAACGGCTACTAAGAAAATCAATTTCCTGGTGAGAAGAACCAAGGAAATGTGTTGCAATGGTTCAAACGGTTGTTTCTGTAGAACTGACAGAACCAGGTTTAAGTCCCAAGGACATATGGGAATACTAACCGGAGGGCTAATACGCATCACTCCTTGTATGAAAGCTTTGACTAGTGAATGCGAAGCCAAGGGCCTTTGAAAAAATATTGACAAGGCCGAAATCTGACCCTTGATAGTACTCAAGGCCAGCTTCCTATCTACAGCCCACTGTAGGAAGTCCAAAATCCTCCCTATCACGTACTTACGTGGATGCCATTTCTTGGCCTCACACCACGTAATGTACGCTTTCCAGATCCTATAATAGATCTGCCTGGATACCGGCTTCCTGGCATTGATCATGGTAGATACCACAGAATTAGAGAGCCCTCTCTTTTTCAGAATGTGGGCTTCAATAGCCAGGCCGTCAAACCTAGGGCTGGTAAGGAAGGGTGGTATATCGGTCCCTGCGACAGCAGGTCCGGACGATGTGGGAGGGTCCAAGGACTCCTCACTGACATTTTTACAATCTCCGCGTACCATGCCCTTCGGGGCCACGCTGGAGCCACCAGAATCACTGGTTTCTTTTCTACCCTGATTCTGCGGAGTAATCGCGGTAACAATTGTGGCGGTGGGAATGCATATATCAGCTTGAACTGATCCCAAGGGAACACTAGGGCATCCGAGCCGCAAGCTAGAGGATCCCTTGTGCGAGACACAAATCTGTCCACCTTTGCGTTGAATCTGGATGCTAGCAGATCTACATCCGGTGTTCCCCACCGCTGGCATATTGCCTGGAAAACCTCGGGGTGAAGAGACCATTCCCCCGGGCATAATTGTTGGCGACTTAAAAAGTCCACATTTTCCACTCCTGGGATGAAAACCGCGGATATGGCTGGGACATATTTTTCTGCCCACTCCAGGATGCAATTTGCTTCCCTCTGGGCTGCACGACTCCTGGTGCCACCCTGGTGATTGATATATGCCACTGCTGTGGCATTGTCTGATTGAATTCTGACAGGGGACCCTTGGAGTTTGGATGTCCATGCTACTAGGGCATACCGGGCTGCTCGTATCTCTAAGAGATTGATGGGCAGGGCCTTTTCTGCTTCTGACCACTTGCCCTGGAGAGACCATTGCTCCAGTACTGCCCCCCAGCCTATGAGGCTGGCATCTGTAGTGACTACCTTCCAAGAAACCGGACTGAAGGGTTTCCCTTTTTCCAGATTCTGGGGCACCAACCACCAATGGAGGCTCTTGCGAACGGAAGGGGACAGGGACATTGGTAAGTCTAAAGCCTGAACTTTTTTGTTCCAGGCTGACAGTATGGCCCTTTGCAAATTCCTTGAATGGAATTGACCGTAGGGTACCGCTTCGAATGAAGCCACCATTTTTCCCAGCAGCCTCATGCAGAGGCGTATGGATGGTTTTCTTTTTGTACCCACTAAGTGGGTCAAATCTTTTAAAGACGACACCTTCTCTGGAGGTAAGAAAATCTTTCTCTTATTTGAATCCAGCCTTAGCCCTAAGTATTCCAGACTTTTGACTGGTCTTAGAGCTGACTTGTCCCGGTTGATAATCCAACCGTGATATTCCAGATACTTGATTGTCTTGTGAATAGCTACTTCCAGCTTTTCCACTGAGTGGTCTATTAGTAGCAGGTCGTCTAGATATGCCATTATCGTTACACCCTGTGTTCTTAGATTGGCCAATAATGGGGCCAGAATTTTTGTGAACACTCGTGGTGCTGTGGCCAGACCGAAAGGTAAGGCTCTGAACTGAAAATGGCGCCCTTCTACTGCAAAGCGTAGAAATTTCTGGTGGGCCGGAAAGACGGGAATATGCAGATAAGCATCCTTTATGTCGATCGAGGCTAACCATTCCTGCCCTTGTAGGGCGGTGGCCACCGATCGGATCGACTCCATCCGAAAAGTCCTGATATTTAGGAACTTGTTTAGCCCTTTTAGATTTAATATGGGCCTCACGTCCCCATTTGGTTTGGGGACTGTGAAAAGGTTCGAGTAAAACCCGAATCCGCTTTCTTCCAGGGGAACCTTCATGATTACACCTTGGAGCAATAGTTGTTCTAGTGCCAGAAGGAGGGATCCTCTCTTCTGGGGATCTCTTGGCACGTTTGACCTCATAAATTGGGCAGGAGGAGTGCTTTTTAACTCCAGCTTGTATCCCAGACTTACTGCGGAGAGCACCCATCTGTCTCTGATGGTGTCCCGCCAGGTCTCTGTGAACAACTGAAGTCTTCCCCCCACCCGATTGAGTGGGGGCAACGCTTCATGCCTTGGGGGGAGGTTTTGTACCTCTCTTGATCCAGGGCTTCTTGTTACCCTGTGATTGTCCCTGATTTCTGCCCCCTGAATTTGACCGCGGAGGCCGTCGGAACTGCTTCACAGCCGATGTGCCCGGGACTGGAGAAGTAGGCCTCTTAAAAGAAGGACTTCTACCCTTGTTCTTAACCGGTAAGAGTGAACTTTTACCGGCAGAAATTTTCTGGATATATTTGTCCAGATCTTCTCCAAATAAGCGTTCTCCATGAAATGGGAAGCTAACCAGCAGTTTTTTACAGGGAGCTTCAGCAGACCAGTTTTTGAGCCACAGAAGCCTACGCATATGTACTATAGACAGCGTAAAGCGGGAGGCCTGTTGGATTGTATCCTTTATGGCGTCCACCGCAAAACACAAGGCTCTAGGCAGGTCAGCTAGGGCAAGAGCCTGCTGATCTGGTAAGTCCCTTAAGACTTGTTTCAACTGATCTTTCACTGCTTGGCAGACTCCAATCGCTGCTACCGCAGGTTGTGTCACCATGCTTGCTGTAGAGAAAGCAGATTTTAGTAAAGACTCCAATTTTTTATCTATTGGGTCTTTGAACATTGGAACATTATCTACTGGACATGTCAGTGATTTGTTAACAGAAGAGATGGCTGCGTCCACTGTAGGGACCCTCCATTTTTTTATGAACTTATCCTCCATGGGATAGATCACCGGAAATCTCTTGGGGGGAGCAAATATTTTATCAGGATGCTCCCAATCCTGGTAAATAAGCCCTTCTAATAAAGGGTGGATTGGGAAGGAACAGACAGCCTGGGGAGCTTTTAGCGACCCCAGCGAGGAAACCGTAGTGGATGGTGGTTCCGCCAGAGGCATTTTAAATGCTGATCGGACCATGTTAGTCAGAGACTGAACCCATAATCTTTCAGCCTGAGATGCTGAGAAAGGTTCTTCCACTGTTGATTCCTCCATAACTGAATCAACCTCATCCTGATCCCCTTCAGGTAGGTCGATCTCTGTGTGGGGCTGTTCCTCCACTAACAGGCACTCTGAAGGAGGAGACGGAGATCGGACGCGCTTTTCCTGTGACAGGGAAGCAGCGATCAATGCTGTTAATCTCTCTTCCAATCCTCCCAGAGTTGAGGATAAAACCTCCTCTGTTATATATACAGGAGCAGGTGGACTGGGGACAGCCGCAGCACCAGGCACTCCTGCGGGGTTTCTACGGCTACTGACCTCTGAATTCTCAGGGGAGATTGGTGCAGTACAAGCATGCCCAATATCCTCAGAGCCCGATGGAGACCCCTTTGGCTTCCTGGAAGACCTATTTCCGGAGCGTCTGGACGACATATCCTTTAAGCACAAAGCTGAGGTATTCCCGTCGTCATACACCAATTTTTGCTGGTAATAGTCTAACACAGTTGCTGCTATATACCAGCTGGTGTCCACTAAAGTGCCTTTCTATGGGGATGCCTGCATCAACCGCCTCTGTGTGCCACTGTTTGTTGCTAGCTCTGTTTGCATCCAGCTGACACTTGTACTGTGTCTTTTAACCATGCTGGGACGCCTGCACATGCGCAGAAGCGCCGCGGCGCGCATCGAGCGTCATCCACCCACCCCGCCCCTTTTTTTTCATAGGAGGCGCGTGCACGTGCCCGCGCGCGCGCCCGTGCGCCATTGGCGCCCTTTTCGAAATCAAACAGGGACTAGGAGCCAGGGCCCTTTTTGCCGGAGGGCCTGTGCGGTGGATGAGCGCAGCAACAGGGCAGAGGAAGTGGATTCCCACAGAGAAACTTACCAACTGCCTGGATCTTTTGACTTGAGAAAACCAAAGATCCACATGACTAGAAAAATGGACTACAGCGGCCTCTAGTGGTTTAACACAGGTACCGCGGTCCTTTTTTTTTTCTTGACTACTATTAAAATTTTACATTTTCAGTAGTTACAGGCATACACAGATATTAGCGGGAATACCGTTAGGTAACAGACAGAAAGACAAATTAGGCTTGGGGGTCCCCCAATAGAACCAAGTTCCTGGGGGCCCCCACTTACCTGATCCCCGCCGCAGGACTTTGTTTGGTCCACAGAAGTCCAAACTTCACCTATCACGGCAGGCATTGTAATTAAACCTTCAGGGACCGGGTTCCCAAGGATTCCACTCCCCTGGACCTGTATAGCACCCAGCACAGACAACATCTTGGTCGTGGGTATGACCAGAGCTCTGGATCCCAGGGTCCAGCCCTCCTAAGAGAGGCATTACAGGCAAAACCTTGCTCTTCTGCTGCCGTTTAGCTATTGTGACAGCAGGAAGGTAAAGTCACCTGGTTGCATCCAGGGGGGTACGTATATTTCTCCCAGATTCAGGCTTTATGCCGACTTATACAACTAGGGAGAGAGTTGATGAAGCCCAGCTGAGGCTAGTGGGCTCATGGATGATTCATACCTCTAGGGAGAGGGCTGGGCGTCATGCAGGCAGGGAGTTGATGAGACCAGCTGAAGCTTGTCAGCTCGTTTAAGGCCTCTATAAAAACTCCCAGGTTCATTAGGTGTTTGCTCATGCCTGGAACCAGACCTGTGTGGACTGTCTAGGGAGAGTGAACCCCTGTGCGGTGAGACAAAGCCTGTGTGGCTATTTGTTTGGACACTTACTAAACCAGGGACTTAGGGACTAGGACAGCACCAGGCTGATCCCAGTTGTTAGTTAGGGAAACCTGCATGTTTAGTCAGAGGTCAAGCTGACCAGGATTTATTTTGTTTATGTTTCTTTTTGCTTTGCTGTGTTTTTGTCACTGTAAATAGAGAAATAAACCGCACCTTTTGATCTTGAAAACCACAACCTCCGTCTGCTGGGCCTGTTTTTGTGTGGGGAGCCCAAACAGGGGGTCACACACACCCGCTACCGAGTTAACCCCCTCACAGTTGGGCGAGAATGCAGGCAGTTTTTTTTTAAGCCAGCATGGAGGAGATACTGAAACAGCTGGCTCTAGCAAATGCCAATCAACAGCAGACAAATGCAGGTTTGCAAAAGAGCCTTGCAGCTCAACAACAGAGCTTCGCAGCCCAGCAGCAAGCTCATCAACAGAGCCTTGCAGCCCAGCAGCAATCTGAGGCCCGCTTCATAGACCTGTTACAGAAGCAAGAGCAGAGACTACAACAAATGGAAGCAGTAATGCAGCAACGTCCGCAGACCAGTGAGGAAAGCCGTCCCACTAATACCGTGTCCTTTGGGGTGAGTCGTTTATTGACAAAAATTACTGGAGAGGATGATCCAGAGGTATTTTTGACCACATTTGAAAGGACTGCTGAAAGAGAAAAGTGGCCTGAGGAGCAGTGGGCTGGACTGGTGGCTCCTCTGTTAACTGGTGAATCGCAGAAGGCTTACTATGACCTAGAGCCTGACCAAGCAAAAGACTATGTGATGCTAAAAGCTGAAATATTGGCAAGGCTGGGTGTCACCCTGGCTGTCCGGGCTCAGCGTGTGCATAACTGGACTTTCCAGCTTGGAAAACCCCCCAGGTCTCAAATGTATGATCTCATTCACCTGAGCAGGAAGTGACTACAGCCAGAGACTTTGTCTGCACCAGAGATTGTGGAACGTGTTGTAATGGATCGGTTTTTGAGAGCTCTTCCTACTGCCATCCAAAAGTGGGTAAGCCATGGAGACCCAGAGACGGCCGGTGGTCTTGTGGATCGTGTAGAGAAATACTTGGCTACAGAGAACCTGACGGCCTCTTCCAGAGACTCTCGGACTTTCCACCCTAAGACCAGACCATCCCCAGGGGCAGATAAGAGGATTCCAAGGGGTGAGGGTGGAGAGATTGAGAGGGTGGGAGCTCTACCCAAAGTTTGGCGAGAACAGCCTGGGAAGTCAGGGGCTCAAGAGGCAGCCAAAAGGATTGTTTGCTACCGCTGCCGGCAAGCGGGACATATTGCAGCAAATTGCCCGGTTGTGGAGGAACCCATGCAATGTGACTTTCTGACGGACCGACATCAGTCGCTGTGTGCGACAGTCGCATGCACTGCCATTCGGGGAACTGAGAAACATTTATGCAAAATGTGTATTAATGGTAGAAATGTTGTGGTATTGCTGGATTCAGGTAGCCTTGTGACCCTGATAAAGGCTGAATTAGTTAAAACAGAGGTCTCTGGGAATAGCAAGGTAGCTGTTATTTGTGTGCATGGGGACACCCGAGAGTATCCAGTGACTACAGTGTGTTTCGAGACCCCCAAAGGTACCCTCTCTCATCCAGTGGGGTTAGTATCTCAATTACCGCATGATGCCATTGTGGGAAGGGATTTTCCGAAGTTCTGGGAACTGTGGGATGATCCTGAGCCCCCCACTGGTGCCCCTATGTACCAGGAATGTGATAGCCAGAACTCCTCTGAGAGTGGTGAGGACTCTCCAGAATTTCCCTTGTCAGTATTGGCAGGGGAGACTCAAGAAACTGGAGAGGAGCCCACCTCCTCAGACGAAAACCTACCGTCTGTGGAGTTTTCTGATCTTGAGGTTCACAGGGAAAATTTTGCCACAGAACAGTTAAAAGACCCCGCCCTAATAAAGGCACGGGAAAACGTAGTGGAAATAGATGGCGAGTTAGTGAACCCAGATAATACCTGCACTTACCCATACTTCAGCGTAGAGAAGGACCTACTGTATCGGGTGGCAAAAAGGGCAGAAGAAACCGTTGAGCAGCTTGTGGTGCCCAAACCTTACAGGAAGTTGGTGTTGGAGTTGGCCCATGGGCACATTCTTGGAGGTCATCTGGGGACAGAGAAAACCCGAGAGAGGGTATTACAGAGATTCTATTGGCCTGGGGTGATGAAGGACATAGAAAATTATTGTTCCTCCTGCCCTGTGTGTCAGAGGTCGGCCCCGATGCCACATTTCCGTAGCCCGCTGGTCCCTCTACCCATCATTGAGGTCCCGTTTGAGAGAATCGCAATGGATTTGGTAGGTCCTATAATCAAGTCCGCTAGGGGGCACCAGTACATATTGGTTATAATGGACTATGCCACCCGTTATCCAGAAGCGATCCCTCTCAGAAATACCTCGGCCAAAACCATAGCCAAAGAGCTATCTCTTGTTTTTAGCCGGGTGGGTATTTGTAAAGAACTGCTTACGGACCAAGGTACACCCTTTATGTCCCGGGTTATGAAAGAGCTGTGTAAATTGTTCAAAGTGACGCAATTGCGTACATCTGCGTATCACCCCCAAACCGATGGGCTGGTTGAAAGATTCAACAAAACCCTAAAACAAATGTTGAAGAAAGTGGTGGATAGAGATGGAAAGGATTGGGACTGTCTACTTCCTTATTTGATGTTTGCTATTAGGGAGGTGCCCCAATCCTCTACGGGATTCTCCCCCTTTGAGTTACTGTATGGGAGACACCCAAGAGGGCTGTTGGATATTGCCAAGGAAACTTGGGAAAGTGAGAGTTCTCCCCACAGGAGTGTGATTGAGCATGTCGCCCTGATGCAAGATCGAATTGCACAGGTAATGCCCATCGTAAAGGAACATTTGGCCCAAGCGCAGTTGGCACAGCAGAGAGTGTACAACCGTGGAGCCAAGACCCGTACCTTTTCCCCGGGGGATAGGATATTGGTACTTGTCCCTACGGTTGAAAGTAAATTCCTTGCCAAATGGCAAGGCCCCTACGAGATAATGGAAAAAGTGAGCGAAGTGAATTACAAGGTCAGACAACCAGGAAGGCGAAAGCCCGAACAGATCTATCACGTTAATCTGTTGAAAGCCTGGAGGGATAGAGAGTCCCTAGTCGCAGAAACTTGGTCACCAGCTCAAACTGGTTGCGTGATTCCGGAGGTTGGAATAGCAGCCACCTTGTCACAACCCCAACAACAGGAGCTAAAGGAGTTTGTGCTTCGCAACAAGGAGGTGTTCTCTGAGCTGCCGGGACAAACATCTGGGGTAGAGCATGATATTATTACCCCGCCCGGTGAAAGGGTGAAGTTAAAACCCTATCGGATCCCAGAGGCCCGACGGGAGGCAATACGGGAGGAAGTACAGAAAATGCTGAACTTAGGGGTGATAGAGGAGTCCCAAAGTGATTGGTCTAGTCCCATTGTGCTGGTGCCTAAACCGGATGGGAGCTGGCGATTTTGTAACGATTTTCGTCAGTTGAACAAAGTTACAAAATTTGACACCTACCCCATGCCACGTATAGATGAGTTGATCGACCGGCTGGGAACAGCCCGATACATGACGACTCTTGACCTCACAAAAGGGTATTGGCAAATTCCCCTGGCCAAGTCGGCCAAAGAGAAAACCGCATTTGTAACCCCAGACGGGGCGTTCCAATATAAGAGAATGCCGTTCGGGTTACAGAATGCGCCGGCCACATTCCAGCGGAAAATGGACCAGATACTGAGGCCCCACCGGAAGTATGCTGCGGCTTACCTGGATGACGTAATTGTCCATAGCACAGATTGGGCCTCACATCTGCCAAAAGTGCAAGCAGTCCTAGACTCTATCCGGGAAGCGGGGTTTACGGCTAACCCCAAGAAGTGTACCATTGGGCAGGAGGAGGCCAAATATCTTGGGTACACCATTGGGAGGGGAGTAATAAAACCCCAACTCAACAAAGTCGAGGCCATCCAGAGTTGGCCACATCCCAACAGCAAGAAGCAGGTACGAGCCTTTCTGGGAATAGCGGGGTATTATCGGCGCTTCATTCCCCACTTTGCTTCTAAGGCTGTGCCCCTAACCAACCTGACGAAAGGGAAAGGGTCGGTCATGATTAAATGGACCCCCGAGGCTGAGGCAGCATTCCAATTCTTGAAACAAGCCTTATTTAGCCAACCAGTGTTGTATTCACCCGACTTCTCTAAAGACTTTGTCGTACAAAGTGATGCGTCAGATGTGGGGTTAGGAGCAGTATTGTCCCAGGTCTGGAACGGGGAAGAGCACCCAGTCATTTACCTCAGCAGGAAGTTGAAGTCCCATGAGGTAAATTACGCCACGGTTGAAAAGGAGTGTTTAGCGGTGAAGTGGGCTCTAGATTCCCTTCGGTACTATCTGCTAGGTAGGCACTTTGACATGGTTACGGATCACGCTCCGTTAAAGTGGATGGCTCAAAACAAGGAGACAAATAGAAGAGTGAATAGGTGGTTCCTGGCCCTACAGGAATTCAACTTCACAGTAAAGCATCGCCCTGGCGTTCAAATGGGGAATGTGGATGCTTTGTCTCGAGTACATGAATGCCTGATTGCTGGTGTATGTGACAGCAGGAAGGTAAAGTCACCTGGTTGCATCCAGGGGGGTACGTATATTTCTCCCAGATTCAGGCTTTATGCCGACTTATACAACTAGGGAGAGAGTTGATGAAGCCCAGCTGAGGCTAGTGGGCTCATGGATGATTCATACCTCTAGGGAGAGGGCTGGGCGTCGTGCAGGCAGGGAGTTGATGAGACCAGCTGAAGCCTGTCAGCTCGTTTAAGGCCTCTATAAAAACTCCCAGGTTCATTAGGTGTTTGCTCATGCCTGGAACCAGACCTGTGTGGACTGTCTAGGGAGAGTGAACCCCTGTGCGGTGAGACAAAGCCTGTGTGGCTATTTGTTTGGACACTTACTAAACCAGGGACTTAGGGACTAGGACAGCACCAGGCTGATCCCAGTTGTTAGTTAGGGAAACCTGCATGTTTAGTCAGAGGTCAAGCTGACCAGGATTTATTTTGTTTATGTTTCTTTTTGCTTTGCTGTGTTTTTGTCACTGTAAATAGAGAAATAAACCGCACCTTTTGATCTTGAAAACCACAACCTCCGTCTGCTGGGCCTGTTTTTGTGTGGGGAGCCCAACCAGGGGGTCACACACACCCGCTACCGAGTTAACCCCCTCACACTATGAAGCTTTTTTGGTGGGATCCGGAACAGCTTACTAAGGCCCAAAAGAACCTGTACGCAAGCCCAGTGAAAACACATGTTACTCTTTGGCCAACACCTTAGACACTGGCAAAAAACTGAGGTGCTCCCGGATGGGAGGGGCTTATATAGGGGAGGGTACTTCCGGTTTGGAATTGGCCAGTGCCAACACCTGAAGGTAATCTATATAACCCATTAGTAATGACTAAGTCGCTCTGTGTCCCGTGATGTACGAAAAAGAAAGGTAGGAGGTTAAACTCTGGTACAGACAGATAATTAGGCCCCTTTCACACAGACGGCAAAATTGCCGCAGTAAAAAGCATGTTTTTGTTGTGTGAAATTCAAGGCTTCAGGCACTGCGATTAGCTGCATTTGTACATTGCGATTAGCTGCGTTTACATGCGGCTGCGTTTAGCTGCGGTTGACCATTATTGTCATCTCCATAGCAACCGTTTTTATTTTGATGTGCTTCCTGTTGTTTTTTTCTTTTGTTCACACTGCTATCCGCAGTTGATACAAAAGACTGCGATTACCTGCGGTTATGTGCATATAGCTGAGCTACATCGCACCTGGACGCATTCAATTCTATTTTTTCTATTCGCACCAAACTGCATGTAACGAAATCGCAGCTAAACGTTGTGTGTGAATGGGGCCATAGGAAAGCATTGTGTGGTTTTAGCTGCGGTAGAAAACTAGAAAATCCGCAACTAAAAGCACCATTCTATCCGTCCATGTGAAAGGGGCCTAACTGTTTAAATCTGACCAGTGTTTTTTTAATGAAAATAAGAACTTGATTAGAAAAGGAATTAGAGAGTAAAGGATAGTTTCAAAACACTTATTTTTCCTTTATTACAAAGAAAATTATTACGTTCCTTTTTAACGATAGCCTTAGTATATCCTCATTGTTAGAGTCTACTCTCCATCTCATCCAATCTGACGTCACGAATTTCAGAATCATTATTCACAAACTCTTCTAGAAACATGGGTTAATTGGCGCTGGGGAATAGATTTAAAAACCCCAGGGGAATGAAAACTGGAAAATTGCAATAATTGATTGAAATCTGTAGCTTTAATGAACAAATCAGTAGCAATATGCCCACCTTGTATTGTCAGTAAAGTGTCCAGGAAAGGAATTTCAGCTTTACTTATTAACATGTTATATTTTAGACCAGGAATTAAATGATTGAGGTACACATTAAATAAGGATAAGGTTTCCAAGTCACCTGCCCATACTGCAAATGAGTCATCAATAAATCTTTACCAACAGGAACAGTTTTAAATAAATAAATCACAATTATATATGAATGCAATTTCTACCATGTCCACAAATGCATTTGCATACGGGGGAGCTACATTGGAACCCATCGCAGCTTCCGTAAGCTGCAGATAGTAATTTTCCTTTAAAATAACGTTTTCTACCAAAACAACTGTTAAAAGTTGAAACAAAAATTAAATTTGTACAGAATTGTAATTTTTGGGACCAATTAGCAACTGTCAGCAAGCCTCAATCCCCAATTAATGGGGAATTGCTGTGTACAAATTTACTACATCCCAAGTGACCAGCACAAACCAGGTGGAAGAACAACATCCTTGATTTTGCTCAGAAAATGTTGAGTATCTCTTATATAAGAAAGAGTTTCTCATATTAATGGTGTTAAACAGTTGTCCCATTATTTAGCAATCTGCATTGTAACTGACTCAGTGCAGGACACTATGGGGCGACCAGGAGGATTTAAAGGATCTTTATATATCTTTGGAAGTATATACATGATTGAAGTTACTGGATGTTCTGATATTAGAAAGGTTTGCGTATCATTATCAATAGTCCCCTGTTGTGTGGCCTACCCTGCAATCTTTTCATCCTATTCTGTACTCGAAAGGTGGAATTACTGTCCAATCACAAATATGTATTAGTGTCAGCCAACTGTCTAAAAACCTGCTATTCATATTGTACCATGTCCATTATAAGAACGAAACCCCCCTTGTACGGAGTCTTGATGGTAATATTCTGCCTAGTGGACAAGGAGGTAAGAATTACCAATTCTTCCAGACTGAGGTTGTTCGGTATATATGGTCTCTTCCTAAACCACTCTTGCGAAAGTCAAAACATAAAGTTAAGATTTAATATCTAAAAGATATGATATGGGTTAAATAAGAGTTCTTTTGACTAGAAGTGAAAGCTTCAATATAATAAGCATTTATTAGAGAATTGTTATTAGTCTATCTAATACACAGCAAACATTTACCGTCTTAGGCAAGGGAAGAAATATTAGTTTCAAATACAAAGTATGTACATCACACTACAAATATCAAACAGAGAAACATAAGACAATGCAAGTATGCTGTAAGTGCTGGGAGATGGTCTGATAATTACCTATAATAATGATTCCTGGGCCCAGGTCATCTCATCTCTCCTATTCTACTGATTGGGGTTGTCCTTATATGGGGCCCTCTTCCATTAACTAAAACAGGGCCATTACGATTGGTTACTGTTAGCTCTCTCCTCCCCCTGGGCGTTATATTAATTTCCCTCACTAGCCCCCTCCTTAGTGATAATTAGTTTTGAAGATAAATTAATTAAACCGAAGGTCGTTAACTTCCCTTGAATGGGGCACTTAGCTATACATGGAACTAGCTGTGGCAAATTACCCCTTAAATGGATATTGGTTCGTTAACATGGGAGAATAAACACGCCTTTATCTAGCTAATGAAGGTGGTGCCGAATAGACTAGCAGTTTCAGATGTGATCTCTTCCTGGCTTGTTTGAATACTAAGTTACCTCGTCAGACCGGGCAACTCCTCAGCACCTTGTCACCCAGCATTCAGGCATATCAAAAGGGGTGTAAGAGAAATCCAGGTTACAGAGGCGCATTGGCACGCATGTGCGGTCATACCTCTGTATCTATAAGAAATGGCTTGCAATGGCGCATTCGCGCGCGTGCAAGGGCGCACGCGCGTGCACGTATTGGCACCAGTTAGTGACATTTAAACAGAGCACTGACACCTGCCTCTTGCTGAGTGATCTTTCAGCTAGTGCCTGTTATCTAAACCTGTTCCAGTTTCCGTGACCTGATCCCGGCTTCACCTGAACCTTCTCCCTGATCTCTGCCTGCCTAACTGATTCCGGCTAGTATCTGACTCCGCTTCTGCCTGATGTTCCTGTACTTTGCTGTCCGATTGTGTACCGAACCTGGCCTGTGTCCCGTCTCTGCCTCTGCCTATCGTCTTGGTACCCGTTCTGTCCGGCTGTTGATGACCTCCTGGCTTACGTCCCGGCTACACCTCCATCCGCTGATCCAGCGATACAGAGCTCCAGTTTCCAGAGTCAGCTCAGCACTCTTCAGCCACCTAGTTCCTGCCAAGGCTCAGCCAGTGTCATCTGCTACATAGGCCCTCGTGCCACTCTGTGTCCCTCACTCCCTGTCATCACTACCAGGGGTGTCGGACAGGAGGTGCAAGAGAAGCCCCCTCTCCAGCTCGATCTCCACCAGGTACATGACAGTACCACTCAGCCAAATGTCGGAGATCGAGAGAGGGGCTTCGTCTCTGGAATCGCTATGCCTGCAGTTTGCATCTCTCACCCAGGCAGTCAGCACCTTGCAGAGAAGCTACCTACCAGCAGCTGGAGGATCGCATTAAACCCATGGCTCCTACTTTGGCAACTCCCTTACCTGCTACCACACCTGGCTGCTCCTCCTCTGAACAGACTTTTTCTACATCCTTAGAGACTATGCCGCCACCTGAACCCCGAGTTCCTGCACCAGAGAGATTCGCTGGCGACTGGCACAAATTCCGTGCGTTTAAAAACGCTTGTGAACTTTACTTTGCCCTTCAACCAAAGACTTTCTCGTTAGAACCCACCAAAGTGGGGTTTGTCATATCCCTACTTCTCGGAGACTCACAGTCCTGGGCTCATCAGCTCCGGGAACAGAACAGTGCAACTTTGGACTCCCTCTCTTAATTTTTTGAAGCAATGGCTCAGCTCTATGATGACCCCCAGCGCACTACCACGGCCGAGTCAACCCTTCATGCCCTACGCCAAGATCATCGACCTGCTGAGGACTATGTGGCAGAATTCCGCCTGTGGGCCTCTGATACAGGCTGGAATGATGCAGCCCTTCGGCATCACTTCCGCCTAGGCCTATCAGAAGGGCTCAAGGATGAGCTTGCTCGTGTGGGGACCCCCAGTTCCCTTGAAAACCTCATTAATCTTGCCATTCAGCTTGATCTGAGATTCAGAGAGAGGAGATCAGAGAAGGCTGGCAGCTCCATTCTCCCAACGAATCAGCAGACACGTCCCCTGCAACTTGGACTTTTGCGTTCCCCTTTCTCCAGTGAGGAAAAGTTGTGACGACGTCGGGAGGACTTGTGCCTATATTGTGGGGTAGCAGGACACTATCTTCAGAACTACCATGTAATGCCTACCAGAACCAAGGTCATACCCTCCACCTATCTTGCCAACTGTTCCCTAGGGAGTAGAGCTGCACACATCACTCTGTCTCTGTCACTACAGATTCCTGGGAAAGACATTCAAGTATCAGCTATTATCAATTCCGGAGCCTGTAGCTGTTTTATGGACAAAGACTTTGCTCTATGTCATCAGATCCCTTTACAAACAAAGACACGCCTGTTGTCCATCCATCTGGCCGATGGATCCCGTCTCAAGACTGGGCCTATAACACATGAGACCTACCCACTACTGGCTGTATCAGATACCGGTCATCGGGAGTACCTGCGCCTGGATATTATTCCATCCCCTCTGTTTCCCGTAATCCTGGGTATTCCCTGGTTGCAGGCCCACAACCCGCAGATAAACTGGGATTCAGGAGAACTGACCTTTTCATCTCCCTACTGCCAGCAGTCCTGCCTTCACCCTATTCCCATAAAACCTGCACCCCTTCTTGGGGTACATGCTGACTCTAATATTTCACAACTCATACCAGCCGCTTATCATGACTACCTGGAGGTTTTTGATAAACAGAAGGCAGACATCCTTCCACCTCACCGCCCGTATGACTGCCCAATTGAACTTTTGGCAGGTGCAGAAATCCCTTTCGGGCGCATATTTCCACTCTCTGAACTGGAACTCAAGGTACTACGTCAATATATTGATGAAAACTTGGAGAAGGGGTTTATCCGGCCTTCCACGTCCCCCGCGGGTGCTGGAATATTTTTTGTAGAAAAAAAGGACCATACCCTGCACCCCTGCGTTGACTACCGGGAACTAAACAAGATCACCGTCAAGAACAGATATCCATTGCCCCTGGTTCCGGAACTGTTTCAGCGCTTCAAGACGTCCACGGTGTTCACAAAACTGGACTTACGGGGCGCATATAACTTAGTTCGGATCCGCGAAGGGGACGAATGGAAGACCGCTTTCCGCACGAGATTTGGACACTGAGTATCCCGTCATGCCCTTCGGGTTGTGCAATGCCCCAGCAACATTTCAGCATTTTGTTAATGACATTTTTAGGGATTTCCTTGATCTGTTCCTGATTGTCTACTTAGACGACATTTTGATTTTCTCCAATTCCCTCTCTGCACACCGTGAACATGTGAAGAAGGTCCTCTGCAGGCTAAAAGATCATGGATTATTTGCAAAAGCTGAAAAATGTGAATTTGAAAAGGAAACAATTCAGTTCCTAGGACTTATTATTTCCACCACTGGCATCTCCATGGATCCCCAAAAGGTCAAATCCATCCTTGAATGGCCTACTCCTACTGACAGGAAGAGCACACAGAGATTCATAGGATTTGCCAATTTCTATCGCAAAATTAATTAAAAATTTCTCTGCCATCATCTCCCCGATTACCCAGCTCACAGGACAGAACACCCGTTTTTCATGGACACCCGCAGCACAAGCAGCTTTTGACCAGCTAAAGACATTGTTCACCTCAGCACCCATTCTGCAGCACCCAGACTCCGCATCACCCTACGTCCTTGAAGTGGATGCCTCAGAAAACGCTGTGGGAGCCATCCTGTCTCAGCGTCGAGGTACGAAGTCCCTGTTGCATCCAGTCGCCTTCTTTTCAAGAAAACTCAGTCCCGCGGAGAAGAACTACGATGTGGGTGACCGAGAATTACTAGCCATAAAAGTAGTACTGGAAGAATGGCGCTACCTACTGGAAGGAGCGGCGCACCCCATTTTGATCTTTACCGATCATAAGAACCTTGAGTATCTTAGAACTGCCAGATGATTGAGGCCACGCCAGGCCAGGTGGACACTGTTCTTCAGCCGTTTCTCCTTCCACATTACCTTCAGACCGGGCTCCAAGAACGGCAAACCCGATGCGTTGTCTCGCATGTACCCAGAAGAAGAAGGACATCCCCAACCAGACACAATCCTGCCAGCCCAGCGTTTCCTGTTGTTACAAGCAGACCTAATCTCCCAACTTAAGCAGGCATCCACAAGAGATGTTCTACCATCAGATGTTTGTTTTCAGGAGCAAGAGGGGCTATTTTTACACAACCAAAAGGTATTCGTACCCCCAAGCCTGCGCCCCAAGATCCTCAGCCTGTGCCATGACCACCCCTTGGCGGGACACTTTGGGGTAACCAAGACTGTGGAGCTTGTGCAGCGGACCTTTTGGTGGCCAAATTTGAGGTCCGATTGTAAGGATTATGTTGGTACCTGTGGAGTCTGCAACAGAAGTAAGAATGACAAAACCAAAGCCTGGGGCCTGTTAAGGCCATTGCTCATTCCTAAGAGACCCTGGGAAATGATCAGTATGGACTTTATCGTTGAGCTTCCACCTTCCGAAAAATTCACCACAATCTTTGTGATTGTGGACAGATTGACCAAGATGGCTCAATTTGTCCCCATGTTAGGAACCCCATCTGCAACTGAGACTGCCTGTGCCTTCGTCAAGGAAGTGGTGAGACTCCATGGAGTACCCAGCAGCATCACCTCCGACCGAGGGGTACAATTTACCTCCAAATTCTGGAGAGAGCTGTGCAAGATGTTAAAGATCGAGACTTGTTTCTCATCAGCCTATCACCCCCAGACGAACGGCCAGACCGAACACACCAACCAAACGCTGGAGCAATATCTACGGTGTTTTTCATCCTTTGCTCAGGATGACTGGGCATCTCTTTTACCTCTGGCGGAATTCGCCTACAATGATGCTGTTCACTCGGCCACAGGACAAGCCCCGTTTTTTGCAAATTATGGGTTTTTCCC
The DNA here is from genome assembly GCA_029206835.1 of Rana muscosa. Lineage (NCBI taxonomy): Eukaryota > Metazoa > Chordata > Amphibia > Anura > Ranidae > Rana > Rana muscosa. The sequence continues at coordinate 841,570,934 of CM055122.1, forward strand.
AGCCTTCCTACCCAACATTGTGCCTGACTCCCCGGTACCTGCAGTCCAAGACAGGATAAAAACGCTTCAATCAAACAACCAAATATTACAAGAGGCCATTTCCAAAGTGCAACTAGACAACAAGAGGTTTTTTGACAGGAAAAGAAGAGGAGACCTAAGACTTCAAGTAGGAGACAAGGTCTGGTTATCCACAACCAATTTAAAACTGTCATGTCCTTCCAAGAAACTCGGACCTAGATACATCGGTCCTTTTCCTGTCAAAAGGCAGAATAACCCTGCTGCCTATGAACTTTCGCTCCCAGAAACTTACAGGATCCATCCCGTTTTTCACGTTTCTCTACTAAAACCTGCAAGGGTAGACCCTTTTCCTGGCCGTGAGTCAGGTCCACTCGCACCTACTATTATAGACGGTAATGAGGAATACGAGGTCGAAACAATAGTGGACTGTAGGAAAAGACAGAACGTGATTCAATTTTTAATCAAATGGAAAGGCTACGGGCCTGAAGACAATTCTTGGGAGCCAGAAACCAATCTGCATGCCAAAAGACTGATACGGGCATTTTTCAAAGCTCACCCTGAGAAGAGGCTACAGATGGGCATCCAGAGGTTGCCCATTGGGGGGGGGCAATGTAAGAGAAATCCAGGTTACAGAGGCGCATTGGCACGCATGCGCGGTCATACCTCTGTATCTACCTCTGTATCTACAAGAAATGACTTGCAATGGCGCATGGTGCAAGAGAAGCCCCCTCTCCAGCTCGATCTCCACCAGGTACGTGACAAGGGGACTGGTAATTAGATTTTTCTCAAGCCCAGCTTGTCAGCCAAGTTAACCCTTACAGACACACATATTTCATACTACACATTCCTTATTTTAACTAGTATATCCATCTTCTTCAGTTGGGCAAAAAAGTATTTAGTCAACCACCAATTGTGCAAGTTCTCCCACTTAAAACAATGAGAGAGGCCTGTAATTGTCATCATAGGTATACCTCAACTATGAGAGACAAAATGTCGAAACAAATCCAGACAATCACATTGTCTGATTTGGAAAGATTTTTTTTTGCAAATTATGGTGTAAAATAAGTATTTGGTCACCTACGAACAAGCAAGATTTCTGTCTCTCACAGACCTGTATCTTCTTCTTTAAGAGGCTCCTCTGTCCTCCACTCATTACCTGTATTAATGGCACCTGTTTGAACTTGTTATCAGTATAAAAGACACCTGTCCACAACCTCAAACAGTCACACTCCAAACTCCACTATGGTGAAGACCAAAGAGCTGTCGAAGGACACCAGAAACAAAATTGTAGACCTGCACCAGGCTGGGAAGACTGAATCTGCAATAGGCAAGCAGCTTGGTGTGAAGAAATCAACTGTGGGAGCAATAATTAGAAAATGGAAGACATACAAGACCACTGATAATCTCCCTCGATCTGGGGCTCCACGCAAGATCTCCCCCCGTGGGGTCAAAATGATCACAAGAACGGTGAGCAAAAATCCCAGAACCACACGGGGGGACCTAGTGAATGACCTGCAGAGAGCTGGGACCAACGTAACAAAGGCTACCATCAGTAACACACTACGCCGCCAGGGACTCAGATCCTGCAGTGCCAGACGTGTCCCCCTGCTTAAGCCAGTACATGTCCGGGCACGTCTGAGGTTTGCTAGAGAGCATTTGGATGATCCAGAAGAGGATTGGGAGAATGTCATATGGTCAGATGAAACCAAAGTAGAACTGTTTGGTAGAAACACAACTCGTCATGTTTGGAGGAGAGAGAATGCTGAGTTGCAACCAAAGAACACCATACCTACTGTGAAGCATGGGGGTGGCAACATCATGCTTTGGGGCTGTTTCTTTACAAAGGGAACAGGATGACTGATCCGTGTACATGAAAGAATGAATGGGGCCATGTATCGTGAGATTTTGAGTGCAAACCTTCTCCCATCAGCAGGGGCATTGAAGATGAAACGTGGCTGGGTCTTTCAGCATGACAATGATCTCAAACACACCGCCCGGGCAACGAAGGAGTGGCTTCGTAAGAAGCATTTCAAGGTCCTGGAGTGGCCTAGCCAGTCTCCAGATCTCCAACCCATAGAAAACCGTTGGAGGTAGTTGAAAGTCCATGTTGCCCAGCGACAGCCCCAAAACATCACTGTTCTAGAGGAGATCTGCATGGAGGAATGGGCCAACATACCAGCAACAGTGTGTGACAACCTTGTGAAGACTTACAGAAAACGTTTGACCTCTGTCATTGCCAACAAAGGATATATAACAAAGTATTGAGATGAACTTTTGATATTGACCAAATATTTCCAAATCAGACAATGTGATTGTCTGGATTTGTTTCCACATTTTGTCTCTCATAGTTGAGGTATACCTATGATGACAATAACAGGCCTCTCTCATCTTTTTAAGTGGGAGAACTTGCACAATTGGTGGCTGACTAAATACTTTTTTGCCCCACTGTATGTACAGATATTCCCAGTTCTCAATGGCGATTACTCATAAAATTCCTCATAAGGCAACAGATGACCCCTTGTGGCAAGTTGAGACAGATGAGACGAGGCCACACTTAAGTGAGTAATTGTTTATGTCTAATCTCCATTAGAGTGTTAAGTTTCTCCCTCTGCCATCTTAGAAGTCGGCCAAGATATATCACCATGGCCGTCATGAAAATCAGTACCCCACATTGCAATATGAGAAGACCTTTTATTCCCATTTCCACCCAGGTCCTAGTGGTGACTAAGCTGAAATCCCCATCATGTAAAAGTTCATTCCACCTTTTCCCTGTTTTCATCATATCATTAATTATATGGGTGTCCTTCCTTGCAAGCAGATTGTGAAGGTTTACTGACAGAGTATCAATTTTTACATCAAAATGGGGTATGTATGTGATAGGATCTGGGACATCAGGGGTACTCTCAATGATATAGTCTTCTGTTAACACTGGTATAGCGGTTACTACAATTTCCCCAATAGTAGTGTACTCATGTGGAATGAAGCAAAAATTTGGATAGGGTATTGGACACGACTGACCCCGACGGAGAAATGTCTGGTGATTGGTAACGACACAGTACAGTCCATCCATGTGGTAGGTGACCCTTGTGCTTGGTGTTCTCCATTTTGACAACTTCACTGGGCAGTTAGCTTCCATCTCACTTGGACTGGTTTCTTGAGGTGGTTGGCCTGGACTTTCCAGTTGGGGGTCCCTTGCTACTTTGGCTGTGGGATCCGGGTCATTGCTTAGACCACAGACTGGGGTGTCAATTTCAAACACATCACAACGGCATAAGTATCTATTGTCTTTGACAGTGCAGCAGGCAGTGTGTGGTGCTTTCCATCGCCCTTGAACTTGAATGAGCATTTCGGGGAGGTGCAACCTTCCCTTGTACATGTCATTTTCGAAATATCCGAGGGAGTGTATGGACGCCATCATGTTTAAAGTAGTCATCTTGTGGATGGAACACGGGCAGCAACATTGTGAAGGACACGTACCTTAGGCCACGGTAGGTGCACAGTGACTGGCTCTTCTTGCAAGCAAATGGCCCTCTATTTGGGTGTGGTGTCACTATCCCTATATTTTGAATTGTGGAAACCGGCAAAGGTTTGCACTTGTCTCCAGAATGTACATTCATTCCACCAATAGTATTAGTGTGAGTACAATACCACTGGGTAAGGTCTGTATCTTTTAATACATCAGGGATTTTACCGGCTTGAATATCTCGGATGACATTAGTGACCTTTGTTAAAATAAAATTTCCATACGCAGTGCCTATTACCTCTTTGCCCATACCATACTCTCTAGCTTCATGTTATAAACCGTAAACCTTTCCTCCTCTGCAAGCCCCTCAACACCCTGCAGAACTGGTTTCAGCACTTGCCGACCCCTCTTTCTGTTCAAAATTTCCGATATGCCTGCGAATTGCTGACAAATCGGTTCTGTTCCAAATTGACATGCCAGATCCAAAAAGTCCTGGGATCGATGCGAGTATTCTGTCCAAGCCCTTTCCCTTTCTGGATCTGAAAATGCCCCTGTGGGGAGGGAGGTTTGGTTCTGCAAATGGAGTTTGGCTTGCATGGGAGGCAATCAAATGTACTAGCAAGGAAGAGTAAAACAGACACATTTGTCCGGGCACATGAGCCGAATTCGGCCATGTTCCACTGGGACAAATTAAGTACCACCGGCACATGAATGAACTTAACATTATTAAACAATATTCCAGGGATTGAGGTTGCCGTTAGGCCATTAGGTGGTCCCTCTTGTAGTGATGGACATTCCAAGGATGTAGGTTCGTAATAGGGGATTGCAGCTGTATTTTTGGGCAAATTTGTAGGAGTAGGGGTGTTAGTCTTTGGGGACACATGCAGGGTAATTTTCCCTGGGACGTACTGAAGAGTGGATGCATGAGTGTTGCTGGACAAGGGGATGGAGATAACAAAATAATATTTCCACTCTCCGGCATCACTCAACCGTGTCTCTTGAATCAATAAAGATCTGTTCTGAAAACTCATGACTCTATCCTGGTAGTCCGTGACATTCCCAGCAACACCATTAATCCAGACTAGATGATTATCAATGGGACTCCACCCCACAGTTACTCCAATGGCCACAGGCAATAAGATGGATTCCCCCTCTAGGCAGTAGACCGGATTCTGGTCAACGATCACGCTGATGAGCGTTCTAGTCTCATCTCCCTTGGTATGTCCGATCAGATGGAGCAGGATCACAATCCACATCGACTTCATGGCTCTAAAAGGGAAGAAAGCAGAACATTTTAGTTGCAGGATTTTGTGAGGGCACAAACGATGGGGCACAAGACTGAGTCCAGTAAATTCAAAGGAATTTCCCAGATCTCCCCCCCCTTGTGCTCCTTGTTTGGCCAAGCAATCCGCTACCTCATTTTGTTCCCCGTATGGGGCAGTGCCTAAATGACCTTTTACTTTGCACTCCCATGGTTTGACTGGCAACTTTTGCACCCATGTTACAATATATTTCAACAGGGATTGTCAGGGAACCAACAGCAGGAGAAGGACTTTAGGACCCAGCATCTCTGGCAGGAGAAGGACTTTAGGATCCAGTATCTCTGGCAGGAGAAGGACTTTAGGACCCAGTATCTCTACAAGCAGGTCACATGGGCCTATATAAGGAAGTCTGCTAGTGTCTGCATTTGCTGGATTATCGTCAACTTCTCCTGTGTTCCTGTGTCTTGCATCTCCTGCCTGTCTGCTCTCCTGTGTACCAAACCCGGCTTGCCTGACCTGCTCCTGTTGACTTCCTGGCGTATACCTGACCCGGCCTGGCTAACGGACTCCGCTTACCTTGTCTTCTGTGCTAATACTCAGCTCTGCTGTGTTCTCGGACTGTCTTGCTGTGTTTGACCCCCTGGCCTGGCTTCTGACTCTGCTATCGGAACATTCCACTGGTCCTTACCCTTTGGACCTCCTAAGCACGCCTGCTGTCCTGCAGTCTGCCTGTCCCACCAAGTTCCTGGCAACCAACACTACCTACCAGGCAACCTGTGCTTCTGTGGGCACCACACCCCCTGTGTCATCTTCAGGGCTGTGCTGCACTCGGCCACAAGGGGCGCCCTCTCTGCTACTCGGCCTCACATCAGAGACTTGACAGGGATGCATGTTTAAGTGGAGACCCAAGTGAGGACATGTACTGGTGGGTGTGCCAGAATGGCAGAATTTCTGTAATAGCATTACAGACCCACGCAGAATCTGAGTATAAAACAATTTCTTGGTCCCCTTTCATCAGTTCTAGGGCATGAGCAATTGCAGCCAGGTGGCAAATTGTGCTGATTTGACTTGACCTGACCGAAAGATTCATGTTTGGGTGTTTGCATGTGGATTGTTAAGGTATATTCCAAATCCTGCATGTGGGGAACCCTCCACGTAAAAACATGATCCATCTGTGAAGATTTGGACTGCCTTTTCAGGGACATTTTCCTTTGCTGACAAAGGTCTAAAGAATTGTTGCGCAGCTGATTGTGGGGTGATATCACATTCATGTGGTACTCCTTGGTAAAGGAGGCCATGGGCCCTAGTGGAAGGATTATTTGTGTGTTTGACTTTAATGTCTCGATCTTGGAGCAGCAGAGCCCAATGGGCCAGTCTGGCATTGAATACATTGCCCTCCTTCACTCTGTCTGTGAGTAAAAACTTAGTGGGAGTTGTGTGCAAGATGACTGGGTTAAGTCCTATGTTGTATGTGAAGTATTTCACTGCCCAAAACGTGACAAGAAGGTGTTTTTCACATAGAGAGTACTTCATTTCCACAGGAGATAATAGTTTAGAAATATATGATATGGGTCTCTGTTGCCCATGGATTTCCTGTGACAGAACAGCTGACATGGCTGTCTCTGATATGGCAGTCTCAATGTGAAAGGGCAGTTGTTACTCTGTTTTGGCTAAAGCTGGCACTTGCGCTAAAGCTTCTTTAAGCTCCTGCACTGGATTGGTGTGTTGCTCAGTTCAGTGCCATCAGGTATCCTTTTTCCACCAATCATACAGTGGTGCGGACTTTTGGGCACAATCAGGGATGAAAGGCCGCAAATAATTTACCAATCCTAGGAAAGATCTGAGAGTAGGCATACTTACTGACAGAGGTAATTGTAGACTGGTTTCTACCTTCTCAGCTGCTATTTTACTACCATTTGCTGTCACTGTAATCCCAAGAAAAGACACAAATTCCTGCAACAATTGTGCCTTAATGGGATTACACTTCAGTCCCGCTTTTCCTAGGATCCGTAGGAGTTCCTCCAATAGCCGCGAATGCTTTTCTTTGTCGCATGTGGCTATAAGCAAATTGTCAATGTACTGAAAAAAGATTCTTTGGGGAAGAAAAATCTGTTAAAATATCTCTCATGGTTGCATATGAAGTAATGTGTTCACTAGATTTAATTTTGCCAATGAAATCAGCTACACTCATAAGGATTTTTACTGGTTGAATTGGATATACATTGGAAATCACCTAATTTCCTTCATTATCAAACCCCAAAAATGTTTGATTTCCTTCAGTAGAGGAGGAGATCTGGGTCCTACCCATGATGGGGAACTTGTTATGCTCCTCATTTGTGGATAGCTGGTCCCCATTGTCTGGTGGGTCTATGACCATGGTGCATTCTCGATTTTCCTGTGGCTCTGCGATTTCTCCCATTGCCACCAGAAAAGTAGAATTAGGATCCATATCTTCCTCTCCCCAGTGTTTACACTACTATTTGTAACACACAATTCAGTAAAAAAAAATGTTCAATGCACCTTATTTACACTACTAATAATCTTTCTCCGATATTAGTTTCAGTATCAGGACTTCCACAAACTTGTACTTTAATTGACACCAATGAGAATATTACTGCTTGTAACTTCTCACAGTTAAAAAAAAAGGTAAAGTAAAAACCAAAAAGAGTAAAAAAAAATCTCTTGTAGGTTATTTGCAATGTCCTAACTATTTTCAATGTTAGTGGACATGCAATTTAAATAACAAGCAAAACCCTATTGAGCCTGTTTCAACCTACACACACCAGAACACAACATGTGTCTGTGTCTTAAACAAAAAAAAAGGCTAAAACTAAGCCAGGGACCAAAAAAAAATAATAATAAAAATTATTATTAAAAATATATATACCGTATATACTCGAGTATAAGCCGACCCGAGTATAAGCCGAGGTACCTAATGTTACCACAAAAAACTGGGAAAACTTACTGACTTGAGTATAAGCCGAGGGTCAACAATGCCCATTTGCACGCCTCACTGTGCCCATTGCAACTTCACTAAGCCCATTGTCACTGCCCATTGCCACCTTACTGTGCCCATCCTCACTGTTCCCATCCTTACTGTGCCCATCCTCACTGTTCCTCACTGTTCCCATCCTCACTATTCCTCACCTCACTGTTCCTATGCTCACTGTTCCTATCCTCACTGTTCCTATCCTCACTGTTCCCTAGCTCACTGTTCCCTAGCTCACTGTTCCCTAGCTCACTGTTCCCTAGCTCACTGTTTAAATTTAACATTGTAAATTGTACCTGAAAAAAAGTTGAGAGGCTGCGGCGTCCATCGTTTAAAACTCGCGGTCTCTTCCTCTTCCCTTCCGTGATAGGCGTTTTCTAAGCACACAGTTCCGCCTATCACGAACGTTCTCTCATCCTCAGTTTCCCAGCAGACACTGTGTTCAGTGTTCCGCCAATCACAGACGTCTGCTGGGATGGGTGAGGATGAGAGAACGTTCGTGATAGGCGATTCTCAGCAGACACTCTCCGCCTATCACATAAGGGACCAGGAAGAGACCGCGAGATTTAAACGATGGATGCCGCAGCCTCTCAACTTTTTTTCAGGTACAATTTACAATGTTAAATTTCGCTGACTCGAGTATAAGCCGAGGGGGGGGACTTTCAGCCCAAAAAAAGGGCTGAAAATCTCGGCTTATACTCGAGTATATACGGTATATATTAATTAAAAAAGAAAAAAATGAAAAATTTATAATTTGCAAAAAAAAATAAAAAATGTCTTCACAAAACCAATGACCACTCTTTCAGTGTCTTAATAAAACAACAACAATTAAAACAAAAATGTTCCCTTTCTGTAAAAAAAAATATTTTCCCAGAAAACCAAGGACCACTATTTCAGTGTCCTCCTTCCAATAAAACAACAAAAATCAAAACAAAAATGTTCCCATTCTGTACCTCCTCCCCATTAAATTGACCGGTTATAATGGTACATCCAAAGTACTTTTTATCAATTATGATTTTGGGATATTAATAAAACAAAATACGAAAAAAAAATTTTTTTGAAAATCAAATAACATAAAAACAAAAAAAAATAATAAAAAAATAACCTGTGGTGTATATTCTCTCCTTAGAGTTAATACCCACTAATAAAAACAAAAATATTTACCTATCTTTTTCCCTAGATAGATTGGATAAGATGACTCAGCTTAAATTCCTCCTAATAACCTTAATCCAATATACAAATTTTGTTATTATATTAAATACTTTCAGTCCTGTACATAATTTCGTGGTCGCCACTCTTGCGAAAGTCAAAACATATATTTAAGATTTAATATCTCAAAGATATGATATGGGTTAAATAAGAGTTCTTTTGACTAGAAGTGAAAGCTTCAATATAATAAGCATTTATTAGAGAATTGTTATTAGTCTATCTAATACACAGCAAACATTTACCGTCTTAGGCAAGGGAGTAAATATTAGTTTCAAATACAAAGTATGTACATCACACTACAAATATCAAACAGAAAAACATAAGACAACGCAATTATACTGTAAGTGCTGGGAGATGGTCTGATAATTACCTATAATAATGACTCCTGGGCCCAGGTCATCTCATCTCTCCTATTCTACTGATTGGGGTTGTCCTTTATATGGGGCCCTCTCCCATTAACTAAAACAGGGCCATTACGATTGTTAGCTCTCTCCTCCCTCCGGGCATTTTATTAATTTCCCTCACTAGCCCCCTCCTTAGTGATAATTAGATTTGAAGATAAATTAATTAAACCGAAGGTCGTTAACTTCCCTTGAATGGGGCACTTAGCTATACATGGAACTAGCTGTGGCAAATTACCCCTTAAATGGATATTGGTTCGTTAACATGGGAGATTAAACACGCCTTTATCTAGCTAATGAAGGCGGTGCCGCATAGCCTACCGGTTTCAGATGTGATCTCTTCCTGGCTTGTTTGAATACTAATTTACGTATACAGACCGAACGACTCCTCAGCACCTTGTCACCCAGCATTCATGCACATCAAAAGGGGACTGGTAATTCAATTTTCTCAAGCCCAGCTTGTCAGCCAAGTTAACCCTTACAGACACACATATTTCATACTACACATTCCTTATTCTAACTTGTATATACATCTATGTACAGATATTCCCAGTTGCCAATGGAGATTTCTCATAAAATTCCTCATAAGGCAACAGCAACACCACCTTGTAAGAAGATATTTATATCCTCCTCAACCATAAAGCCCTTTCACACTGGGGCGCGGTGCGCATCAGCGGTAAAGCGCCGTTTTATCGGCGCTGTGCGGACAGAAACGGGACGATTTTAACCTCAAAGAAGGGGTTAACAATGAGTTAAAAGCTCCCGAAAAGCGCTGAAGCGCTGCCCATTGATTTCAATGGCAGGGGCGGTTTAGGAGCGGTGTATACACCGTTCCCGCACTGCCCCAAAGACGCTACTTGCAGGACTTTTTTTTCCGTCCTGCAAGCACACCGCTCCAGTGTGAAAGCACTCAGGCTTTCAAACTGGGGAGACAGGGGAGGCAGTTTATAGGTACTTTAAAGACGCAATTTTTAGCGCTAAAATGCCTGTAAAGGGCCTTCAGTGTGAAAGGGGTTTACTAATGAACAGTTTAGCCACTGGACAAGATGTAGGTGGAGTGGACTCCTATTTTTTAAACCTAAATTATTAACGAATAAAGGAAAAAAGTCTGACATTGTTCACAGTACGTCTAGAAGAATAAATTGCCTTCAAAAGAACCTGTCTAAAAAAGAACAATACAGATCATGTTTCAATACAAAAGTGTCCAATTTAACTTCGGGCAGAAATTTAAGACCTTATTAAATATCTTCAATTCAACATCAGATAAAACAATGGATGAAATATTATGTACCACATTTGTAGTTAAGTCCGCTGTCTGTTCCTTGTCCTGGTGGCAATCTCTTTTGGAGTTGCGCTTTCTGTTCTTCTTGCCTCCTCTTCTCATTGTCCTGGATCTGAAGGAGGCTGATCAAAAAACGACACAGATGGAGCATTAATAGAAGACCCTGTAGAGGCCATAGACAAGGTCGAAGTAGATAGCTGTTGATTCCGACGTGTTTGTTTGAATGGTCCGGCCCAAAATAGTTTAGGATTAATCCAATTATAGAATTGTTAGCATAGTCCTCACAATCTTGTTCTAATTTGGCTCTTTTGCGTGTCTCAATATTTTACTTATGTACCAGCAGATTGCTCTGAACCGATTTCTTAATTTTTTGAAAATCCTCTTGTCCCATTAAATCTGTTAATTCTGTCTCCAATTCCGAGATCTGTTGTGTTAGGGAGGAGTGTTCAGTTTGTAAGAATTGTACCGTCAATGTCATTAGATCAAACGAGCACTTGTTAATGATTTTTGTAAATTTCGTTTTGAAGTCCCCATTTTGTGCAAACAGCATAGGTATTATCCGTACTCTGAGTCCTCTTGAAATTAATTGTAGCTTATAGTATTTAGTCAGTGTGACTTCGTGCAAATCAATAGCTGTTGATTTTTGTAAAAATAAATCCAGTTTACATGTAAGTTGTGGAGCTGAAATTCCTGTAAAAAAAATCTCTTGATCCCAATATGCCTGTGAAGAGACTGGATGCATCCTCATCCATGTAAGAAAATGAACCACCCATGATCACAAGGGTATATAGAGCATAACCAATAAGTGCACGTCGGTAATTATTCCCAGTGTAAAGCAATTACATGTAGCAAGCTACAGTATATGCATGGAGTTTGTATTCTGTGCCTGTGGATTTTCTCCAATAATCTAAAAATAGTTTGGTAAATTATTGGACTTTCACAGAAACTGAGCCTAATAAATGACAGGGACATTAGACTGTTAACTCATTTTGGGGACAGAGACCAAACTGAGTGGCTCTGTGTACTCTGCAATGTGCTGCATAACATGTTAACACATAATACAGCAATTTTGTTTTAATTGATTTACCACATGCACCATATCTTGAACTTGACACTTGAGCTGTCAGTAACTATAGGTAGCTGGATATGATTTGTTATCATCAGCTTGGGATTCTCACATTCTCCAGATGTTCTTGTATTAATAATGCAGACTGCCTCAAAAACAAAGTTCACAGGAACTGTCACATGGATGTTCTATGTCGCCAACTGATCAAAGTCATTGGCATACAACACAGAACACAGGAAAAAATAGCTAATAGGCTCAACTAATAGGTCACTGCCTGACCTCTTTTAACCTCCCAGCTACATGGAGCATAGATGACCTTTTGTTCATCGTGCAGTTTATGATTCTATGACATTTCACAAGATTGAAGTATTTGCTCAGAAAGTAAAGGAATTATTGATATTCTTCCAGATGTAACTCCTGAATATGGAGTTCAAAGAATCACATTCATTGACGGACAGCTGTCTGTAAATATAGCATAAGTTGAACAATAATCTAATAATGTAAAATAACTTTCAAATAGTTTCAAAGAAACCTTGGTTCCATCCTATGGGAGTTAATGGTGGTAAATATCACAAATTGACAATATGCCTTTACCTAAAGCAACCCTTGCCTTGTTAAACAATTGGGCTTGTGGGCAACGCTTGGCACTGTAGACTGGGTCACGTGCCTTGCACATGGGGTACCTTTGCTTGTTTTATGCTCATTAATGTCCCAGGACTAGGGATGAGCCGAACACCCCTGGGTTCGGTTCGCACCAGAACCTGCGAATGGACCGAAAGTTTGCGCGAAAATTAGAACCCCATTAAAGTCTATGGGACTCGAACGTTCGAAATCAAAAGTGCTAATTATAAAGGCTAATATGCAAGTTATTGTCCTTAAAAGGGTTTGGGGACCCAGGTCCTGCCCCAGGGGACATGTATCAATGCAAAAAAAAGTTTTAAAAACTGACGTTATTTCGGGAGCAGTTATTTTAACCACTTAACGACCGCCCACTGTAAATATACGTTGGCAGAATGGCACCGACAGGCAGAATCACGTACATATATACGTGATTGCCTTTGTATAGTTGGGGGGTCCGATCGGACCCCCCTTCTTTACAGTGGGTGGTCGTTTTACCTTCGGGAGCGATCCGGCATAGGGGAACGGCCGTTCGATTCCGCCCCCCCCCTCTCGATCGCTCCCGGCGAATGAAGAGCTTCCCCTGCCTGCCAGGCAGGAGGAAGTGATGTCATCTCTCCTGCGGCGCTCACATATACCGAGCGCCATACAGGAGAAGATGCAGGTTAGTGCACACAACACTACACTGACACCAGGACACATAGGCACATAAATCGCCCCCCCAGACACCCCCAGACACCCCCAGATCACCCCCCAGATCACCCCCCAGCCCCCAGTCACAGTGTCACTGATTGCAGTGACCATTTATTTAGTGATCACTGCAATCAGTGACATTTGTGACTGTAAAAGTGTCACTACATTTAGTTTTAGGTCCAGTGTAGCCCCCTAACCCCCCCTAATAAAGGTTTAACCCCCTGATCACCCCCCAGATAACCCTTTCACCCCCTAGCACCGCCGTCGCTAAGCAATCATTTTTCTGATCGATGTCTTAGCGTCGGTGATGCTGATCGGTAGCCAGTAATTTTTTTTAGGTTCGCCGCAGGTTTTTATAGCGTCGGGTACCCCCATATATTACCTAATAAAGGTTTAAACCCCTTGATCGCCCCCCAGGTAACCCTTTCACCCCCTATCACCACTGTCACTAAGCGATAATTTTTCTGATCGATGTCTTAGCGTCGGCGATGCTGATCGGTAGCCAGTAATTTTTTTTAAGTTCGCTGCAGGTTTTTATAGCGTAGGGTACCCCCATATATTACCTAATAAAGGTTTAACCCCCTTGATCACCCCCCAGGTAACCCTTTCACCCCCTAGCACCGCCGTCGCTATGCGATCATTTTTCTGATCGATGTCTTAGAGTCGGTGATGCTGATTGGTAGCCAGTAATTTTTTTTAGGTTCGCCGCAGGTTTTTATAGCGTCGGGTACCCCCATATATTACCTAATAAAGGTTTAACCCCCTTGATCGCCCCCCAGGTAACCCTTTCACCCCTATCACCACTGTCACTAAGCGATAATTTTTCTGATCGCTGTCTTAGCGTCGGTGATGCAGATCGGTAGCCAGTAATTTTTTTTAGGTTCGCCGCAGGTTTTTATAGCGTCAGGTACCCCAATATATTACCTAATAAAGGTTTAACCCCCTTGATCACCCCCCAGGTAACCCTTTCACCCCCTATCACCACTGTCGCTAAGCGATCATTTTTCTGATCGCTGTCTTAGCGTCGGTGATGCAGATCGGTAGCCAGTAATTTTTTTTAGGTTCGCCGCAGGTTTTTATAGCGTCAGGTACCCCCATATATTCTCTAATAAAGGTTTAACCCCCTGATCGCCCCCCAGGTAACCCTTTCACCCCCTATCACCACTGTCGCTAAGCGATCGTTTTTATGATCGTTGTCTTAGTGTCGGTGATGCCGATAGGTAGCCAGTAATTTTTTTTTAGGTTCGCCGTCAGGTTTTTATATAGCGTCAGGTACCCCCATATATTACCTAATAAAGGTTTTAACCCCCTAATTGCCCCTAGTTAACCCTTTCACCAGTGATCATCATATAAGTGTTACGGGTGACGCTGGTTAGTTAGTTTGCTTTTTATAGTGTCAGGGCACCCGCCGTATATAACCCAATAAAGGTTTAACCCCCTGATCGCCCGGCGGGTGATATCAATTAGGTTTTAGCGTCAGAGAGGGTCTGCGTCACACCCCAGGCCGCGTCAGGTTAGTGCCAGTAGCGCTAACACCCACGCGTGAAGCATACACCCCCCTTAGTGGTATAGTATCTGATCAGCTCAATATCTGATCTGATCAGATCTATACTAGCGTCCCCAGCAGTTTAGGGTTCCCAAAAACGCAGTGTTAGCGGGATCAGCCCAGATACCTGCTAGCACCTGCGTTTTGCCCCTCCGTCTAGCCCAGGCCACCCAAGTGCAGTATCGATCGATCACTGTCACTTGCAAAACACAACACACATAACTGCAGCGTTCGCAGAGACAGGCCTGATCCCTGCGACTCCAGTGCTGTAGGAGGTGATTTCACCACCACAGTTAAAAAAAAAAGCATATATGCCGAAGCATTGGGGCAGCAGGGGCGGAGGAGCGATTTTGCTCCTAATGCCGCGTACATACGGTCGAAATTCCGATGGAGGCTTGCCCGTGGAAAAGTCTGACCATGTGTACGCGGCATAACTTTTGCGAGAAGATGCCCCCATGCTTCGGCATATATAAATGGTGCATGTATGCCCATCATTAGAAGTGGGTGGATGAAGGGCGGTATTCTAATGGTGGGCATACCCACCGATCAATCTTTTTTTTTCGTTCAGCCAACAGGCTGCATGAAAAAAAGATTGCAATACATGTCCAACAAGGACCAGCAACGTACTGGTATGTTGCTGGACTTTGAATGTTTATACCAGAATGATGCCTGCGGGTTTAGGTATCATCTTGGTATCATTCTTTTCAGCCAGCGGCCGGCTTTCATGTAAAAGCAATGGCTAATTAGCCTCTGGACTGCTTTTACAAGCAGTGGGAGGGAATGTCCCCCCCCCCGGATATAAAAAGCGCCATTGGGAAATTGGGAAAGCATTTTATCACACCGATCTTGGTGTGGTCAGATGCTTTGAGGGCAGAGGAAAGATCTAGGGTCCAATAGACCCCAGTTTTTTCAAAAAAGAGTACCTGTCATTACCTATTGCTATCATAGGGGATATTTACATTCCCTGAGATAACAATAAAAATGATAAAAAAAAAAAATATGGAAGCAACAGTTTAAAAATAAAATAAAAAAGCAAAATTAATAATAAAAAAAAAAAGCACCCCTGTCCTGCCCTGCTCTTGCCCAATGGCGAACGCAAGCGTCGGTCTGGCGTCATATGTAAACAGCAATTGCACCATGCATGTGAGGTATCACCGCGAAGGTCAGATCGAGGGCAGTAATTTTAGCAGTAGACCTCCTCTGTAAATCTAACGGGGTAACCTGTAAATGCTTTTAAAGGCTTTTAAAAATGTATGTAGTTTGTCGCCAATGCGCGTTTGTGCGAAATTTTAAAACATGTCGTGTTTGGTATCTATGTACTCGGCCTAAGATCATCTTTTGTATTTCATCAAACATTTGGGCAATATAGTGTGTTTTAGTGCATTAAAATTAAAAAAAGTGTATTGTTTCCCCAAAAAATGCGTTTGAAAAATCGCTGCGCAAATTCTGTGTAGAAAAAAAAAATGCAACACCCACCATTTTATTCTGTAGGGCCTTTGCTTTAAAAATATATATAATGTTTGGGGGTTCAACATAATTTTCTTGCAAAAAAAAATATGTTTTCATGTAAACAAAAAGTGTCAAAAAGGGCTTTGTCTTCAAGTGGTTAGAAGAGTGGATGTAAGCTTCCTAATGTTGTGTATAAAATGCCAGAACAGTTCAAAACCCCCCCAAATGACCCCATTTTGGAAAGTAGACACCCCAAGCTATATACTGAGAGGCATGTCGAGTCCATGGAATATTTTATATGTTGACACAAGTTGCGGAAAAAATACATTTTTTTTTTTTTTTTTTGCACAAAGTTGTCACTAAATGATATATTGCTCAAACATGCCATGGGCATATGTGGAATTACACCCCAAAATACATTCTGTTGCTTCTCCTGAGTACGGGGATACCACATGTGTGAGAATTTTTGGGAGCCTAGCCGCGTACGGGACCCCAAAAACCAATCACCGCCTTCAGGCTTTCTAAGGGTGTCAATTTTTGATTTCACTTCTCACTGCCTATCACAGTTTCGGAGGCCATGGAATGCCCAGATGGCACAAAACCCCCCCAAATGACCCCATTTTGGAAAGTAGACACCCCAAGCTATTTGCTGAGAGGTATTGAGAGTATTTTGCAGATCTCGCTTTTTGTCACAAAGTTTTGAAAATTGAAAAAAAAAAAGAAAAAAAAAATGTTCTTTCTTCATTTTCAAAAACAAATGAGAGCTGTAAAATACTCACCATGCCTCTCAGCAAACAGCTTGGGGTGTCTACTTTCCAAAATGGGGTCATTTGGGGGGGTTTTGTGCTATTTTGGCATTTTATGGCCTTCAAAACTGTGATAGGTAGTGAGGAGTGAAATCAAAAATTTGCGCCCTTAGAAATCCTGAAGGCGATGCTTGGTTTCCGGGGTCCCGTACGTGGCTAGGCTCCTAAAAAGTCCCACACATCCACATTCCACATATAACCATGGCATGTGTGAGCAATATATCATTTAGTGACAACTTTTTTTTTTTTTTTTTTTGTCATTATTCAATCACTTGGGACAAAAAAAAAATATTCAATGGGCTCAACATGCCTCTCAGCAATTTCCTTGGGGTGTCTACTTTCCAAAATGGGGTCATTTGGGGGGGTTTTGTACTGCCCTGCCATTTTAGCACCTCAAGAAATGAGATAGGCAGTCATAAATTTAAAGCTGTGTAAATTCCAGAAAATGTACCCTAGTTTGTAAACGCTATAACTTTTGCGCAAACCAATAAATATACGCTTATTGACATTTTTTTTACTAAAGACATGTGGCTGAATACATTTTGGCCTAAATGTATGACTAAAATTGAGTTTATTCGATTTTTCTTATAACAAAAAGTAGAAAATATCATTTTTTTTCCAAATTTTCGGTCTTTTTCCGTTTATATCGCAAAAAATAAAAATCGCAGAGGCAATCAAATACCATTAAAAGAAAGCTCTATTTGTGGGAAGAAAAGGACGCAAATTTCGTTTGGGTACAACATTGCATGTCCGCACAATTTACAGTTAAAGCAGCGCAGTGCAAAATTCTGAATTCACCTCTGGTCCTTTAGCTACCAAATGGTCCGGGGCTTAAGTGGTTAATGATGCTTAAAGTGAAAAAAAATGTGAAATATTACTTTAAATATCGTACCTGGGTGGTGTCTATAGTATGCCTGTGAACTGCCACGTGTTTCCCGTGTTTAGAACTGTCCCTGCACAAAATTACATTTCTGAAGGAAAAAAAGTCCTTTTAAACTACTTGCGGCTTTAATGTAATGTCTGATCCCGGCAATATGGATGAAAATCATTGAGAAAAATGGCATGGGTACCCCCCCCCCCCCCAGCCCATTACCAGCCCCTTTGGGTCTTGTATGGATATTAAGTGGAATCCTGCATCCAAATTAAAAAAAGGAAAGGCGTGGGGCCCCCAGGCCCTATATACTATGAACAGCAGTATACAGGCGGTGCAAACAAGACAGGGACTGTAGGTTTGTTGTTACGTAGAATCTGTTTGTATCTTTGAACCGGTACATTTTTAAAGTGTAGCTCCAGCCAAAAAATAAGCTTTTTGGAAAACATAGGGAAGGGTTATCACCCCTGTAACATTTGTTTTGCTGCCTGTGCACCTGTTCAGAACATTTCACCTCACTTTCCGTCCCAATGACAAATGTTTTTTGAAAATTTGGGTTTTTTAATGAAACAAGGATTGGTGATAAAGCATCAGTGGAGAGGAGACACCTTTTCCCATATTAACTCTTACAGGAGAGAATTTCCCTTCCTAGGGGTAGATTTCCTCTCACGTCCTGTTTCCTTCCATTTGCAAGTAGGAGTTGTAAGTTGGATGTTTGAAAGTAGGGGCCTGCTGTATATACTCTGCAGAAATTTGGCCCTTAGGTGTTGGTGTTGCCACGACAATGTAAGCCCTCACAGTTACTCTTGGTGGGCGCTGAAACGCCCTGCTGTGAACTATTATATCAAGAATTGTAATTACATGCCATTGTTGAACAGTGGTAGGAAAAATTGGGCCTTTGGTGTGGTGGTGGTGCTGGTGCCACAATACTGTAAGTCCTCACAGTTACTCTTTGTGGGCGCAGGAATGGGTCCAGATGTGAAATATTAGATCAAGAATTGTAATTACATGCCCCTGTTAAACAGGGGCAGAAAAATTGGGCCTTAGGCACTGGTGCCACAACACTGGAACCCCTCACAGATACTCTAGTTGGAGCGCAAGAATGAGCCCTGCTGCAAAGTATTGCATCAAAAATTGTAATTACACACCCCTGTTAAACAGGGGCTGAAAAATTGGACCTTAGGCCCTGGTGCTGGTGCCACAACACTGCAACCCCTCACAGATACTCTAGTTGGAGCGCAGGAATGAGCCCTGCTGCAAAGTATTGCATTAAAAATTGTAATTACACGCCCCTGTTAAACAGGGGCTGAAAAATTGGGCCTTAGTCACTGGTGGCGGTGCCCAGAACCAAAAATGTTCTTACAAGCTATAAGCATGATCATTGAGGAGGAAGAGGACAGTCACTCAGCATAACAGGATAGTCACTCAGCATCAGCATAGGCAGTCTTGAAGGGATCTGAAATGTAAAAAAAAAAAATTTGGTTACATCAGCATCAGGTGCTTGGTAGCTGGTGGTGATCAAAGACTGATTAATCTTTATGAAGGTCAGTCGATCGACCAAGTCGGTGGACAGGCGCACCCTATGATCGGTTACAAAGCCTCAAGCAGCACTGAATGTGCGTTCCGAAAGAACGCTGGATGCAGGACAGGCCAGTAGCTCAATTTCATACTGTGCAAGCTCTGGCCAGTGATCCATCCTCAAGACCCAATAACCTAGAGGATTTCCGGTGGGAAAGGTGTCCAAGTCTGATCCTGCCCCTAGGTATTCCTGCACCATGTAAACCAGACGCTGGCGATGGTTGCTGGAACCGATCATACCTTGGGGCTGCGGACTAAAAAATTGTCTTAACGCATCGGTCAGACGGCCACCTTCTCCACCGCTCCTTCTTTGACTAACCGAAGCCTCAGCAACACGTTGTCCAGGACCAGGAATTTGTAACCTCCCAGTCTCTGGGAACGTGTTGCAGACCTTTCTGCAAGGCCTCCCGAAGGTGTTTCATCCTCTGCTCCCTCTGCGACGGCAAGATAAGGTCCGCAACCTTACCCTTGTAACGTGGATCAAGGAGGGTTGCCAGCCAGTAATGATCCCTCTCCTTGATAGTAGGGATGAGCTCGGTGTTCGAGTCGAACATACGTTCGACTCGAACATCGGCTGTTCGATCGTTCGACGAAGATCGAACGATTTGGGCCGTTCGCGCCTAATTCGAGTGACGCAAACGGCCCACAATGCACTACGCCATCGCAGTGTCATCCAGGCGCTGTGATTGGCCAAGCATGCACTGTGACCCCGCATGCTTGGCCAATCACAGCGCCGGCAGCGAGGAGAGCAATGATTGGCCACAGGCAGGATGCCTGTGGCCAATTATTGCTGAGGGTGTTTAGTACACGCCCCACACTATAAAAGGCCGCCAGCACGGCGGCCTAGTGTAGTGTGTTCCGGAGCAGGGAAAGAGAAGCATAGGCAGGGACAGTGACATTTTTTTTTCTTGCTTAACCTGGATTCCTTTAGTTTAGGGAAAGAGAAGGATAGGTAGGGAGAGTGTCAGTGTGTTTTACTGTGCTAATCCTTGTTTCTAGGGACAGGGAAGGACAGTGAGGGAAATTCTCCTTGTGCTATACTGTGCTAAAGCATTGATCATCAACCATCTTTAAAAAATCATTTTTTCTAGGGACAGAAAACTATAGGTAGGGAGAGTGTCAGTGTGTTTTACTGTGCTAATCCTTGTTTCTAGGGACAGGGAAGGACAGTGAGGGAAATTCTCCTTGTGCTATAGTGTGCTAAAGCATTGATCATCAACCATCTTTAAAAAAACATTTTTTCTAGGGACAGAAAACTATAGGTAGGGAGAGTGTCAGTGTGTTTTACTGTGCTAATCCTTGTTTCTAGGGACAGGGAAGGACAGTGAGGGAAATTCTCCTTGTGCTATAGTGTGCTAAAGCATTGATCATCAACCATCTTTAAAAAAACATTTTTTCTAGGGACAGAAAACTATAGGTAGGGAGAGTGTCAGTTTCTTTCACTGTGCTAATCCTTGTTTCTAGGGACAGGGAAGGACAGTGAGGGAAATTCTCCTTGTGCTATACTGTGCTAAAGCATTGATCATCAACCATCTTTAAAAAAACATTTTTTCTAGGGACAGAAAACTATAGGTAGGGAGAGTGTCAGTGTGTTTTACTGTGCTAATCCTTGTTTCTAGGGACAGGGAAGGACAGTGAGGGAAATTCTCCTTGTGCTATACTGTGCTAAAGCATTGATCATCAACCATCTTTAAAAAAACATTTTTTCTAGGGACAGAAAACTATAGGTAGGGAGAGTGTCAGTTTCTTTCACTGTGCTAATCCTTGTTTCTAGGGACAGGGAAGGACAGTGAGGGAAATTCTCCTTGTGCTATACTGTGCTAAAGCATTGATCATCAACCATCTTTAAAAAAACATTTTTTCTAGGGACAGAAAACTATAGGTAGGGAGAGTGTCAGTTTCTTTCACTGTGCTAATCCTTGTTTCTAGGGACAGGGAAGGACAGTGAGGGAAATTCTCCTTGTGCTATACTGTGCTAAAGCATTGATCATCAACCATCTTTAAAAAAACATTTTTTCTAGGGACAGAAAACTATAGGTAGGGAGAGTGTCAGTTCATCAACCATCTTTGAAATCCTTGTTTTTTGGACAGTCAGGGAAATTGTTGTTGTGCTATTCTAATCCTTAAGTAAAGGGACAGAGAAGGACACCTGAAGGTAGCCCTTATTGCTTTTTTCCCATCTCCCTGCAGGCCATCTATTAGAATGTCTGGAAGGCAAACAAGGAGAGGCAGACAGTCAGGAGGCAATAAAAGAGGGCAAACAGGCTCTGTGTCTGGGGGCAACAGTGCTGGTCGTGGACGCGGTGCATTGTCATCAGCACATGGCCATGGGACACGCTTGTCCTTCTTTTCGGCAGCTGGACATGTTGAGCCACATCATGCCGAAGACTTGGTAGAGTGGATGACCAAGCCCTCCTCCTCCTCCTCATCCTCTCTCACCCAGGCTCAGGGTACTGGCAAAGCAGCTGCCAAAGCGTCCTCTTCCCTGGTATCAATGTCAGTGTCACGTACCTGACGGTGACGAGCCCGGATCTGCAGAGGGAGGCCTCTCTTACGGCTTCCACCGGCGGCCCCTGGTACTGAAGACAGGGGGCACGGAGGTAGAAGGGGTACGAGTGCCTGGCAGGATGGATCAAGGTAGAGTAGAGTCTTAAGACTGGGACGGATCCAGGCACCCAGGAAGTATGGCAGGCTGAACCGGAACCAGGAACACAGCAACTGGACTGGAACTGATGAGACTGACTGGACTGGAACCAGGATACAGCAACTGGACAGGAACTGATGAGACTGGCTGGACTGGAACCAGGATACAGCAACTGGACAGGAACTGATGAGACTGGCTGGACAGGAACCAGGACACAGCAACTGGAGAGATTGGTCGGACAAGCCGGGTCGGTAGAATTGGCTGGCGGCAAGGTACTGGAGGATCAGGCAGAAGATTGGTCAAACAAAGCCGGAGGTCAGAGGCAGGCAGGAAACTGGAAGGGTCAAGGTAAGCCGGGTCGGATACAGGTAAACTCACGAATCAGGTCTCTTTGGGTACTACACGCTGTAGAGCAGACAGCAGGGACTGTCTGTCACAGGCATGTTTAAATAGCTCTTCTGGCGCGCTTTGTGGAGCGTGCGCGCGCCCCCGCTAAGCGCGTGCGCGCGCACGTGCTCGCCAACGCGCGCGCGCGTGCCCGCGCGCGTGGACGTGCCCGAGATTCAGAATCAGGAAGTCCAGGAATCCTGTAGCTGACAGGATTTCTATGACATTGCCCCCCCCCAAGGGGCAGCCTCCGGATGCCCAGCTGGGTGAACCTTCCAGGGTGAGACCTTTTGAAAGCCTGTATCAAACTCCTGGCATGGATATTCTCCTCAGGTTCCCATGAGTTTTCCTCGGGTCCGTAGCCCTTCCATTTAATTAGGAATTGGTTCTGGTTATTTCTTCTCCTGAAGTCCATGATAGCTTCTACTTCGAATTCCTGCTCACCATCAACAATGATCGGATCAGGGTGATCCGGCTTCCGATCTGGAAATGGATTAGAGACTGTGGGTTTTAGGAGAGAGACATGAAAAACTGGATGGATTCTAAGAGAGTCAGGAAGTTCCAATTCATAAGCTACTTCATTAATTTTCCTCTTAATAGGGAATGGACCTAAAAATTTGGGGCCCAGTTTTTTAGAAGGGCATGCCATTCTTAGGTTTATGGTAGATAGCCATACTTGGTCGCCGGGTACCAACACTAATTCACCCCGCCTCTTTTTGTCATAGATTGTCTTTTTGCGTTCTTGAGTCTTGGTCATGGTCTCTTGTAGAAGCTGGTTATTGACCGAGAAAAAATTTAACTTTTCCTGGACTGCAGGTACAGGACACTCAGGAAGGGAATTAGGCAGAAAAGTAGGATGAAAACCATAGTTTGCAAAGAAAGGAGTCTGGCAGGTAGCGGAGTGGATGGAATTGTTATACGCAAACTCGGCCAACGGAAGCAGGGAAACCCAGTTGTCCTGAGCAAAAGAGGAGAAGCATCGCAGGTATTGCTCGAGCGTCTGATTCGTTCTCTCCGTCTGCCCGTTGGTCTGTGGATGGTAAGCAGAGGAAAACGATAATTCGATCTTCAAGGTTTTGCAAAGGGATCTCCAGAGTCGATCAGAAACAATATTGGCTGGTACCCCGTGGAGTCTGACTATTTCTCTGATGAATACCTGTGCGGTTTCAGGAGCGGAGGGAGTCCCTTTCATAGGGATGAAGTGTGCCATCTTGGACAGACAGTCCACAATAACGAAGATGGTGGAGTGGTTCTCAACCGGGGGCAACTCGACAATGAAGTCGATGGACAACATTCTCCAGGGCCTATCTGGAACGGGTAAGGGTTTTAGTAGTCCCCAGGCTTTGGATCTGGAACCCTTGTTTCGGGTGCAAGTTGTACAAGACTCTACAAACCTCCTACAGTCTTCACGTACTCGAGGCCACCAGAAGGTGCGCTGTACCAGGTCAGTGGTCTTGGCAACGCCAAAATGCCCAGCCAGGGCGTGGTCGTGGCAGAGTTCTAATGCGGTTACTCTTAGTTTCTCAGGTACGTAGATTCTGTCTTGGTACCACAATAGTCCATCCTTAACTTGCAATTCCGGCTCGGAGAACTGTCTTTGCCCGGTGGAAGCTTGTTTGATTTGAGTGAACAGGTTCTCCTGTAGAAGAAGGAAATTTCCGGGGGCAAGGATGGTATCAGGCGGAGAAGTCTCCTTGGACTTATGGAACATCCGAGACAGGGCGTCAGGCTTAATATTCTTGGCCCCAGGACGATAAGTAACATGAAAAGAGAACCGGGAGAAGAAGAGTGCCCACCTGGCTTGCCGTGGATTCAATCTTCTCGCAGCTTTCAGGTACTCCAGGTTCTTGTGGTCAGTGAATATCAGGATCGGATGAGCCGCACCCTCCAGCAGGTACCGCCATTCCTCTAGTGCAGACTTGATCGCTAGTAGCTCCCGATCCCCTACGTCGTAGTTCTTCTCTGCTGCAGAAAGCTTGCGGGAGAAGAAGGCTACTGGGTGGAGCAAGGCTTTGACTCCCTGTCTTTGGGACAGAATTGCTCCTACCGCTATTTCGGAGGCGTCTACCTCAAGTACGAATGGTAGTGAGGAGTCTGGGTGTTTCAAGATAGAGGCTGAGGTAAATAGGGCCTTCAGGCGTTCAAAAGCTTCTTGGGCTTCAGGAGACCAGTGAAAACGTGTTCCTTGCTTGGTGAGTTGAGTAATGGGTGCGATAATAGCTGAAAACCCCCTGATGAACTTGCGGTAGAAGTTGGCGAATCCAACGAAACGTTGGATTCCCTTCTTGTCCACCGGTTCTGGCCAGTCCAGGATTGCGGTAATCTTTTGAGGATCCATCTTGATGCCCTCGCTGGAAATGATTAACCCCAGAAATGATATACTCTCTTGCTCGAACTCGCATTTTTCGGCCTTCGCATACAGGCCATGCTGGCGGAGTCGACCCAACACATTTTTGACATGTCTGCGATGAGAATCAAGGGAGGAAGAAAAAATTAAGATATCATCAAGATAAACAATAACAAAGAGGTCTAGGAAGTCCCGTAGAACATCGTTGATAAAATACTGGAAAGTGGCAGGGGCGTTACACAACCCGAATGGCATTACCAAGTACTCAAAATGTCCATACCGGGTACGGAAGGCAGTCTTCCATTCGTCCCCTTCTTTGATACGGATCAAGTTGTAGGCTCCGCGGAGGTCAAGTTTGGTAAAGATGGTGGCAGTTCCTAGTCTCTGAAATAACTCTGGTACCAGGGGGAGAGGGTAGCGATTCTTTACTGTAATTTTATTCAATTCCCGGTAATCCACACAAGGTCGAAGGGTGTGGTCCTTTTTCTCTACAAAAAAGATGCCTGCGCCTGCTGGGGATGTGGAAGGGCGGATGAACCCCTTTTGCAAGTTCTCATCAACATAATTTTTTAAAGCCCCTTGTTCTACCTCCGTTAAAGGGAAGACTCTACCGAACGGAATCTTTGCTCCAGGAAGTAGGTCGATGGGGCAATCGTAGGCCCGATGAGGCGGTAGAGTCTCTGCCTTTTGTTTACTAAATACGTCAAGAAAGTCGTGGTAAACTTCTGGGATGGATTGACGGGTGCCATCTTCTGTGTCAATGCATAGTAACGAGGCCGGCCCAGGAGGTTTATATGAGCCACAGGACTGCTGGCAATAGGAAGAAGGAAAGGCAACTATTCCCGTAGTCCAGTTGATAGTGGGATTGTGGGCTTGTAACCAAGGCATACCTAGGATCAAGGGAAACAACGGAGAAGAGATGATGTCCAGACATAAGCATTCTTGGTGGGTTCCAGAGGTGGTAAAGATGGTAGCGGGTATAGGAGTAGTCTCCTGGGTCACAGGTCCGGACTTAATGACGGAACCATCAGCCAGATGGACACGAAGTCCGTGGGTCTTGGTACGAAGGGGAATTTGGTTTTTAATGGCAAAGGTTGAGTCCATAAAGCAGCTGCATGCTCCGGAATCAATAATGGCGGGTACTTGCAAAGTCCTTCCTGGGAGCTGTAATGAAACAGAGAGGGCAAGGTGAGATGTGGTTTTGGCTTGTAGGTTAGTCATGTTAGAAGAAACTGAAAGAAACTTACGAAGCTTCAGGGGACAGGTCCTAACGAAATGTCCGGGGTCCCCGCAGTACAGGCACAGATTATTTATTCGGCGGCGCTGGCGTTCCTCAGGAGTGAGGGATGGACGAAGGAGCCCGAGCTGCATTGGTTCAGGCGTGTCAGATGTGGGAGTTGGAGGTGTAGCAGGAGCCGAGTACAGGTGACTAGGAGCCCGAGGAAGCATCCAGGTTGGGCGGGAGAAGCCAGTGGTCCTCTCAGCCCTCCGTTCCCTCAGACGTCGGTCAATCTGGATGGTTAGGTCAATCAACAGGTTGAGTGTCTGTGGTACACCGACTCTAGCTAGCTCGTCCTTCAAGGAATCGGAAAGTCCTAAGCGAAACTGATGGCGGAGGGCGGCATCATTCCAATTGGTATCCGCACTCCACCGCCTGAATTCTGCCACATAGTCCTCCGCTGGTCTGCGTCCTTGTTGAAGGGAACGCAAGGCGGCTTCTGCGGTTACTGAGAGTTGGGGATCTTCGTATAGCTGGGCCATGGCATCAAAAAAAGCAGCGAGGTTGTTTAGTGATACATCCTTCTGTTCAAAGAGACGGTGGGCCCAGCTCTGAGGGTCTCCAGCGAGCAAAGAGACCACAAAGCCCACCTTGGTGGCCTCTAGAGAAAAGGTACGGGGCTGTAGGGCAAAATACAGTTCACACGAATTCCGGAAGGCCCTAAACTTGCTCCGATCCCCGGAAAATCTTTCGGGCGTAGGAACCTTAGGTTCAGGAGGAAGCATGACCACTGTGGGTGAGGAACTTGTTCCGGCTGTGGAAGCAGAGGCGTGGGGCCCCTCTTGGATGGCAGAAGGACTGGAGAGGGCCCGCACTTGTTCTTCCAAGCGGGTGTATCCTTGTTGAAGACTCTTGACTGCTTCAGACAAACCTGCCAGGTGCCGACAGAGTTCCTCCATAGGTGAGGCTCCCTGCCCGGGCTCAGACATGGCTGTCTGCTACTGTCACGTACCTGACGGTGACGAGCCCGGATCTGCAGAGGGAGGCCTCTCTTACGGCTTCCACCGGCGGCCCCTGGTACTGAAGACAGGGGGCACGGAGGTAGAAGGGGTACGAGTGCCTGGCAGGATGGATCAAGGTAGAGTAGAGTCTTAAGACTGGGACGGATCCAGGCACCCAGGAAGTATGGCAGGCTGAACCGGAACCAGGAACACAGCAACTGGACTGGAACTGATGAGACTGACTGGACTGGAACCAGGATACAGCAACTGGACAGGAACTGATGAGACTGGCTGGACTGGAACCAGGATACAGCAACTGGACAGGAACTGATGAGACTGGCTGGACAGGAACCAGGACACAGCAACTGGAGAGATTGGTCGGACAAGCCGGGTCGGTAGAATTGGCTGGCGGCAAGGTACTGGAGGATCAGGCAGAAGATTGGTCAAACAAAGCCGGAGGTCAGAGGCAGGCAGGAAACTGGAAGGGTCAAGGTAAGCCGGGTCGGATACAGGTAAACTCACGAATCAGGTCTCTTTGGGTACTACATGCTGTAGAGCAGACAGCAGGGACTGTCTGTCACAGGCATGTTTAAATAGCTCTTCTGGCGCGCTTTGTGGAGCGTGCGCGCGCCCCCGCTAAGCGCGTGTGCGCGCACGTGCTCGCCAACGCGCGCGCGCGTGGACGTGCCCGAGATTCAGAATCAGGAAGTCCAGGAATCCTGTAGCTGACAGGATTTCTATGACAGTCAGACTCATCATCAGTCACTCCTTCCCTAGACCCACCATGTCCTCCTCCTGAGGAGTCCCCCGAACTGTTTGAGCACAGTGTTGGGTACATGCTCCAGGAGGATGCCCAGCGTTTCGAAGGGTCTGATGATGAAACCCAGCTACAGGAAGGCAGTAGCGTGAGAGCAGACAGAGGGGATGCTCAAGAAGGACACCAATCTGGCAGTCATGTTCCAGCAGCTGCAGCATACTGCCAGATTGGCTCCAGTGATGAGGAGGGAGGGGATGATGAGGTCACTGACTCCACGTGGGTGCCTAATAAGAGAGAGGAGGAGGAGGAGGATGAGGAGGAGGCACATCTCCAACGAGGCAGGATGCCCTTTGGTGGCCAGCGTAAGGGCAGTACACCGACGGAATCACACCGCAGAGCTCCGCCTGTGCAGGGCGCTGCCTCTGCCCGTCATTCAAAAAGTTCTTTGGTGTGGGCCTTTTTTGAGGCTAGTGCATCAGATCGCACAGCTGCTGTTTGCAACATATGTCTCAAGCGTATATCGCGTGGCCAAAACATCAGCCGCTTGGGTACCACATGCCTGACCAGACATATGTTGACCTGCCATGCAGCTCGTTGGCAAGCCTACCTCAAAGACCCACACCAAAGAACAAAGCGGACCTCTCCTTGCACCGCATCAGCTGGGATCTCCAACCCCACTATAACTTCAGTCCTCTCTGAAACATGCACTGAGAGGAATGAAGGTGTAGAATTAGGTGTGTCACAGCCAAGTACTTGCGGCCACTCTGCTAGCAGTACACCGACGTCCGATTCTAGCAGGCAAATTTCCCTGCCCCAGCTGCTGGACCGTCGAAAGAAGTTCACTCCCAGCCATCCACATGCCCAGCGGTTGAATGCTAGCTTGGCTAAATTGCTAGCGCTTCAACTGCTGCCTTTTCAGTTGGTAGACTCGGCCCCCTTCCGTGAGTTTGTGCAATGTGCGGTTCCTCAGTGGCAGGTTCCCAAACGCCACTTTTTCTCACGGAAGGCTATTCCGGCTCTCTACCGGCATGTGGAAGGCAATGTCTTGGCCTCGCTGGACAGGGCGGTCAGCGGTAAGGTGCATATTACCACTGACTCATGGTCCAGCAGGCATGGACAGGGACGTTACCTTTCTTTCACGGCCCATTGGGTCACTCTTTTGGCAGCTGGGAAGGATGCAGGACAAGGTGCAGTAGTGTTGGAGGTTGTTCCACCGCCACGCCTCCAAAATGCTACTACTGGTTGTGACACACCTCTCTCCTCCACCCCCTCCTCTTCTTCTTCCTCCATGGCCTCTTCCTGTGCTTTGTCCTCTGAACCAGCGGTGCTCCGTAGCCGTTCAAGGGGCTACGCAAGTACGCAGGCAAAAAGATGCCATGCCGTGCTTGCGCTGGTGTGTTTGGGGGACAGAAGCCACACTGGGGCAGAGGTCCTGTCTGCTCTGCAGGGCCAGGCCGAGAGGTGGTTGACGCCACGCCAGCTTAAGCCAGGAATGGTGGTTTGCGACAATGGCACCAACCTCCTCTCCGCCCTCCGACAGGGACAACTGACCCATGTGCCCTGTGTGGCTCACGTCCTTAACCTGGTGGTGCAGCGGTTCTTGGGCAGGTACCCAGGCTTACAGGATGTCCTGAGGCAGGCCAGGAAAGTCTGTGTGCATTTCCGCAGATCTTATAATGCCAGTGCTCGCCTTGCTGAGCTGCAAAAGGAGTTGAACCTGCCCAAGAACCGCCTTATATGTGACATGCCCACCAGGTGGAACTCAACGTTGGCCATGCTGCAGCGGCTGCACACGCAGCAGAGGGCCATCAATGAGTACCTGTGCGACTACGGCACCAGAACAGGGTCAGGGGAGCTTGGTTTTTTTCTCCACGCCAGTGGGGCATGATCAGGGATGCATGCACTGTCCTGGCACCATTTGAGGAGGCCACGAGGATGGTGAGCAGTGACAGTGCATGCATCAGTGACACTGTACCTCTTGTCCACCTGTTGGAGCACACGCTGCGTGGAATAATGGACAGGGCACTTGAGGCAGAACAGAGGCAGGAAGAGGAGGACTTCCTTGCCTCTCAAGGCCCCCTTTACCCAGACAGTGTTCCTTCTGTCCCACCCATCGCACAGGAAGAGGAGGAGGAGGAGGAGGAGGAGGAGGAGGAGGATTGTGTCAGCATGGAGGTGGAGGCTGGCACTCAGCATCATCAGCAGCAGTCTTTTAGGGATGATTTACAGTCCCAAGAAACCAGTGGACTTGTACGTGGCTGGGAGGAGGTGGCTGCGGATCATGTCGTCCTTAGTGACCCAGAGGACTCCGGACCGAATGCCTCAGCAAACCTACGCTGCATGGCCTCCCTGATCCTGCAAAGTCTGCGGAAGGATCCTCGTATTCTTCGGATCAAGGAGAGGGACCATTACTGGCTGGCCACTCTCCTTGATCCACGGTACAAGGGTAAGGTTGCGGACCTTATGTTACCGTCGCAGAGGGAGCAGAGGATGAGACAACTCCGGGAGGCCTTGCAGAAAGGTCTGTGCAACGCGTTCCCAGAGACTGGGAGGTTACAAACTCCTGGTCCTGGACAACGAGTTGCTGAGGCTTCGGCCAGTCAAAGAAGGAGCGGTGGGGAAGGTGGCCGTCTGACCGATGCGTTCAGACAATTCTTTAGTCCGCAGCCCCAAAGTATGATCGGTTCCAGCAACCATCGCCAGCGTCTGATAAACATGGTGCAGGAATATCTAGGGGCAAGGTCAGACTTGGACACCTTCCCCACCGAAAATCCTCTGGCTTACTGGGTCTTGAGGATGGATCACTGGCCAGAGCTTGCACAGTATGCAATTGAGCTACTGGCCTGTCCTGCATCCAGCGTTCTTTCGGAAAGCACATTCAGTGCTGCTGGAGGATTTGTCACGGATCACAGGGTGCGCCTGTCCACCGACTCGGTTGATCGACTGACTTTCATCAAGATGAACCAGTCTTGGATCACCACCAGCTACCATACACCTGATGCTGATATAACAGGCTAATTGATTTTAACATGTCACATCCCTTCAAGACTGATGCTGATGCTGAGTGCCTGTGCTGTTATGTTGACTGGCTATCCTCCTCCTCCGAGTCCTCAATGATACGATTGATGATGATAGCTTGGAAGATCATTTTTGTTTATGGGTGCCACCACCAGTGGCTAAGGCCCAATTTTTCAGCCCCTGTTTAACAGGGGCGTGTAATTACAATTTTTGAAGCAATACTTTGCAACAGGGCTCATTGCTGTGCTCCAAGTACAGTATCTGTGAGGGGTTGGAGTGTTGTGCCACCAGTGCCTAAGGCCCAATTTTTCAGCCCCTGTTTAACAGGGGCGTGTCATTACAATTTTTGAAGCAATACTTTGCAACAGGGCTCATTGCTGTGCTCCAAGTACAGTATCTGTGAGGGGTTGGAGTGTTGTGCCACCAGTGCCTAAGGCCCAATTTTTCAGCCCCTGTTTAACAGGGGCGTGTCATTACAATTTTTGAAGCAATACTTTGCAACAGGGCTCATTGCTGTGCTCCAAGTACAGTATCTGTGAGGGGTTGTAGTGTTGTGCCACCAGTGCCTAAGGCCCAATTTTTCAGCCCCTGTTCAACAGGGGCATGTAATTACAATTCTTGATCTAATAATTCACAGCAGGGCCCATTGCTGCACCCACCAAGAGTAACTCTGAGGGCTTACAGTGTTGTGGCAACGCCACCACCACCACGAAAGGCCCAATTTTTCAGCCCCTGTTCAAAAGGGGCATGTAATTACAATTCTTGATCTAATAATTCACAGCAGGGCCCATTCCTGCACCCACCAAGAGTAACTCTGAGGGCTTACAGTGTTGTGGCAACACCACCACCACCACCACCACCACGAAAGGCCCAATTTTTCAGCCCCTGTTCAACAGGGGCATGCAATTACAATTCTTGATCTAATAATTCACAGCAGGGCCCATTGCTGCACCCACCAAGAGTAACTGTCAGGGCTTACAGTGTTGTGGCACCAGCACCACCATCAAAGGCCCAATTTTTACTACCACTGTTCAACAATTATATGTAATTACAATTCCTGATATAATAGTTGACAGCAGGGCGTTCCAGCACCAACCAAGAGTAACTGTGAGTGCTTACAGTGTTGTGCCAACACCAACAACTAAGGGGCCTATTTCTGCAGAGTATATACGGCAGGTCCCTACTTTCAAACATCCAACTTACAAACGACTCCTACTTGCAAACGCAAGAAGACAACAGGAAGTGAGAGGAAATCTACCCCTAGGAAGGAAAATTCTCTCCTGTAAGAATTAATATGGGAGAAAGGTGTCTCCTCTGTACTGATGCTTTATCACCAATCCTTGTTTCAAGAAAAACACCACATTTCAAAAACAGTTGTCATTGGGACGGAAAGTGAAGTGAAATGTTCTGAACAGGGGCACAGACAGCAAAACAAATGTTTTCCAAAAAGTTTAAAAATAGATTTTTGGGCTGGAGCTACACCTAAACAATGTACCTGTTCAAAATTACAAACACATTCTACATAAGAACAAACCTACAGTCCCTGTCTTGTATGCACCGCCTGTATACGGCTGTTCAGAGTATATAGGGCCTTTTTTATTTTGTGTGCGGTGTTCCCCTTAATATCCATACAAGACCCAAAGGGGCTGGTAATGGGCTGGGGTAGGGGGGGGGGGGGGGTCATGGGGTAGCTATGCCATTTTTCTTAAAGATTTTCATCCATATTACCGGGAGCAGACATTACATTAAAGCCGCAAGCAGTTTTAAATGGCTTTTTTTTCCTTTAGAAGTGTCATTTTGTGCAGGGACAGTTCTAAACACGGGAAACACGTGGCACTTCACAGGCATACTTTAGACACCCCCCAGGTACGATATTTAAAGGAATATTTGACTTTTTTTTTTTCACTTTATGCATCATTAAAATGACTGCTCCCGAAAAACGACCGTTTTTAAACCTTCTTTTTGCATTGATACATGTCCCCTGGTGCAGAACCCGGGTTCCCAAACCCTTTTTAGGACAATAACATGCATAATAGTCATTATAATTAGCACTTTAGAATTCGAACGTTCGCATCCATTGTATTTAATAGGGTTCTAATGTTCGTACGAACTTTCGGTCCGTTCGCGGGTTCTGGTGCGAACCGAACCCGGGGGTGTTCGGCTCATCACTACTTGATAGCACAAATACGAGGATCCTTCCGCAGGCTTTGCAGGATCAGGGAGGCCATGCAGCGTAGGTGTGCTGAGACATTTGGTCCGGAGTCCTCTGGGTCACTCAGGACAACATGATCCGCAGCCACCTCCTCCCAGCCACGTACAAGTCCATGTGTTTCTTGGGACTGTAATTGATTCCTTGAAGACTGCTGCTGATGCTGAGTGCTAGGCTCCACCTCCATGCTGACACAATCCTCCTCCTCCTCTTCCTCTTCCTGTGTGATAGGCGGGCCAGCAGGAACACTGTCTGGATAAAGGGGGCCTTGAGAGGTAAGGAAGTCCTCTTCTTCCTCCCTCTGTTCTGCCTCAAGTGCCCTGTCCATTATTCCATGCAGGTTCCAACAGGTGGACAAGAGGGACAGTGTCACTGATGCATGCACTGTCACTGCTCACCATCCTTGTGGCCTCCTCAAATGGTGACAGGACAATGCATGCATCCCTGATCATGGCCCACTGGCGTGGGGAAAAAAATCCAAGCTCCCCCTGACCCTGTCCTGGTGCCATATTGCAACAGATACTCATTGATGGCCCTCTGCTGCATTTGCAGCCACTGCAGCATGGCCAACATAGAGTTCCACCTGGTGGGCATGTCACAGATTAGGCGGTTCTTGGGCAGGTTGTATTGCTTTTGGAGGTCAGCCAGCCGAGCACTGGCATTGTATGACTGACGGAAATGCACACAGAGTTTCCTGGCCTGCTTCAGGACCTCATGTAAGTCCGGGTACCTGCCCA
Organism: Rana muscosa; assembly: GCA_029206835.1. NCBI lineage: Eukaryota > Metazoa > Chordata > Amphibia > Anura > Ranidae > Rana > Rana muscosa. The sequence goes on from CM055122.1 coordinate 841,604,504, forward strand.
AGAACCGCTGCACCACCAAGTTAAGAACGTGAGCAAAACAGGGCACATGGGTCAGTTGTCCCTGTTGGAGGGCGGAGAGGAGGTTGGTGCCATTGTCACAAACCACCTTTCCTGGCTTAAGCTGGAGTGGCGTCAACCACCTATGAGCCTGCCCCTGCAGAGCTGACAGAATCTCTGCCCCAGTGTGGCTCCTGTCCCCCAAGCACACCAGCTCAAGCACCGCATGGCATCTTTTTGCCTGCGTACTTGCGTAGCCCCTTGAACGCCTACGGAGCACCGATGGTTCCGAGGACAAAGCACAGGAAGAGGCCATGGAAGAAGAAGAGGAGGGGGTGGAGGAGAGAGGTGTGTCAGAATCACCAGTAGTAGCATTTTGGAGGCGTGGTGGCGGAACAACCTCCAACACTACTGCATCTTGTCCTGCATCCTTCCCAGCTGCCAGCAGAGTCACCCAATGCGCTGTGAAAGATAGGCAACGCCCCTGTCTATGCCTGCTGGACCATGAGTCAGCAGTAATATGCACCTTACCGCTGACGGCCCTGTCCAGCGAGGCCAAGACTTTGCCTTCCACATGCCGGTAAAGAGCCGGAATCGCCTTCCATGAGAAAAAGTGACGTTTGGGAACCTGCCACTGAGGAACCGCACATTCCACAAACTCATGGAAGGGGGCAGAGTCTACCAACTGAAAAGGCAGCAGTTGAAGTTCTAGCAATTTAGCCAAGCTAGCATTCAACCGCTGGGCATGTGGATGGCTGGGAGCGAACTTCTTTCGGCGGTGCAGCAGCTGGGGCAGGGAAATTTGCCTGGTACAATCTGACGTTGGTGTACCGATAGCAGATTGCCCGCAAGTACTTAGCTGTGACACACCTAATTCTACACCTTCATTCCTCTCAGTGCAGGTTTCTGAGAGGACTGAAGGTATAGTGGGGTTGGAGATCCCAGCTGATGAGGAGCAAGGAGAGGTCCGCTTTGTTCTTTGGTGTGGGTCTTTTTTGTATGCTTACCAACGGACTGCATGGCAGGTCGACATATGTCTGGTCAAGCACGTGGTGCCCAAGTGGCTCATGTTTTGGCCATGCGAGAAACGCTTCAGACATATGTTGCAAATTGCAACGGTGCGATCTGCTGCACACGTCTCAAAAAAGGCCCACACCAAAGAACTTTTGGAATAACGCGCAGAGACAGCAGCGCCCTGAACATGCGGAACACTGCGGTGTGATGCAGTCGGTTGACTGCCCTTAAGCTGGCCCCTGGAGGGCATCCTGCCTCATTGGAGATGTGCCTCCTCCTCCTCCTCTCTCCTATTAGGCACCCACGTGGAGTCAGTGACCTCATCATCCCCTCCCTCCTCATCACTGGAGCAAATCTGGCAGTATGCTGCAGCTGGGGGAACATGACTGCCAGATTGCTGTCCTTGTTGGCCCCCCCTCTCTCTGGGCTCACGTTACTGCCTTCCTCTAGCTGGGTACCATCATCGGAGCCTTCAAAACGCTGGGCATCCTCCTGGAGCATGTACCCAACACTGTGGTCAAACAGTTCGGGGGACTCCTCAAGAGGACATGGTGGGGCTAGGGAAGGAGTGACTGATGCCATTGAGCCGAGGGAAGAGGCCGCTTTGTCAGCTGCTTTGCCAAACAAAGTACCCTGAGTGAGAGAGGATGAGGAGGATGACAATTATAAATTTCAGATGCTCTTGCCCATGCGTTCCCTCCAAGAGGGGCCCATCATTGTGTGACCACTTGTAAGCCCCACAGACTGAGGTTGCCCTCCTGGGGCTGGGGTAGTGGGATCACCATCAGCGAGATCCGGGATCGTTTTTGAGGGGATCTTTTGGTTTTGGTTTTTAATGAAAGTCTCTGGTTAAGCGAGCCTCCTCTGACAGAAAGGAAATGTAAGAACGCCCTGAAGAAGACCCAAACCCTAACAGGTCGAAATGCATTGGGGCATTTCCATGCATCGGATGGTGTAAATACCAAATTTAACAGTGAAATACCTCTTGATGTAAACTCTTTTTTTAGTCAATAACTGTCTCACTTGTATATACCAGAGCTAATTTTTAAACTTTTGTATATAATTCAGACCTAATTTGTTAATAAAATCAGTGACTTTTTACAAAATCTTTGATTCTTTTTTGCTGCTAAAAAGCCCCGTGGGGAAATCTCCGCTTTTTTCAAACGAGGACGGTTTGGTCATCCACTCTACCAAGTCTTCGGCATGTTACGGCTCAACAAGGCCAGCTGCCGAAAAAAAGGACAAGTGTGTCCCACGGCCACGTGCTGATTAGAATGCACCGTGTCCACGACCAGCACTGTTGCCTCTAGACACAGAGCCTGCTTGCCCTCTTTTATTGGCTCGTGACTGTCTGCCTCTCCTTGTTTGCCTTCCAGACATACTAATGGCCTGCAGTGAGATGTAGCTGCACAAAGGTGGGATGTGTATATATATTGTAGCAGAGCGAGGCTCTGTCCCAATGAAAATTAGGTTAAAGTGGACACAGAGGCTGCATATCCCCTGAGTGCAGAGCTACAGAGCGTAAATTTAAAAACAGAGAAAACTGCTCTGGCAGTTTTCTCAGATTTTGCTATTTCTGCATGGGGTTCTGTGGCTTGAAGATCCTTCAGAGTCTTGGGTGGGATGGGATCTCCAACCCTGTGTCCGGGTCTTGTGGATAGCCAGCATGGTGTGTGCTCAGGTGCACACAACCAATATAATGAGGGGCTGGTGAGAGCAGAGTGAAGGATGGTGGAGGATGGTGAGCAGCTTGCTAACTGCAGTGGCTGCTAGTGAGTGTCTCTGTGTGAGGATAAACGCTGTGTGCGTTGAAAGGCGTTAAAGCTGTGTGCATTAGGGGACTTCAAGCTGTGTGCCCAAAGCTGTGTGCATCCAAGACTGTGAAACTGGAAGATCTAGTGGTTTAAAGGTATCAGTACATAAAGCAAGCAGAGGAACTGCTAACAAGAGAGCCAGGTGGCTTGGTATGTTTTTCTTATTTTTGGACTGCTAAATGAAGTTAAACTCCTGCGTGGGAATCCTGAAGGGACATTTTGCTTTTGTTTTTCTGTTTAAATAAACGTGGGCTACCAGGCCCTTAACTAGAATGCCTGTCTGATATGGACTCACTGCATAAAAATGCATCTATCCACTTGAGCTAAAACACCCCAATATCTCAATATCTCAATATATATATATATATATATATATATATATATATATATATTGTGACAGCAGGAAGGTAAAGTCACCTGGTTGCATCCAGGGGGGTAGATATATTTCGCCCAGATTCAGGCTTTACGCCGATTTATACAACTAGGTGGAGAGTTGTATAAGGCTAGTGGGCTCATGGATGACTCATACCTCTAGGGAGAGGGCTGGGCGTCGTGCAGACAGGGAGTTGATGAGATCAGCTGAACCTTGTCAGCTCATTTAGGCCTCTATAAAAAACTCCCAGCTTCATTAGATGTTAGCTCATGCCTGGAACCAGACCTGTGTGGACTGTCTAGGGAGAGTGAACCCCTGTGCGGTGAGAGAAAGCCTGTGTGGCTATATTTTGCTTGGACATTTAAAACCAGGGACTAGGACAGCACTAGGCTGATCCCAGTCGTTAGTTAGGAAACCTGTAAGTTTAGTTAGAGGTCAAGTTGACCAGGATTTATTTTGTTTATGTTTTTTTTGCCTTGCTGTGTTTTTGTCACTGTAAATAGAAAATAAACCGCACCTTTTTGATTTTTGAAAACCACAACCTCCGTCTGCTGGGCCTGTTTTTGGGTGGGGAGCCCATCCCGGGGGTCACACATACCCGCTGCCGAGCTAACCCCCTCACAGTTGGTGGAGAACCAGTGGCAGTTTTTTTTTAAGCCAGCATGGAGGAGATACTGAAACAGCTGGCTCTAGCAAATGCCAATCAACAGCAGACAAATGCAGGTTTGCAAAGGAGCCTTGCAGCCCAGCAGCAAGCTCATCAACAGAGCCTTGCAACTTTACAACAGAGTCTGGAGGCTCAGCAACAAGCCCAACAGCAATCTGAGGCCCGCTTCATAGACCTGTTGCAGAAGCAAGAGCAGAGACTACAACAACAGATGGAAGCAGTAATGCAGCAACGTCCGCAGACCAGTGAGGAAAGCCGTCCCACTAATACCGCGTCCTTTGGGGTGAGTCGTTTATTGACAAAAATGACTGGAGAGGATGATCCAGAGGTATTTTTGACCACATTTGAAAGGACCGCTGAAAGAGAAAAGTGGCCTGAGGAGCAGTGGGCTGGACTAGTGGCTCCTCTGTTAACTGGTGAATCGCAGAAAGCTTACTATGACCTAGAGCCTAACCAAGCAAAAGACTATGTGATGCTAAAAGCTGAAATATTGGCAAGGCTGGGTGTCACCCTGGCTGTCCGGGCTCAGCGTGTGCATAACTGGACTTTCCGGCTTGGAAGGCCCCCCAGGTCTCAAATGTATGATCTCATTCACCTGAGCAGAAAGTGGCTACAGCCAGAGACTTTGTCCGCACCAAAGATTGTGGAACGTGTTGTAATGGATCGGTTTTTGAGAGCTCTTCCTACTGCCATCCAAAAGTGGGTAAGCCATGGAGACCCAGAGACGGCCGATGGTCTTGTGGATCGTGTGGAGAAATACTTGGCTACAGAGAACCTGACGGCCTCTTCCAGAGACACTCGGACTTTCCACCCCAAGACCAGACCATCCCCAGGGGCGGATAAGAGGATTCCAAGGGGTGAGGGTGGAGAGAGTGAGAGGGTGGGAGCTCTACCCCAAGTTTGGCGAGAACAGCCTGGGAAATCAGCGGCTCAAGAGGCCGCAAGAAGGATCGTTTGCTACCGCTGCCGGCAAGCGGGACATATTGCAGCAAATTGCCCGGTTTTGGAGGAACCCATGCAGTGTGACTTTCTGACGGGCAGACGTCAGTCGCTGTGTGCGACAGTCGCATGCACTGCCATTCGGGGAACTGAGAAACATTTATGCAAAATGTGTATTAATGGTAGAAATGTTGTGGTATTGCTGGATTCAGGTAGCCTTGTGACCCTGATAAAGGCTGAGTTAGTTAAAACAGAGGTCTCTGGGAATAGCAAGGTAGCCGTTATTTGTGTGCATGGGGACACCCGAGAGTATCCAGTGACTACAGTGTGTTTCGAGACCCCCAAAGGTACCCTCTCTCATCCAGTGGGCTTAGTATCTCAGTTACCGCATGACGCCATTGTGGGAAGGGATTTTCCGAAGTTCTGGGAACTGTGGGATGATCCTGAGCCCCCCACTGGTGCCCCTATGTACCAGGAATGTGATAGCCAGAACTCCCCTGAGAGTGGTGAGGACTCTCCGGAATTTCCCTTGTCAGTATTGGCAGGGGAGACTCAAGAAACTGGAGAGGAGCCCACCTCCTCAGACGAAAACCTACCGTCTGTGGAGTTTTCTGATCTTGAGGTTCACAGGGAAAACTTTGCCACAGAACAGTTGAAAGACCCCGCCCTAATAAAGGCACGGGAAAACGTAGTGAAAATAGATGGCGAGTTAGTGAACCCAGATAATACCGGCACTTACCCATACTTCAGCGTAGAGAAGGACCTACTGTATCGGGTGGCAAAAAGGGCAGAAGAAACCGTTGAGCAGCTTGTGGTGCCCAAACCTTACAGGAAGTTGGTGTTGGAGTTGGCCCATGGGCACATTCTTGGAGGTCATCTGGGGACAGAGAAAACCCGAGAGAGGGTATTACAGAGATTCTATTGGCCTGGGGTGATGAAGGACATAGAAAATTATTGTTCCTCCTGCCCTGTGTGTCAGAGGTCGGCCCCGATGCCACATTTCCGTAGCCCGCTGGTCCCTCTACCCATCATTGAGGTCCCGTTTGAGAGAATCGCAATGGATTTGGTAGGTCCTATAATCAAGTCCGCTAGGGGGCACCAGTACATATTGGTTATAATGGACTATGCCACCCGTTATCCAGAAGCGATCCCTCTCAGAAATACCTCGGCCAAAACCATAGCCAAAGAGCTATCTCTTGTTTTTAGCCGGGTGGGTATTTGTAAAGAACTGCTTACGGACCAAGGTACACCCTTTATGTCCCGGGTTATGAAAGAGCTGTGTAAATTGTTCAAAGTGACGCAATTGCGTACATCTGTGTATCACCCCCAAACCGATGGGCTGGTTGAAAGATTCAACAAAACCCTAAAACAAATGTTGAAGAAAGTGGTGGATAGAGATGGAAGGGATTGGGACTGTCTACTTCCTTATTTGATGTTTGCTATTAGGGAGGTGCCCCAATCCTCTACGGGATTCTCCCCCTTTGAGTTACTGTATGGGAGACACCCAAGAGGGCTGTTGGATATTGCCAAGGAAACTTGGGAAAGTGAGAGTTCTCCCCACAGGAGTGTGATTGAGCATGTCGCCCTGATGCAAGATCGAATTGCACAGGTAATGCCCATCGTGAAGGAACATTTGGCCCAAGCGCAGTTGGCACAGCAGAGAGTGTACAACCGTGGAGCCAAGACCCGTACCTTTTCCCCGGGGGATAGGATATTGGTACTTGTCCCTACGGTTGAAAGTAAATTCCTTGCCAAATGGCAAGGCCCCTACGAGATAATGGAAAAAGTGAGCGAAGTGAATTACAAGGTCAGACAACCAGGAAGGCGAAAGCCCGAACAGATCTATCACGTTAATCTGTTGAAAGCCTGGAGGGATAGAGAGTCCCTAGTCGCAGACACTTGGTCACCAGCTCAAACTGGTTGCGTGATTCCTGAGGTTGGAATCGCAGCCACCTTGTCACAACCCCAACAACAGGAGGTTAAGGAGTTTGTGCTTCGCAACAAGGAGGTATTCTCTGAGCTGCCGGGACAAACATCTGGGGTAGAGCATGACATTATTACCCCGCCCGGTGAAAGGGTGAAGTTAAAACCCTATCGGATCCCAGAGGCCCGACGGGAGGCAATACGGGAGGAAGTACAGAAAATGCTGAACTTAGGGGTGATAGAGGAGTCCCAAAGTGATTGGTCTAGTCCCATTGTGTTGGTGCCTAAACCGGATGGGAGCTGGCGATTTTGTAACGATTTTCGTCAGTTGAACAAAGTTACAAAATTTGACACCTACCCCATGCCACGTATAGATGAGTTGATCGACCGGCTGGGAACAGCCCGATACATGACGACTCTTGACCTCACAAAAGGGTATTGGCAAATCCCCCTGGCCAAGTCGGCCAAAGAGAAAACCGCATTTGTAACCCCAGACGGGGCGTTCCAATATAAAAGAATGCCGTTCGGGTTACAGAATGCGCCGGCCACATTCCAGCGGAAAATGGACCAGATGCTGAGGCCCCATCGGAAGTATGCTGCGGCTTACCTGGATGACATAATTGTCCATAGCACAGATTGGGCCTCACATCTGCCAAAAGTGCAAGCAGTCCTGGACTCTGTTCGGGAAGCAGGGTTTACGGCTAACCCCAAGAAGTGTACCATTGGGCAGGAGGAGGCCAAATATCTTGGGTACACCATTGGGAGGGGAGTAATAAAACCCCAACTCAACAAAGTCGAGGCCATCCAGAGTTGGCCACGTCCCAACAGCAAGAAGCAGGTACGAGCCTTTCTGGGAATCGCTGGGTATTATCGGCGATTCATTCCCCACTTTGCTTCTAAGGCTGTGCCCCTAACCAACCTGACGAAGGGGAAAGGGTCGGTCATGATTAAATGGACCCCCGAGGCTGAGGCAGCATTCCAGTTCTTGAAACAAGCCTTATGTAGCCAGCCAGTGTTGTACTCACCCGACTTCTCTAGAGACTTTGTCGTACAAAGTGATGCGTCAGATGTGGGGTTAGGAGCAGTATTGTCCCAGGTCTGGAACGGGGAAGAGCACCCAGTCATTTACCTCAGCAGGAAGTTGAAGTCCCATGAGGTAAATTACGCCACCGTTGAAAAGGAGTGTTTAGCGGTGAAGTGGGCTCTAGATTCCCTTCGGTACTACCTGCTAGGTAGGCACTTTGACATGGTTACGGATCACGCTCCGTTAAAGTGGATGGCTCAAAACAAGGAAACAAATAGAAGAGTGAATAGGTGGTTCCTGGCCCTCCAGGAATTCAACTTCACAGTAAAGCATCGCCCTGGCGTTCAAATGGGGAATGTGGATGCTTTGTCTCGAGTACATGAATGCCTGATTGCTGGTGTTCCAACCCCGAGGTTAAAACAAGAGGGGGGGGTATGTGACAGCAGGAAGGTAAAGTCACCTGGTTGCATCCAGGGGGGTAGATATATTTCGCCCAGATTCAGGCTTTACGCCGATTTATACAACTAGGTGGAGAGTTGTATAAGGCTAGTGGGCTCATGGATGACTCATACCTCTAGGGAGAGGGCTGGGCGTCGTGCAGACAGGGAGTTGATGAGATCAGCTGAACCTTGTCAGCTCATTTAGGCCTCTATAAAAAACTCCCAGCTTCATTAGATGTTAGCTCATGCCTGGAACCAGACCTGTGTGGACTGTCTAGGGAGAGTGAACCCCTGTGCGGTGAGAGAAAGCCTGTGTGGCTATATTTTGCTTGGACATTTAAAACCAGGGACTAGGACAGCACTAGGCTGATCCCAGTCGTTAGTTAGGAAACCTGTAAGTTTAGTTAGAGGTCAAGTTGACCAGGATTTATTTTGTTTATGTTTTTTTTGCCTTGCTGTGTTTTTGTCACTGTAAATAGAAAATAAACCGCACCTTTTTGATTTTTGAAAACCACAACCTCCGTCTGCTGGGCCTGTTTTTGGGTGGGGAGCCCATCCCGGGGGTCACACATACCCGCTGCCGAGCTAACCCCCTCACAATATATATATATATAATCTATAGTGATTATACTGCAGCTACCACAATCAACTGCCTGCTGTGGTTTTTGTATGAGAAAAGCAGCAATTGTCTTCAGTTAGTTTTAGGTGCACACTGTGCAGAGGACACATTACACTAACTGAAAATACTGCAGCTCCCTGCCTGTGATATTTGTATGAGAACACAAGCAATTGTATTGAGGTAAGCTTTAGGTGCACACTGTGCAAAGGACACTAAAGCAAAATACTGCAGCTCCCTGCCTTTATTTGTATCAGAATACAAGCAATTGTATTCAGGTAAGCTTTAGGTGCACACTGTGCAAAGGACACAGTACACTAAGTGAAAATACTGCAGCTAGCACAATCACCTGCCTGCCTGTCAGTATAGAGAATAACAGAAACGGATCTAGCTAAATTGAATACAGTGTGTAAATATATATACAACATCTAGGATGCATATATATCCTCTACACACTGTAACTGAAGCTAACTGACTCGCCTGCCTGCTCTATCTAACTAAAATGACACTATCTCTCTCTCTCTCTCTGTCTTTAACCACCGCCACAACAAACTACACAAGGCCGCCACGCAGGCGGCCTTATATAGTGTGGGGCGTGTACTAAACCCCCTGAGACATAATTGGCCAAAGCCACCCTGGCTTTGGGCAATTATTTCTCTCCGTTTTTTCCACGCTGTGATTGGCCAAAGCATGCGGGTCATAGTGCATGCTTGGCCAATCATCAGCCAGCAATGCACTGCGATGCCGCAGTGAATTATGGGCCGTGACGCGCCACTCGAATTTGGCGCAAACGACCCATAATGTTCGAAATTAGGCGAACGGCCGAACAGACAATGTTCGAGTCAAACATGGGTTCGACTCGAACTCGAAGCTTGTCCCTACTCAGGACAAGGTGGAGGCTGCTCTCGGGGATAACTCAACCTTAAAGCGGACCTCCAACTTAGAGATGGCCATACACAGTGTACACTTGAACAAATAAACTGGACTCCATGTGTCACTTAGTTATCTTTTCCTCTTCCAGACCTAGTGGACATGGCTAGGGACCTCTGAGGTGCTGATCTGCTTCTGAGGCTATAGGAGATGGACCGCTCGAGGAGAGGCTGACAGAAGTATCCCCCACTCTCTGCTAGAGGACACCCTGTCTGTCACAGGTACCACGCTTCACAACAGACTGGTTGGACTTTCTTGCAATCTGTACCATGTTGACTCTTCACACTAGGGTTGCCACCTCAACCCTTTAAATCTTAACACATATTGATTACACAAGCTCTGTGGCTGATTAAGGTGGTAATTAAACTCACTTGGTGCCTTATCTGCATCAAATTAGCCTCAGAACCTGTATAATTCATATGTGTTTGGGTTTAAAGGGATGAGGTGGCAACCCTACTTCCCACCCCAATGTGCTTTAACTGACCTGGGCTGAAAATTCTATGCATAGCGTGTCGGTTACTTCCATGCACCCCTTTAAATAGCTTCAGACCAGGCATGGCAACGTTTCAATGCTTTACATAAGCAACTTCAGCACAACAGGCAAACAGTCTTTACCTCTCTAAAAACCTAAGGCTTTTTGCGGCCCCAGTATACCTGCAGAAAAAGAGTTCATACATGGCAAAGTCTATGATGCTGGTATCTTCAGGGCGGACTGCAGGTCCTAGCAGCCCCCCTACATGGTGCTGGTTGCAGTGTTCAGCAGAAGATTTCCCAGAGAGAGAGCCCCCTGGCAGAAACAGCTCTCTGTAAGCATCAGGGATTACATTTTGGAGGTCTGTCAGTGTCCTCTTCCTATGCAGCAGACTGAGACTGAGCAGAGCCCTCACCTCTTTTATTTACAGCACAGGGAGAGAGGCAGAGCTCAGAAAAAGTGCAGGAACAGCATTGACCCTTCCCTTCTAACTAGGCAGGCAGCTGTCCAACTAACAGTAGGCAACCTGCCTACAGGCTTATTTTTAATGCTGTGCAAAGAGAAGCAGTAATGCAAAGGAAAGTAACCTGAAACAACAAGTCAGATTTCCAGGAAATGTACACCTTTTAGAAAGATGACAATGTGATGATAAGAGAAGGTACATACTAAGGAAAAAAATAACCATCTTTAAACACTGACACTAAGCAGAGAAAGTTTAATGCATGCAGGGAGTCAAACCTCTAGCGGTATTATAAACAGTACTTAGCAGAGCCCGCAACCCTCTTAATGCAGCCCTGAATAAATAACCTGCCATAAAATCATCTAGAAACAATAAACATTTTCAAGTCTGGTTTTATTTAACCTGAAACTGCACTGTCATATAACTCAACTCCCAGCTGTACTCATTTCTTTTTCGTACATCACGGGACACAGAGCGACTTAGTCATTACTAATGGGTTATATAGTTTACCTTCAGGTGTTGGCACTGGCCAATTCCAAACCGGAAGTACCCTCCCCTATATAAGCCCCTCCCACCCGGGAGCACCTCAGTTTTTTGCCAGTGTCTAAGGTGTTGGCCAAAGAGTAACATGTGTTTTCACTGGGCTTGCGTACAGGTTCTTTTGGGCCTTAGTAAGCTGTTCCGGATCCCACCAAAAAAGCTTCATAGCTAAACGGTCGGTACCCGGGCCTTGCAGCAGAAGAGCAAGGTTTTGCCTGTAATGCTTCTCTTAGGAGGGCTGGACCCTGGGATCCAGAGCTCTGGTCATACCCACGACCAAGACGCTGTCTGTGCAGGGTGCTATACAGGTCCAGGGGAGTGGAATCCTTGGGAACCCGGTCCCTGAAGGTTTAATTACAATGCCTGCCGTGATAGGTGAAGTTTGGACTTTTGTGGACCAAACAAAGTCCTGCGGCGGGGATCAGGTAAGTGGGGGCCCTCAGGAACTTGGTTCTATTGGGGGACCCCCAAGCCTAATTTGTCTTTCTGTCTGTTACCTAACGGTATTCCCGCTAAATATCTGTGTTTGCCTATAACTACTGAAAATGTAAAATTTTAATAGTAGTCAAGAAAAAAAAAAAAAAAAACAGGGACCGCGGTACCTGTGTTAAACCACTAGAGGCCGCTGTAGTCCATTTTTCTTGTAAATGTGGATCTTTGGTTTTCTCAACTCAAAAGATCCAGGCAGCTGGTAAGTTTCTCTGAGGGAATCCACTTCCTCTGCCCTGTTGCTGCGTTCATCCACCGCACAGGCCCTCCGGCAAAAAGGGCCCTGGCTCCTAGTCCTCTGTTGGTTTTCGAAAAGGGCGCCATTGGCGCACGGGCGCGCGCGCGGGCGCGTGCACGCGCCTCCTATGACAAAAAAGGGGCGGGGCGGGTGGATGACGCTCGATGCGCGCCGCGGCGCTTCTGCGCATGTGCGGGCGTCCCAGCATGGTTAAAAGACACAGTACAAGTGTCAGCTGCATGCAAACAGAGCTAGCAACAAACAGTGGCACACAGAGGCGGTTGATGCAGGCATCCCCATAGAAAGGCACTTTAGTGGACACCAGCTGGTATATAGCAGCACCTGTGTTAGACTATTACCAGCAAAAATTGGTGTATGACGACGGGAATACCTCAGCTTTGTGCTTAAGGGATATGTCGTCCAGACGCTCCGGAAATAGATCTTCCAGGAAGCCAAAGGGGTCTCCATCGGGCTCTGAGGATATTGGGCATGCTTGCACTGCACCAATCTCCCCTGAGAATGCAGAGGTCAGTAGCCGTAGAAACCCCGCAGGAATGCCTGGTGCTGCGGCTGTCCCCAGTCCACCAGCTCCTGTATATATAACAGAGGAGGTTTTATCCTCAACTCTGGGAGGATTGGAAGAGAGATTAACAGCATTGATCGCTGCTTCCCTGTCACAGGAAAAGCGCGTCCGATCTCCGTCTCCTCCTTCAGAGTGCCTGTTAGTGGAGGAACAGCCCCACACAGAGATCGACCTACCTGAAGGGGATCAGGATGAGGTTGATTCACTTATAGAGGAATCAACAGTGGAAGAACCTTTCTCAGCTTCTCAGGCTGAAAGATTATGGGTTCAGTCTCTGACTAACATGGTCCGATCAGCATTTAAAATGCCTCTGGCGGAACCACCATCCACTACGGTTTCCTCGCTGGGGTCGCTAAAAGCTCCCCAGGCGGTCTGTTCCTTCCCAATCCACCCTTTATTAGAAGGGCTTATTTACCAGGATTGGGAGCATCCTGATAAAATATTTGCTCCCCCCAAGAGATTTCCGGTGATCTATCCCATGGAGGATAAGTTCATAAGAAAATGGAGGGTCCCTATAGTGGACGCAGCCATCTCTTCTGTTAACAAATCACTGACATGTCCAGTAGATAATGTTCCAATGTTCAAAGACCCAATAGATAAAAAATTGGAGTCTTTACTAAAATCTGCTTTCTCTACAGCAAGTATGGTGACACAACCTGCGGTAGCAGCGATTGGAGTCTGCCAAGCAGTGAAAGATCAGTTGAAACAAGTCTTAAGGGACTTACCAGATCAGCAGGCTCATGCCCTAGCTGACCTACCTAGAGCCTTGTGTTTTGCGGTGGACGCCATAAAGGATACAATCCAACAGGCCTCCCGCTTTACGCTGTCTATAGTACATATGCGTAGGCTTCTGTGGCTCAAAAACTGGTCTGCTGAAGCTCCCTGTAAAAAACTGCTGGTTAGCTTCCCATTTCATGGAGAACGCTTATTTGGAGAAGATCTGGACAAATATATCCAGAAAATTTCTGCCGGTAAAAGTTCACTCTTACCGGTTAAGAACAAGGGTAGAAGTCCTTCTTTTAAGAGGCCTACCTCTCCAGTCCCGGGCACATCGGCTGTGAAGCAGTTCCGACGGCCTCCGCGGTCAAATTCAGGGGGCAGAAATCAGGGACAATCACAGGGTAACAAGAAGCCCTGGATCAAGAGAGGTACAAAACCTCCCCCTAAGGCATGAAGTATTGCCCCCGCTCAATCGGGTGGGGGGAAGACTTCAGTTGTTCACAGAGACCTGGCGGGACACCATCAGAGACAGATGGGTGCTCTCCGCAGTAAGTCTGGGATACAAGCTGGAGTTAAAAGGCACTCCTCCTGCCCAATTTATGAGGTCAAACGTGCCAAGAGATCCCCAAAAGAGAGGATCCCTCCTTCTGGCACTAGAACAACTATTGCTCCAAGGGGTAATCATGAAGGTTCCCCTGGAAGAAAGCGGATTCGGGTTTTACTCGAACCTTTTCACAGTCCCCAAACCAAATGGGGACGTGAGGCCCATATTAAATCTAAAAGGGCTAAACAAGTTCCTAAATATCAGGACCTTTCGGATGGAGTCGATCCGATCAGTGGCTACCGCCCTACAAGGGCAGGAATGGCTAGCCTCGATCGACATAAGGGATGCTTATCTGCATATTCCCATCTTTCCGGCCCATCAGAAATTTCTACGCTTTGCAGTAGAAGGGCGCCATTTTCAGTTCAGAGCCTTACCTTTCGGTCTGGCCACAGCACCACGAGTGTTCACAAAAATTCTGGCCCCATTATTGGCCAATCTAAGAACACAGGGTGTAACGATAATGGCATATCTAGACGACCTGCTACTAATAGACCACTCAGTGGAAAAGCTGGAAGTAGCTATTCACAAGACAATCGAGTATCTGGAATATCACGGTTGGATTATCAACCGGGACAAGTCAGCTCTAAGACCAGTCAAAAGTCTGGAATACTTAGGGCTAAGGCTGGATTTCAAATCAGAGAAAGATTTTCTTACCTCCAGAGAAGGTGTCGTCTTTAAGAAATTTGACCCACTTAGTGGGTACAAAAAGAAAACCATCCATACGTCTCTGCATGAGGCTGCTGGGAAAGATGGTGGCTTCATTCGAAGCGGTACCCTACGGTCAATTCCATTCAAGGAATTTGCAAAGGGCCATACTGTCAGCCTGGAACAAAAAAGTTCAGGCTTTAGACTTACCAATGTCCCTGTCCCCTTCCGTTCGCAAGAGCCTCCATTGGTGGTTGGTGCCCCAGAATCTGGAAAGAGGGAAACCCTTCAGTCCGGTTTCTTGGAAGGTGGTCACTACAGATGCCAGCCTCATCGGCTGGGGGGCAGTGCTGGAGCAATGGTCTCTCCAGGGCAGGTGGTCAGAAGCAGAAAAGGCCCTGCCCATCAATCTCTTAGAGATACGAGCAGCCCGGTATGCCCTAGTAGCATGGACATCCAAACTCCAGGGGTCCCCTGTCAGAATTCAATCAGACAATGCCACGGCAGTGGCATATATCAATCATCAGGGTGGCACCAAAAGTCGTGCAGCCCAGAAGGAAGCAAATTGCATCCTGGAGTGGGCAGAAAGATATGTCCCAGCCATATCCGCGGTTTTCATCCCAGGAGTGGAAAATTGGAGAGCGGACTTTCTAAGTCGCCAACAATTATGCCCGGGGGAATGGTCTCTTCACCCCGAGGTTTTCCAGGCAATATGCCAGCGGTGGGGAACACCGGATGTAGATCTGCTAGCATCCAGATTCAACGCAAAGGTGGACAGGTTTGTGTCTCGCACAAGGGATCCCCTAGCTTGCGGCTCGGATGCCCTAGTGTTCCCTTGGGATATATGCATTCCCACCGCCACAATTGTTACCACGATTACTCCGCAGAATCAGGGTAGAAAAGAAACCAGTGATTCTGGTGGCTCCAGCGTGGCCCCGAAGGGCATGGTACGCGGAGATTGTAAAAATGTCAGTGAGGAGTCCTTGGACCCTCCCACTTCGTCCGGACCTGCTGTCGCAAGGACCGATATACCACCCTTCCTTACCAGCCCTAGGTTTGACGGCCTGGCTATTGAAGACAAAATTCTGAAAAAGAGAGGGCTCTCTAATTCTGTGGTATCTACCATGATCAATGCCAGGAAACCGGTATCCAGGCTGAGCTATTATAGGATCTGGAAAGCGTACATTACGTGGTGTGAGACCAAGAAATGGCATCCACGTAAGTACATGATAGGGAGGATTCTGGACTTCCTACAGTGGGCTGTAGATAGGAAGCTGGCCTTGAGTACTATCAAGGGTCAGATTTCGGCCTTGTCAATATTTTTTCAAAGGCCCTTGGCTTCGCATTCACTAGTCAAAGCCTTTATACAAGGAGTGATGCGTATTAGCCCTCCGGTTAGTATTCCCATATGTCCTTGGGACTTAAACCTGGTTCTGTCGGTTCTACAGAAACAACCGTTTGAACCATTACAACACATTTCCTTGGTTCTTCTCACCAGGAAATTGGTTTTCTTAGTAGCCATTTGTTCGGCTAAAAGAGTGTCGGAATTAGCAGCTATGTCCTGTAAGGAGCCATATCTGGTTGTCCATAAGGACAGAGTAGTATTACGTCCTCATCCAGCCTTTCTTCCTAAGGTGGTATCGAGGTTTCATTTGAACCAAGATGTGGTTCTTCCTTCTTTTTTCCCCAAACCTAGCTCAGTAGAGGAAAAGTTATTACATTCTTTGGATGTGGTAAGAGCAGTTAAAGCTTATCTAAAAGCCACTGCTCAGATTCGCAGAACGGATTCTTTGTTTGTTCTGCCGGAAGGCCCCAGAAGGGGTCAGGCAGCATCAAAATCTACTTTAGCCAAGTGGATTCGACAGGTCATAATACAAGCCTATGGCTTGAGAAAGAGACCGCCTCCGTTCAAAGTTAGGGCGCACTCCACAAGAGCGGTTGGAACTTCATGGGCAGTGCATCACCAGGCCTCCCTGGCTCAAGTATGTAAGGCCGCAACATGGTCTTCGGTACACACGTTTACTAGATTCTATCAGGTAGACGTTAGAAGTCAGGAGGATGTCGCCTTTGGGCGCAGTGTGTTGCAGGCCGCAAAAGATCCTCATGCCTGATGGCGCCCAGCTTATGTACCCCCCCCTCATTTGGCATTGCTTTGGGACGTCCCATTAGTAATGACTAAGTCGCTCTGTGTCCCGTGATGTACGAAAAAGAAAAAGGGATTTTTATAACAGCTTACCTGTAAAATCCTTTTCTTGGAGTACATCACGGGACACAGAGCTCCCACCCCTCTTTTTGGGACACTTATTGCTTGGCTACAAAACTGAGGTGCTCCCGGGTGGGAGGGGCTTATATAGGGGAGGGTACTTCCGGTTTGGAATTGGCCAGTGCCAACACCTGAAGGTAAACTATATAACCCATTAGTAATGACTAAGTCGCTCTGTGTCCCGTGATGTACTCCAAGAAAAGGATTTTACAGGTAAGCTGTTATAAAAATCCCTTTATTTTATCATTTGTCTTCATAAGTGGTTACACATGTAGCAGTACCCCTGCGTGAGCCGCTTAGTATATTGGGTTCTCTGTTCTTCTGCCTCGACTCCGGGAACAACCCTCTGACACACCTGGCTAAACAGTGTTTTTTGCTAACACTTATGGGAGCACAATTATAAATATCCTGCACACAACTATGTTTCAGTACTAGAGAATAATTACCAAACCGGATAACTGTAAATAGAGTAGGTATATTGTAACTGCTTGAGGTAAGTGGCAGTACATGCATAAATGACCAAATAGAAGAATCCGTTTTAGTCACAGTGAACTAAGCAGAGAAAGTTCTATGTTACAGCAGCCTACACTAGAATAGCATAACACTAGAGTAAAGCTAATCCAGCAATAAACAGTGACAGCAAAAAGAAAACAATATCAATAGCAATCCGTATCAACAAGAATGGCTAATCCTACAGCAACTCTTCTGCAGCCAGTAGTCCTTAAATACTTCAGAGCGCACTCTATATAGATAACTGTATATCTCTGATTGTCCCTAGAGGGGTGCCTCTGGCCATGGGTGCTTAAGGCAAAGTCCCTGTGAGACAGCTATTTGGTAGGCAGTTCTTAGCGCTAAACCTTCAGCAGGTTAATGGTCGGGCCCAGTCTTTAAGGTGGTGCACATAAGTAATGTCCCCTTAGATTCTGCATGTAGTGAAAGAAGCCACTAAGAAGATGTACAGTCTCTCTCTAAGTCAGTGGTAAATCAGTTGCAGCAGTAACCTTTTACTGCAATAAAGCAAACCTCAATCCAGGTACTCAGCTATGGGAAACCTTGGCAGCTCTGCCTCTGGGGGAATCCAGTCACAGCACATGGGTTTTTGGCACCCCGGTTCACAGTCTCAGGCTGTAGTGTTGCAGTGTCAGCTGTGCACACAAGAGCAGCAATGCGTGCTCTTCGGTCTCCTTGCGGCAAGCCCTAAACCTCCAGTCTACAGCCCAGAAAAATTGTAATCCACTGCTCACGGGCTTCCAAGCAGGGCTCCTCTTCTGAACTACATCTCCCACAGATTAGTGCGACATACACTAAGGTCTTTTGAACTTCTTCTGCTCTTGGTCCCCCCACTGGCCAAGGGTGAAGAGGGTTTATCTAATGCAGCATGATAATCCAGTGGGAGAACAGTGAGCAACTGCAGCAAACTTGTTCCCTTCCTAGTCAAGCACCTGGCTACCCACTTGAATATATTTGTATATGTAGCACCCTGGTGTTTAGGCAGGGTTGCTAGTAAATTTTGTTTGCCAGGTGGTAATTTTCCTGGCTAATTGATAGACGATCAATTGATTCCACTCTAATTCTGGAATTGCTGCGCCTTTTCTCTTCTGTCACTAGGTGGCACTGTGGCTGGTGACATTAGAATGACAGGGGGCTTTGCAAGGTCAGAGCATGAATAAATGGGGTGTCTCAGCCTATTGGCAGGGGTTTCTTCAGTCCCTTGGCCTGCTGGGAGAGTCTATTTATTTGGGTGGAGTTAGGTGATTGGGGTTCTGTGTCACGTGGATGGCTGTCTAGGTGAACGTGTGTTATGTCCCCCTGGGCTGCTAGGCCGGAAGCCTGAGGCCTATCCCTGGGAACCCTGGCTGCTAGGCTGCCTGAGGCCTATCCAGGAGCAGGAGAAGCAGCATAGGGTTGGGACTGCAGGATTGGAGTCCAACCAAGTTGAGAAGGTTCAGCTGTATGGGGAAACCAGTTGTGGTCTGAGGTAGAAGGGAAGCTGTTGCAACTAAGGGACCATCCATCTTACTACTGGAGACTAGAGTGAGTAAGCTTGAGCAAGTACCAGAGCAGTCTTCTCACCAACCGGGGACAGTGAAGATGTGGGAAAGCTTCAGCAAGTGCCAAGCTAGGGACCCAGCAGGATAGCGGGGGGGACGCTTGAGGAGTATACAGCGGGATAGCTGTGGAAGAGCTCAGGGGGATCCAGTGACGACTGGGATCTGGAAGACTAGTGAGAGACTGGGAGCTCAGTGATTGAAGATCTACAGTCAGATACTGTGAGATAAGAAATGGACTGTTCTGTATTACCAAGAGTTACGTACAACTTCCTTTTATTGACTGTTACAAGATTAGTTGCCATAGGAGATAGCGGTCCTACCTATACAGAAGTGTTATCCGGCTGGAGGCCTTCCACTGTATAGCTGTCTACCTATAGAAGTCTCAGAGTCTGCCAATTAGCATTGAATTTACTTAAGGGTGTCCTGGCCCTAACAGTTCTGTTAAGAATCTCTTGTTCACATTCAAAAAGTGACTGGTGCCCAGCATTTCTTCTTGCATTACACCCAGCATGCCCGGTAACCCACTTTACAAAGAAGGATGTCAGCTCTCGCTGACTCTGGAGGTCACCATTAGGCCTCTAGGGGTCAGGGACCTTGCTACATATAGGACAATATCAGACATCAAAACATGCATATATTGCAAGATGCAGGCGGCTACTTAATCAATTTAGATATCCTAGGCATTAAATGCATCCGATCTATATTTGGACTCTAATGAATCATATTTTGTTCTGCTTAATATTATTTTGATTGTTGGACTGTAAAATATGGTAATATGAAAATATAGATAAAGTTAGAATAATTGGCATTGAGGAAGTGCCTGCTGGAGCATAAGGCTAAGTTCACACTGGCATTAAAAGCAGGCATTTGAGAGGCATTAAAAATGCCCCTCAAACGCCTATGAAAATAATACAATGGACAGCACACAGTGCTGTTCACACTATCAAAGCATGAAGCGTTAAATGGAACTTCAGGCAAGTCTATTTAAGCGGGGGGAGATTAGCGTGGTACCATACCCGCTGTTGAAGTCCTGCCTACTATGTAACGTGTGCAGGGGAAGGAGCCATGCATGACTTCAGCCATGGTCATCTTACTGCATTATATGTGTATGTAGCACTACCCCCGCAGGAGCTGCTGGAAATACATTTTCGGTCCTGCCGTTACCCCACACTTCACCGTCCCAAAACTTAAGAGTCTATGCTAGTAGTTTTGAAAAAGGTGATTGCCAGTCACTTAGTCTTTTTTCCCAATTTCTTTATTACACAACTTCAGGTAGGGCATAGAGTGTTAGGGGAAGTTTAGATACCTTGGTTTCTTTCAGATCACTAGAGTGATTCTTGAATCCAGATGACACAGCTTTCTGCCTCTGGTTCTTGTGACTACTGGATGGGCCTCTCACACCGACCTAGCAGCCGGTTCGAAGCACAGGCAAAGTCTCTGCCTCAGACTTGAGTGATAAGTGAACAATGTCTCTGCCACAGACTTTAGCAATAAATGGAAACTCCTGGATAATCCCCTGCCACAGGATTGTTAGCCAGTAGTCAGTTAGTTGGGGACATCTGCACAGTACCTGAACCTTTAAGCCATCCGGCAGTACTGTGAGGTAGGTTACTTGGGTGCATCCTTCAAACGAGTCACCTGAGATACCAGCCATCAGCTCGGTCCTCTCCAGTAAGGTCCTCCCCTGGAATATTCTCCGCTTGAGGGGCTTCTTCCCGCAAGACAGACAGCACAGGATCACCTTCAGTTAAGTAGGCCCCAGACAGGCTTCTGGGCCTACTTGCAGCAAACACAGCAGCATAGCCTCTGGCCTGGAGGGCCATGAGGCAAGAACGAACCCCGGAGCACATGGCACTGCCCCTTAAATATCCTTCTCCCAGCATGCCCAGCTACAAAGAAGCTCCTGATTGGGCTGTTTTCTGGGAGAAATAATATCCAATACGCTTCAGCTGGCTGTATTTCTCACACTGGCCAGTGACAACAGTGACACCCACTGGCAACAGTGGGAAATACGCACAGACAGCCAAAGCTGGAACAGAACCAACAATTTACATCGATCAACTCTGAGCTACTTACAGCTCAGATAACCCCTAAATTTACACATAGCGCCTACTTGAAAAGTAGAAGGGCGCTACACGTATACACAGAGCACTCGTTTGTGCCCTTGTGACAAGTGTCAGAATTGTAAGTGATTTTACACAGTGGCGGCTGGTGCTCAAAATTTTTTGGGGGGGCGCAAACAAACTGAAAAAAACCCCCATCAATTGCAGACACTGTGCCCGTTAAATGCAGCTACACTGCCCATCTTTTGCCACCACTATGCCCATCAAACGCAGCCACTGTGCCATCAATTGCCGCCACTGTGTCATCAATTGCCGCCACTGTGCCATCAAATGCAGCCACTGTACCTATAAATTTCCGCCACTGCGCCATCAAACATAGCTACTGTACCCATCAATTACTGACACTGTGCCCATCAATTGCTGACACTGTGCCCATCAATTGCTGCAAGAGTGCTCATCAATTGCCACTACTGTACCCATCACTTTCTACCAATGTGCCCATTAATTGCAGACACTGTGCCCATCATTTTCTGCCAGTGTGCCCATCAATTGCCGCTACTGTGCCCATCAACTGCCACTACTGTGCCCATCAACTGCTGTCACTGTGCCCATCAACTGCCGCTACTGTGCCCATCAACTGCTGCCAGTGTGCCCATCAATTGCTGCTACTGTGCCCACCAATTGCTGCCAGTATGCCCATCAATTGCCGCTACTATGCCCATCAAATGCTGCCAGTGTGCATCCCCGCCCGCCCGGCACTTACTTGTCTCGGTGGGGCAGCGGGTCACGGTCCACCACGCTCCTCGCTCCTCGATGTCTTCTCCCGTTCTCTGCTATGATTGGACGCCTGATACAGTGCCTGTCGTTTCAGCCAATCAGATGACAGGTAACAGACCCGAGCACCTGATTGGCTGAGAGGTGGTTCAGTGTTAGGAAAGCGATTAATTTGCTTTCATAACACACCGCTGACTGAACAGCGAACGCACAGCATGGCGCCCGCTGTTTACCTTTTTGGGCCTACGGCTCTAATCAGGTACTTCCAAAAAATACCTCGCTGCTGTAATTCAGGTGCCCGGCGCCCGAAAAGGGGCCAGGCACATGAATAGGGGGTGGCAGCAGCGACCATAGATAGATTCATGCAATGCATGAATTTATCTATTGGTGAGAGAGAGGTGGCAGGACAGAGGGGGCGGCGCCCATGCGCCCTTTATGGATGCACCACCACTGGTTTTACATTTGTTGAATAAATGATTATATAACAGAGAGCACTAGATAATTTCTATTTGCATTTATATCTCTATCCACAATCATACGGAGGAATTGGCTGTCTCGGGTCCACTCAGACCATTGGGAGACTATTAGATCCCTTCATGGGAATACTTGTTTGACCGTTCTCTTGGTTCAAGGGGTCATGGTCCTAAGGTGAGAAGCCATCTGTGTGTATGGTGGAGGTGCTACACATTATATGACACCACTTTGCACCATCCGGGATCTTTTTTATGAATTTTTTATTGGAAATTTATTTGGACTTTCTCTTATATATATATTTTTTTCATATTTATATCTTTATTTTCCTTTTATACCAAAAAAAAAAGAGAACAAAAGAACAGAAAAGAGGGACAATCCCGCAATACATTTTCATAATTACAATTGTCTACGTAATGCCTTATATTCAATTTATCCGAATATACATATACACATCTATTATATCTCTAAACTTGATTTGCCCTCGAGGTCTACTATGTCTGTATCTTTATATCTACCCCGGTTAACCTTTGTTCCCATCTTTCACCTTTATCACACTCATTAGTTTATCAAAGAGTCTAGGGTCCTCCTCTTCTCAATTCCCCCTTCTTTACAAACCCATATGTCCCTCCCACCCCCCCCCTCAGCCTAATTCCCTACCCTAAGATGGAGGGAGTACATTTCCATTTTCTCTCGTGTCCAGGTACGCATCTGTGACGGACTGGGGTTTATATGGTCACAAAACAGACACCCCAAAGCAAAGTACATATTCATTTATTTTATTTTATTTCTAGCAAAGAAATACCTTCCTGCTATTCTATCAAGAACCAGTAAATGGCAGAGAAGGTACACAAACAGAGTTTATATAAGGCCACCCATAATGTGACTGGAGTCAAACTATCTCCAGCCATAAAACCCAGTGGTCTTGTCTCATGCTGTTTGTGTTATTCTTTGCAGGTATGTACTCTAAATCGTTCCTAATCTGCATTAAACTATAATAGAAAGATTCTTAGACATCTGGAGCAGATGCAGGGAAAGTTCCAGCAGACTGTATGCTATAGTGTTACTGATATTATAAGTTTAGAACAGCATGTGTGAGAAACAAGCAAAAAGGGCATAAAAACATGAAAATACTGCATTAGTCAGAATAAATGTCTAAACCGTTCTAAATAGGAATATTGAAACCTGGTTTATACAAGTTCCATAAAGTTAGAAAAGCACATGTTGAAAACTGATATTCTAATGAGTATTTGCCTATATGTAAAGCCTATGCATTGCTTCAGGTGCACCATCTAGTGGTTAAAAAAGAGAACTACCGAAATAATGTTTGTATTAAAGCATGGCATTGGCAATATGAGTATTGCACAGTTAAAGTATACCATAAAGATCATCATCTATGACACGGAATAACAGGAATATATATGTTATTAAAATATAACAATGGTCATTGTGTAACTACGTTTTAAAACACTTCAGTTAAAACCTGTATTATATATTGTTAATAGTTATAAACATGTGATTATAAAAATGTAAAAGATGTATTGTTATGTAAAAGTCAAACAATTTTCAGCCATAAAACCCAGTGGTCTTTTCTCATGCTGTTTGTGTGATTCTTTGCAGTCCACGCCAAGCTGATCACCTTATCTCATCACGTCTACAATTATCGGCTCTCTTAATTCACATTTTGAGGCCGGTAACATTTTGGGGGCTCGTGTGCCGGGATTCGTTGTGTTACCAGTGAGAGGGAAGCGTGAGACAAGCGTGAGCCTACTACAGAGCTACAAGGAGAATCGTGAGTGTCGTCTGCCTTGTGAGTGGAAGTCTTCAGAGTGCAACAGATATGGCGTCTCCTCGTCGTGCGCTGATGTGGGATATCCGGAAACAACTTCATCTGCTTAGTATAGAACAGCTGCATAGCCTCGCTATTACGCTGGAAGATGAAAGAGATGTGGACGTTCCATCAGTGACTGGTACCAATGAAATGGAACTCGTTGAATTTATTGAAGACTACTTGAGAAGTGATCAGCTGGAGAAGTTAGAAGATCAAGGCATGTCTTACCTACTCATCATCCAAGACAAGATCGATGAACTAAAACTTAATGAGAAAAGTACACCAACTGTGGACATTGCAACCGCTGCAAAAGAAATAAGTAGTGGGACTGCAAGGACTGAACAGGTATCGGAGGTGGTGAGATTAACTGACGTTGTTGCTTTATTGCCACGTAGAGAATTCAAAATGCATGGTGGTGTAATTTCAGATCATGGTTCGGACATGAGTTACAGTAGCGCGTGCAGACAAATTGAAGAGGGTCTAACAGAAAAATTCCCTGAATCTGAAATTATACGCACCATGTTGAGAATAATCAAACCTGGTCATTTTAAAGATATGTTGACTGACAAAGATGATCTTACTGTTGCTGAATTGAAAAGGTTTTTGAAGTCACATATGAGAGAACGAAGTGGTAATGAGTTATTTCAGGACCTTAGCAATGCTACCCAGCAAGAAAGAGAAACAGCACAACAATTTGTTTACAGGCTAGTGGGGTTAAAACAAAAAGTTCTGTCCACATCACAGCATGATAGGCGAGAGCTTAACTATGACAAAAAACTGGTGCAAGGCACATTCCTTCATACACTGTATCAGGGACTAAACGAAAAAAACTCTAATGTTAGACGAGATATCAAGCCTTACGTGTCTGATTTGACAGTAACGGATGACTTTATCATAGAGCAGGTCACCAGTTGATGAGGAAACAGAAAGACAGAGACGCTTAAACAGTGCACCTAAACATAAACCTCTTACTGTTCATTCATCACAGACACCAGGTAATAGTGAAAAAGACACCTTGCAAAAGAGAGTTGAGGAAGATGCTAGAGCAAATCACACTGCATTAACGGAACTAACAACACAGGTTTCTGCTCTCACAAAGAACCTGGAAAAGATGATGAAGCAAACTCCTGTTGTTGGAAACCAAAGGACTGAGCCACTAACCAATGTTCAAGTTCCAGATACAGCTCACTGCAAACCCAGGTGTGATGATTGCATTAAACGAGAGAGTCAGAACTGCTACCACTGTTTCTACTGTGGTTGGACAGGACACAGAGCGGTTGATTGCTTGAAGAAAAGAAGGCAGTCGGGAAACGACAGACGGTCACTGGGAAGGGACAACCAGTGACCACCTCAAATGATCTGTCCCGTGCGAAGGTAAACAGGGTATTCACCCACCGGTCAACTAGAACACTCCCAAAAGAGAAGGGATGCTCCAAACAACACGTAGCACAATTAATTGGAGGAAAATGCCTACTGTCATGCCAGATGAATGGTGTTCCGGTTGACATGTTGATGGACACAGGAGTTCAGGTCAGCATTGTCGGGAAGGCATGGTTAGAAAAGTTTCTACCCAGCGTCTCCATTAGGCACATACAAGATTTACTTTGTGATGACAACTTATCTATTACAGCTGCAAATGGTTCTATCATTCCATTCATCGGATGGATTGAAGTCTGCCTGGAATTTGAAAGTAGTGGACATGGAAACTCAGCCATCTATGTGCCAATGCTGGTGAGTGACTGCTGTAATGGCAATCCAATTCTTGGGTTTAATGTGATTGAAGAATTGATCAGAGAAAACCGTGACCGACCAAACAGCACCCAAAACCTGACTATCTTGCTGAGTGAAGCTATGAAATTAAGACAGAGTGTAGCGAATAACATTGTCAATGCTGTCAGTCAAGCAACTGACCCAGGAGAAATATCCGATAGTCGTATGGTCAAAGTGGGGAAGAAGGGACTCCAGATTAAAGGAGGCGAGATCTGTGAAGTCAAATGCAGAATTAGAGCATGGCCAAAAGGAGGAATCATGTCATTTGAACCACTTCCAGAATATCCAGTTGAGGAAGGACTTGAACTATTTCCTTCAGTGGTAGATGTGCCAAATGGGTTCTCTAAACTGGTGAAGATACCTATACTGAACCGTGCTCAACATGACATCTATCTTCCGCCCAGAACAGTATTGGGTACCATTTCTCCAGCAGCTGAAATTCTACCATTGTCTCCAAACAAAGACGATGGAAAGGGAATTGACCAGAAGAAAAGGGTGTTTCATGTAAACCAGTTGAATCAAGTGGACACTGGAAATCAACTATCCACTAACAAATCTGTTAAGTGGCACCCACCTGTCAATTTGGAAGATCTCTCAGAAGAAGAACAGGAGATAGCGAAACAAATGTTATATGACGAATCAGATGTCTTTGCTCGAGATGAGGGAGACATAGGATGCATTCCTAACCTGAAATTGAGGATAAATCTGAAAGATGAAACTCCTGTCCAGAAACGCTACAATTCGATACCGAAACCCCTATACAAGGAAGTGAAAGAATATATCCAAAACCTTCTTGACCGAGGTTGGGTAACAAAATCTTCTTCCGCATACTCATCACCGGTTGTCTGTGTTCGAAAGAAGGACAGTAGCCTACGACTATGTGTTGACTTTAGGGAGTTAAACCAAAAGACTATCCCAGATAGACATCCACTACCCAGAATACTAGATCTGCTGGATAGCTTAGGAGGATTTACATGGTTCTCAATCCTGGACCAGGGTAGTGCTTATCATCAAGGCTTTGTGCATGAAGACTCCAGACATCTGACGGCTTTTAGCACCCCCTGGGGACTCCTGGAGTGGAATCGTATTCCGTTCGGATTAACTAATGCCCCAGCAGCTTTTCAGAGATGCATGGAAAATGTACTAGAGGGCATCAGAGACAAATGTTGTTCTCCATACCTGGATGACGTACTTTGCTACTCCAAAACTTTTCAGGAGCATGTCAATGATATTAGGCAAGTGCTTAGTCGAATGCGCGAGCATGGTATCAAACTTAGACCACAGAAGTGTGAACTCTTTAAACAACAGATTCGATACCTTGGACGAATGGTGTCAGAAGAAGGCATAAAAATTGACCCAAAAGATCTTGAAGCGGTATTACATTTGAAAAGGAAAGAACCAAAAACAGTGGGAGGAGTCAGATCTTTGTTAGGATTCCTGAGCTACTACAGGTCCTTCATTCAAGATTTCTCTCGACTTGCTAAACCACTGTCTGAACTTTTGCAGAACACTGAGAAAGAATCTGCTACATCCATTACCAAAAACAATCAAGGGAAACCTACAAAGAAAAATGGGAACAAAAGACAAGTGCCATCTAAAACACAGATTCAATGGACACCCAAACATCAAGCTGTAGTATCCAGACTGGTGGACATGCTAACCAATCCACCAATACTAGCATACCCTGATTTGGACCTACCCTTCGTATTACACACTGATGCTTCCAATGAAGGCCTAGGTGCTGTACTGTACCAACGACAAGGAGAAAAACTTTGTGTTATTGGGTTTGGCTCCAGAACATTGACTCCAGCAGAGCGCAATTACCATCTTCACTCTGGTAAACTTGAGTTTTTAGCTCTCAAGTGGGCAGTCTGTGACAAATTCAGAGATTACTTGTACTACGCTCCAACATTCACAGTCTACACAGACAACAACCCATTGACATATGTATTGAGTACTGCCAGACTGAATGCTGTGGGTCATCGCTGGGTTGGCGAGTTGGCCGATTTCCACTTCGATATCAAGTACAGGCCAGGTAAACAGAATGCAGACGCGGATACACTGTCACGATTTCCAGTGGAACTCACAAAGAATTTGAGTGAGTACACAGAGCTTGTACCATCTGAGGTTGTGTCAGCTATGTGGCAAGGGAGCAAAGCTGTAGACGAAGAAGAGGCACTATGGGTGGCTTCATTGACTTTTCACTCAGAAAGTGATGTGGCCGAAGAATTGCTGAAAGGACAGACAATCTGCCCAATGACTCAGGAGAACATCAGAGCATTACAACAAGATGATACCAACATTAGAGAAGTTGTCTGGCTTAAGGAGAACGACTGGATTCCAAACCACAAAGAAAAGGAGAGTATGACCAGTAAAACAAGACGTTTGATACATGAATGGAACAAACTCAGAGTTGATGAAGGAATCCTCTACCGACACGCTGGAACCCGAAAACAGCTAGTCCTACCAAAAAAGCTAAAACCATTGGTCTTAAAAAATCTTCATGATGACATGGGTCACATTGGTACTGACAAGGTAACCCACCTAGCACGTGAACGATTTTACTGGCCATTTATGCAAAGAGACATTGATGAATATGTGCTGAAGAAGTGCAACTGCATCAAATAAAAGCGTCCAAATATCACTGAAAGAGCACCTATGGGTTCGATTACTACCAGTTCACCCTTGGAGTTAGTATCCATTGATTATCTTCACTTGGAAAAAAGCAAAGGAGGATATGAGTATATACTTGTAATAGTTGACCACTTCACACGCTTTGCACAAGCGTATCCCACTAAGAACAAATCTGGAAAAACGGCGGGAAAAGATCTTTCAAGATTTCATACCACGTTTTGGCTATCCAGAGAAACTCCACCATGACCAAGGAAGAGAATTTGAAAACAACTTGTTTCAGACATTGCAACGATTGGCAGGGATTTCTC
This sequence comes from Rana muscosa, assembly GCA_029206835.1. Taxonomy (NCBI): domain Eukaryota; kingdom Metazoa; phylum Chordata; class Amphibia; order Anura; family Ranidae; genus Rana; species Rana muscosa. The sequence goes on from CM055122.1 coordinate 841,633,157, forward strand.
ATTCAAGAACTACTCCGTACCATCCACAGGGTAACCCAGTGGAGAGACTGAACCGTACTTTGTTACAGATGCTTCGCACCTTAGAGGAAGAGAAAAAGTCAGATTGGAAAGAATATCTTCCACATATGGTTCATGCATACAATTGCACCAGGCATGAAGCCACAGGATACTCGCCATTCTTTCTATTGTATGGAAGATCTCCTCGTTTGCCTATTGACCTAATGCTCAACCTAAATTTGGAAAAGGAATCAGAAAGTCAACCAACATTTACTCAAAAATGGGCATCCAGAATGCAAGAAGCTTACAAAATCGCATCCGAGAATAGCCAAAAATCATCTGCTAAAGGGAAGAAGTACTATGACAAGAAGATAAAAGGAGCACCTCTTCAACCGGGTGATAGGGTCTTAGTACGAAATCTCTCTGAAAGAGGAGGACCTGGTAAACTTTGATCATACTGGGAAGAATCAGTACACAAAGTGGTAGAAAAAATCAAAGATGGGCCTGTGTACAAAATTCAGCCTGAAAGTGGTAAAAAGACTATTCGAGTGCTGCACAGAAATCTTTTACTACCAGTAAATGACCTACCAATTGAAGGACACATTCCAAGAGTACCAATGAAACAAAGACAATCAAGTAACAGAAAGGAGACCAGAATGGATGTGGACCAAGAGGAGGAATGTTCAGATGAAGAAAGATGGTATTATCCTTATATACCAGAGACTACAGAAAGTCATGATCGTGTTGTGTCTCAACAAAACTCTCAAAACGTACAGAAAATCCCTTTAAGAGTTTCTGCTGAAGAGTTCTATCCTACAACTACCACACCCAATCTTGAACAAGAACTAAATGATGGAACATTAGTTGACGACCAAATCTGGGCTACAGACATGGTGAGACTAGACACTGCAGAATTACCCTCATTAAGTCAAGACTTACCTGTGAGCCAAGATATGCAAATGAAGAATGATGTTGATGGAGATGACTCAACTCCTGTCAGAAGATCTACCAGACAAGCTAAGCCTAAAGAGATCTTTACATATGACACACTAGGTCAGCCAAGATACATACCAAGTCAGATTCACACCGTACAAACTCCTACAATGCTAGCTACTCCCATGACATGCCAGGTAGTTCATATAGCTCCTTGGTGGCAACAAGTACCTATCTGGGTTACTTAAATCACTAAACAGTGTTCAGATAGCAATTGAGTTTAATGTCGGGAGCCATTAACTGAAGGAGGGGAGAGTGTGACGGACTGGGGTTTATATGGTCACAAAACAGACACCCCAAAGCAAAGTACATATTCATTTATTTTATTTTATTTCTAGCAAAGAAATACCTTCCTGCTATTCTATCAAGAACCAGTAGATGGCAGAGAAGGTACACAAACAGAGTTTATATAAGGCCACCCACCATGTGACTGGAGTCAAACTATCTCCAGCCATAAAACCCAGTGGTCTTGTCTCATGCTGTTTGTGTGATTCTTTGCAGGTATGTACTCTAAATCGTTCCTAATCTGCATTAAACTATAATAGAAAGATTCTTAGACATCTGGAGCAGATGCAGGGAAAGTTCCAGCAGACTGTATGCTATAGTGTTACTGATATTATAAGTTTAGAACAGCATGTGTGAGAAACAAGTGAAAAGGGCATAAAAACATGAAAATACTGCATTAGTCAGAATAAATGTCTATTAGAAGCACTAAACCGTTCTAAATAGGAATATTGAAACCTGGTTTATACGAGTTCCATAAAGTTAGAAAAGCACATGTTGAAAACTGATATTCTAATGAGTATTTGCCTATATGTAAAGCCTATCCTCACTCCTCACTTGACTCATCTAACATTCTCTTTTCTTCCTCGGAATACATATATAAGTTCCACCCTGTCCAAGTTTTAATATACTGTTCTCGCTTATTTTGGGCAGAAAGGACTAAGTCCTCCATTGCTCCTATCTCCCGCACTCTATTAAGCCATCCTGCTATAGAGGGCGGTCTAGAGTCTCTCCACCGTAAAGTCACTCCAGTTTTAGCTGCATTATTTAGATGATTTTGAGATATTCTCTGGACTTCCCGCTAGCAATATCACATTTTTTCACAAGACCAGAATATATGTAATAAAGTTCCTCGTTCCTCCCCACATCTCCAACAGCTCTCTGGGGACTCTATAGATATTTTATGAAGCCTTACTGGTGTGTAATACCATTGGGTCAGGAGTTTATAGTTGGACTCCTGGGTCCGCGTACAGACCGAGGAGTTCAGTGCTAGGAAGATAATCTGTTTTCGCTGAGTTACAGTAAAAGTCTTTCCTAGATCTCTTTCCCATTTGCTAACACCTGGCAACACAAAATCCTCCGAGGGGGTGATCAACAGCCTATACATCTTAGAAATCACTTGGGAAAGTGGTTCCTCATCTTCGCAACAGACTTCAAATACTGTTAATTGCCGTTGGAAATCTGATGGAGACCCCAAGGTTCTCAAAAAGTGGCTTATTTGAAGTGCCTGCCAAAGACTTAATTCAAAGATCCCCCCCTATTTCCATCAACGAGTTAATAGTCGGCCAGGTTTCTAACTGTAGAAAATGTGAGGCCTGAGTAAAGCCTTTCTCCTTAAGCTTCTTAAAAGCTCCCGACTCCATACCCGGTACAAAACTATAGTTCCCCAATATGGGGTACAGGGGAGAATGGCCCGAAGAAAACTTCGGGTTTTGGCATATCTTTGCGGAGATTCGTAATGTCGGCCCAATCGTGGGATGTTTCTTCAAAAATATCGGTAGTGCTGTATAGCACCAAGGTGCTCTGCGTAGAGGGACCGGACTAATTTGTTGTTCCATGTCCACCCATCTTTTAAAGTCCGTGTGTCTACACCAATCTACCAGCCTTGCCAGATGGACCGCTCGGTAGTATTTTCCAATGCCTGGGACTCTCATCCCGCCAAAGCTCTTGGGCATCATCAAAATATCTTTCTTAATTCATGGCTTTCTCCCTCCCCATATAAATTTCATAAAAAGAGAACTCGTTTGACGGAGAAAATCTCTTATATATTTTATAAGATTTATATGTTTTTAATATATGAATATTTCTTGCGCTGCGCTATTTTCATTTATTAGCTTATTTGGAGGTGCTGTGTAATTGGCCTTGAGTGTTCAGTTGCAATTATTAGTATGCACTCAGGATTGTTTGCGCTGATTATTTTTAGTTTATAAGAAAAATGTAGCCTTTAGTAAAAACTGAGCTAATTCGTGAGCAAAAAGTTAAAAAGACTAAAGCTGCAACAATAATTGCTATACTACACCACCAATTATATAAAGAAAAAAAGTTGCGCTAAACGTACAAAAATTAATTAATATCTTAGTAAAAAATTAATTAAAAATATGCAAGCTAATTCAGAAGAACTGGATAAACATGCAAATTAGACCAATAAGTAATGTGAAAGTGAAAACAAAAAAACCTTATAGAAAGGTTTAACATGTGAAGAGCACAGCAGCTCTCCAAATAAAACTGTGAATAGTTAAATTGGCCCCCAAAAAAACACAACAATAACACAGTTCATAAGTTCATAGATGTATGCAAAAAAGGTTCAGAGAAGGGGTCCTCCACCGTATTCGATATAATCCGTGATGAATAAACACCAAAGAAGTAGTGATAGAGAGACCTCCACCGATACACACACTGCCGCTTACCGCAGGTAAATGATCCCTTATGACAGGGGATCTGTCACGTACCTGATGGAAGAGTCTGATTATGCAGAGGGAGGCCTCCCTTACACCTCTCACTCGCGGCCCCTGGTAGTGAAGACAGGGGGCGCAGGAGTGTAGAGTCGCACGAGAGCCTGGTAAAAGTCGCTGGTGGTGCGCTGGACCGGAACTGGGACGGAGACTGGAATAGATCCGGAAACAACTGACGGCCTAACAACTGGAGCTCAGGCGGGTGCGGTCAGATGGGCTGGAAGCGTGGGTACACCAGTCCCAAGCAGGTAGGTACTGGAGCGGGATCAGGTATGAGCAGGTTCAGGCAGCTGGCAGGTCTCAGGTTCAGGTAAGTACTGGAGCAGGATCAGGTATGAGCAGGTTCAGACAGCTGGCAGGTCTCAGGTACAGGTAAGTACTGGAGCAGGATCAGGTATGAGCAGGTTCAGGCAGCTGGCAGGTCTCAGGTACAGGTAAGTACTGGAGCAGGATCAGGTATGAGCGGGTTTAGGCAGCTGGCAGGTCTCAGGTACAGGCAGGTTCGGCAACGGGCAGGTAACGAGGTAGCAGAAGGAACAGGCAGGAACGTAGTCAACACAGGCCGGGGGTCAGGTACAGGCAGATCAGCAAGGATGGTCAAACAAGCCAGGAAGGGTCAGCTGGAGCAGGATTCAGGTAAGCAGGGGTCAGAGGTCTCAGGTAACGCTGTAGACCAAACAGCACAGAGCCCAGCCATCAGCCCCTTCAAATAACCTCATCTGGCGCCATGAGCCGCCGCTGCGCGCTCCCGCGCGTGCCCGCGCGCGCACCGCTATCGCGCATGCGCACATCAGCGTGCGCCGATGCGCCACTACCGCGCATGCGCGAAGAGGCGCCGATATCGTCAATGACATTTCTGGTTTGCCCTTCCTGACATTGCCCCCTCCCAATGGGCAGCCTCCGGATGCCCACCTGGGCGAGCTTCAAAGGATGGGATCTCTTGAATGCCTGGATAAGTCTTTCAGCATGGACATCGTCCTCGGGTTCCCACGAATTCTCCTCTGGGCCATAACCTTTCCATTTGACGAGATACTGGATCTGATTTCTCTTTTTCCTACAGTCCAGGATTGCTTCGACTTCGAATTCCTCTGTTCCGTTAACTAATATTGGTTCGGGTGGGCCTGTATCCCGGTCAGGGAATGGATCAGGGGTTACAGGTTTTAGTAAAGCCACATGAAAGACAGGATGTATTTTGAAGGAGTCTGGCAGTTCCAGCTCGTAAGACACGTCGTTGATCCTTCTTTTTATCGGGAAGGGTCCCATAAATTTAGGGCCCAACTTCTTAGAGGGGCACATTAGTTTTAGATTTGTAGTGGATAGCCAAACCCGATCACCAGGTTCCAGTATTAATTCTCCCCGCCTCTTCTTATCAAAGACCTGTTTGTTATATTCCTGAGCTTTAGTCATAGTTGTCTGTAGAAGTTTGTTGTTGGTGTCAAAGAAATTTATGGTTTCAAGAACGGCAGGTACAGAACTCTCCGGGAAGGTACTGGTCAGAAATGATGGGTTGAACCCGTAATTGGCAAAGAATGGAGACTGTTTTGTGGCAGAGTGGATGGAATTGTTATAAGCGAATTCCGCTAACGGAAGTAGTGCGGCCCAATTATCTTGTGAGTATGAGGAGAAGCACCGCAAGTATTGTTCCAGAGTTTGATTGGTTCTTTCCGTTTGCCCATTCGTTTGGGGGTGGTATGCGGAAGAAAATTATAACTCGATTCCCAAGGTTTCACATAACGACCTCCAAAACCTTGAGGTGAATTGTACCCCCCGGTCTGACACGATGTTTGCTGGAACTCCGTGAAGCCTAACAACTTCTTTCACAAAGATTTGGGCTGTTTCCGGGGCCGATGGTGTGCCTTTCATGGGTAGGAAGTGGGCCATTTTGGATAATCGATCTACCACCACAAAGATGGTGGAGAACCCGTCAGATGGAGGAAGTTCCACGATAAAATCGATCGAGATATTCTTCCAGGGTCTCTTCGGGACTGATAGCGGCTTCAACAAGCCCCATGCCTTGGTTTTGCTGTTCTTATTTCGTGTGCAAGTGGTACAGGACTCTACATAGCCCTTGCAGTCTTTTTCCACTTGAGGCCACCAGAATGTGCGTTGCACAAGTTCAGCAGTTTTACGGATACCGAAGTGTCCGGCTAATTTGTGGTCGTGACATAATCCCAAAACAGAGACACGTAGGTTTTCTGGTATGAATATTTTGTCCTTGTGCCAAAGTAGATCATCTCTGGCCTGCAACGTTATTCCCAGAGATGAAGGGGCATTTACAGAAGCCCGTTTAATTTGAGAGAGCAGGTCTCCCTGAAGTAGCAGGAAGTTCTCAGAGGACAGGATAGTGTCGGGCGGTGCGGATTCCCTGGTAACACAGAACATCCGAGAGAGTGCATCAGGTTTGGTGTTTTTAGATCCTGGCCTGTACGTGAGATGAAAAGAGAATCTGGAAAAGAAGAGTGCCCATCTAGCCTGACGTGGTTTGAGTCTCTTGGCAGTCCTCAGATACTCCAGGTTCTTATGATCCGTATAGATTAGGATCGGGTGCGCTGCTCCTTCTAAAAGGTACCTCCACTCTTCCAATGCATTTTTAATGGCCAGAAGTTCTCTATCTCCGACATCATAATTCCTTTCAGAGTTAGACAGTTTGCGGGAGAAAAAGGCGACTGGGTGTAACAAAGCCTTGGGTCCCCGCCTTTGGGATAGTACTGCTCCGACTGACGTTTCTGACGCGTCTACTTCCAGTACATAGGGCAATGTTGGGTCAGGGTGCTTCAGAACCAGTGCGGAAGTAAATAGTTTCTTAAGAGACTCGAAAGCATTTTGAGCTTCAGGAGACCACTGGAAACGGATGCCTTGTTTGGTCGGTTGTGTGATTGGTGATATGATGGCTGAAAATCCCCTGATGAATTTTTGGTAAAAGTTCGAGAACCCGACAAAGCGTTGGATGCCCTTTTTGTCCACTGGGGCTGGCCAGTCTAAGATGGCAGTGACCTTTTGTGGGTCCATCTTGACACCATCGGTGGAGAGGATTAGTCCCAAAAAAGTAATGCTTTGTCGCTCGAACTCGCACTTCTCCGGCTTGGCGTATAGCCCGTGCTGTCGCAGTCTGCTCAATACACTTTTAACATGTCTGCGGTGGTCATCAAGGGAAGCAGAGAAAATTAAGATGTCATCCAGATATGCTACAACGAACAGGTCTAGGAAATCGCGGAAGATATCGTTGATAAAGTGCTGGAATGTTGCTGGGGCATTGCATAGGCCGAACGGCATCACCAGATATTCAAAATGTCCGAATCGGGAGCGAAAAGCCGTCTTCCACTCGTCTCCCTCCCGTATCCGTACCAGATTATATGCCCCTCGGAGATCCAGTTTTGTAAATATGGTTGCTGCTTCCAACCTCTGGAACAATTCGGGTACCAAGGGCAGGGGATAACGGTTCTTGACCGTAACCTTATTGAGTTCACGATAATCTATACATGGGCGAAGGGAACGATCCTTCTTCTCCACAAAGAAGATACCCGCTCCTGCTGGAGAAGTGGAGGGGCGGATGAAGCCCTTCTTTAGATTATCGTCTATATAATCTTTCAGGGCGACAAGCTCCAATTCTGACAGAGGAAAAATCCTTCCAAAAGGGACCTCAACACCCGGGATGAGATCAATCGGGCAGTCATATGGCCGATGTGGAGGGAGAGTTTCAGCTCCTTTCTTGCTAAAGACATCTAAAAAGTCATGGTATGCAACTGGTACAGATAAGCGAGTTTCAACATCAGAGTCCAAGCATAACAAGGATGGCGGATCAGAAGAGAATTTCCGCAAGCAGTGTTGGAGGCAGTAGGAAGAGTGAAACTTAACCTCCCCTCCGACCCAGTTGATAAGAGGGTTATGTGCTTGGAGCCATGGCATGCCAAGGATTATGGGAAACAGCGGGGATGCAATGGCATCCAGGCGTAATAATTCCTTGTGACTATCGGCAATAATCACAGGCAAGGGTATAGTCTGTTGAGTCACTAGTCCGGATTTGATAGCAGACCCGTCGGCCAGATGTACTGAAAGTCCCTGGGCCCTAGGTTGCAAAGGGATTTGATGTTTAGCAATAAAAGACAAGTCCATAAAGCAGCTACAGGCACCGGAGTCTATTATAGCGGAGACAGGAATACTTCTTCCCGGAAGCTGTAATACAATGGGGAGAGCCAGGTGGGTTGGCAGGATGGGCGTGCTGGCGGAGAAGATAATTCGACCCTTGCGGGTCTTTGCTGGACATGACCTCACGTAATGCCCGGGTCTCCCACAATACAGGCAGAGGTTTTCGTGTTGTCGGCGTTGACGTTCCTCAGGCGAAAGTGAGGGACGGGGCACTCCGAGTTGCCTGGGTTCAGGGACATCAGATGTGGGTGCAGCAGCGGTAGAAGATGTCAGGCTGCTGATGTTAGAGGCTCGGGCTAATTTCCAGGCTGGACAGGACGACCTCACAGGTCTCTCTGACTTCTGTCCTCGTAATCGGTGATCACCGGTGAATCTTTCAGGCGCAGGAACCCCGGTTTCTGGAGGTAACATTGCTATTGCTGAAGTAGCTCTTTGCGGGGCCGAGGTAGGTGAGGAAAGAGCCTGGATGCTTCCTTCCAGTCGGATATACGCATCTTGTGCGATTTCAACAGTCTGGGTGAGGTCTTTGAGGTGTAAGCGGAAACCCTCCATGGGAGAGGCTCCCTGCACAGACTCTGACTTGGCTGTTCGGTACTGTCACGTACCTGATGGAAGAGTCTGATTATACACCTCTCACTCGCGGCCCCTGGTAGTGAAGACAGGGGGCGCAGGAGTGTAGAGTCGCACGAGAGCCTGGTAAAAGTCGCTGGTGGTGCGCTGGACCAGAACTGGGACGGAGACTGGAATAGATCCGGAAACAACTGACGGCCTAACAACTGGAGCTCAGGCGGGTGCGGTCAGATGGGCTGGAAGCGTGGGTACACCAGTCCCAAGCAGGTAGGTACTGGAGCGGGATCAGGTATGAGCAGGTTCAGGCAGCTGGCAGGTCTCAGGTTCAGGTAAGTACTGGAGCAGGATCAGGTATGAGCAGGTTCAGGCAGCTGGCAGGTCTCATGTACAGGTAAGTACTGGAGCAGGATCAGGTATGAGCAGGTTCAGGCAGCTGGCAGGTCTCAGGTACAGGTAAGTACTGGAGCAGGATCAGGTATGAGCGGGTTTAGGCAGCTGGCAGGTCTCAGGTACAGGCAGGTTCGGCAACGGGCAGGTAACGAGGTAGCAGAAGGAACAGGCAGGAACGTAGTCAACACAGGCCGGGGTTCAGGTACAGGCAGATCAGCAAGGATGGTCAAACAAGCCAGGAAGGGTCAGCTGGAGCAGGATTCAGGTAAGCAGGGGTCAGAGGTCTCAGGTAATGCTGTAGACCGAACAGCACAGAGCCCAGCCATCAGCCCCTTCAAATAACCTCATCTGGCGCCATGAGCCGCCGCTGCGCGCTCCCGCGCGTGCCCGCGCGCGTGCCCGCGCGCGCACCGCTATCGCGCATGCGCACATCAGCGTGCGCCGATGCGCCACTACCGCGCATGCGCGAAGAGGCGCCGATATCGTCAATGACATTTCTGGTTTGCCCTTCCTGACAGGATCTGGATGCGCCTGTGGCTAAATCCCTAGCCAGGGGTCTGTGGCAACCGCGTCCAGTCGTTGAATTGGCGTCCTTACCAGGAAGAGGCAACTCACAGTGGGTGGACATGCAATACCAGTATGGCAATGAACCAAGGAACCAAAGAAGAAGAAGAACTAATAGTGTAAATCCTTACACATTTTATTTCGCATAATAATCAAATGCAAACTTACAATAAATCAGTTGAAAAAAGACAAAGAAAAGCCGTCCGGCTTACGATAAAACGCCCGTACAGTTCCGGGGTTGCGTGGGCGTGGTGACGTCAGCACTCGACTTCTCCCTACGCGTTTCGTCACAAGCAGACTTGTTCACGGGATACGGGCGGCGTGCTGACGTGCCGCAATATATAGTGTTCCCACTCAACCAAGCCTCGATGTGAGCCGCGGGTCCTGTGAGGACGCCACCATCTTGGAAGAGGGAAAAGAAAGAAGGTGCACACTAAAATGAGTGAGCTAAAAAGGGAAAAATGTCGTAAACCATATTAAGATTCACAAACTGAAAAATTAAAAGAATTACTAAATAAACTTGAATAGAGTACAATTAAATACTTGAGGCCACAAAGGACCACAAGCAACACTTGTTGAGAGTTAAAAAATTATTGTTAAAAATGAAAAAATAAAAAAAAATTTTTTAATATTTTATTTATTTTTATTAATTTTTTTAGGAGGTCTCTCACGCTGTCCTGAGGCTGACATCGAGTTCACATCAATAACCAGATCGCCGGACTAATTAGGCATTTATACAACCGTTAATTAAATAATGGCACCAGAGAAACCAAACCAATATAATAAAGAATAAGCACCTGAAAAAAAATATATATAATAATAATATGTAGAAAAAGACTTCTCACATATTACACAAAAAGTATATCATATATAAAATCTTTTTTATATATAAAATGAATCCACATCAACTAGTCCAGGTCTCCATGATGTTTGGAGAAAAAAGTGTGTATATGTGTGAGCCCCCTATACCGAAATGGGGACCCCTAACGGCCAAAGGGATTCAGAATATCTAAAACAAAAATAAAAATAAATATAAAACCCCCCTTACCGGTATGAATACTCAATTTCAAATCTCACCCCTATACAGAGTGAAAAAAGAAGAGAAAGAGGGGGGGGGGAGGGGAATAAAAAAAAAAGGAGGAGAGACCCACAGAAATATACTGAAAAATATAGATCAAGAATTGTCAATAAAACAATTGACATCTACGTCTATATTTAAACCAAAAGGGGTATAACTCTTAATCTTATGTACCCATGACATCTCCAAACGTGAAATGCAACGGACCAGGTTACTGCCCCTCCAGTGTGGACTGTATTTATCAATGCCCAAAAAGATTGTATTACTGGGATCTCTGTTATGAACAGTTAAATAGTGCTTTGACACAGAATGTTTTGTGAAACCACGTCTGATATTACCTATATGCTCGTGCAAACGCACCTGAAGTGGACGTTTGGTCCTGCCCACATACTGCAATCCACAAGGGCATTGAAGCATGTAAACCACGCCCTCTGTGGAGCAGGTAATAAAGGGTTTTATATCGAAGCTCCGATTGGTGCAGCTGGAGTTAAATTGCGTAGTTCTTCTAGATCTGCACCCATTTATATATAGAACAGACCTGGCACCTCCTGCATTGATAATACCCAGTGAGTCCAGGAAAAAAGGTAGGTCTAATGATGGGTGGGTCCAGTATATTAGGTGCCAATTTATCCCTCAGAGCAGGAGCTCCTCTAAATACCACCTGAGGTTTGTCTGGTAAAATTGTATTCAATACCCTGTCATTTTTAAGGACATGCCAGTGTTTGCTGACAATGTGTCTGATCTGGGAATGTTGGCATGAAAAATTAGTCACAAAGGGATTGCGGAATGAGGCATTCGCCCCCCCCCCTGTCCTTCTCCACCAAAAGGTCAGCACAATTAACTTCATTAACTGAGTCTAACGTATCCCTAAGGGACTGGGGAGAATAGCCCTTGTCCTCAAATCTTTTAATCAGGGTCTTAGATTGTGCCAAAAAGGTATTAGAATCAGAACAATTTCGTTTAAGACGTAAGAACTGGCTCTTAGGCACAGCACTTAACCATGGGCTATGATGGCAGCTACCACTGGGAATGAAGGAGTTCCTATCAGTGGGTTTAAAAAAAGTGGAGGTAGTGAACCTATCCTCACCAATAGAAATAGTGAGGTCCAAAAAGTTAACCTTCTCCTGGCTAGCCTCATAACTTAGATGGATACCCCTAGAATTGGTATTGAGAGACTCCATAAAGATGGAAAGGTCAGACTGGCTGCCCCTCCATAGGAGGAGGATGTCGTCAATGTAGCGTGCCCATAAGGCCACGTCAGGCCTCAAATCCACACAGACGACATCCTCCTCCCACTTTGCCATAAAGAGGTTCGCCAGACTGGGGGCATATTTAGCCCCCATGGCGACACCCCTATCCTGCCTATAAAAGCAACCTCCAAACCAAAAGAAGTTATGGGTGGCAGCATACTTCAATAGCTCCATGATGAAGGTTATTTGCTCTGTTACTAGACCAGAGTCACAATCCATGTAATACTGAACAGCCTCCAAACCCAATTGGTGGGGGATCACAGTATACAAGGATGTGACATCTGCTGTAACGAGCCACATACCATCACTGGGCGTGCATTCAGATAGAAGATTGATCACGTGGCGTGTATCCTTCACATAGGAAGGGATCTTGCGAACCAATGGTTGCAGAAAAAAGTCTATATACTTGCCCACCCGGGACGTGACAGAGTCAATCCCACTGACAATGGGACGTCCCGGGGGGCAAGCAAGACTCTTATGTACCTTCGACAGGTAGTAAATAGTAGGGACTCTCTGTGCCCGAGGAACCAAAAACAAACATTCCTTTTTATTCAGGATTTTATCCTCTAAACCCCTTATGACAATCCCTTCCAGAAGTCTTTTATACTTCTGATTTGGGTTAGAGGTAAGGGGGGTGTAAGTAGCCGTGTCACTCAAGATACGGTGCATTTCCTGCAAGTAATCACACTTGTTTAAAACAACTATACCCCCCCTTGTCTGCAGGATGGATGACAATGTCTTTATTGGTACACAAAGATTCTATCCCAATCTCAATTTCTTTTTTAGTTTTATGCACCCTAAATTGTAGTGCATCTAACTCTTTTAAGGCTAAATCCCTGAACACTCTCAAGGAGGGAGAAAGATGTCCAGGGGGGTTAAACAAGGAGGCATTAGAAAGATTGGAATGAACAAAACCATGAGGGATATTCCTGGAGGAGGAGCTAGACGGATTGGAAGCCATGTATCTCTGTACATTCAATTTTCGGACATATTTATGAATGTCCATATAGGTCTGGAATTTGCTCATATTGTGGGGTGGAGCAAACTTCAGACCTTTATCTAGGACCATTAACTCTGATTGGGTCAGATTATGGGAGCTCAAATTAAATATACCCGCACCGTCTACTTTTTGGCTCTTTTTGAACTGAGTTCTCCTCCCCCCTCTAGTTCCTCTCTTAATTCGACGACTCTTTTTGTTCCTTGACTGGGACGGGGAAAACCCCAATTTTGGTGTTCATAATTCATACTGGAGCCCACCTCACGGTAGTCTGTATGATTAGGTGCATAATAGCCCCCAGAAGCTCCACTAGTGTTATCCACATAAGCAGGCCGAAAGTCCCCTGTGTCAGGGCATGCAAAATCCCTCAATGGAAAAAAATTATTATTCTGAGTTGGTATATTATAGCCTGAACCACACTAATCCTCATAATGAACAACCTGCTGGTCGTAAGAGGAAGGTAAATCATACCCTCTACCTCGGGGATAAGACTGATTGTATACAAAGTTGTCATAATAACTCTGTTTGGGATCAGTGGTGGATGCCCGGCTTCTGGGGGGTGGTGGTGGTGGTGGACCCTGATTCCACCCACGCCCCCGTGTTTGTGGTGGACCAAAAGGCCCTTGATGCTGTGTACCACGACCCGATGGTCGGGGAGGGGGGCCATAATATTGGTTAGAACCACCTCTGCCCGACCCACCATTATTATTAGCATTAGGCCGGTTGCCAGATCTACCCCGGGTATGGGGAGGCGGTCCCCTCACAGGGGAGCGACCGCGTCCCACACCCAAAGGAGCAGTTCTGACGGGGGCACCAAAAGGTCTTAATGAAACCTGACTAACCACTTGAGGTATGGTGTCCATGTCTGAAACAGCTGTGGCAGTTTGTTTGGCCAGGAATTTCTTCTGCCATTCAAAAACTGTCGCAGACTGATAGTCAGCAAGGTCACGATTATATTTCTTTTTCTTTTTTAATCGTTGTTCCTTTTCTTCTTTTTCAAGAAGCTTAAGTAGGAGTTTAGACCTCTCTAAATATTCATCACTAGTAATGAAGGGAGTCAGTTTATCCTTGATGAGTTTGATCTCATCATCAAGCCTTTTAATTTGTTCCCTTTACTTTCAACTAGAAACTTCAGAAAACTAAGACCAGCCCCATTAAAATAGGAAAACCACCCTTCAAGATCAACCTCTCCTTTCTGGGGACACACCTCCCACCTCAAGCTCTGAGGTACCATGAGATATTTAATATAGGTTTCTAAGAAGGCTATATCCCACTGGGTATGAATCTCAGCAACAGTGAGATTCTTAAGTCGTGTGAACAGACCACCCAAATCACTGTCTCTCTCCTTGAATATTTCAAAGACCCCCTCCGTGTTGACCACCCGTGTTGCTCTAAATTCAAACACATCCATGTTATATGATAACAAAAAATAAATAAAAAAGTGAAAACAGCAGCAGTAATATGTATATGCGTAAACCAAGTAAGAAAAAAAACTGCGCTAATTCGTGAGCAAAAAGTTAAAAAGACTAAAGCTGCAACAATAAGTGCTATACTACACCACCAATTATATAAAGAAAAAAAAAAAAAAGTTGCGCTAAACGTACAAAAATTAATTAATATCTTAGTAAAAAATGTATTAAAAATATGCAAGCTAATTCAGAAGAGCTGGATAAACATGCAAATTAGACCAATAAGTAATGTGAAAGTGAAAACAAAAAAACCTTATAGAAAGGTTTAACATGTGAAGAGCACAGCAGCTCTCCAAATAAAACTGTGAATAGTTAAATTGGCCCCAAAAAAACCACAACAATAACACAGTTCATAAGTTCATAGATGTATGCAAAAAAGGTTCAGAGAAGGGGTCCTCCACCGTATTCGATATAATCTGTGATGAATAAACACCAAAGAAGTAGTGATAGAGAGACCTCCACCGATACACACACTGCCACTTACCGCAGGTAAATGATCCCTTATGACAGGGGATCTGGATGCGCCTGTGGCTAAATCCCTAGCCAGGGGTCTGTGGCAACCGCGTCCAGTCGTTGAATTGGCGTCCTTACCAGGAAGAGGCAACTCACAGTGGGTGGACATGCAATACCAGTATGGCAATGAACCAAGGAACCAAAGAAGAAGAAGAACTAATAGTGTAAATCCTTACACATTTTATTTCACATAATAATCAAATGCAAACTTACAATAAATCAGTTGAAAAAAGACAAAGAAAAGCCGGCCGGCTTACGATAAAACGCCCGTACAGTTCCGGGGTTGCGTGGGCGCGGTGACGTCAGCACTCGACTTCCCCCTACGTGTTTCGTCACAAGCAGACGTGTTCACGGGATACGGGCGGCGTGCTGACGTGCCGCAATATATAGTGTTCCCACTCAACCAAGCCTCGATGTGAGCCGCGGGTCCTGTGAGGACGCCACCATCTTGGAAGAGGGAAAAGAAAGAAGGTGCACACTAAAATGAGTGAGCTAAAAGGGCAAAATGTCGTAAACCATATTAAGATTCACAAACTGAAAAATTTAAATAATTACTAAATAAACTTGAATAGAGTACAATTAAATACTTGAGGCCACAAAGGACCACAAGCAACACTTGTTGAGAGTTAAAAAATTATTGTTAAAAATGAAAAAAAAAAAAAAAAAAATTATTTTTTATTTCTTTTTATTAATTTTTTTAGGAGGTCTCTCACGCTGTCCTGAGGCTGACATCGAGTTCACATCAATAACCAGATCGCCGGACTAATTAGGCATTTATACAACCGTTAATTAAATAATGGCACCAGAGAAACCAAACCAATATAATAAAGAATAAGCACCTGAAAAAAAATATATATAATAATAATATGTAGAAAAAGACTTCTCACATATTACACAAAAAGTATATCATATATAAAATCTTTTTTATATATAAAATGAATCCACATCAACTAGTCCAGGTCTCCATGATGTTTGGAGAAAAAAGTGTGTATATGTGTGAGCCCCCTATACCGAAACGGGGACCCCTAACGGCCAAAGGGATTCAGAATATCTAAAACAAAAATAAAAATAAATATAAAACCCCCCTTACCGGTATGAATACTCATTTTCAAATCTCACCCCTATACAGAGTGAAAAAAGAAGAGAAAGAGGGGGGGGAATAAAAAAAAAAGGAGGAGAGACCCACAGAAATATACTGAAAAATATAGATCAAGAATTGTCAATAAAACAATTGACATCTACGTCTATATTTAAACCAAAAGGGGTATAACTCTTAATCTTATGTACCCATGACATCTCCAAACGTGAAATGCACAGCCTCCAAACCCAATTGGTGGGGGATCACAGTATACAAGGATGTGACATCTGCTGTAACGAGCCACATACCATCACTGGGCGTGCATTCAGATAGAAGATTGATCACTATTTAACTGTTCATAACAGAGATCCCAGTAATACAATCTTTTTGGGCATTGATAAATACAGTCCACACTGGAGGGGCAGTAACCTGGTCCATTGCATTTCACGTTTGGAGATGTCATGGGTACATAAGATTAAGAGTTATACCCCTTTTGGTTTAAATATAGACGTAGATGTCAATTGTTTTATTGACAATTCTTGATCTATATTTTTCAGTATATTTCTGTGGGTCTCTCCTCCTTTTTTTTTTTTTATTCCCCTCCCCCCCCTCTTTCTCTTCTTTTTTCACTCTGTATAGGGGTGAGATTTGAAATTGAGTATTCATACCGGTAAGGGGGGTTTTATATTTATTTTTATTTTTGTTTTAGATATTCTGAATCCCTTTGGCCGTTAGGGGTCCCCATTTCGGTATAGGGGACTCACACATATACACACTTTTTTCTCCAAACATCATGGAGACCTGGACTAGTTGATGTGGATTCATTTTATATATAAAAAAGATTTTATATATGATATACTTTTTGTGTAATATGTGAGAAGTCTTTTTCTATATATTATTATTATATATTTTTTTTTTCAGGTGCTTATTCTTTATTATATTGGTTTGGTTTCTCTGGTGCCATTATTTAATTAACGGTTGTATAAATGCCTAATTAGTCCGGCAATCTGGTTATTGATGTGAACTCAATGTCAGCCTCAGGACAGCGTGAGAGACCTCCTAAAAAAAAAAAAAAAAAAATTAATTTTTTAATTTTTAACAATAATTTTTTAACTCTCAACAAGTGTTGCTTGTGGTCCTTTGTGGCCTCAAGTATTTAATTGTACTCTATTCAAGTTTATTTAGTAATTATTTTAATTTTTCAGTTTGTGAATCTTAATATGGTTTACGACATTTTGCCCTTTTTAGCTCACTCATTTTAGTGTGCACCTTCTTTCTTTTCCCTCTTCCAAGATGGTGGCGTCCTCACAGGACCCGCGGCTCACATCGAGGCTTGGTTGAGTGGGAACACTATATATTGCGGCACGTCAGCACGCCGCCCATATCCCGTGAACACGTCTGCTTGTGACGAAACGCGTAGGGAGGAGTCGAGTGCTGACGTCACCGCGCCCACGCAACCCCGGAACTGTACGGGCGTTTTATCGTAAGCCGGCCGGCTTTTCTTTGTCTTTTTTCAACTGATTTATTGTAAGTTTGCATTTGATTATTATGTGAAATAAAATGTGTAAGGATTTACACTATTAGTTCTTCTTCTTCTTTGGTTCCTTGGTTCATTGCCATACTGGTATCGCATGTCCACCCACTGTGAGTTGCCTCTTCCTGGTAAGGACGCCAATTCAACGACTGGACGCGGTTGCCACAGACCCCTGGCTAGGGATTTAGCCACAGGCGCATCCAGATCCCCTGTCATAAGGGATCATTTACCTGCGGTAAGCGGCAGTGTGTGTATCGGTGGAGGTCTCTCTATCACTACTTCTTTGGTGTTTATTCATCACGGATTATATCGAATACGGTGGAGGACCCCTTCTCTGAACCTTTTTTGCATACATCTATGAACTTATGAACTGTGTTATTGTTGTGTTTTTTTTGGGGCCAATTTAACTATTCACAGTTTTATTTGGAGAGCTGCTGTGCTCTTCACATGTTAAACCTTTCTATAAGGTTTTTTTTGTTTTCACTTTCACATTACTTATTGGTCTAATTTGCATGTTTATCCAGTTCTTCTGAATTAGCTTGCATATTTTTAATTAATTTTTTACTAAGATATTAATTAATTTTTGTACGTTTAGCGCAACTTTTTTTCTTTAGTATAACTGAGTCTGCAATACACATTTTTGGCCAATTTGTGCTGAATTAGCTGAAACTTCAGTGGTGGGTGCCCCTGTTGGTACTACCCAGCTTGACAAAAGTAGATTGTTAAATTAACTTTTCTCAAAAAAGCCGAGCTGAAAATTGTCAGTTGAACAGTGCCTACATCCAAACAGATGCATCCACTATTCCGCTATTTTGAATATCAGAATACAATAGCCAGCAGGAGGGATATGTCCATTTGCACTGTTTAACAGGGATTGAGGAATCTGTAAGATTTATTTCATTCAGCCAACAGAATGAACAAAAGAAACCGATGTGTGTAAAGCCAGCTTTACTCTGCAGGCCTGAAACCAAAAACCTGGGGAACTGGGTTTTTTTTGTTTTTGTTTTTACTTTTAATCCCATTTACTTTAGTTTTGCTAATTGTCTGTTTTGTAATATCTTTTCTTTAAATTTGTATTATATAAAGTACAACTGTAGATAGAGGGTGATTCTCCCAAACGGCAATGAAAACCTGGCAGGGGTTCTAATCCCTTTCCATCCTAACCCAAACTAAAAAAATTGCCTTTAGTTAATACTTAAAGCTGAATCTATGAATGTTCCAACCTGAAATAAAGAGTTTTTTGCTTCTTTGAAGAAAAATTATATTTTAAACTTATAGTAGTTTAGATTTAAAATTATATTTTAACCTTTATAGTAGATAAAGTACTAACTTTATTAGTAGATCAAATGTAAAAATTGTACTAAAGCGCTGATGTGAATACAAAAATATTAAATATTAAATATTAAAAGATAAATAAATAAACTGATAATTAAAGTCCAATATGAGGACAGAATGTTTTCCACCACCATAGAGTGAATCAAACTACTCCCAAAGTTGATGAATGAGTGCCTTAATAAGGAAAAAACACAGACACCTATCTTGATTGATTTGATTCAAGGAACGCTATCCAAATTATAACATGAGAGTCTCTGGTGATCTTTATATGCGGATGATTCAAGCTGCGATATTCCATGTGCCGTGATTCTCAAAGGAAATTAGAATATCATCATTGCACAGATATATATGTAGCGCACAGACCCCCTTTTCCTTGTCTGCTTCGGCTCCTCTCAGGAAAAAGGGGTACACCGCACCACAAGCCCGTACCCTCCTGTGTTAAAAGGTTAGGCGGTGTTTTTTTTGGGCCTTGTCTGCAGCCGGGGTATAAAGTCCTCCTGAAAATGATTCTCACCTCTACAGTGTGTAGATGCAAGTCCTTGAATTCCCCAGGAACGTAAATGTCCACACCAGCTGAAAGTCCAACTCAATATCTTTTTCCACTTGCACAACACATGGTCTTATGGATAGAAGAAAGGTTGGAGTAAAGACACAGGACAGCTTTAAAGTGTGGAGGAGGTCCAGGCACAAACGTAGCTCAAACTCTTTGGACTGTTCAGGTTTCTCAAACAGTTTTGGCGCATGGTCTCTGCCACAGACCATGAGGTTGGTCTCTGCCACAGACCTTGTTGATAAGGTTGCTGCCACTGACCTGGCGAACATAGTCACTGCCACTGACCTGGTGAATCTTAGTTCCTTCCTAGAACATAGCCCCTTTCAGGGAGAAAACGTCACCCCAGAGAGTTAACAGACCCCTTCCTTCACCGTGTCCACAGCACCGGTCCTTCGGAACAGATCCTCCCTTCTCTTAGGGTGCGGGTCCCCTCGCAAGGCGGCACCCTGGACTTCTCGATCCCTTGTGGACCCCAGCCGAAGGCTGCTGGGCTCCAGGCTGTCACTGCAACTCCTGGGCCTCCGTGCCCAGGCGAACAGGAACGGTGAAGTAGTACCTCACCCCAGGCTAAAGGTGCCAGAGGTGGAACCGGAACAAGGCCTCTGGGCCTAGGGCACCCGGAGATGACTCCCACACACACCCAGGCTGAAGGCGCCTGGGTGTGGACGAACCACACACACACCCAGGCTGAAGGTACCTGGGCGTGGACGAATGAAGACCCCTCTCAGAACATATCTGCCCCTTTTATATCCTCTCCCGGCATGCACAGCAGGTTCCCCGTCCCACTGTACGGCTGCCGAGAGGGGACACAAAAGGCACAGCACTGCACTCGCGGTTCAACCCTGGCCCAGAATGGCAGTGCCACCCACCGGCCACAGGGAACACATCACCAGCATTAACCCCTAAGAACAAAAATGGTCCATGAATCCTATCAATTCAATGTGTCTGAGCCTGGGTATCACTCAGACACTTCCCCTAAATTTAACACCTATGACTAAAAATGAATAAGGGTTTAGATAGTTACACTCACATGTAGCCCACAAGTTATACGCATATAGAGCGTTTCCTTGAGAAAGTCACGTGACTAGTGACGCAACGCGTCGGTAGGAGCCAGTACTGGATGAGGAGTGAGGAGAATCCAGCTGTATGCAACTGACCGCTCTATATGCGTATAACTTGTGGGCTACATGTGAGTGTAACTATCCAAACCCTTATTCATTTTTAGTCATATATATCTGCGCAATGATGATATTCTAATTTCCTTTGAAATCCGTTCGTCTGTATGCTTTTCCAACGCGCAAAAAAACACTCATGCTCGGAAACAAATTGACGCATTGTCAGGGTCACCTGTGGCCAGGTGACAGATGCACACCGTAGGGGGACAGGAGTGCACCGCGAGGTAGTGAACCCTATGGCTGGCTTCTGCGGATAGGGAACTGGGTGGTTGTGGAAAGCGGGACCAGAGGAGCACAACCGGGATCCAAACGGAAGCTAGAGCCAAGATTCCCCAGGGCGCGGAGTCTAAGACCCAGCTGGTCTTCTCCAGGGCCTCTAGTGGTGAGGATGTTAGCTGCAGGCTGGGACCAGGTCGCGGCCCCTGGAGTTTCCTAGCTCACGCCCCGTAGGATAAGGGGAAAAGAGGGGAAGCAGCAGCACACGAAGAGAGAACCGAATAACAAGCTGAAGGTCAGGGGCCACAAGCAGACAAGGATAACGAAGAACGAGCCGAAGGTCAAGGGTCACGAGCAGACAGGGATAGTCGGGGACAAGCCAATAACGTAACAGAGAGACAGACGTAGCACACGGCAGGCAGGAACCCAAACACACAATGCCTAACAAACACGTTGATCAGCAAAGCAGGCTTGCAGTGCACAGGTTAATATAGTGTTCAGTGATAGGGCCTGGGGTGGAGTCTGGCTGGGAGGAGATTATAAAGGAAGCCAGGTGAAGGAGGTCTGGTCTCTAGATGAACACATGAGGAGGAAGGTAAGATGGCAGACAGACATTAATGCATATCCATGACACGCATGCTCAGAAGCATAGAACTTAATTTTCTCGGCTCATCCTAGTCTTTTACATCACCGCGTTCTTGGCAGTCAAAAGTTCACCGAACTTTTGTGTGACCGTGTGTATGCAAGGCAGGCCTGAGAGAAATTCCGTCTGAAAAACCATCCGTTTTTTTTCCGACGGGAAAACCGCTCATGTGTACGGGGCATCAGACCTGGTTTTGGACTCTCAGGTGTGCATTTGCTAGAGGGAATTGAGTGCCAGAGGTTTCTAGATGCACTGGATCTGCTCCTACAGAGACCTAAAATTACTGGCCCTTCCCTATCACCTTCAGTCAATGCTACTTCAAGATGATTTTGTTAAACGTGTCCTGTTGATTTCTGCTATCATTTTGGATAATCCCCAACCCTTAAATCCCCTCCTGTTCAAGTTTCTGCAAACAAATCCACAAAAAGACCACAGCTTAGGGACCCTGGTAGCATATAAAAAGAGAAAACAATTATGCATATATATCATAAAGTTTATTAAATACTAGCCCTATTAAAGTTACTTATATCAGATAATAGGATATTAGGCAAATTTTGTTTTTGGCTCCTTCTATAGTCAAGAGGGCTGTGATCGATTGTTCTGGTCTGTTCAGGGTTTCACAGGTAGAGATTTTGACTGCTTCCCCCTGTTTCTAGACTTGACCATAAGGGATCTGGTCTGGAGAAGGATTGTCTCCCGCACTGAACTGTGTCTATGGGAAGTTAGAAGGTGTGCAGCTGTCCTGAGGGCTTGTGAGTACTGACCCTGAATTGCTCCCCATGATTAAGCTCCGGAGGACAGAGTCAAATGTGTTACGGGCATGGCCTGGTTGGAGTCCAGGCTGAGCAGAGGCAGCTCTCTAATTAGGCAGGTTAGGCGGTTGCCTAAGGACTGGCGCTCCCAGGGGCCTCGCAGTGGCCGCCAAATTTGCCTAAGTTGTGTTTGGAAATGTCCCCCAGTCATCTGTAATGTGGGGGAAAAGACCACGGTGTCCGCAATGACTTTTCCGAGCCGCAGGCGGGTGGGCGGACTGACCACTTGAAAACTGCTCGAGGTTCCCAGGTCAGTGGATGGCTGTATGTATTTCCCTCCCCTGGCTCCTCCCCCTTCTGTTGCGCTCTGCGAATCTCATGCATGCAGCAGCTGAGCAGCTCCCTGCTCTACTCCCTGGGATGAATCGGCCTATAATAGAAGACTTGCCTGAGGTGCCGCGTCATTGAGGAGCCAGTCTGCCACAGCCTTAGGGTACTGTAGTCTGCATGACACTGACAGCATCCCGGCCGTGATGTCCAGACCGAGGGAACCCCGAAAATCAAGTCTGCCAGCCACCCGTGACCTCACAGCCCTAAGTGACGTGATAATCATAATCCACCTCCTCATCATCCCCTTGTTCCTGGCATGACATCCCACTACTCTATCGCCTGTCATCATCGTTCCTACCAATTTACCCCCTGTCATCATTTCTATCCTCACCATAATCCCCCTGTGCCTGGAATCCTACTACCCCACCCTGTGTCATCTTTATACCCCCTGCACCCCACTGCCAGCTTCCTACCACCCCACCCCTGTCATCATTCCACCTGTATCCCACTGCCAGTTTCCTACCACCCCACCCCCTGTAATCTCCATCCCCCTTTACCCTACTGCCAGCTCCCTACCACCCCACCCACTATCATCATCGTCGTCCCCATACCCCACTTCTGACATCCTACCACCCTGCACCCAATCATCCCCCTGTACCCCACCTCTAGCATCCAACCATCCTACCCCCATCATCACCCCCCCGTACCCCCTTGCCAGCTTCCTACCCACCCACTGTTATCATTATGCCAATTTGCTGACCTACTACCACCCCACCCATTTTCATCAACATCCCCATCATCCCTCTCTACCCCACCTCTGGTATCCTACCACCCCACCCCCTGTAATCTTCATCCCCCTGTACCCCACTGCCAGCTTCCTTCCCACCCACTGTCATCATTATGCCAATTTGCTGACCTACTACCACTCCACCCATTTTCATCAACATCCCCATCATCCCTCTCTACCCCACCTCTGGCATTCTACCACCCCACCCCCTGTTATTATGATTCCCATCATCCCCCTGTAACCCACCTCTGGCATCCTACCACCCTGCCTCCTGTCATTATCATCCTCATCCCTCCTGTACCCCACGTCTGGCATCCTATCCCCCTACCTATTATCATGATAGGGAAAATATGATCTCAGCCTCTCACCCCAATGCTGCCACCATCATCCCAAACTGCATCCTGTCATCCAACCAACTGTACCCCAACAGTTGCATCACACACCACAATACTGCCCTGCCACCCAGCGAGAGGTAATAATGTGCAGTAACCTCTAGCAACCAATCAGTGAGTGCTAATGATAAGCAGTAACCTATAGCAACCAACCAGTGAGCAGTAATGATGTGCAGTAACCTCTATCAACCAATCAATGTGTGGTAATGATGTGCAGTAACCTCTAGCAACCAATGGGTGGGCAGAAATGATGTGCAGTACCTCTAGCACCAATCATTGAGTGGTAATATTGTGCAGTAACCTCTAGCAACCAATCAGTGAGCAGTAATGATGTGCACTAACCTCTAACAACCAATCAGTGAGCTTGGAGCAATCAGTGAGTTTGTGTACATTATTAAAGTTTTTTTTTAGATAAGTCTATGTGCATGTTTGATTTTTGGGATGTTGGGGTGGAGAGCGAAATTGCTAGGGGTCTATCACTTGAATTATTTTTCCCGTTATGGGAGATAGTAGGCCCTCATGTCTAAGATTTGCCTAAGGCCTCATAAAGCCTAGAGCCGCCTCTGAGGCTGAGGTTGTCACTCTCATCACCATGGATGTGCGGCATTAGGGATAGCCTCTTTCTTCTCCCCTGAATTGTGATCCCTGGTGATTGTGTGCCAGAGGTAGCTATGGACTGAGACAGCACTTATAGGGTGTCAAAGTACTGGCCATTCCCCAGTGTGCCCAGAAGAATCTATGTGTGTGAGCCTAGAGAAAAGTGTCCTCCCGTTATTGTGCAAGCATTTTGGAGTATTCCATGCCCTAACTCCTCTCCTGTTTACAGTTCTTCAAGCAATAAATATCAAAAATACATCTCATAGACTGAGTCATTGGAGCTGGTTGCATGGACTGGTGCTTGTGGCGATGGGCAGCCTCTGTATGGTTTGGGAGGAACCCGTTATTACCAGTGGCCCCTATGTGGATAGCGCTACAAATATACCAAGAGTCAGTAATAGGCAGTAATAAAGAAAGAATTGGTTTGTATAAGCTGTTTTTTGGGGAAATAAAAAATGTTTTCACTAAGATTTTTATTTTCAATGTTTCTATTGAGAAACAGGGGAAACATAAAAAGACGCGTTATCGCGTTCACACTTCAGCACTTGGTGCTATAACACAGGTGATTACAGCTTGATTTAATCAGGATTTATGTAGGTTGAGATAAGTGACAACACTTGGGGTCTTTTTGACGGAATGTGTTGTGTGGCGGAAAGCTTTCATAATCACCAGGGAGGACGGATGACATTGAACTTCACAGCAAATACCAGGTTCAGTTCACTGTTCACAGTACACTGAGCAATGAACAGAAATGTCACTCGGGTGTTATGAATACACTGAAGGTAATAAGACCAAATTCTGCATCACGCTGCCAAGACAATCCCAGGCCTCACTGGCTGTTGTTTCCTTTGTTGTGGATGAATGGTATCATGTAATGATACAGCTGCTCATTCATGGTAACAAATTCATATCCAGGAGTCTTGAATGTCTTTGAGAAAATGCCAGCTGAATTTCAACTGAAAGCGATTACAGCCCTTGGGGAAAATTTAACATCTGGCCCATAAGACTTATTGTATCCCATAGAAAACTTTAAGGGTTGAAAACTACAGTAAGGAATAGAATTGCAGTGAACCTATAGATTGTTTCATTATGTCAAGGTTACATGTTGCTTACTGTATCTGAAGATGATTTTCTCATTAGTATAAAGAATGGGGAGCACTGCTGGAAGGCATTCAATTATATGTAATACTAGCTAGTGTATTAAAAAGTGCAGTTAAAGCGGTTGTAAAGGCTGAAAGTTTTTTTACCTTCATGTATTCATACTCACCCGAACCCCCTCTTAATCCAGTGATGTGAATGAGAGCCTCGGCCGTAGTGGGACTCCCTCTCCTTATTGGCTGTCAATCACAGCCAGTAAACCAATGAGGAGAGAATAGGGGGGGGACCAAGCCCCTGCTCTATGTGTCTTATGGACGCATAGAACTGGACTCAGGAGCGAGCACACACCAGTGCCCCCATAGCAAGAGGCTTGCTATTGGTGGGCACTGGTTAAGACGGAGGAGCCAGGAGTGCCAGCAGGGGACTCGAGAAGAGGAGGATAGAGCTGCTCTGTGCAAAACCACTGCACAGAGCAGATAAGTACAAAACATTTTTTTTTTTTTCTAAAGCTAAACCTTTAATACCACTTTAACCATTTTTACCACTCTCAGCCTACAGTAACCCACTGTCCCCCTCACCAGGAAACACTCAGGAAATGGACCTATAGAAGGCTCACAACATTGATGCAGAATGTGGCCATGAGATACAGGTAGGTATTGATCTGGGGGGGGGGGGGGGTTAGGAGACAAGGCCATTGCATGTCTGTGAGCAGTATAAAGGGTGACTTCTGTGAAAAAAATGTAAATGTACAGGAAATTGCAAAGGAAATCTGCTGTAAACCTTCTAGCGATGTACACTGCAGAGATCATTATTATTAATCATTAGATGACTGGCTCTAGTGGAGTAGGCAATTAATGGCTAAGTCTACCTTATAGCGATTGTAAAGGTGAAACATAAAAATAAAAAAATAAAAAATAACAAACATGTCTATACTTACTTGCTCTGTGCAATTCCACAAACCTTCTCTCCTCGGGTCCCCCGCCGGCGCTCTTGGTCCCTCCCATCTGTCTAGTGCCCCCATGGGAAGTGTCTTCCCATGAGGGCACGCATGCATGGCTGCTCTCGAGCCTCGCTGCTGCGTCCATTGACACAGACTCCCAGCTCCCTCGTCACTGGCTTTGATTGATGGCATTGGGAGCCAATGGCTCCTGATGCCCCAGCAAAGCCAGCGAGACCCACAAGTGAGGGGAGAGGAGAGCTGCAGACATGCAGAGCACTGGATCGAAGGAGGGTTCAGGTAAGTAAAAGAGGGGGGGTGAGTTGGGATGCTGAGGCCTAAACATTTTTTACCTTAAAGTGATTGTAAAAGAAAAAATATATTAAAAAACAAAAAACAAACATGTTATACTTACCTGCTCTCTATAGTGATTTTGCACAGAGCAGTCCCGATCCTCTCCTTCCTGGGTCCCCTGCCGCGCTCTGGGCCCCTCCCTCCTGCCGAGTGCCCCCATAGCAAGCTGCTTGCTGTGGGGGACTCATTTACTCATAGATGCTATGAGTAAACACTAAGTGTAGTGTGAAACGCGTCAGCTGTCCTGGGTTTCGTTGCTGTGACTTGTAGTGCTTGTTTCCATTTTTTACAATAAAGCTACGTTGGATTGGAGTGCGGCTGTCCTAATCATCTTTTGTTCCTAATTGCCATGTGCATTGCCGGCACCCTCGGTTCCTGAGAGAAAGATTGCAGCCAAGTTAGACCTGCCTAGAGCGGCAATTTTTGTTTTTCTAACGTCTCTTTGCTAGTCTGGGGCCGTCTCTTTGCTGGTTTGGGGCCGTCTCTTTGCTGGTCTGGGGATGTCTCTTTGCCTGATTAGGGATGTCTCTTTGCCAGATTGGGAATGTCTCTTTTCTGGATTGGGGATATCTCTTTGCTGTATTGGGATGGTTCTCGGGATAAATATCTGGTCACCAATCACCCCCGCGAACGCCCGCCCCACATCTCCGACCTACTCCCCCCAGAGACTGGGCTGCCCAGTTTAAAATGCCCGGTCCTATTTCTTGTCCCAGTCCGGGCCTGACCTAATGATATAATTCTTGTCAGGGTACTGGCTTCTCAGTTATTTTATCATTTATAAGGTTTCTAAATTAAGTTATTCTGGTCCATTTCATAATATAAATTTTTCAGATAAATCTAACTGACCCAATTTTCACCAGGACACATAACCTGAAAATATCCAGCTGCATATATCAGTGTAAATTGAAAGAATTTGAAAGACATAAGCAGATATTTAACAAAAGTAACATGATTATATAACCTCTTAATGTGTACTATTAGGAGGATTGATTGCTTTAATGAGTAAACTGAAGAAGCAATTTAGGCAGTAACCCTTCATACAAAATGTCTTTATTCATCTGGCATATGTATCGGCTTAAATCATTTACACTTTGTGATTTAATTATTCCCCAGCCAATATTATTTCTAGGCATACAATTCAGTAATAAGTATGCTCGTCTCATAAAAAATACTGCTCTGCAAGTTTTTGGCCTGGCAGTGTCCCACTTCTCTGTGCAAAAGAAAACGAATCACTAAGCTGGCCATGCATGTGGATTGAACTTCCTATTCAAGTGTTTCACAAAATTGCAAAAGAAGTCAAGGACATAAAAATAGGATTTTTTACTCACCGTAAAATCCTTTTCTCTGAGTCCATGGACCGACACAGCTTCTCTATTGACAAAGTGGGTATTATCCGTTAATTAGGAGTGACTAGGCAGAAAAACGTGTAAAAAGTGTTGCATCACACCTTCTACAGTACCGCCCAGGGGGCGGACCCTGTGGGTATACCCTCTCAGTCTGCATCTTCGCAGATCAGTTCGTCAAAAAGCAGTACAAACTTAAAAGGAGGGGTGGGTGCTGTGTCGGTCCATGGACTCAGAGAAAAGGATTTTACGGTGAGTAAAAAATCCTATTTACTCTTTCGTCCATGGACCGACACAGCTTCTCTATTGACAAAGTGGGACGTCCCAAAGCAGTGTCAGAGAAAAAAACGAGGGGTGGTAACAGCGTAAAAACAAACTTCACCCCAAAACACAAAAACAGCACTCCTCCAACGGAGGAGTTGCAACTCTAAACAGCCGCTTGCAAAACCTTGCGGCCGAAAGAGGCATCCGAAGATGCACCTACATCAACCTTGTAGAATTTTGTGAAAGTGTGAGCGGACGACCAAGTCGCCGCTTTACATAATTGGGAAACAGACGCTTGATGTCGGAAAGCCCAAGAGGCACCTATTGCCCTGGTCGAATGCGCCGTGACAGGAAAGGGGGGCGCCTGACCCTTTAAGGCGTAAGCCTGGATTACTATCTGTCGGATCCACCTAGAGATGGTGGCCGATGAGACTGCTTGGCCCTCCTTGGGACCAGCCACCGAAACAAACAGTGAGTCTGACTTCCGGAACAGGGAAGTAGCAGATAGGTATACTCTCAAAGCTCGGACAACGTCCAAGGAATGCAACGCCGACTCCTTAGGATTCGACGGCTGAGGACACAAGGATGGAAGTACAATGTCTTCGTTGAGATGAAAAGCCGAAGCGACTTTCGGAAGAAAGGAAGGCTGCGGCCGCAGCACCGCCTTATCCTTGTGGAAAATCAAATAGGGAGCCTTGCAGGACAAGGCTGCCAGCTCAGAGACTCGTCTAACTGACGTAACAGCCACCAAAAAGACCACTTTCTGAGAAAGTGTCAACAGGGGAATATCTCTAATATTCTCAAACGGTGCCTTCTGGAGCACCGAGAGGACCAGGTTCAAGTCCCACGGAGGTAACGGGGGACGGACCGGAGGGGCCACATGTCGGACCCCCTGCACAAATGTACTCACGAGAGAGTGAGTCGCCAGGGGTCGCTGAAAAAAGACAGCCAGGGCAGATATCTGTCCCTTAATCGTACTTAGGGCAAGCCTTTGGTCCACCCCATGCTGTAAAAACAGCAGGATTATGGAAACCAAATAGGTAGAAACGCAGAAACCTCTGGTGTCTGGAGTATATGGGGACATGCAGGTATGCGTCCTTGATGTCCAAGGAGGCCAGAAAGTCCCCCGGATGGAGAGCCGTGACTATAGATCGAACCGACTCCATCCGAAATCTTTGTACCTTCACAAAGCAATTGAGGGCTCTGAGATCCAAGATTGGACGAACCCCCTCCTTCTTCGGCACAATGAACAGATTTGAGTAAAAACCCTGACCCCGTTCCTGTTCTGGAACTGGAATAACTACCCCGCGTTCCAGTAGACCCTGGACCGCCCCATACAGGGCCTCCCGACGGGTCGGTAGTAGCTGGAGATTGGAGGTGATGAATCTTTATAGTGGACAAGAGAAAAATTCTATCTTGTAGCCTGAGGAGATTACTTCGCAAACCCACCTGTCGGAGACTAGAGCAGTCCACTGAGTCGCGAATTAGCGAAGATGTCCCCCCACCCGAGAGCTGGGTGGGGGCTGACCTTCATGTGGACGCAGATTTGTCCGCAGGCTTGTTGGGTCTGCGGGACCAAGGACGCTTCTGTCCTTGGGCAGGCGCTTTATCGGCCTGGGGTCTTTTCCCTGTCGCCTTAAGGGGGTGAAAAAAACGCTTACGTGCAGTAAAGGAGGGCCCTTGCCCTTGGCGTGGTCCCTTACCCTTGCTAGTTTGGGGAAGCAAAGTGCTTTTACCTCCTGTGGCATCCTTGATGATGTCATCCAGAGAAGCCCCAAAAAGTCTGTTGCCCTTAAAAGGCAGATCAAACAGGGCTTTCTTGGAAGTCTGGTCCGCAGACCAGCCCTTTAGCCATATCAGGCGGCGTATTGCTACTGCATAAACCGAAGCTCTTGACAGCAGGGGAATAGTATCCATGTCTGACTCGCAGACAAACTTAAGGCCCTGGACCAACTGGTCGGCCAAAGTTATCTCAGTAGGAGGAGCATCTCGCTCCTTTAACCCCTGGAGTAGCAATTTTGCCCATTCAGTAAGTGTCTGAGACACTAGGGCCCCCGCCAATGCCGGGCGTACTGCCGAGCCTACCACTGAGTATAGGTAGCGAGCGAGCGCTTCAGCCTTCTTATCCACAGGGTCCTTGAAAACAGGAGCCCCTTCTACTGGAATAGTGGTGGCTCTATTAAGTCTGGACACCGAAGGGTCCACTATAGGGGGAGAGGTCCATATCTTCAGAAAACTCTCCTCAAAGGGGTACCGTACTGCAAACCTCTTTGGGGCTGTAAAGACCCTTAGTGGGTTCTCCCATTCCTTGTATAAGAGTTTGTCAAAATAAGACACACAAGGGAACACCTTAGCAGTGCGGGCAGGTTTACGAAACCCAAAGGGGACTGGAGTATCTACTACTTCTGCAGTCTTTTCCAACTTTATCGAATCCCGCACTGCAGTAATAAGGTCAGATACCAAAGCCGTCTCGCGTACTGACCTGGACTTGGAGTCTTCCTCACTGTCCGATCGGTCACTGTCTGCAGTCTCTGATGCAACAGAATCTGGGCCATGAGCCGTAGCTGGACCTGGTTCTGCATCAGAAATATCCCCAGAAGATTGCAGGGGACGGGGGCGTTTATTACCCCCTGTATTCCCGTGTGCTGCTTCCACCCTGGCAGCAAACGCCTCTAGGATTGCCGACATAGCGTCCATAGACACCTCAGGGACACCAGCTGCTAAATCTGGTATTTCAGGGGAGAAGACATCTGGCTCAGATGCCATGCTGACCACACGCTGACACCCACAGGGCTCCAGGCAAGATATCAATAGGCCACCCTCCTGTGCTGCAGAGAGGCTGGGTCACCCAGAGGACTCACCACCCTGGATAGGTACTGCTATGCTGCGCCTGTGATGCTGTCCCTCTTCTGCTGCTGTGTCAGTCTGCTTCTTTTATCAGCACTTCCTGTGTGAATTTTCGCGCCAGTGTAATGCACCCTAGAGGCCGGAGGCTCTCGCAAAATGGTTGCCAAAAACGTCTGTATGGAAGATAATGTGGGCTCTAAGAAAATGGCCGCCGACAGAAGATAGAGGTCAAGCAGCCATAGCCCACAAAAAGATGGCCTCCGAATGGCTATATCTTAATACAGGGTGGACAAACATGGCTGCCGATCAGCTGATAGGGGCCAGTGGGTGTGGCCGAACCACAGGAAGATGGTCGCCGGGCAGTCACAAGAGGCCAAACTTGGCATGGACCACCTCAAAATGGCCGCCGACAGCATGGAGGAGGAAGGACACAAACACAGGTAAGAAAAAATGACATTTCTTTTAAATGTTAGCTACAGCCAGCCCCGCTCCAGTGGGACCCCCTAGGTGACCCCCAGCACCCAGCAACCTTTAGCTAGAAGCCCAGGGAGGAGGGAAAGGCAGGGAGAGAGGGAAGAAAGGGGCCACAACCACTTACTTGATCTCTCCAGGAATGTCCAGCTAAATCACCCAGCCGAGGCAGGGGAGTTTTACTTACCTATCCTGCATGTATTCTGCTGGAAGACATTCCAAACAGATCATCGTCCGCGCACAGAAGGTGACTGTTGGCCAGGCATGCTGTGATTGGACCCAGAAGGGACGATCATATGTATGCCCTAGAGCATGACGCTCACCGGACAGGCTGCTGCGACTCGGCCGTAAGGTCAGCCGAAGCTGAGCGGTCCGATGGAAGCCTTGGAGCGTAAGCTCACCGGTCAGGCTGCTGCAACTCGGCCGTAAGGTCAGCCGAAGCTGAGCGGTCCGATGCAGGCCCTGGAGCGTAAGCTCACCGGCCACCCGTGGAGCGACGGGCATGTCGTGGAAAACCCAGCACGTAGCTAGGGTCGGCACACGCTCGATGGCCGAAACTGGGGAGACTACAAGGATCGAGGATCCAGCCTGTCGCCCAGTCGGCAGTTGATCGAAGATCGCAGGAAACAACAAATGTAGCAAAAAAAAAAAATATATATATATATATCTTTTTTCCCCGGACCAATGGGCCCGAAGGGAGCCATGTCCTACTCCTTGCTAGACAGAAAAAAAACTGATCTGCGAAGATGCAGACTGAGAGGGTATACCCAGAGGGTCCGCCCCCTGGGCGGTACTGTAGAAGGTGTGATGCAACACTTTTTACAAGTTTTTCTGCCTAGTCACTCCTAATTAACGGATAATACCCACTTTGTCAATAGAGAAGCTGTGTCGGTCCATGGACGAAAGAGTAATTATGTTTTGACCAACTGCAAAAAAGATGGAATTAGAAGTACCGTATATACTCGAGTATAAGCCGACCCGAATATAAGCCAAGGCACCTAATTTTACCACAAAAAAACTGGGAAAACGTATTGACTCGAGTATAAGCCTAGGGTGTCCATCTGTATGCCTCACTGTGCCTCACTGTGTCCATGTGCATGCCTCACTGTGTCCATGCCTCACTGTGCCCATGCCTCACTGTGCCCATGCCTCACTGTGCCCATGCCTCACTGTGTCCATGACTAGACTGACGTTTAACATGGGAGTCTATGGAAGGGGTGCCCGGGTTTGAAAAATCGGTGCTCCCCGGCTGTAGGTCCCCTAGACAAAAAACTTTGCACACTTATAGAGGAGAAATGGGGCTACATGTGTGCCAGGTTTCGGGTCCAGAGGACCTATGACCGGCCGGTGCCGGGTCCTCAAAGTCACCAGAGAAATGACCGTTTAACATGGGAGTCTATGGAAGGGGTGCCCGGCTTTGAAAAATCGGTGCTCCCCGGAGTCCCCGCCTGTAGATCCCCCGGACAACAAACTTTGTACACTTGAGGAAGAGTGGGGCTACATGTGTGCAAAAAAAAAAAGAAAGAAAAAAAAAAGAAAATCAGATCACTTATGACAAAATTGCCATTGTTTTTTTTTTTTTTTACCTGTTTTTGATTTGATCTTTTACAAAAACTGTACTGAATTTGCCAATTTTATTCCCAGTTTTGACTTTATAGTGGGGCGGTTTTCAGGCGCTTTTGCCCTAGAAAAAGCCTTTGCTAAGCGACTGAAAACTGCCTCCCACTCATTGCAGTGTGTCTTTTCACACGGGGCGGTGCGCTTGGGGACGTTCCAAAAAGTCCTGCAAGTAGCATCTTTGTGGTGGGTTGGGAGCGTGTATTTAGCGCTCTCAAAATGTCCTGCCCATTGCAATGCACTTCCAAAGTGCCTAAAAAGCACTGCAAAATGGGAGTTTTTACCCTTTGTTTGGGTAAAAACCGCCCTGCTAGCGGACAAAAAGCGGCGCAAAGGCGCCGCTAAAACGAGCAGCGCTTTAGCGTTACGGCCAGACAGCTCAGTATGAAAGTAGCCTTAGGTTAAAGTGATTTCTTGCACTCATAAGTGTGATTCCCAGTGGACAGCCATTGAACTTAATTAAAATGCCTTGTTTATGGCCAGCCTTAAAGGACAGTGCAGTTCAATCCAACAATAACCCCCCTCTTCATTCAGTCAGTGCTTAACAGAAAACCTGCACTCCAGGTTGGAACTGTAGCACTAACCCCCAGACACACACACAAACTTATAGGTAAAGAAGTATCTAATACTTTTCTAATGTAAAAAACTGAGATCTTAATTGCATAATTTGCATATACTGTATACAGTGAGGGAAAAAAAGTATTTGATCCCCTGCTGATTTTGCACGTTTGCCCACTGACAAAGAAATGACCAGTCTATAATTTTAATGGTAGGTTTATTTTTACAGTGAGAGACAGAATAGCAACAAAAAAATCCAGAAAACTGCATTTCAAAAAACTTAAGGAATAAATTGATTTGCATTTTAATGAGTAAAATAAGTATTTGACCCCTACGCAAAACATGACTTAGTACTTGGTGGCAAAACCCTTGTTGGCGATCACAGAGGTCAGACGTTTCTTGTAGTTGGCCTCCAGGTTTGTACACATCTCAGGAGGGATTTTGTCCCACTCCTCTCTGCAAATCCTCTCCAAGTCATTAAGATTTTGAGGCTGATGATGTTTGGTAACTCGAACCTTAAGCTCCCTCCACATATTTTCTATAAGATTAGGGTCTGGAGACTGGCTAGACCACTCCAAGACCTTAATGTGCTTCTTCTTGAGCCACTCCTTTGTTGCCTTGGCTGTGTGTTTTGGGTCATTGCCATGCTGGAATACCCATCCACAACCCATTTTCAATGCCCTGGCTGTCGGAAGGAGGTTCTCACCCAAGATTTGACGGTACATGACCCCATCCATCGTCCCTTTGAGGCGATTAAGTTGTCCTCTCCCCTTAGCAGAACCCCCCCCCCCCCACAAAGCATAATGTTTCCCCCTCCATGTTTGACGGTGGGGATGGTGTTCTTGGGGTCATAGGCAGCATTCCTCCTCTTCCAAACACAGCAAGTTGAGTTGATGCCAAAGAACTTAATTTTGGTCTCATCTGACCACAACACTTTCACCCAGTTCTCTGAATCATTCAGACGTTCATTAGCAAACTTCAGACGGGCCTGTACATGTGCTTTCTTGAGCAGAGAGACCTTGCGGGCGCTGCAGGATTTCAGTCCTTCACGGTGTAGTGTGTTACCAATTGTTTTCATGGTCCAAGCTGCCTTGAGATCATTGACAAAATTCTCTCGTGCAGTTCTTTGCTGATTCATCACCGTTCTCATGATCATTGAAACTCCATGAGGTGAGATCTTGCATAGAGCCCCAGACCGAGGGAGATTGACAGTTATTTTGTGTTTCTTCCATTTGGGAATAATAGCACCAACTGTTGTCACCCCTTAAGAGAGTGTTCCTAATCTCAGCTTTGTTACCTGTATAGAAGACATCTGCAAGACAGAAATCTTGCTGATTGATAGGGGATCAAATATTTATTTCACTCATTAAAATGCAACTCAATTTATAACTTTTTTTAAATGCGTTTTTCAGGATTTTTTTGTTGTTATTCTGTCTCTCACTGTTAAAATAAACCTACCACTAAAGTTATAGACTGATCATTTCTTTTTTTAGTGGGCAAACATACAAAATCAGCAGGGGATCAAATACTTTTGTCCCTCACTGTATGTATAATCTGCATAGCTGCAACAATGTGCCTTTGTATAATGCATTTCTACTTTGCTGATTGAGATTTATCATCAAGTTACAGGGTACATTCCAGGTGAACCTGCACTCAATGTATTAATACTACAATATGTAGCTTCCATATATATTTGCAAATACATGCAACCTGGTTGGCCATAAATGGCCTGATCCTGGCTAAGCCTATGGCCCTGTGTAATGCTTGGGCAAAGATAAGGTCATTTAGGGGTATTTCTAGGTGGAAATAATGGGAACATCTGAAAGCACTTCTTTTCACACACAAACACTTTCCAACTACCAAGAAAATCTCAGTGTGGTCCACAGAAGCAAACAATGTGTGCAGTCTGTGCAGATGTACAAGGACCCTCATTTTTATACCTACTGATCAAGCAGGTGTTGGAACCTTCTATGGATTTCATGTAGACCTAAATACTGCTCACTTCTAGGGCAGGGAACAAGTGAGTGGCATTCTTCATGATGGCCTAACCATGCTCCTTTTTAACCACTACATTACCGAGCCTATTTCTGAGATTTGGTGTTTACAAGTTAAAAACTGTTTTTTTTTTTGCTAGAAAATTACTTAGAACCCCCAAACATTATATCATTTTTTTTCTAACACCCTATAGAATAAAATGGCTGTTGTTGCAATACTTTCTGTCACACCGTATTCGTGCAGCGGTCTTACAAGCGCACATTTTTGGAAAAAATACACTTTTTTGAATTAAAAAATAAGACAACAGTAAAGTTAGTCCAATTTTTTTTATATTGTGAAAGATAATGTTACGCCGAGTAAATTGATACCCAATATGTCACGCTTCAAGATTGCGCCCGCTCGTGGAATGGCGGCAAACTTTTACCCTTTAAAATCTCCATAGGCGACATTTCAAAAATTCTACAGGTTGCATGTTTTGAGTTACAGAGGAGGTCTAGAGCTAGAATTATTGCTCTTGCTCTACCGATCGCGGGGATACCTCACATGTGTGGTTTGAACACCATTTTCATATGCGGGCGCTACTCATGTATGTGTTCGCTTCTGCACGCAAGCTCGGCAGGACGGGGCGCGTTTACATTTTTTTTTATTATTATTTATTTTACCTTTTATTTTTATTTTTTTCACTGTTCTTTAAAAAAAAAAATGTGTCACTTTTATTCCAATTACAAGGAATGTAAACATCCATGACAGGTCCTCTTAAATATGAGATCTGGGGTCCAAAAGTCCTCAGATATCATATTTACACTAAAATGCAATAAACAAATAAATAAAAGTTTTGTCATTTGAAAAAAAAAAAAAAAAAAATGTCCCTTTAAGAGCTATGGGCAGAAGTGACGTTTTGACGTCGCTTCCGCCCTGCAATGACTGCAATGACTTGGAGACGGGCGGGGGCCATCTTCCCCTCACTCGTCTCCATGTCAGGCTAGGGACAGGTCTGGACCGCCTCCACCGTTACCGACGGCCACGGTAAGCGACGGAGGGCACGGAGCGTGGTGGGAGGGGAGCCCTCTCCCACCGCCGATAAAAGTGATCTTGTGGCGAATCCGCCGCAGAGACCACTTTTATCTGAAAGAGAACCGCCGGCTCTTGAAGAGGATACCATAACAACGGTATTCCTCTTCAAAGACAGGACGTTTATGGTTGTCCTGCGGGAAGCAAGCGGTTAATATCCAAGTGGTATCAGGCATTGAACACCTTATTTACTCGCTGCCTAATCACCAATGAGAAAAATACTTCTGCCAGCTCCTCTTGAATTCATTTTGAGTGTAAGAGAAGGAGGTGTCCATTAGCTGACCCCAGATGTACATTAAAAACCATGAGAAAGCTCAATCCATAAAAGAGTACACATGTTTTTAGTTGATTGGTAGTTAAATAGGGGACGCACAAATGGTTCTTGCACTGTGGCTCTTTGGTTCCTTTTTCCAGCACTGGCAACCCAGCCGCTGCTTCTGCACATGTGTTACTAAATCTTTGGAAAAGCTGCAAGAGAAACAGCAGCAGATCCAATACAGAAGGAAAAATCTCCCTGACCATGATTTTCTGGGAATCATTTGCCCATTGATGACTATCTTAGATCTCATCACATTAGATGGGTTCTCTTTACTGAGTGCTTTTAAATATTGGACTATACTGTGCAAATGGTGTATTACATCTCCAATTGTGCACTGTCTATACTATGTGAGGGGGTTAGCTCGGCAGCGGGTGTGTGTGACCCCCGGGATGGGCTCCCCACACAAAAACAGGCCCAGCAAACGGAGGTTGTGGTTTTCAAAATCAAAAAGGTGCGGTTTATTTTCTATTTACAGTGACAAAACACAGCAAAGCAAAAGAAACATAAACAAAATAAATCCTGGTCAACTTGACCTCTGACTAAACATACAGGTTTCCTAACTAACAACTGGGATCAGCCTAGTGCTGTCCTAGTCCCTAAGTCCCTGGTTTTAAATGTCCAAGCAAATAGCCACACAGGCTTTGTCTCACCGCACAAGGGTTCACTCTCTCCAGGAAGTCCACACAGGTCTGCTTCCAGGCATGAGCTAACATCTAATGAAGCTGGGAGTTCTTATAGAGGCCTAAATGAGCTGACGAGCTTCAGCTGGTCTCATCAACTCCCTGTCTGCACGACGCTCCACACTCTCCCTAGAGGTATGAGTCATTCATGAGCCCATTTGCCTCAGCTGGGCTTATACAACTCTCCACCTAGTTGTATAAGTCGGCGTAAAGCCTGAATCTGGGCGAAATATATCTACCCCCCTGGATGCAACCAGGTGACTTTACCTTCCTGCTGTCACATACCCCCCCCCCTCTTGTTTTAACCTCGGGGTTGGAACACCAGCAATCAGGCATTCATGTACTCGAGACAAAGCATCCACATTCCCCATTTGAACGCCAGGGCGATGCTTTACTGTGAAGTTGAATTCCTGGAGGGCCAGGAACCACCTATTCACTCTTCTATTTGTTTCCTTGTTTTGAGCCATCCACTTTAACGGAGCGTGATCCGTAACCATGTCAAAGTGCCTACCTAGCAGGTAGTACCGAAGGGAATCTAGAGCCCACTTCACCGCTAAACACTCCTTTTCAACGGTGGCGTAATTTACCTCATGGGACTTCAACTTCCTGCTGAGGTAAATGACTGGGTGCTCTTCCCCGTTCCAGACCTGGGACAATACTGCTCCTAACCCCACATCTGACGCATCACTTTGTACGACAAAGTCTTTAGAGAAGTCGGGTGAGTACAACACTGGCTGGCTACATAAGGCTTGTTTCAAGAATTGGAATGCTGCCTCAGCCTCGGGGGTCCATTTAATCATGACCGACCCTTTCCCCTTCGTCAGGTTGGTTAGGGGCACAGCCTTAGAAGCAAAGTGGGGAATGAATCGCCGATAATACCCAGCGATTCCCAGAAAGGCTCGTACCTGCTTCTTGCTGTTGGGACGTGGCCAACTCTGGATGGCCTCTACTTTGTTGAGTTGGGGTTTTATTACTCCCCTCCCAATGGTGTACCCAAGATATTTGGCCTCCTCCTGCCCAATGGTACACTTCTTGGGGTTAGCCGTAAACCCCGCTTCCCGAACAGAGTCCAGGACTGCTTGCACTTTTGGCAGATGTGAGGCCCAATCTGTGCTATGGACAATTACGTCATCCAGGTAAGCCGCAGCATACTTCCGATGGGGCCTCAGCATCTGGTCCATTTTCCGCTGGAATGTGGCCAGCGCATTCTGTAACCCGAACGGCATTCTTTTATATTGGAACGCCCCGTCTGGGGTTACAAATGCGGTTTTCTCTTTGGCCGACTTGGCCAGGGGGATTTGCCAATACCCTTTTGTGAGGTCAAGAGTCGTCATGTATCGGGCTGTTCCCAGCCGGTCGATCAACTCATCTATACGTGGCATGGGGTAGGTGTCAAATTTTGTAACTTTGTTCAACTGACTATAATCGTTACAAAATCGCCAGCTCCCATCCGGTTTAGGCACCAACACAATGGGACTAGACCAATCACTTTGGGACTCCTCTATCACCCCTAAGTTCAGCATTTTCTGTACTTCCTCCCGTATTGCCTCCCGTCGGGCCTCTGGGATCCGATAGGGTTTTAACTTCACCCTTTCACCGGGCGGGGTAATGATGTCATGCTCTACCCCAGATGTTTGTCCCGGCAGCTCAGAGAATACCTCCTTGTTGCGAAGCACAAACTCCTTAACCTCCTGTTGTTGGGGTTGTGACAAGGTGGCTGCTATTCCAACCTCAGGAATCACGCAACCAGTTTGAGCTGGTGACCAAGTGTCTGCGACTAGGGACTCTCTATCCCTCCAGGCTTTCAACAGATTAACGTGATAGATCTGTTCGGGCTTTCGCCTTCCTGGTTGTCTGACCTTGTAATTCACTTCGCTCACTTTTTCCATTATCTCGTAGGGGCCTTGCCATTTGGCAAGGAATTTACTTTCAACCGTAGGGACAAGTACCAG
Organism: Rana muscosa; assembly: GCA_029206835.1. Taxonomy (NCBI): domain Eukaryota; kingdom Metazoa; phylum Chordata; class Amphibia; order Anura; family Ranidae; genus Rana; species Rana muscosa. The sequence continues at coordinate 841,672,757 of CM055122.1, forward strand.
TATCCTATCCCCCGGGGAAAAGGTACGGGTCTTGGCTCCACGGTTGTACACTCTCTGCTGTGCTAACTGCGCTTGGGCCAAATGTTCCTTCACGATGGGCATTACCTGTGCAATTCGGTCTTGCATCAGGGCGACATGCTCAATCACACTCCTGTGGGGAGAACTCTCACTTTCCCAAGTTTCCTTGGCAATATCCAACAGCCCTCTTGGGTGTCTCCCATACAGTAACTCAAAGGGGGAGAATCCCGTAGAGGATTGGGGCACCTCCCTAATAGCAAACATCAGATAAGGAAGTAGACAGTCCCAATCCTTTCCATCTCTATCCACCACTTTCTTCAACATTTGTTTTAGGGTTTTGTTGAATCTTTCAACCAGCCCATCGGTTTGGGGGTGATACACAGATGTACGTAATTGCGTCACTTTGAACAATTTACACAGCTCCTTCATAACCCGGGACATAAAGGGTGTACCTTGGTCCGTAAGCAGTTCTTTACAAATACCCACCCGGCTAAACACAAGAGATAGCTCTTTGGCTATGGTTTTGGCCGAGGTATTTCGGAGAGGGATCGCTTCTGGATAACGGGTGGCATAGTCCATTATAACTAATATGTACTGGTGCCCCCTAGCGGACTTGATTATAGGACCTACCAAATCCATGGCGATCCTCTCAAACGGGACCTCAATGATGGGTAGAGGGACCAGCGGGCTACGGAAATGTGGCATCGGGGCCGACCTCTGACACACAGGGCAGGAGAAACAATAATTTTCTATGTCCTTCATCACCCCCGGCCAATAGAATCTCTGTAATACCCTCTCTCGGGTTTTCTCTGTCCCCAGATGACCTCCAAGAATGTGCCCATGGGCCAACTCCAACACCAACTTCCTGTAAGGTTTGGGCACCACAAGCTGCTCAACGGTTTCTTCTGCCCTTTTTGCCACCCGATACAGTAGGTCCTTCTCTACGCTGAAGTATGGGTAAGTGCAGGTATTATCTGGGTTCACTAACTCGCCATCTATTTTCACTACGTTTTCCCGTGCCTTTATTAGGGCGGGGTCTTTCAACTGTTCTGTGGCAAAGTTTTCCCTGTGAACCTCAAGATCAGAAAACTCCACAGACGGTAGGTTTTCGTCTGAGGAGGTGGGCTCCTCTCCAGTTTCTTGAGTCTCCCCTGCCAATACTGATAAGGGAAATTCCGGAGAGTCCTCACCACTCTCAGGGGAGTTCTGGCTATCACATTCCTGGTACATAGGGGCACCAGTGGGGGGCTCAGGATCATCCCACAGTTCCCAGAACTTCGGAAAATCCCTTCCCACAATGGCGTCATGCGGTAACTGAGATACTAAGCCCACTGGATGAGAGAGGGTACCTTTGGGGGTCTCGAAACACACTGTAGTCACTGGATACTCTCGGGTGTCCCCATGCACACAAATAACAGCTACCTTGCTATTCCCAGAGACCTCTGTTTTAACTAACTCAGCCTTTATCAGGGTCACAAGGCTACCTGAATCCAGCAATACCACAACATTTCTACCATTAACACACATTTTGCATAAATGTTTCTCAGTTCCTCGAATGGCAGTGCATGCGACTGTCGCACACAGCGACTGACGTCTGCCCGTCAGAAAGTCACACTGCATGGGTTCCTCCACAACCGGGCAATTGGCTGCATTATGTCCCGCTTGCCGGCAGCGGTAGCAAACGATCCTTCTTGCCGCCTCTTGAGCCGCTGATTTCCCAGGCTGTTCTCGCCAAACTTGGGGTAGAGCTCCCACCCTCTCACTCTCTCCACCCTCACCCCTTGGAATCCTCTTATCCGCCCCTGGGGATGGTCTGGTCTTAGGGTGGAAAGTCCGAGTGTCTCTGGAAGAGGCCGTCAGGTTCTCTGTAGCCAAGTATTTCTCCACACGATCCACAAGACCATCGGCCGTCTCTGGGTCTCCATGGCTTACCCACTTTTGGATGGCAGTAGGAAGAGCTCTCAAAAACCGATCCATTACAACACGTTCCACAATCTTTGGTGCGGACAAAGTCTCTGGCTGTAGCCACTTTCTGCTCAGGTGAATGAGATCATACATTTGAGACCTGGGGGGTTTTCCAAGCTGGAAAGTCCAGTTATGCACACGCTGAGCCCGGACAGCCTGGGTGACACCCAGCCTTGCCAATATTTCAGCTTTTAGCATCACATAGTCTTTTGCTTGGTTAGGCTCTAGGTCATAGTAAGCTTTCTGCGATTCACCAGTTAACAGAGGAGCCACCAGTCCAGCCCACTGCTCCTCAGGCCACTTTTCTCTTTCAGCGGTCCTTTCAAATGTGGTCAAAAATACCTCTGGATCATCCTCTCCAGTCATTTTTGTCAATAAACGACTCACCCCAAAGGACGCGGTATTAGTGGGACGGCTTTCCTCACTCGTCTGCGGACATTGCTGCATTACTGCTTCCATCTGTTGTTGTAGTCTCTGCTCTTGCTTCTGCAACAGGTCTATGAAGCGGGCCTCAGATTGCTGCTGGGCTTGTTGCTGAGCCTCCAGACTCTGTTGCAAAGTTGCGTTTGTCTGCTGCTGGGCTGCAAGGCTCTGTTGATGAGCTTGCTGCTGGGCTGCGAAGTTCTGTTGTTGAGCTGCAAGGCTCTTTTGCAAACCTGCATTTGTCTGCTGTTGATTGGCATTTGCTAGAGCCAGCTGCTTCAGTATCTCCTCCATGCTGGCTTAAAAAAAAACTGCCACTGGTTCTCCACCAACTGTGAGGGGGTTAGCTCGGCAGCGGGTGTGTGTGACCCCCGGGATGGGCTCCCCACACAAAAACAGGCCCAGCAAACGGAGGTTGTGGTTTTCAAAATCAAAAAGGTGCGGTTTATTTTCTATTTACAGTGACAAAACACAGCAAAGCAAAAGAAACATAAACAAAATAAATCCTGGTCAACTTGACCTCTGACTAAACATACAGGTTTCCTAACTAACAACTGGGATCAGCCTAGTGCTGTCCTAGTCCCTAAGTCCCTGGTTTTAAATGTCCAAGCAAATAGCCACACAGGCTTTGTCTCACCGCACAAGGGTTCACTCTCTCCAGGAAGTCCACACAGGTCTGCTTCCAGGCATGAGCTAACATCTAATGAAGCTGGGAGTTCTTATAGAGGCCTAAATGAGCTGACGAGCTTCAGCTGGTCTCATCAACTCCCTGTCTGCACGACGCCCCACACTCTCCCTAGAGGTATGAGTCATTCATGAGCCCATTTGCCTCAGCTGGGCTTATACAACTCTCCACCTAGTTGTATAAGTCGGCGTAAAGCCTGAATCTGGGCGAAATATATCTACCCCCCTGGATGCAACCAGGTGACTTTACCTTCCTGCTGTCACAACTAGTTTTAACTTCTATTTGTCCTTTGAAATGCAAGCCTGGTTAAAAATATATATACAGTCAGGTCCATAAATAATGGGACATCGACACAATTCTAATCTTTTTGGCTCTATACACCACCACAATGGATTTGGAATGAAACGACTGCAGACTTTCAGCTTTAATTTGAGGGTATTTACATCCAAATCAGGTGAACGGTGTAGGAATTACAACAGTTTGTATATGTGCCTCCCACTTTTTAAGGGACCAAAAATAATGGGACAATTGGCTGCTCAGCTGTTCCATGGCCATGTGTTTGTTATTCCCTCATTATCCCATTTACAAGGAGCAGATAAAAGGTCCAGAATTAATTTCAAGTGTGCTATTTGGAATCTGTTGCTGTCAACTCTCAATATGAGATCCAAAGAGCTGTCACTATCAGTGAAGCAAGCCATCATTAGGCTGAAAAAAAAAAAAATCAAGAGAAGATTTCACCAGAGTGAATACAGAGGGTTCACCACAAGATGTAAACCATTGGTGAGCCTCAAAAACAGGAAGGCCAGATTAGAGTTTGCCAAACAACATCTAAAAAAGCCTTCACAGTTCTGGAACAACATCCTATGGACAGATGAGACCAAGTTCAACTTGTACCAGAGTGATGGGAAGAGAAGAGTATGGAGAAGGAAAGGAACTGCTCATGATCCAAAGCATACCACCTCATCAGTTGTCAGGGTTGTACGTACCTGATCAGCGAGTCCGTTAGAGCAGAGGAAGGTCCCCCGTACGGATCCGACTCGCGGGCCCCTGGTAGTGCAGACAGGAGGCACGGGAGTGCGGAAGGGTAAGAGAGCCTGAGAGTGGTTACTGGAAGGCAGCTCCGGATCCTGGGTTCAGGAGAGTAGCTGAGCCAGGCTGGCTGCAGGCAGGCAGGTAGGCAGGCAGGTGTGTAGAGCAGCGCAGCTGGGCAGGTGCAGAGAGAGTGGTCAAGACAAGCAGGGTTCGGCAACGTTCAGGCAGTATGGTACAGCGGGGTAGGCAGGTTCAGGGTCAAAGACAGGCCGAGGTCGGGTGCAGGCGGATAGCAGGAAAAGTCCAGTAACAAGCCGGGTGGTCAGAAGATCAGGTTTTAGGCAATTAACTGGAGCAGGAAACACAGGGGACTGTAGATCAGACAGCACCGGTCTGAAGTGTTCCAGGAGTTTAAATGGGCAAACCGGCATGCATCGGCGCGCGCAATGGCGCATCGACGCATCAGCGTGCGCAATGGCGCACGCACGCGTGCGCACGCAATGCGCGCACATGCACGAGTGCGCACAGGCACACCATCGCGCACAGGCGCACGCGCACGCAGTCTGGGAAGTGCACCAGCGCGGACAGGAACATGCCCAACATCAGCGCGCATCGGCGCGCGCGAACGCACACCAAAGCGACCACCAACACGCCCGGCAAGGTACGTTCTCTGACATCAGTGAAGCATGGTGGTGGTAGTGTCATGGCATGGGCATGTATGGCTGCCAATGGAACTGGTTCTCTTGAATTTATTGATGATGTGACTGCTGATAAAAGCAGCAGGATGAATTCTGAAGTGTTTCGGGCAATATTATCTGCTCATATTCAGCCAAATGCTTCAGAACTCATTGGACGGCGCTTCACAGTGCAGATGAACAATGACCCGAAGCATACTGCGAAAGCAACCAAAGAGTTTTTTAAGGGAAAGAAGTGGAATGTTATGCAATGGCCAAGTCAATCACCTGACCTGAATCCGATTGAGCATGCATTTCACTTGCTGAAGACAAAACTGAAGGGAAAATGCCCCAAGAGCAAGCAGGAACTGAAGACAGTTGCAGTAGAGGCCTGGCAGAGCATCACCAGGGATGAAACCCAGCGTCTGGTGATGTCATTGCGTTCCAGACTTCAGGCTGTAATTGACTGCAAAGGATTTGCAACCAAGTATTAAAAAGTGAAAGTTTGATTTATGATTGGTAATCTGTCCCATTACTTTTGGTCCCTTAAAAAGTGGGAGGCACATATACAAACTGTTGTAATTCCTACACCGTTCACCTGATTTGGATGTAAATACCCTCAAATTGAAGCTGAAAGTCTGCAGTTAAATGACATCTTGTTTGTTTCATTTCAAATCCATTGTGGTGGTGTATAGAGCCAAAAAGATTAGAATTGTGTTGATGTCCCAATATTTATGGACCTGACTGTATATATCCAGTGTATCTAGAGTTGCCACCTCATCCCTTTAAATCCGAAAACATATTAATTACACAGGTTCTTTGGGTGGTTAAGGTGGTAATTAATCTCACTTGGTGCCTTATCTGCATCAAATTAGTCTAAGAACCTGTGTAATTCATATGTGTTCGGGTTTAAAGGGATGAGGTGGCAACCCTAAGTGCATCTCAAATACACACTCATTTCCTCATGTTCTGTTGCTTTAAGAACACTGCAAGAAAAATACTTGTTGATTCCGCCAGAAATTCATGGAGATCATTACTTCCTGTACACGGTACCTAAGCTGCACTGAATTCTCAAACAGTGTTATCATCCCCAAAGTCAGGAATGAGCAGTCTAGGGTGACAATGCTGCTCCTCTATAAATACCATACAGTGAAAGTGTGTTACCACCCTAGAACAGGAAGTGTGTTACTGACAGGATGACTAGGTAAAAATAAAGAAAGATCTGAAATAAAGAAAAAAACAAATTCAGCCACCATATCTAGGGACTAGTAACTATAGCCATACATGGTTCGAATTAGGTTAGATGCTCAAGAATCAACCGAAATGTGAGCCATGAGTGACTGCTGCACCACCTGGCTCTAAAATCAAAGGGGTTGGGGGTGTAATAGATTGATTCTAGTCCAATACCAGAAACGATTCCCTTATTCTGCCGCTGGTTTGTATCTATGGTGATATGAGGGCATGCTTCAAGAATTACAAACTGAGAGCAGACGCATCAGTGTGTCTTCTTCCCCATATGTGGCACAACAACAGGAAGTTCTTTTATTTAAATCCAGCTTATATAGACAAGGTGACATAGGCAATCGTCATCACAAACGTATACATATGATTGGCTGTTTCCATATATGGTCGTCTTCCTCTCAAGTCTATTTCTTCGACGTGTCTTCACATTCCAGGACATGGGGGGCCATATTGCTTTACACGGTGGGTTGGGCCGGATGGAGGGAGTTGAAGCAGTAAATTAAGCTGTGGGGGATGGAAGAAACATCTGTTTCGTCATTTTATGTAAGGGAAAATACTACTGTCTGGCCACAAGACCCACCCAAACACACACATGATAACCTATATCCTTAGTTAGCATACATTAACCTTCTAGTTCCCAATATGAACATCAATAAGTTTCTTATTGTACGAACATATCTCAAGGTGTGTGTGCACATCAAATCTTCTTTCAAAGGAGTGCTTCCATTGTTCCTTGCAGGCACATTCTCAAAAGGATACTAATTACTCTAAATTCCTGGGGTGGGGGCAGTGAACCATATGTGCAGCTGTATACAAGAGTCATTTAACCTATACTAAATTTCTAAATCCATATTTGAGTAGATAATAGAGAGAAAGATCATTCATATAAAATAATAATTTTATAAACTCCATCACAGGGGGAAAATTCTTAGTGAATCACTAACTGCAGCCAATCAAATGCAGTCTCTGATCAGGTATTATGACAGCTGGAGCAGTGGCTGTCAGAATACAATAGCCATTAGCAGCATCCATGTTGTTTAGCAATGAGCAATTTCTCTCCTTCAGCCCCTGGGGCTGAACAACAGAAATCTATGTGTGTATGGATAGACTAAGTTGCATATATTACGTTACATTATGGATGTATTGTTCTAAATTAGATGAGCTATACTTGAATCATAAGATATTATATCCCGATAGCATAGATTTTGGTTTATGGCAGAAGTGAAGGATAAGTGCTGCTCCAGTGACTAAGGACAATAATGAGACACCAGTGAGAATAGAGACTACTGAAAACAGAATGGACTTTGAAGTTGATCAATTGTCAGAGAGCTTTGCAGTTCCAAGATTGGAATATCACACTGAACAGAGAAAATAATCATTTATACACTGAGAAGCATCAACTTGTTGATAGCGGTAAATGATGATCCTGGGCAGTGATCAGTCATCATCTAAAAGCACAAATATTATCACATTTTGTCAAGCCATCTATCTTATAAAGCCTACTGTAACATAATCACTGGGATAAAACTGATGCCACTAAATCTAGTGTGAAACAACATTTGTAAAATGTTAGGCAGAACTGCAGGCAAGATATATCATTTAGTGAGAAATGCAAAAGTTTCTTTTAAATACTGTTATTTGGGACTATCCTGGTACTAGGTAAGAATCTATAGTATCAATTCAAATTAGAAAATGTCAATTTTTATTCCAAAAGATTGAAATGTTTATTATACATAAGTGAGTGAAATTATTTAGCCCATATATGGCAACATGCACACAAAAAAATAACAACTTCACTCCATAGTCCCTCATACTTGACTGTATCTGCTTCATACAATATATATTTTAATGGGACTATGTTCTCTCTAGTCTACAGGTTTCATAAAATTCATTCACTTGAGAATATGGATGAAGTTATATCTATAATGTATGAATAAAAAAGCTTCCCTAAATTACAGTATAGCAACACAGCATATCCAGGGACAGAGAGCCAATGGATATACAAAGAGATAGGCGATTGTTATCCTTGCTTGCAAGTATATATCTATAGGATTGGTGATAGCCTTGATAGTTATATTACGTGAACGATACCATCTTATAGGACACCCAGCATTATACAATCAGTCATGCGTGGCTGCTTGAAAACTCATGGAGTTAAATAATGACAGGTATTGACCATCACATCTATGCTAGACAATCTTTCCCTATTTATATTATATGAATTGCTAGGTGACCGGTTAATATATGATATGATACATTTACAGTTGATATATCTGACTGGGTTTTGGATGCGTCCTATCACCTTGTATCCCCATTGGCTCTCTCCTGAGATAACTCCTATCTCCCCCCTCCATGAATATTACATTTCTTAAACTAGGAACAGTCACTTAAAGTGGAGCTCCACCCTAATTTTTAACTTCTGCTACTCGGATTCCTCCCCCCCTCCGGTGTCACAATTGACACCTTTCAGGGGGGAGGGGGGTGAAGATACCTGTCTAAGACAGGTATTTTCACCCACATCCGGGAGTCCTCTCTCCGGGAATCTGCGGGAGTGACGTCACTTCCCCCAGACTTCCCGTAGTGTTGTGGGAGACACTCGGCTCCCAGAACACAGGAGCACCAATCAGAACGGAGCAGCGCGACTCGCGCATGCGCCGTAGGGAACCGGGCATGAAGCCGCAGGGCTTCACTTCCTGGTTCCCTCAGCGAGGATGGCGGAGGGAGCAGCAGAGCGACGAGCGGTCGCTCGTCCTCTGCTGCGGACGTCGCTGGACTCCAGGACAGGTAAGTGTCCAAATATTAAAAGCCAGCAGCTGCTGTAGCTGTAGCTGCTGGCTTTTAATATTTTTTTTTCCGGCGGAGCTCCGCTTTAACTGTAAAGAGAAAGAGGAATTTATTCAGGTTCAAAGTTTGTGGCAGATCGGACTTTTTTTTTTTGTTTTACTTTTTTAAATTTTAAGAAATCCTTGCCCTAAAGCAGTGGTTCTCAACTCCAGTCCTCAGGGCCCACCAACAGGCCAGGTTTGCAAGATAACTGAAATGCATCACAGGTGATATAATTTGCTGCTCAGGGATTGCAGTATTCTAGTCTGCATCTCACCAAGGTAATACTTAAAATCTGGCCTGTTAGTGGGTCCTAAGGACAGGAGTTGAGAACCACTGCCCTAAAGCATGGGTCACTAAATGGCGGACTGCAGTCTGGAACAGGACCGAGTGACAGTCCGGTCCTGACCGCAGCCATGCCACTGTCACAGCTGGGTGTCCTCTCCCAGATCTCCAGCCCAGCCACCAATGTCATCCTTACAGTAGGCGGAGGTGAGGGCATGGGTGTGGGCAGGAGGTGCTGCAGATCGGGAATTAGAGTATGGGAGTCTTTTAATATTAACAAGCTGGGTAATCATCCGCTTGTTAACATAATAACTTGGGCAGTTCCGCCCTCCGTCCACATCTGCAGCTCCTGCACCTTGTAAGGGTGACATTGGTGGCTGTGCGGGAGAATCGGGAGAGGACCCCAGGATAACTAGTGCCTTTGCCTTGCCAAAGGTACCGTAGCACTGTGCGGGGGGGACTAAAAGAGGCACTTTGTTGTGAAGAGGCATTGTAAAGGGGCACTGCAATGTAAAGGGACACTGCAATGTAAAGGGGGGCTGTGATGTGAAGGACTACAATGTGCAAGGTAGGATGTGCAAGACAATGATGTACAGGGGGCTGTGATGTGTTATAGCACTAACATGAGATTGAGACCTCAGCCAGAAGGAAATTTTGTTGACCGGACTTCTGTAAATTTTAATTCAAGACCATGGGCGTCCGCTGAACTTTTTTCAGGGAGGAGCATCATTTTAAGGTCATCCATGCATCTTTGGGGCAGTGGAGCAGCGCTGTATACACCACTCCTCCACCGCCCCTGCCCATTGAAATAAATGGGCACCGCTGCTTCGGCTTCGGCAGCGGCGATTCACAGTTGCATGTAACCCTGTCTTCAACCGCTAGCTGGGGTTAAAAGCACCCCACTAGTGGCCGAATAGCGCCACTAAAACGATGGTAAAGCGCCGCTAAAACTAGCAGCGCTTTACCGATACCGCGGCCAGCTGGCAGTGTGAAATAGCTCTTGAGGATAATTCAGCTTCACTCCACCATGTCCATATAAATATAGCCTAGAGAATGTTCATCTTTCTATGTTGCAATGTATTGCAATACATATGTTGTGGCCATATTTTGATCTTTATGAAAACAGCCTATACTGTATAGGTTGTTTTCATCAAGATCAAAATATGGCCGCCCACAACACAGATGTATTGCAATACATTGCAATACAAAAAGATGTACACAGTGGTGTCATGGCACAGGCACTGCTGTTACCTGTAGTTCTTCAGAGATAGGCCCAGGGCAGGCACTGGCAGCATATTCTCTCTTGTCTCGGCCACTGCACGCCACGCACCTGTGGGAGAAGCCGCGCCGGCCGGATCGGCATAGGCACAACATATATTTACACAGACAGAGGCAGGCTGAGGCAGCAGCCAATCACGGAACAGCCGGGTCACGGTGATGTTAAGCAGAGGCCCGAGCGGCAGAGCCAATCCAATGCTCGGGCCGGGGGTGAGGAGGGAGGGACAGATGTGTAGTCGGAAAAGACTGAGAGCAGCCCCAGCCCCCAGGCCAGCAGCAGACTTAGAAAAAAGAGTCCACGGCTGCCACGTAGGCGGCCGCAGCGGCCATTGCAACACAGGGGGCAAGTGTCTTCACTCTGACTTCAACACTCTTACGATTCCAGGGGGGGCAATTGACCCCCCTTGCCCTATGGAGCGGATGCCCATGTTCAAGACCCCTGTCCTAAAGAATAAGTGCTGATCCTCTACTATGCGGAAAGTCAGGTGTATGTCCTTCGGCATCGGGTGTCTGTTCTATTAACATGCCACACCATAGGCCCACCAAGAGGGAGGTGTGGAAATGCAGGTTATATGCAACATACTTTTTTTACGACAGTCTACTCTTATCCTGCAAACTGAAAACAGGGTCCTTTGAACTACTTACCTATTCACCTGACACAAAGTGTAGTAAAAAAATATGGACATCTGTTTTAAAAATAACCTCACTTTAAATACACAGCCCTCACATCTTTGTCAATCCTGTTATAGAAAATAAATAATCTCAAGAGGTCTTCTGTAATTTTTTTACCTTTTCCCAGGTCCTTATTGTTATTAAAGCATCCCACCTAGGGTTAAGGTTGGGAAAGCAAAGCTCTTCAAACTATGGCTTTCTATTTCCTGTCTTAGTGAATTTCATGGAGATTTATTAGGATAACTGAATCATGGAAATCTGTGAGATTATATTGCTCCAATTCCCTCTCTGTCAGCTCTTAATGGGGTTGTAAAGGTTATTTTTTTTTTCTAAATAGGTTCCTTTAAGCTAGTGCATTGTTGGTTCACTTACCTTTTCCTTCGATTTCCCTTCTAAATGTTTTTTTCCTTTGTCTGAATTTCCCACTTCCGGTTCCTCCTCATGAAGCTTGCCCCCATCATGCGAGCCGTTCTGGCTGGGGGTTAGTCAGCGTGCTCGCCCCCTCCCTTGGGACTACATCCCTGCGGGGAGACGCTGTGAACATTCACAGCGTCTCCCGGCAGGGATGTAGCCCCAAGGGAGGTGGCGAGCACGCTGACTAACCCCCAGCCACAACGGCTCGGATGATGGGGGCAAGCTTACAGGAAGTGAGAAATTCAGACAAAGAAAAAAAACATTTAGAAAAGAAATCGAAAGAAAAGGTAAGTGAACCAACAATGCACTAGCTTAAAGGAACCTATTTATAAAATAAAAAAACTAACCTTTACAACCCCTTTAACTACTTAATTGATTCAATAAAAAAAATCACTGCTGTTACATACAGTACAGTGGAGAAAATAATTATTTGATCCCCTGCAGATTTTGTAAGTTTGCCCATTTACAAAAAAATTAAGGGTCTATAATTTTTATCAGAGGTATACTTTAAATGCTAGAGACAGAATATCAACCAAAAATCCAGAAAAAACACATAAAACAAATGCTATAAATTAACCACTTCCCACCGGAAGGGCGTACATGGACGCCCTCCAGTTTCAGTGGTTATACCGGGATGATGCCTGCACCCTCAGGCATCAACCTGGTATCGTTATTTTCAGCTGGCGATTCCCTGCACCATAAGAACAATCATATTGGCAGTTCAGACGCTTGATTGCTCTTACAGGCAGTGGGAGGAGACGCCCCTTCCTCGCATTTGGCAGGCAGTAAAGAGGCAATATGTTGCCTCCTCACCACCTGAATTAAGCCCGTAAATGCAGCATCACCACACCGCAACCGTGCAATGCACACAGTTGCAGGGTGGTTGCAGTGCAGCCCCATTCACCCTGGGTATACCTCCAGCTGCAGCCACAGCATGTGTAACCCCCCCCCCCCCAGCTGCTGCCTCTGCAGCTAAAGGGGGAGCAGTTGGGGGTGGTAAAAACAGCTCAACCATGTAGCTTTACCACCCCTCCAGCCTGACATGTGAACAAGTCCTTGGTTCACATCTGTGTCAATACCTGCTATGTGTAGGGCAGCCCATTCATTTCAATGGTCTTACTTATCTGAAGAAATGCAAAGAAAGAAGTCCCCGACCATTTTTTTTAAATTGCGCTGTACTGCCTTATCAGTGGCCCTGTTCACAGTAGAGGAGTGTCTATTTTGAACGTGTCTGAATAAAAGTGATTTTATCAGACTCTTTTCCTCTACTTTTTCTCCATATAGTCATAAACCCTGGAGCCCCTTACCATATGTTTCTCCCCTAACCTAGGTGACACATACTACAAATATCTAAAGCTTAAATCCAGTCAAATTAGGATCTACATCCATGTTTTACATGAAACCAGACATAAACCTTCCTAACAGGTTTGCTTTGTCTCCATAAATAATAATGTAATATAACCAAAAACCAGCTCCTGACTCAACTAAGTAACAGGTTCTGCCTCTTGCCTTGGCTGGATGGCCATCATTTGTGCATAGGTCTCCAAACGTTTTCAGTATGGGAGCCACATTGTTTATTTCACAAATATTCCAAAATAATACCTGAAAAAAACTTGGAATTTATTTTTTATCAGCATTATATGATTTAGAGCAGAAAAAAAAAACTTCAGTAAAAGAAAGCAAAGGAATAACAAAAAAACTTGAGCCCATCAGAGTCCTTCTGTATACCAGAGCCGCCATACACCAGAGTACCCCTCTACATCAGAGTCCCCATCAGATAAAATCTTGCAGCAGGACAGTTTTGGCCCACGGGCCATTGTTTGGAGACCTCTGATCTAGCACAATTATCATGTGTTCAAGCAAAGCCGCTGATTGGCTCTCTATTTATGAAGTACCTATTTCCATAGGTGAGCTCCCCTTATTTGTTAATTGCTGTATCAGAATAAAAGTGTGACCTGCGCTGTTGATTCTTCTGCCTTCTTCAAGATTCTCTCTCAAAAATGCTTTCCCAACTGTTCATTTTTCATTTTACTGAAAAAAATCTTTAATTTCTGGCAGATTCACAAATGTTCCTTACTTATTAATATACAAATGTCCGAAATAAGTATGCCTTAATTTACACTCTTAAAGAACACATTACAGTCATTTCATGTGCTCATTATCTGTCTGTTAAGACTCATAAAAATCACCCACACATGCCTAAAGTGTTAATGAGCACTGCAAGATTGCAGTAAATGTTTAGCTGTAATAACAAACAGTGGCGGCTGGTGTTTTTTTTTATTTTTGGGGGGGGGCGGCAGCAAACAACCACAATTACCTCCCCCCCCCCCCACCCGCCCACTGGCTATCTGCCAGTCAGTCCAGCACTTACCCCATCTAGGTTGCAGGTGGCTGGGCGGCAAACAACCACAATTACCCCCCCCCACCCGCTCGCTGGCTATCTACCAGTCAGTCCAGCACTTACTCCATCTAGGTTGCGGGTGGAGGGATGCAAACAACCACAACTCCTTCCCCCCCCCGCCGTCAGTCCGGCACTTACCCTATCTAGGTGGCGAGCAGCTTGCGTCGTGCTTCTCCTCTCCTTCTCCTATATGTGCAATAGGATCTCCTGTCCTTTCAGCCAATTGGGTGACGGGTCTCAAGAGCTGCTTCCTGATTGGCTGGTAGGAGGATTAGTGTAACATAATATTCATTCGCTATTGTAACACACCTGGTTGGAATCGGTTCACAGTGCTCTGCTTCCCGAGCCCACCCTATTTTGAAGCCTGTTAGAGCCTCTGGCTCTAATCAGGTGCTTCAAAAAACCAGTGTGGGGGCCTGGACGCATGGATAGGGGGGCAACGCCCTTGCGCCCTTCATGGATGGGCCACCCCCGATAACAAATATATGTGTAGCAAGGTGTCACTTTGGAACGTAGCTTATAGACTACAGTTTGTGCCTAACAGGAACTCAGCTCCCTCCAGTGTCCATTTGTTATATTGCTGCAATTTGTTTGGTACAGCTATCATGGAACAATGCATGATGGACATTGTAGTACAGAGATACAGAGACTCTATTACTGTGGATTTGAAATAGACTACAATGCCCACAGTGCTACTGTGCTACCAAAGTGCATTGCACCACGCACAACCTGCTGGGAGGTTTTTATATAAGGGGAGGGAAGACTTGGTTCCGGCCTCTTGGGACGCCATCGCTCAACAGGCAAGAGGCCTCTATTGAGTGAGCTTAGGCCGGAGAAGCCTGGGCCTAAAGTTGCGGAGACCAGATCGCCAGACGAAGGGATCCTTACCAACGCATTGCTGGGAGAGGAACCGAACCGTACTCCACAGCATTCGGAGTCGCCTAGTCACCGGCACCTTGTGAACAGCTGCGCGGAGGACCAGGGACCACAAGCTGCGGAGAGACTGAGAGCCAAGAGAGTCCTGACGGAACATACCGGCGAGGCGAGGCCTCATTTGGTGGCCATCTGCCCACCAACATAAAAAACTGTGTTGCAGGAAGGTGGTTCTCCACAGACTCCCTTATACTTTCTGGAAGTTGTAGTGCCACAAGAAGGGACACATTGCACCCGGGAGTGACATAGCGCTTGGGAGGATTGGCATTTCTATCGCCAACACATTACATACTTTGAATGTTGTTTTCATCATATCTCTTGTTGGATTACAAATTACTAAAGTGCACCAACTAAAGCTAGCAGAAGATTACCCTAAACCCAAAGGAACAATTGTTAGTTCAGTTTGTTGTTTAAACTGACACAGCAGAACACGTGTCGGGGGAACTGTCCGCTGGAGGGAGCCAAAGGACAAGTGAACTCACATATGTGATATAATTGTCTGTATAGTCATTTGCTATTTCTGGGAGCTGGGTGAGACCTGCTGGCATTGTTGCATTGGGGGATTGCTCCACTGTGTACTTACTCAGGTCCAACCTCAGGTTGGGTTTGACTAGGCCCCTTTGTATAGCCTAATTCTGAGACTGTTATATCATCCTATACCATTGACTCTTACAGGGCCCTGTTTGAAGTCAACTGTTATTGTTTAATCCTGTTCTATTTTCTTTCTTCACCAAGTAAACACCTTACTCTTGGTTAAACTGCATCTTTTGTGGGATTTTGTCTGTTACAGTTGTGGGGCAGGTGACCAGTACAAGGTAACAGTATTCAATTATATATATATATATATATATATATATATATATATATATATATATATATTGTGAGGGGGTTAGCTCGGCAGCGGGTGTGTGTGACCCCCGGGATGGGCTCCCCACACAAAACAGGCCCAGCAAACGGAGGTTGTGGTTTTCAAAATCAAAAAGGTGCGGTTTATTTTCTATTTACAGTGACAAAACACAGCAAAGCAAAAGAAACATAAACAAAATAAATCCTGGTCAAGTTGACCTCTGACTAAACATACAGGTTTCCTAACTAACAACTGGGATCAGCCTAGGGCTGTCCTAGTCCCTAAGTCCCTGGTTTTAAATGTCCAAGCAAATAGCCACACAGGCTTTTTCTCACCGCACAGGGGTTCACTCTCTCCAGACAGTCCACACAGGTCTGGTTCCAGGCATGAGTTAACATCTAATGAAGCTGGGAGTTCTTATAGAGGCCTGAATGAGCTGACAAGCTTCAGCTGGTCTCATCAAGTCCCTGTCTGCGCGACGCCCCACACTCTCCCTAGAGGTATGAGTCATCCATGAGCCCACTAGCCTCAGCTGGGCTTATACAACACTCCACCTAGTTGTATAAGTCGGCGTAAAGCCTGAATCTGGGCGAAATATATCTACCCCCCTGGATGCAACCAGGTGACTTTACCTTCCTGCTGTCACATACCCCCCCTCTTGTTTTAACCTCGGGGTTGGAACACCAGCAATCAGGCATTCATGTACTCGAGACAAAGCATCCACATTCCCCATTTGAACGCCAGGGCGATGCTTTACTGTGAAGTTGAATTCCTGTAGGGCCAGGAACCACCTATTCACTCTTCTATTTGTTTCCTTGTTTTGAGCCATCCACTTTAACGGAGCGTGATCCGTAACCATGTCAAAGTGCCTACCTAGCAGGTAGTACCGAAGGGAATCTAGAGCCCACTTCACCGCTAAACACTCCTTTTCAACGGTGGCGTAATTTACCTCATGGGACTTCAACTTCCTGCTGAGGTAAATGACTGGGTGCTCTTCCCCGTTCCAGACCTGGGACAATACTGCTCCTAACCCCACATCTGACGCATCACTTTGTACGACAAAGTCTTTAGAGAAGTCGGGTGAGTACAACACTGGCTGGCTACATAAGGCTTGTTTCAAGAATTGGAATGCTGCCTCAGCCTCGGGGGTCCATTTAATCATGACCGATCCTTTCCCCTTCGTCAGGTTGGTTAGGGGCACAGCCTTAGAAGCAAAGTGGGGAATGAATCGCCGATAATACCCAGCGATTCCCAGAAAGGCTCGTACCTGCTTCTTGCTGTTGGGACGTGGCCAACTCTGGATGGCCTCGACTTTGTTGAGTTGGGGTTTTATTACTCCCCTCCCAATGGTGTACCCAAGATATTTGGCCTCCTCCTGCCCAATGGTACACTTCTTGGGGTTAGCCGTAAACCCCGCTTCCCGAACAGAGTCCAGGACTGCTTGCACTTTTGGCAGATGTGAGGCCCAATCTGTGCTATGGACAATTACGTCATCCAGGTAAGCCGCAGCATACTTCCGATGGGGCCTCAGCATCTGGTCCATTTTCCGCTGGAATGTGGCCGGCGCATTCTGTAACCCGAACGGCATTCTTTTATATTGGAACGCCCCGTCTGGGGTTACAAATGCGGTTTTCTCTTTGGCCGACTTGGCCAGGGGGATTTGCCAATACCCTTTTGTGAGGTCAAGAGTCGTCATGTATCGGGCTGTTCCCAGCCGGTCGATCAACTCATCTATACGTGGCATGGGGTAGGTGTCAAATTTTGTAACTTTGTTCAACTGACGAAAATCGTTACAAAATCGCCAGCTCCCATCCGGTTTAGGCACCAACACGATGGGACTAGACCAATCACTTTGGGACTCCTCTATCACCCCTAAGTTCAGCATTTTCTGTACTTCCTCCCGTATTGCCTCCCGTCGGGCCTCTGGGATCCGATAGGGTTTTAACTTCACCCTTTCACCGGGCGGGGTAATGATGTCATGCTCTACCCCAGATGTTTGTCCCGGCAGCTCAGAGAATACCTCCTTGTTGCGAAGCACAAACTCCTTAACCTCCTGTTGTTGGGGTTGTGACAAGGTGGCTGCTATTCCAACCTCAGGAATCACGCAACCAGTTTGAGCTGGTGACCAAGTGTCTGCGACTAGGGACTCTCTATCCCTCCAGGCTTTCAACAGATTAACGTGATAGATCTGTTCGGGCTTTCGCCTTCCTGGTTGTCTGACCTTGTAATTCACTTCGCTCACTTTTTCCATTATCTCGTAGGGGCCTTGCCATTTGGCAAGGAATTTACTTTCAACCGTAGGGACAAGTACCAGTATCCTATCCCCCGGGGAAAAGGTATGGGTCTTGGCTCCACGGTTGTACACTCTCTGCTGTAAGAAAAAATATATAGTCGCGCTAACTTATGAGTATAAACATAAGCCCACCACTGAATGATTGAAAAAAATTTCAAAATCACCACAGTGATAAATTATGTAAGTGCTCAGTGAAGAACAATAACTAAACAGTGTAAACAAAACATATGAAATAATACAAACTTAATTAATAATATTATTACATGCTTGAATAGGACCCTTAAATAATCAAGTCTAAAGTCCATACAAAAAAACACCCGTGATCAAGTGTCCATACTAGATGAAAAAAGAAAAAACAAAACAAAACAAAAACGATTCCAAATCTTCTTGTATTCGTGACTTTCACCACCACCAGTAAGAATTCCTGCTTACCAAAAAGCGATGGTCCCCTATGACGGAGGACCCCAAACAGCCTCAATTGATAATCAATAGGACTCCAAACTTCAGTGTATGTTGAGCCTCAATTTTTTTGGTAGCCAAAACGCTCATATACCATCATGCAGTACTCGATACGGAACATGGAAGGAAGGGAGGACACTAGATAGTGTAAAATCCTTGTCCTCTGGAGGCTACGATTTCCTCTTGTTCTGAAAGCCAGAAAACCCAATTATCGACTCCTCATTTTGGGCACCATACACACAGGCGCTCCGAATCCTTCTCCACTTCTCAGTATCTGGGCTGTGTACATAATCCCAGAACGAAGGGTCCTCTCCCCGCACACTGGTGTCTGATGCAGAGCTTACAGGGACCGCACTTCAGAGGGAAGAACACCGACGGCTCGGTGTTCTTCCCTCTGAAGTGCGGGTCCCTGTAAGCTCTGTATCAGACACCAGTGTGCGGGGAGAGGACCCTTCGTTCTGGGATTATGTACACAGCCCAGATACTGAGAAGTGGAGAAGGATTCGGAGCGCCTGTGTGTATGGTGCCCAAAATGAGGAGTCGATAATTGGGTTTTCTGGCTTTCAGAACAAGAGGAAATCGTAGCCTCCAGAGGACAAGGATTTTACACTATCTAGTGTCCTCCCTTCCTTCCATGTTCCGTATCGAGTACTGCATGATGGTATATGAGCGTTTTGGCTACCAAAAAAATTGAGGCTCAACATACACTGAAGTTTGGAGTCCTATTGATTATCAATTGAGGCTGTTTGGGGTCCTCCGTCATAGGGGACCATCGCTTTTTGGTAAGCAGGAATTCTTACTGGTGGTGGTGAAAGTCACGAATACAAGAAGATTTGGAATCGTTTTTGTTTTGTTTTCTTTTTTCTTTTTTCTTTTTTCATCTAGTATGGACACTTGATCACGGGTGTTTTTTTGTATGGACTTTAGACTTGATTATTTAAGGGTCCTATTCAAGCATGTAATAATATTATTAATTAAGTTTGTATTTTCTTGTTCATACATCACGGGACACAGAGCAGCATAGTCATTACTATGTGGGTTATATAGATTACCTTCAGGTGCTGGCACTGGCAACTTCCAAAACAGGAAGTACCCTCCCCTATATAAGCCCCTCCCATCCGGGAGTACCTCAGTTTTTTGCCAGTGTCTAAGGTGTTGGCCAAGGTTAACATGTATTCATCTGGGCTTGTGTACAGGTTCTCTGGGCCTTAGCAAGCTATTCCGGATCCGACCAAAAAAGCTTCATAGCTAAACGGTCGGTACCCGGGCCTTGCAGAGAAGAGCAGGGTTTTGCCTGTAATGCCTCTCTTAGGAGGGCTGGACCCTGGGATCCAGAGCTCTGGTCATACCCAAAACCAAGAGGCTATCTGTGCAGGGTGCTATACAGGTCCAGGGGAGTGGAATCCTTGGGAACCCGGTCCCTGAAGGTCTAGTACAATGCCTGCCGTGAGAGGTGAAGTTTGGGCTTCTGTGGACCAAACAAAGTCCTGCGGCGGGGAAAAGGTAAGTGGGGGCCCCTCAGGAACTTGGTTCTATTGAGGGGACCCCCAAGCCTAATATGTCTTTCTGCCTGTTACCTAAAGGGTATTCCCGCTAATAGCTGTATATGCCTAAGAAATCCTAGAAATGTTTTTTCATAAGGGAAGTTTTAAAAAAACTGTAAACCTGGAAATGTTTTTTCATAAAGGAGGTTTTAAAAAAAAAAATAAAAAAAAGACAAAGGTGCGGTACCTGTGTTTGTCCACTAGAGGCCGCTGTGGAACGTCTTTTTTCTTGGGACTATTCCTTCCATGGTGAAAGTCCAGGCAGATGAGTGAGCTCTCTATCAGGGAAGCTGCATTCCTCTGTCATGCTGCCAAGTAGTTTCCTTCCATCCCCGAGTCCTGGTGAAACAGGGACCCTGGCTCCTCTCCCTACATGGCGCCAAGAGCGCACACGTGCACGCGCGCGCGCGCGCACACATGCTTTCCTTTTATAAGGTTTAGCTTAAAAAAAGGGGGCGGAGCCTGGCGGATGACGCGCTCTGTGCGCCCAGCGCTTCTGCGCATGTGCGGGCGTCCCAGCAAGATAAAAGGACTCAGTCCACGCTGCTTGCTATGGACACAGAGCATGAAAAGGAGCTGGTAGCATGGTATAGGGGCTTACAGCGGGCGGTTGATACAGGCATCCCCAGAAAGACGCATTAGTAGACACCCACTGATGTACATAGCAGCAAATTGCATTAGACTATTTCAGTAAGGGGTGTATTGCGGCTGGAATACCTCAGCTTTGAACTAAGGAATATGCCGCCTAAAAAACTCCGAGATATACCTCTCAGGAAGTGTAGGGGGTCTCCATCGGGCTCTGAGGATCTGGAGCAGTCATCTGCACCCTCCTCCCCTGAGAAATCAGAGGTTAATACCCATAAGGAACCCCCGGGAGTGCCAGGTACTGCGGCTGTCCTCAGTCCACCTGCTCCTGCATATATAACAGAGGAGGTTTTTTCCTCAACTCTGGAGGGATTGGAGCAGAGATTGGCAGCATTGATCGCTTCTTCTCTACAGGAAAGAAAGCGCGCCAGATCTCCATCACCTCCATTAGAGTGCCTGTTGGCAGAGCAACAGTCCCAGGAAGGGACCGACCTACCTGAAGGG
Source organism: Rana muscosa (assembly GCA_029206835.1). Lineage (NCBI taxonomy): Eukaryota > Metazoa > Chordata > Amphibia > Anura > Ranidae > Rana > Rana muscosa. The sequence continues at coordinate 841,693,834 of CM055122.1, forward strand.
GATCAGGAGGAGGTTAGCTCTGTTTTTGAGGAATCGACAGTAGATGAACCATTTTCAGCATCGCAGACTGAAAGATTGTGGGTCCAGACCCTAACTGACATGGTTCGATCTGCATTTAAAATGCCTCTTGTTGAACCATCAACTACTGCTGTCTCCTCATTGGGGTCGCTAAAAGCTCCCCAGGTTAATTGCTCCTTTCCAATACATCCATTATTGGAAGGACTTATATACCAGGACTGGGAACATCCTGATAAACTATTTGTTCCGCCTAAAAGGTTTCCGGTGATCTATCCCATGGAGGAAAAGTTCACCCAGAGATGGAATGTTCCTACGGTGGATGCAGCCATCTCTTCTGTGAACAAATCACTGACATGTCCAGTAGATAATGTTCAAATGTTCAAAGATCCAGTGGATAAAAAATTGGAATCTTTATTAAAATCTGCTTTTTCCACAGCAGGGGCTGTTACACAGCCAGCAGTGGCAGCTATTGGGAGGGGAGGAATGGTTAGCCTCGATCGACATCAAAGATGCTTACTTGCATGTTCCCATCTTTCCAGGTCATCAAAAATTCCTACGCTTTGCAGTAGAAGGGCGCCATTTTCAGTTCAGAGCCTTACCATTCGGTCTGGCCACAGCACCACGAGTGTTCACAAAAATTCTGGCCCCACTGTTGGCCGATCTAAGAACACGGGGTGTAACGATAATGGCATACCTAGACGACCTGTTGTTGATGGACCACTCAGTTGCCAAGCTAGAAGTGGTAATTGTCGATACAATCAAGTATCTAGAGTCTCATGGTTGGGTCATCAACCTGGACAAGTCAGCCCTACAGCCAGTGAAAAACCTGGTATATCTAGGGCTACGGCTGGATTCAGACCAGAGGAAGATTTTCTTACCTCTAGACAAGGTATCCTCTTTGAGGGCCTTGGTCCGTCTGCTTTGTGCAAAAAGACAGCCGTCCATACGCCTGTGCATGAGGCTGCTAGGAAAGATGGTAGCATCATTCGAAGCTGTACCATACGCCCAATTCCACTCAAGGAATTTACAAAGGGCCATATTGTCAGCCTGGAACGGAAAAGTTCAGGCTCTAGACTTCCCGATGGCTTTGTCCCCTTCCGTTCGGAAGAGTCTCTGCTGGTGGTTGATCCCCCAGAATCTCCAGAAGGGAAAACCCTTCAGCCCGATATCTTGGAAGGTGGTCACTACAGATGCCAGCCTTATAGGCTGGGGGGCAGTACTGGAGCAATGGTCTCTCCAGGGCAGATGGTCAAATGTAGTAAAAACCCTGCCCATCAATCTCTTAGAGATACGAGCAGCCCGGTACGCCCTAGTAGCCTGGACATCCAGACTCCAAGGGTCCCCTGTCAGAATTCAATCAGACAATGCCACAGCAGTGGCATATATCAATCATCAGGGAGGCACCAGGAGTCGTGCAGCCCAGAGGGAAGTAAGTCACATCCTGGAATGGGCAGAAAAGCATGTCCCATGTATATCAGCTGTCTTCATTCCAGGGGTGGAGAATTGGAAGGCGGACTTTCTGAGTCGCCAACAGTTATGCCCAGGGGAATGGTCCCTTCATCCCGAGGTCTTCCGAGCAATATGTCAGCGGTGGGGAACACCGGATGTAGATCTGCTAGCATCCAGATTCAACGCAAAGGTGGACAGATTTGTCTCCCGGACAAGGGATCCCCTCGCTTGCGGCTCGGATGCTCTGGTGTTCCCTTGGGATCAGTTCAGACTGATATATGCATTCCCTCCGCTACAATTGTTGCCTCGACTCCTTCGCAGAGTCAGGTTGGAGAAGAAGCCGGTGATCCTGGTGGCTCCAGCGTGGCCCCGAAGGGCCTGGTACGCGGAGATCTTCAAAATGTCTGTGGGGAGTCCTTGGACCCTTCCACGTCGTCCGGACCTGCTTTCGCAAGGACCGATATACCACCCTTCCTTACTAACTCTAAGTTTAACGGCCTGGCTATTGAATCCCACATCCTAAAGAAGAGAGGTCTCTCTAACTCTGTGGTATCAACTATAATCAATGCCAGGAAGCCTGTATCCAGGCAGATCTACTATAGAGTTTGGAAGGCGTACATCACTTGGTGCGAGGCCAGAAAATGGCATCCACGTAAGTACGTTATAGGCAGAATTCTGGACTTCCTGCAGTGGGCTGTAGACAGGAAGTTTGCCTTAAGTACTATCAAGGGCCAGGTTTCGGCCTTGTCAATACTATTTCAAAGGCCCCTGGCTATGCATTCACTTGTCAAATCCTTTATGCAAGGTGTGACTCGTATTATTCCACCGATTAAGGCTCCCATATGCCCATGGGATCTAAATTTGGTTCTGTCGGTTCTGCAGAAGCAGCCATTTGAACCTTTGCGGCACATTTCCTTGGTTCTACTCACCAGGAAATTGATATTTTTAGTAGCCATATGCTCGGCTAGAAGAGTGTCGGAATTAGCCGCCATGTCCTGTAAAGAGCCATATCTGGTTATCCATAAGGACAGAGTAGTATTACGTCCTCACCCAGCCTTTCTTCCTAAGGTGGTATCGAGGTTTCACTTGAACCAGGATGTGGTTCTTCCTTCTTTTTTCCCCAAACCAAGCTCGGTAGAGGAAAAGTTATTGCATTCTTTGGATGTAGTAAGAGCAGTTAAAGCTTATCTAGAAGCCACTGCTCAGATTCGTAGAACGGATTCTTTGTTTGTTCTGCCGGAAGGCCCCAGAAAGGGTCAGGCAGCATCAAAATCTACTTTAGCCAAGTGGATTCGACAGGTCATAATACAAGCCTATGGCTTGAGAAGTAGACCGCCTCCATTCAAAATTAGGGCGCACTCCACGAGAGCAGTTGGAACTTCATGGGCAGTGCATCACCAGGCCTCCCTAGCGCAAATTTGTAAGGCCGCAACATGGTCTTCAGTACACACGTTTACTAGGTTCTACCAGGTGGACGTTAGAAGTCAGGAGGATGTTGCCTTTGGGCGCAGTGTGTTGCAGGCCGCAAAAGATCCTCATGCCTGATGGCGCCCAGCTTATGTATGGTGTATCCCCCCCCTCATGTGGCATTGCTTTGGGACGTCCCACATAGTAATGACTATGCTGCTCTGTGTCCCGTGATGTATGAACAAGAAAGTAGGATTTTTACAACAGCTTACCTGTAAAATCCTTTTCTTGGAGTACATCACGGGACACAGAGCTCCCACCCCTCTTTTGGGGACACGTATTGCTTTGCTACAAAACTGAGGTACTCCCGGATGGGAGGGGCTTATATAGGGGAGGGTACTTCCTGTTTTGGAAGTTGCCAGTGCCAGCACCTGAAGGTAATCTATATAACCCACATAGTAATGACTATGCTGCTCTGTGTCCCGTGATGTACTCCAAGAAAAGGATTTTACAGGTAAGCTGTTTTAAAAATCCTACTATTTCATATGTTTTGTTTACACTGTTTAGTTATTGTTCTTCACTGAGCACTTACATAATTTATCACTGTGGTGATTTTGAAATTTTTTTCAATCATTCAGTGGTGGGCTTATGTTTATACTCATAAGTAGGGATGAGCTTCGTGTTCGAGTCGAACATACGTTCGACTCGAACATCGGCTGTTCGATCGTTCGACGAAGATCGAACGATTTGGGCCGTTCGCGCCAAATTCGAGTGACGCGAACGGCCCACAATGCACTACGCCATCGCAGTGTCATCCAGGCGCTGTGATTGGCCAAGCATGCACTGTGACCCCGCATGCTTGGCCAATCACAGCGCCGGCAGCGAGGAGAGCAATGATTGGCCACAGGCAGGATGCCTGTGGCCAATTATTGCTGAGGGTGTTTAGTACACGCCCCACACTATAAAAGGCCGCCAGCACGGCGGCCTAGTGTAGTGTGTTCCGGAGCAGGGATAGAGCAGCATAGGCAGGGACAGTGACTGTTATTTCTTTCTTGCTTAACCTGGATTCCTTTAGTTTAGGGAAAGAGAAGGATAGGTAGGGAGAGTGTCAGTGTGTTTTGTGCTTGTGCTATAGTGTGCTTAAAAAAAACATTTATTCTAGGGACAGAAAACTGTAGGTAGGGACAGTGTCAGTTTCTTTCACTCTGCAAGTCCTTGTTTCCAGGGACCTGGAAGGACAGTGAGTGAATTGTCCTTGTGCTATATTGTGCTTAAAAAAACATTTATTCTAGGGACAGAAAACTGTAGGTAGGGAGAGTGTCAGTTTCTTTCACTCTGCAAGTCCTTGTTTCCAGGGACCTGGAAGGACAGTGACTGAATTGTCCTTGTGCTATATTGTGATTAAAAAAAACATTTATTCTAGGGACAGAAAACTGTAGGTAGGGAGAGTGTCAGTTTATTTCACTCTGCAAGTCCTTGTTTCCAGGGACCTGGAAGGACAGTGACTGAATTGTCCTTGTGCTATATTGTGATTAAAAAAAACATTTATTCTAGGGACAGAAAACTGTAGGTAGGGAGAGTGTCAGTTTATTTCACTCTGCAAGTCCTTGTTTCCAGGGACCTGGAAGGACAGTGACTGAATTGTCCTTGTGCTATATTGTGATTAAAAAAAACATTTATTCTAGGGACAGAAAACTGTAGGTAGGGAGAGTGTCAGTTTATTTCACTCTGCAAGTCCTTGTTTCCAGGGACCTGGAAGGACAGTGACTGAATTGTCCTTGTGCTATATTGTGATTAAAAAAAACATTTATTCTAGGGACAGAAAACTGTAGGTAGGGAGAGTGTCAGTTTATTTCACTCTGCAAGTCCTTGTTTCCAGGGACCTGGAAGGACAGTGACTGAATTGTCCTTGTGCTATATTGTGATTAAAAAAAACATTTATTCTAGGGACAGAAAACTGTAGGTAGGGAGAGTGTCAGTTTATTTCACTCTGCAAGTCCTTGTTTCCAGGGACCTGGAAGGACAGTGACTGAATTGTCCTTGTGCTATATTGTGATTAAAAAAAACATTTATTCTAGGGACAGAAAACTGTAGGTAGGGAGAGTGTCAGTTTATTTCACTCTGCAAGTCCTTGTTTCCAGGGACCTGGAAGGACAGTGAGTGAATTGTCCTTGTGTTATATTGTGATTAAAAAAAACATTTTTTCTAGGGACAGAAAACTGTAGGTAGGGAGAGTGTTTTTTTTCTTTCACTCTGCAAGTCCTTGTTTCCAGGGACCTGTAAGGACAGTGAGTGAATTGTCCTTGTGCTATATTGTGCTTAAAAAAAACATTTATTCTAGGGACAGAAAACTGTAGGTAGGGAGAGTGTCAGTTTATTTCACTCTGCAAGTCCTTGTTTCCAGGGACCTGGAAGGACAGTGACTGAATTGTCCTTGTGCTATATTGTGATTAAAAAAAACATTTATTCTAGGGACAGAAAACTGTAGGTAGGGAGAGTGTCAGTTTATTTCACTCTGCAAGTCCTTGTTTCAAGGGACAGAGAAGGACACCTGAAGGTAGCCCTTATTGCTTTTTTCCCATCTCCCTGCAGGCCATCTATTAGAATGTCTGGAAGGCAAACAAGGAGAGGCAGACAGTCAGGAGGCAATAAAAGAGGGCAAGCAGGCTCTGTGTCTGGGGGCAACAGTGCTGGTCGTGGACGCGGTGCATTGTCATCAGCACATGGCCATGGGACACGCTTGTCCTTCTTTTCGGCAGCTGGACATGTTGAGCCACATCATGCCGAAGACTTGGTAGAGTGGATGACCAAGCCCTCCTCCTCCTCCTCATCCTCTCTCACCCAGGCTCAGGGTACTGGAAAAGCAGCTGCCAAAGCGTCGTCTTCCCTGGTATCAATGTCAGACAAATCATCAGTCACTCCTTCCCTAGACCCACCATGTCCTCCTCCTGAGGAGTCCCCCGAACTGTTTCAGCACAGTGTTGGGTACATGCTCCAGGAGGATGCCCAGCGTTTCGAAGGGTCTGATGATGAAACCCAGCTAGAGGAAGGCAGTAGCGTGAGAGCAGACAGAGGGGATGCTCAAGAAGGACACCAATCTGGCAGTCATGTTCCAGCAGCTGCAGCATACTGCCAGATTGGCTCCAGTGATGAGGAGGGAGGGGATGATGAGGTCACTGACTCCACGTGGGTGCCTAATAGGAGAGAGGAGGAGGAGGAGGATGAGGAGGAGGCACATCTCCAACGAGGCAGGATGCCCTTTGGTGGCCAGCGTAAGGGCAGTACACCGACGGAATCACACCGCAGAGCTCCGCCTGTGCAGGGCGCTGCCTCTGCCCATCATTCAAAAAGTTCTTTGGTGTGGGCCTTTTTTGAGGCTAGTGCATCAGATCGCACAGCTGCTGTTTGCAACATATGTCTCAAGCGTATATCGCGTGGCCAAAACATCAGCCGCTTGGGTACCACATGCCTGACCAGACATATGTTGACCTGCCATGCAGCTCGTTGGCAAGCCTACCTCAAAGACCCACACCAAAGAACAAAGCGGACCTCTCCTTGCACCGCATCAGCTGGGATCTCCAACCCCACTATAACTTCAGTCCTCTCTGAAACATGCACTGAGAGGAATGAAGGTGTAGAATTAGGTGTGTCACAGCCAAGTACTTGCGCCCACTCTGCTAGCAGTACACCGACGTCCGATTCTAGCAGGCAAATTTCCCTGCCCCAGCTGCTGGACCGTCGAAAGAAGTTCACTCCCAGCCATCCACATGCCCAGCGGTTGAATGCTAGCTTGGCTAAATTGCTAGCGCTTCAACTGCTGCCTTTTCAGTTGGTAGACTCGGCCCCCTTCCGTGAGTTTGTGCAATGTGCAGTTCCTCAGTGGCAGGTTCCCAAACGCCACTTTTTCTCACGGAAGGCTATTCCGGCTCTCTACCGGCATGTGGAAGGCAATGTCTTGGCCTCGCTGGACAGGGCGGTCAGCGGTAAGGTGCATATTACCGCTGACTCATGGTCCAGCAGGCATGGACAGGGACGTTACCTTTCTTTCACGGCCCATTGGGTCACTCTTTTGGCAGCTGGGAAGGATTCAGGACAAGGTGCAGTAGTGTTGGAGGTTGTCCCACCGCCACGCCTCCAAAATGCTACTACTGGTTGTGACACACCTCTCTCCTCCACCCCCTCCTCTTCTTCTTCCTCCATGGCCTCTTCCTGTGGTTTGTCCTATGAACCAGCGGTGCTCCGTAGCCGTTCACGGGGCTACGCAAGTACGCAGGCAAAAAGATGCCATGCCGTGCTTGCGCTGGTGTGTTTGGGGGACAGAAGCCACACTGGGGCAGAGGTCCTGTCTGCTCTGCAGGGCCAGGCCGAGAGGTGGTTGACGCCACGCCAGCTTAAGCCAGGAATGGTGGTTTGCGACAATGGCACCAACCTCCTCTCCGCCCTCCGACAGGGACAACTGACCCATGTGCCCTGTGTGGCTCACGTCCTTAACCTGGTGGTGCAGCGCTTCTTGGGCAGGTACCCGGGCTTACAGGATGTCCTGAGGCAGGCCAGGAAAGTCTGTGTGCATTTCCGCAGATCTTATAATGCCAGTGCTCGCCTGGCTGAGCTGCAAAAGGAGTTGAACCTGCCCAAGAACCGCCTTATATGTGACATGCCCACCAGGTGGAACTCAACGTTGGCCATGCTGCAGCGGCTGCACACGCAGCAGAGGGCCATCAATGAGTACCTGTGCGACTACGGCACCAGGACAGGGTCAGGGGAGCTTGGTTTTTTTTCTCCACGCCAGTGGGGCATGATCAGGGATGCATGCACTGTCCTGGCACCATTTGAGGAGGCCACGAGGATGGTGAGCAGTGACAGTGCATGCATCAGTGACACTGTACCTCTTGTCCACCTGTTGGAGCACACGCTGCGTGGAATAATGGACAGGGCACTTGAGGCAGAACAGAGGCAGGAAGAGGAGGACTTCCTTGCCTCTCAAGGCCCCCTTTACCCAGACAGTGTTCCTTCTGTCCCACCCATCGCACAGGAAGAGGAGGAGGAGGAGGAGGAGGAGGAGGAGGAGGAGGATTGTGTCAGCATGGAGGTGGAGGCTGGCACTCAGCATCATCAGCAGCAGTCTTTTAGGGATGATTTACAGTCCCAAGAAACCAGTGGACTTGTACGTGGCTGGGAGGAGGTGGCTGCGGATCATGTCGTCCTTAGTGACCCAGAGGACTCCGGAGCGAATGCCTCAGCAAACCTACGCTGCATGGCCTCCCTGATCCTGCAAAGTCTGCGGAAGGATCCTCGTATTCTTCGGATCAAGGAGAGGGACCATTACTGGCTGGCCACTCTCCTTGATCCACGGTACAAGGGTAAGGTTGCGGACCTTATGTTACCGTCGCAGAGGGAGCAGAGGATGAGACAACTCCGGGAGGCCTTGCAGAAAGGTCTGTGCAACGCGTTCCCAGAGACTGGGAGGTTGCAAACTCCTGGTCCTGGACAACGAGTTGCTGAGGCTTCGGCCAGTCAAAGAAGGAGCGGTGGGGAAGGTGGCCGTCTGACCGATGCGTTCAGACAATTCTTTAGTCCGCAGCCCCAAAGTATGATCGGTTCCAGCAACCATCGCCAGCGTCTGATAAACATGGTGCAGGAATATCTAGGGGCAAGGTCAGACTTGGACACCTTCCCCACCGAAAATCCTCTGGCTTACTGGGTCTTGAGGATGGATCACTGGCCAGAGCTTGCACAGTATGCAATTGAGCTACTGGCCTGTCCTGCATCCAGCGTTCTTTCGGAACGCACATTCAGTGCTGCTGGAGGATTTGTCACGGATCACAGGGTGCGCCTGTCCACCGACTCGGTTGATCGACTGACTTTCATCAAGATGAACCAGTCTTGGATCACCACCAGCTACCACACACCTGATGCTGATATAACAGACTAATTGATTTTAACATGTCACATCCCTTCAAGACTGATGCTGATGCTGAGTGCCTGTGCTGTTATGTTGACTGGCTATCCTCCTCCTCCGAGTCCTCAATGATACGATTGATGATGATAGCTTGTAAGATCATTTTTGTTTATGGGTGCCGCCACCAGTGCCTAACGCCCAATTTTTCAGCCCCTGTTTAACAGGGGCGTGTAATTACAATTTTTGAAGCAATACTTTGCAACAGGGCTCATTGCTGTGCTCCAAGTACAGTATCTGTGAGGAGTTGCAGTGTTGTGCCACCAGTGCCTAACGCCCAATTTTTCAGCCCCTGTTTAACAGGGGCGTGTAATTACAATTTTTGAAGCAATACTTTGCAACAGGGCTCATTGCTGTGCTCCAAGTACAGTATCTGTGAGGAGTTGCAGTGTTGTGCCACCAGTGCCTAAGGCCCAATTTTTCAGCCCCTGTTTAACAGGGGCGTGTCATTACAATTTTTGAAGCAATACTTTGCAACAGGGCTCATTGGTGTGCTCCAAGTACAGTATCTGTGAGGAGTTGCAGTGTTGTGCCACCAGTGCCTAAGGCCCAATTTTTCAGCCCCTGTTTAACAGGGGCGTGTCATTACAATTTTTGAAGCAATACTTTGCAACAGGGCTCATTGCTGTGCTCCAAGTACAGTTGCTGTGAGGGGTTGCAGTGTTGTGCCACCAGTGCCTAAGGCCCAATTTTTCAGCCCCTGTTCAACAGGGGCATGTAATTACAATTCTTGATCTAATAATTCACAGCAGGGCCCATTGCTGCACCCACCAAGAGTAACTGTCAGGGCTTACAGTGTTGTGGCACCAGCACCACCATCAAAGGCCCAATTTTTACTACCACTGTTCAACAATTATATGTAATTAAAATTCCTGATATAATAGTTGACAGCAGGGCGTTCCAGCACCAACCAAGAGTAACTGTGAGTGCTTACAGTGTTGTGCCAACACCAACAACTAAGGGGCCTATTTCTGCAGAGTATATACGGCAGGTCCCTACTTTCAAACATCCAACTTACAAACGACTCCTACTTGCAAACGCAAGAAGACAACAGGAAGTGAGAGGAAATCTACCACTAGGAAGGAAAATTCTCTCCTGTAAGAATAAATATGGGAGAAAGGTGTCTCCTCTGTACTGATGCTTTATCAGCAATCCTTGTTTCAAGAAAAACACCACATTTCAAAAACAGTTGTCATTGGGACGGAAAGTGAGGTGAAATGTTCTGAACAGGGGCACAGACAGCAAAACAAATGTTACAGGGGTGATAACCCTTACCTATGTTTTCCAAAAAGTTTAAAAATAGATTTTTGGTCTGGAGCTACACTTCAACAATGTACCTGTTCAAAATTACAAACAGACTCTACATAAGAACAAACCTACAGTCCCTGTCTTGTATGCACCGCCTGTATAGGGCTGTTCAGAGTATATAGGGCCTTTTTTATTTTATGTGCGGGGTTCCCCTTAATATCCATACAAGACCCAAAGGGGCTGGTAATGGGCTGGGGTAGGGGGGGGGTCATGGGGTAGCTATGCCATTTTTCTTAAAGAATTTCATCCATATTACCGGGACCAGACATTACATTAAAGCCGCAAGCAGTTTTAAATGGCTTTTTTTTCCTTTAGAAGTGTCATTTTGTGCAGGGACAGTTCTAAACACGGGAAACACGTGGCACTTCACAGGCATACTTTAGACACCCCCCAGGTACGATATTTAAAGGAATATTTGACTTTTTTTTTTTCACTTTATGCATCATTAAAATGACTGCTCCCGAAAAACGACCGTTTTTAAAACTTCTTTTTGCATTGATACATGTCCCCTGGTGCAGAACCCGGGTTCCCAAACCCTTTTTAGGACAATAACATGCATAATAGTTGTTATAATTAGCACTTTAGAATTCGAACGTTCGCATCCATTGTATTTAATAGGGTTCTAATGTTCGTTCGAACTTTCGGTCCGTTCGCGGGTTCTGGTGCGAACCGAACCCGGGGGTGTTCGGCTCATCACTACTCATAAGTTAGCGCGACTATATATTTTTTCTTATTTGTATGCACTGTTAGTTTTCAGAATAGTTGCTGCTTTTTCCCCTTGTTTGTTTCTAGGTATTTGATATATCTGCCTAGTTTCACACCTGTAGCGCAGTTTCTTTTTTACTTTCTAACACTCTCTGCTGTGCTAACTGCGCTTGGGCCAAATGTTCCTTCACGATGGGCATTACCTGTGCAATTCGGTCTTGCATCAGGGCGACATGCTCAATCACACTCCTGTGGGGAGAACTCTCACTTTCCCAAGTTTCCTTGGCAATATCCAACAGCCCTCTTGGGTGTCTCCCATACAGTAACTCAAAGGGGGAGAATCCCGTAGAGGATTGGGGCACCTCCCTAATAGCAAACATCAGATAAGGAAGTAGACAGTCCCAATCCTTTCCATCTCTATCCACCACTTTCTTCAACATTTGTTTTAGGGTTTTGTTGAATCTTTCAACCAGCCCATCGGTTTGGGGGTGATACACAGATGTACGTAATTGCGTCACTTTGAATAATTTACACAGCTCCTTCATAACCCGGGACATAAAGGGTGTACCTTGGTCCGTAAGCAGTTCTTTACAAATACCCACCCGGCTAAACACAAGAGATAGCTCTTTGGCTATGGTTTTGGCCGAGGTATTTCGGAGAGGGATCGCTTCTGGATAACGGGTGGCATAGTCCATTATAACTAATATGTACTGGTGGCCCCTAGCGGACTTGATTATAGGACCTACCAAATCCATGGCGATCCTCTCAAACGGGACCTCAATGATGGGTAGAGGGACCAGCGGGCTACGGAAATGTGGCATCGGGGCCGACCTCTGACACACAGGGCAGGAGGAACAATAATTTTCTACGTCCTTCATCACCCCCGGCCAATAGAATCTCTGTAATACCCTCTCTCGGGTTTTCTCTGTCCCCAGATGACCTCCAAGAATGTGCCCATGGGCCAACTCCAACACCAACTTCCTGTAAGGTTTGGGCACCACAAGCTGCTCAACGGTTTCTTCTGCCCTTTTTGCCACCCGATACAGTAGGTCCTTCTCTACGCTGAAGTATGGGTAAGTGCAGGTATTATCTGGGTTCACTAACTCGCCATCTATTTTCACTACGTTTTCCCGTGCCTTTATTAGGGCGGGGTCTTTCAACTGTTCTGTGGCAAAGTTTTCCCTGTGAACCTCAAGATCAGAAAACTCCACAGACGGTAGGTTTTCGTCTGAGGAGGTGGGCTCCTCTCCAGTTTCTTGAGTCTCCCCTGCCAATACTGATAAGGGAAATTCCGGAGAGTCCTCACCACTCTCAGGGGAGTTCTGGCTATCACATTCCTGGTACATAGGGGCACCAGTGAGGGGCTCAGGATCATCCCACAGTTCCCAGAACTTCGGAAAATCCCTTCCCACAATGGCGTCATGCGGTAACTGAGATACTAAGCCCACTGGATGAGAGAGGGTACCTTTGGGGGTCTCGAAACACACTGTAGTCACTGGATACTCTCGGGTGTCCCCATGCACACAAATAACAGCTACCTTGCTATTCC